>JANFCV010000136.1:302500-902500 GCA_024500475.1 Phthorimaea operculella | reverse complement strand
AGGGCTCCATGATCTCCGCATGTCTGGAACAGGTTGGCAAACTTAGAAAATTTTCTCAGGACTTGAACTTGCGAATTTTGGCATCTAAGCTACCAACTGGGCAACCGAGGCTCAATCGTAGCCTTCGAAATTTTAGTGCAAGTATATTTTGGCCAATATCGCTTGACAATACTCCATCTTCATCCACTTCACGATTTAGCTGCGGCAGCCCAGTTAGTTTAGGCGTCGGCTGTATAGATTCCGAAAGTTACAGGCCAACCCTGCCTGCGATGAAAATTTTGCAAGTTCTCTAGTTTGGAAATGATTTAAAATTTTGGTATTCAATTTACAAAACTTATTAATTGCGTATTTTTTAAATATTCCTAATAATTGTTTAATTTCAGGTGGGGACAGTGCACACGGGCCCGCAGGCTGACAGTTTGCGTCGCTGGGCTTGCATTGCGCTCGCCAGGTTGTGGCAAGGGTGAGTAATATTTTATACTACATTTTAAAATATCGACCAAATGCGAGTCATACTCGCGCATGAAAGGTGCCATTTTGTATACCATTGTGTGTACAAATGGCATAAAATCGCTTTTGTTGTTTAAGAGCCCCGCTTTTTTTATTTTATCCAATTTTTTACTATTTGTTCTTATAACGGCTCAGTGATAAAATAAAATAAGGTTCCGTTTTCACTCTTTGGGCTTGATACTTAAAAAACTAGAAATACGTCATGTTTAAAGAGACAGAAACTTGTAAGATTTAAACGACTGAACTCATTTAAACTTAGAAGTGATCTTAAATCTTCGTTTCTTTTTTTTTTCAGATACGACGCAGCTCGCTGGGCGGGCGTACGAGACTTGGCGCACGAGAAGCTCTATCCGCTACTAACGCACGAGAACGCAGAAGTGCGCGCCGCGTGCGTGTTCGCGCTCGGCACGTTCATGGCGGCCGGCGCGCACACGAGAACCGAGCACGCCAATGCCATTGATCATCAGGTGAGAAGACTGAACAGGTCAATTATTACAACCAAAGTCTGTTTAATCCAAAGTCTGTTCTCAAGTCTGAGTGTGTTTTGTGTCTATATCGTCCCGATGTTAGCGAAAGATGAGTGTGTTTTGTGTCTATATAACCCCGACGTAAGCAAAAGAAACATCTGCGAAATAGACTGTCTGCTAAAGAGACATTTTGCAAAAGAGCCGAAAAGCTGTGTCCGCTAGTTACGCATGAAAACGCAGAAGTGCGCGCCGCGTGCGTGTTCGCGCTCGGCACGTTCATGGCGGCCGGCGCGCACACGAGGACCGAGCACGCCAATGCCATTGATCACCAGGTGAGGAACCGAGCTCTGTGATGCCGTCTTAGAATAGCATCACTCCATTTCTTTCCTGTTTGTGTCGTAAGAAGTGACTAAAAGACACGAGGGTTTCATGTACATTGTAATTTTAGGCGACAGGCTGACAACCTGTCACTATAGCGATACACGACATCAGCTGAAACGGCCCTCAAATATTTGTCTGACGTGGCGATAACGACCGTATTTTTACGCCCGTTGATGCTCTGCCTACCCCGCAAGGGATAAAGGCGTGATGAGACCTGGCGCACGAAAGCTCTATCCGCTACTAACGCATGAGAACGCGGAAGTGCGCGCCGCGTGCGTGTTCGCGCTCGGCACGTTCATGGCGGCCGGCGCGCACACGAGAACCGAGCACGCCAATGCCATTGATCATCAGGTGAGGAAACAGAACAGATTGGTTCACTATCTGATTCTTAGAACAAGGGGACCCGAAATGGCAACATTAATAATCTTGCTCAAATGTCATGTAATATGAAAAAGACGCAAGCAATAAATTTGCCATTTCGGGTCCTTTGTCTCTATGAATCAGGTTATATAAATCAATCATTACTTAGAAGATAGCATGAACCCAAAATCAGATAGGTTATGATATGAGACTTGGCGCACGAAAAGCTCTATCCGCTACTAACGCATGAAAACGCAGAAGTGTGCGCATACGAGGACCGAGCACGCCAATGCCATTGATCATCAGGTGAGGAACCGTGCTGTGTGATGCCGCCTTAGAATAGCATCGCTCCATTTCTTTCCTGTTTGTGTCGTAAGAAGCTACCAAAGGACACGAGTGTTTCATGTCCATTGCAATTTTAGGCGACGGGCTGACAACCTGTCACTATAGCGATACACGACATTAGCTGCAACGGCCCTCAAATATTTGTCTGACGTGGCGATAACGACCGTATTTTTACGGCCGTTGACGCTCTGCCTACCCAAGTGATAAAGGCGTGATGAGACTTGGCGCACGAGAAGCTCTATCCGCTACTAACGCATGAGAACGCGGAAGTGCGCGCCGCGTGCGTGTTCGCGCTCGGCACGTTCATGGCGGCCGGCGCGCACACGAGAACCGAGCACGCCAATGCCATTGATCATCAGGTGAGGAACCGTGCTGTGTGATGCCGTCTTAGAATAGAAGCACTTCATTTCTTTCCTGTTTGTGTCGTAAGAAGAAGACTAAAAGACACGAGGGTTTCATGTACATTGCAATTTTAGGCGACGGCTGACAACCTGTCACTATAGCGATACACAACAATAGCTAAAACGGGCCCCAAATATTTGTTATGTATTTTTACGGCCGTTGCCGCTCTGCCTACCCCGCAAGGGATAAAGGCGTGATGAGACCTGGCGCACGAGAAGCTCTATCCGCTACTAACGCATGAGAACGCGGAAGTGCGCGCCGCGTGCGTGTTCGCGCTCGGCACGTTCATGGCGGCCGGCGCGCACACGAGGACCGAGCACGCCAATGCCATTGATCATCAGGTGAGGAAACAGAACAGATTGGTTCACTATCTGATTCTTAGAACAAGGGGACCCGAAATGGCAACATTAATAATCTTGCTCAAATGTCATGTAATATGAAAAAGACGCAAGCAATAAATTTGCCATTTCGGGTCCTTTGTCTCTATGAATCAGGTTATATAAATCAATCATTACTTAGAAGATAGCATGAACCCAAAATCAGATAGGTTATGATATGAGACTTGGCGCACGAAAAGCTCTATCCGCTACTAACGCATGAAAACGCAGAAGTGTGCGCATACGAGGACCGAGCACGCCAATGCCATTGATCATCAGGTGAGGAACCGTGCTGTGTGATGCCGTCTTAGAATAGCATCACTCCATTTCTTTCCTGTGGGTGTCGTAAAAAGCGACTAAAAGACACGAGGGTTTCATGTGCATTGCAATTTTAGGCGACGGCTGACAACCTGTCACTATAGCGATACACAACAATAGCTAAAACGGGCCCCAAATATTTGTTATGTATTTTTACGGCCGTTGACGGTCTGCCTACTCCGCAAGGGATAAAGGCGTGACGAAACTTGGCGCATGAGAAGCTCTATCCGCTACTAACGCATGAGAACGCGGAAGTGCGCGCCGCGTGCGTGTTCGCGCTCGGCACGTTCATGGCGGCCGGCGCGCACACGAGGACCGAGCACGCCAATGCCATTGATCATCAGGTAAGAAACCTTGCTGTGTGATGCCGTCTTAGAATAGAAGCACTTCATTTCTTTCCTGTTTGTGTCGTAAGAAGAAGACTAAAAGACACGAGGGTTTCATGTACATTGCAATTTTAGGCGACGGCTGACAACCTGTCACTATAGCGATACACAACAATAGCTAAAACGGGCCCCAAATATTTGTTATGTATTTTTACGGCCGTTGCCGCTCTGCCTACCCGCAAGGGATAAAGGCGTGATGAGACCTGGCGCACGAAGCTCTATCCGCTACTAACGCATGAGAACGCGGAAGTGCGCGCCGCGTGCGTGTTCGCGCTCGGCACGTTCATGGCGGCCGGCGCGCACACGAGGACCGAGCACGCCAATGCCATTGATCATCAGGTGAGGAAACAGAACAGATTGGTTCACTATCTGATTCTTAGAACAAGGGGACCCGAAATGGCAACATTAATAATCTTGCTCAAATGTCATGTAATATGAAAAAGACGCAAGCAATAAATTTGCCATTTCGGGTCCTTTGTCTCTATGAATCAGGTTATATAAATCAATCATTACTTAGAAGATAGCATGAACCCAAAATCAGATAGGTTATGATATGAGACTTGGCGCACGAAAAGCTCTATCCGCTACTAACGCATGAAAACGCAGAAGTGTGCGCATACGAGGACCGAGCACGCCAATGCCATTGATCATCAGGTGAGGAACCGTGCTGTGTGATGCCGTCTTAGAATAGCATCACTCCATTTCTTTCCTGTGGGTGTCGTAAAAAGCGACTAAAAGACACGAGGGTTTCATGTGCATTGCAATTTTAGGCGACAGGCTGACAACCTGTCACTATAGCGGCTATTTTATTTTGAAATAATTTATCTTTATCTTTATACACAACAATAGCTAAAACGGCCCCCAAATATTTGTCTGACGTATTTTATGGCCGTTGCCGCTCTGCCTACCCCGCAAGGGATAAAGGCGTGATGAGACCTGGTTCACGAGAAGCTCTATCCATTACTGACTCATGAAAACGCAGAAGTGCTCGCCGCGTGCGTGTTCGCGCTCGGCACGTTTATGGCGGCCGGCGCGCATACGAGGACCGAGCACGCGAATGCTATTGATCACCAGGTGAGAATGTGGCATAAATTGGAAATGAGAAAATTTAAAAATTTATTAGCTTCCGCCGAACTGTGGGGTACCGTCCCACTGCTCGGCCAACGAAGCTACGGGTGCCTAGCGGACCCTAATGAATTTCGGCGATCGCTAATGAATTTTTCAATTTATGAGAATAATTATAGCACTGTGAGTGCCTTAAATAATCCAATACATTGAGAATCTGGCATTTTGTGAAGTCCAAATATACATCATGACATGACAAATCAATCTTACTGACCCTTTGTGTCAATCTGTCCCCTAATACAACCAATATAACTAACTCATCCAACCAATCAACCAAATTCATTAAAATAACCAATATCTTACCTCAACCAACATTTTATTACAACAGTTGTAATAAAATAGTTACTATTACTAAGAATACTGCCACCCCTAGTCCACTCAGGGTATTTCCTAAAAGGCGACGAAGAGTTTTTCACCTCGGCTGATCATCTGTCGACTTTGGTCAACCGCATGATAGCGGTGATGATACCATCTATTTGTCTATTTAGCTATTCTATTTCTCTTCTAGGTGGCGATACAAATCGCGCAACGTACTGCGCAGGACGCCTCACCACTCGTCCGAGCTGAAATCCTTGCAGGTAAATAATTAATAGATATTTCTAATTCGGTGACACACGCGAAAACAGAAAGGTCTATTGAAGAATGAGT
This sequence comes from Phthorimaea operculella, assembly GCA_024500475.1. Classification (NCBI taxonomy): domain Eukaryota; kingdom Metazoa; phylum Arthropoda; class Insecta; order Lepidoptera; family Gelechiidae; genus Phthorimaea; species Phthorimaea operculella. The sequence goes on along the minus strand of JANFCV010000136.1, from coordinate 897,181 downwards.
TTATTCTTCTTTTTCGGGTGGGACACCGAGCATCCAATGACCCGATGAACCCTAGCATCAGAGTATGACAAGGTTGACAAGCAAGTATGACAAGGTCGTATAGCGACCGCCGTCTAAGTGATCATAGACAGCTACAACACGGAACCATCCTGCTTTTTCGGACATTCCGGTGATTCAGCCTGTAATGTCCTGACCAAACTGGGAACAAATTTACAAAGTGATAAATATCAACTTTTTGAGTGACGTTACTAGTAATTGAACCCGGAAGGCATTGCATCGCAGGCAGTCGTACTAACCACATCGCCACATCAGTTTAATGATATACTGTGTATTTTTATCTGCAGCTTTGCAGTGGACGGTGCTAATATTCGAGCAGCATTTCATCGCCGTGTACCTGCAGGAACGGATGCGGCGGAGTGATAGGTAATGAATACCCTGTAGATTCGACAAACCTGTCAATAGCTTAATTAATTCGAAAGGAAAATTTAGTATTCCATTAACACAGCGTAAACAGCTGTAAAGACGGCCATTTACACCACGTCTGACAAGTGAGAGTCATTCTAAAGACTGTGTATCACCATAGCGACAGGTTGTCAGTCTGTCGCCTAAAATTGCAATACACCAAGTCTTAAATCCCTTAATCGATTCTTACGACACGGTAGAGATATGTGGTGATGCTATCATTATTGATGATGGTTTCATTGTTATGTTTGCAGAGAAACAATGCTACGGTCAAAAGGCGGCGGGTCAAGCGGTGGGTTAGAGCGCGGCACTGACGCACTAGCATGCGGACCGAGAGCTTCGCCGCGCACTGGTTCGCCGCACGCCTTGTCATTGCCCGCTATTGGTACGTATTATTTACTATCTCATCATCTTCCTGCCCATATTCCAATTATTTGAAATAAAAAAAATTACGACTGGCCGCCTACCTGATGTCAACCTTCTTTGAAAATGCTATCGTCGGCAGATATTGTAGCCAAGGTCAAAAAGTCTAGGTCGCCTTTTACGAAACACCCTGAGTAGAATAGGGGTCGCTTCCACTCGGCATTTCTGTATTATTTGCGATATGTCTGCGTATTCCTACTAGCCTTTCTTACCACCGTGGCAGCCAATCGAGTAATTTTTACTAGAGGACCAATAACTTTTCGACTATTTTTGAAAAAGTTGGATGCATTATTTGAAATGAAAACAGGGGAATACGTTTGTATGAAAATTCCTACTCCACGACGGCTGAAAATAGGGTGTCCACATTCTGGAAAGTCAGGGAAGCTCAAGGTGGTCAGGGAAAGTCGGTGAAATCGAGGGGCTATCTGGAAAGTCAGGGAAAATTAAGATTTTTTGACAGACACAATCCCAAAGATTGTAAAATAGTAACTTGAACTTTAACTTCATGGAAATTGAAATCACTGCAAAAAATTCCCAATGATTGTAAAATGAGGGATATAATTTTATGCTCTGGTCTGACGTCTAACTAATCCAGACCATGGAAGCATTTTCCTATTAGTTTCTTCGTCTTCTTCTCTGCCATCATCAACCAAGGATTTGGTGTAGGCCTCCTTCAGATATCTCCACATCTTTCTGTTTTGGGCAGTAAGTGTCCAGTTGCTACCCGCCACCTTTCTAATGTCGTCTTTCCACCTCATTTGTGGCCTTCCTCTAGGTCTTTTCTGGTCCCAGGGTTTCCATTCCAATAGTCTTTTGCACCATGACTCCGATTTTCTGGCTATATGACCTGCCCACTCCCATTTGAGCTTCGCTACTTTTAAGCCGACATCGGTGACTTTAGTCCGCTTACTTATTATTTTGTTGGGCACTCGGTCCATCAAGCATACTCCTATCATTTTTCTTTCCATAGCCCTCTGTGCCACACTCAGTTTACTGATAGCCTCTTTGGTGGTGACCCAGGTTTCGGCTCCATAGGTTAGTACTGGTAGTACAAGTAGGTAGTTGAAAAAAGAACATAATATTATTAACGTTTGAGAAATGCTGATTTCATTAATCTTATCTGATTAGTTCTATTTAATAATAATTAAAAAAAATCACCCGTTGTTTTCTTTATTAAATACTGCAAATAAAACATCCTTAAAAATTTCAAAGCACACTTGAATACTTATTGAAAAATTTGTTTTGAATAAGTTTAGTCAGGGAAATTTGAAAAAATGGTCAGGGAAAGTCAGGGATTTTTTTTTAACAACAGCTGTGGACACCCTGAAGTGCGCAGTTAACAAATTTTAAATTATTATTTTCTTTGTCTCAGGTTTCGGTTCAGTGTACACGCGGCTGTGGTCGACTCTGTGCGGGCTATCGCGCGAGCCGCACCCGCAGATCTCGAGAATGGCGTCCGACATCATCACATACGTCTCCGATCAGGTAACTATTTTGAACAGTTACTCCGTTTCGAAACAGGTTCTTAATTTCTAAATAGTTGGTCAGTTTCTAAAAAGTTATTCCTCTTCTAACGCGTTTTAACAGTTATTTCTTTTGTAACAAGTTTCTAAACAGTTATTCCTATTGTAACGATTTTCTAAACAGTTATTCCTTTGTAACGAGTTTCTATACAATTATTCCTTTTGCAACCAGTTGCACAGTTGCTCAAAGTCAGTTAATTTCGATAATATTTCATCTTGTTATTAATACTCCACAGCGTCGCGTTTTGATTAAAAGTCTTGTGTTTACATAGGTGGACAGCGTCGGTCGCGAAGTGGAGTCCCGGTCGACGCTCAACTCCGGCTCATCGTCGCTACCCCCCTCCCCCAACACGCGACCGGACCCCATACATTCAAATACGAACACCTTGCCTGGAGGCAGGAGAAGACCCGTGGTGCCTGTCATTGCTGATGAAGCGCCACGGGATAGGGACCTGAGAGACTCTGCCTCGTCCAGTTCTAGTAAGTACCAGATATTTTTGTAAATCGCTGTACTTGCTCTTAACTTGATACTTTGTGTCAGATACAAAGTTTCTGGGATTTTGTCCCTAATGAATCCTTCTACTTTTTGCAGGTCTACCAGCAAAGAAGCCAATAGTGCAAACAGCGTTTGTTGACTGGTGCGTATCGCTACTCGCGCGGCCCGAGCCCGACGAGGGCGTCGACCCCGAGTCACGACACCACCACGAGAAAGTGTGGCGCTACAAGAGGAACAAGGAACTCAGGAACCAGGCCAAAGGTACACTATATCCTACATATACAGGTAGACGTGAGGTAAGTATGTGTGGCACGCTGAGTTGTGTGTAGCCCCCTTCGGGGGCAGGAGTATGTGTGGCACGCTGAGTTGTGTGTAGCTGTACTTAAAAATAACACAATCATTTGGCGCTTCGAGATAGTTATTTTTATAAATGTCTTTTTCGTTTTTGTTTGTCAGGTGTGTGGGGAGCCCGCGTGTCTCGGTTGGAGGCGCAGGCGTTCCACTCGCGCTGCCCGCTGCCGCCCGCAGTGGTGCTCTTCCACCCTTACGACCAACACTTAGCTGTGGCGTCCAAAGACAACTTCGGGTGAGTCTGACAGTGTCATACAGGAGTGTGCATGCAGTGTGACTGTAGGCATAAAATAGAGAATTCGCAGAAGGATAGCTCGCCCCTTCTTCCGATCATTTATGCCTACACCCTAGGGTTGCTACTTTCTTTTTCTGATTTTTTAATATACCGTACCTGGGTCAACATACTAAGGTACATTACTTACAAACGTACACTATTACATACTACACAAACATATTGGCACTTGCAAGTCGTAATTTTGCCATCCGCCCACACCAAACGTCTTTTGACACTTGCTACTAGCCGGTTCGAGATTGCGCGTAGACGATGGCGTGTGGATGTCTGTGTAAGTATAGCGACGTTTCCTCAAAGCCGGCTCTCTGGATTGGCGCCAGCTGTGCGCAACTTTGTGCTGAGGTGTAACAATGTCATACAGGAATGTTCCTGCAGAATTATTGCAGGTGAGAAAATGTCATATAGGAGTGTGCCTGCAGTGTGACTGTAGGTGTAATAATATTATATCGACGGTCCCTACGTACAATCCCGTAAGTGGTACTTTTTCTTTGCTTTCACCTCAGAGTCAGATTGTCATAAACTACCTCCGGTAAAGACGGTATGGCTCAATAATTGACACCCCTTAACTTCACAATTCTAACGTAAAATCACCATATTTTATTTTTACGATTTCATGTATGTATATATGTATGTAATAACTTTATTGTACCACACAAGAAATCAATACAATATAAAACTTAAATAAACTAAAAGATTGTATAGGCACAAAGGCGGACTTATCCCATTAAGGGATCTCTACCAGTCAACCTTTGAGAAATCCAGAGGACATGGTGTGCGCAGGTAAACTATGGTACAGTTTTTAAACAATAAATAGTTCATGATCAATACAGGAGATAATAAGTAGGTACATACCAAATAGACTAAACTGATACTAAATAGAATAACTAACTTACAAATACACTATATACAACATTAATATAAAAAAAAAAAATACCTATATCATAAATATACAATACATAAATACAAGCCCTATAAATCGTCAGAGTCATTTTGATCTACACCCCAAAGTTTTCTTAAGTTTAATTTGAACGTGATGATGTTTGAACTTTTCCGCACATATGTTGGAATCTTGTACCACAAACGTGCAGCACCGATGGTGAAAGACTGTGAAAAAGTTTCATCTTGTACTTACTCGTAAAACGTAAATAGACAAGATAAAATCCAAACTAAAATATAGTATATGTTGAAAAGAACCAACGTAAAATCATTAAGTGTTCTTTGTTGGTACCACATAGGCTTTTTACAGCTAAATATTTTCCGTTGTAAAACTACGTAGGTATATAATTTATTTACATAGAAACTTCATAGAAATAATTATTCTTTCAACTTTTATTTCTATTATTTTTAAACATATTGACCAAATAAAGAACTAACTAACTAACTGACTCGAAAATCGTGCAGGTCAGCCACGTCTTTGTAGCGGTACCTGGGGCGCCCCACTTATCGTTACGAAACCGAAAAGACCAAATAAAGATACGTTTAAAATTTCAAAACTCTATCTATAATATAACTAGAGATACAGAAAACGCTCACCTGTAAAATTTGCTAATTTCACTTACGTGATTATACGTAGGCACCGTCGATATAGGAGTGTGCCTGCAGTTGTGCTGTTCCACCCTTACCACCAACACCTGGTCGTGGCTTCCGAAGACAACTTCGGGTGAGTCTTCTTCTTTTCGTGTGGGACACCGAGTCATTCAACGACCCGATGAACCCTGGTGTCAGAGTTTTTCAACCGCCTACTGCAAGTAGCAGGCCTCTGACATGGTTGTGTAACGACCGCCATCATAGACAGCAACCGGGACCGACGGCTTAACGTGCCCATCCGAAGCACGGAACCATCTTACTTGCAGACAATCAGGTGGTTCAGCCTGCAATGTCCTAACCAGACTGGGAACAAATTCACAAAGTGATAAATATCAACTTTGTGAGTGACCCCACCGGGAATTGAACCCGGAACCTTTGCGTGGCAGGCAGGCATACTAACCACTGCGCCACAACGGCTGTTCGGGTGAGTGTGATGATGAGGCAACACACTGTTAAGTATTTCATCGTTCGTGAGCACGAATCATCATCTTCTTGCACTTACCCCAATTATTTGAGGTCGGCGCAACACGTTTCATTGAACACAAAATCGTGTTGCAAAAGGATTTGGCTGAATTTTACGACCAGCCCCTACCAGACTTACTCCCTACTTGGGAATGCTTTTGTGGTGGATTAACCGCCACCATACGGTTGGCCTTGGCTGTTTGGGTCGGGTTTATCCCTCGGTCGCCTCTTACGACCCACACGGGAAGAGAGGGGACCACATGGCGACGCGATGTAAATGGCTGTTTATAATGTCGTTTACAGTCTGCTTATCCCGTAAGGGGTATAGGCGTGATATATGCATGTATGTATGTTGCATATCTAATTATTTTTCTCGTTTTGCAGGATCTGGGACTGGGGCACGGCGGCGAAACTATGCGTGGGCGCGTGGCGACGCTCGTGGGGACGAATATCAGCATTGACGTACATTAACGCGCACCACCGGCCATTGCTAGCAGTTGCGTCTTCTACCGGGAACCTTGCTCTATACAGGTACAGTCATCATCTGCCTACCCCTCATTGCACTATACAGGTGTGATAAGCTATGCGTGGGCGCGTGGCGTCGCTCGTGGGGACGGATATCTGCACTGACATACATCAACGCGCACCACCGACCATTACTAGCCGTGGCATCGTCAACGGGCAATCTTGCGCTTTATAGGTATACTACTTCAGCGTAAAAACTGAACGTTTAGCGATTGCCCCGCTGAGGTACAAGAAGCTTATCGTAGAGGACGAAATCTGCGCTCGTGGGGACGAATATCTGCGCTGACGTACATCAACGCGCTCCACCGACCATTGCTAGCCGTCGCCTCTTCTACCGGGAACCTTGCACTATACAGGTACAGTCATCACCTGCCTACCCCTCATTGCACTATACAGGTACAGTCATCACCTGCCTACCCCTCATTGCACTATACAGGTACAGTCATCACCTGCCTACCCCTCATTGCACTATACAGGTACAGTCATCATCTGCCTACCCCTCATTGCACTATACAGGTACAGTCATCACCTGCCTACCCCTCATTGCACTATACAGGTACAGTCATCACCTGCCTACCCCTCATTGCACTATACAGGTACAGTCATCACCTGCCTACCCCTCATTGCACTATACAGGTACAGTCATCACCTGCCTACCCCTCATTGCACTATACAGGTACAGTCATCATCTGCCTACCCCTCATTGCACTATACAGGTACAGTCATCACCTGCCTACCCCTCATTGCACTATACAGGTACAGTCATCATCTGCCTACCCCTCATTGCACTATACAGGTACAGTCATCATCTGCCTACCCCTCATTGCACTATACAGGTACAGTCATCACCTGCCTACCCCTCATTGCACTATACAGGTACAGTCATCACCTGCCTACCCCTCATTGCACTATACAGGTACAGTCATCATCTGCCTACCCCTCATTGCACTATACAGGTACAGTCATCACCTGCCTACCCCTCATTGCACTATACAGGTACAGTCATCACCTGCCTACCCCTCATTGCACTATACAGGTACAGTCATCACCTGCCTACCCTCATTGCACTATACAGGTACAGTCATCACCTGCCTACCCCTCATTGCACTATACAGGTACAGTCATCACCTGCCTACCCCTCATTGCACTATACAGGTACAGTCATCACCTGCCTACCCCTCATTGCACTATACAGGTACAGTCATCACCTGCCTACCCCTCATTGCACTATACAGGTACAGTCATCATCTGCCTACCCCTCATTGCACTATACAGGTACAGTCATCACCTGCCTACCCCTCATTGCACTATACAGGTACAGTCATCATCTGCCTACCCCTCATTGCACTATACAGGTACAGTCATCACCTGCCTACCCCTCATTGCACTATACAGGTACAGTCATCACCTGCCTACCCCTCATTGCACTATACAGGTACAGTCATCACCTGCCTACCCCTCATTGCACTATACAGGTATGACCGGCCATTGCTAGCCGTCGCGTCCTCTACCGGGAACCTTGCTCTATACAGGTATCATCTAATAGAGTCAGTCATCATCTGCCTACCCCTCATTGCACTATACAGGTATGATAAACTGTGCGTGGGAGCGTGGCGTCGCTCGTGGGGACGGATATCAGCGCTGACGTACATCAACGCGCACCACCGGCCACTACTAGCCGTCTAGCGTCTTCTACTGGGAACCTTGCACTTTATAGGTATGATAATACCCTTCCTCGCAACGTTCACTTTGGGGTCCTCCTCTTCTTCGTGTGGGACACCGAGCCGTTCAACGACCCGATGAACCTTGGTGTCAGAGTTTTTCAACCGCCTACTGCAAGCAGCAGGCCTCTGACATGGTTGTGTAACGACCGCCATCAAAGACAGCAACCGGGACCGACGGCGCCCATCCGAAGCACGGAACCATCTTGCTTTTCGGACAATCAGGTGGTTCAGCCTTCAATGTCCTAACCAGACTGGGAACAATAAATATCATTTATCAAACTCACAAAATGATAAATATCAGTTTTGCGAGTGACCCCACCGGGAATTAAACCCGGAACCTTCTGCGTGGCAAGCAGTTATCGGCTGTCGTAATTGGGGTAATTGCTGAAATGCAGTCCCTTTGCATCGCTGCAGCACACATGTGTGTTTAATTGTATTTATTTGTAATCAAAAATTGTTTTACTCTCTTTTTCTTTTTGTTGAATGTATGTGTGTGCTGTAATTAAATTCTATGTTATGAATTCTTTTACTACACTTAGGTTGGCTAGAAAATCTCTTCTTAAGATATAAGCTCGCCTTTTATTGCCGCATAATGTATTGCAATCATAAAAAAAACAACATTTCTAGAAATAAGTCCAGGAGAGATTTGGCTAGAATTAACGCCTTTTTCGTAAAGCCATTTTATCTAGTCTGAATGAGATTCCATTTACATTCCTCGGCTTTTCTTGTTTTTGGCCAAATTGAACACGAAAAAGTATTGTTTGCATTAAAAAATTATGTGACTGTGTAGCTGGCAGTTCTCTTCTGATTGTATAGCCACTTTCAGCAACCTTTGGTACATTTTGATAGTTTCTGCTGCAGTTGAAAAGCGCTAAGATATAATGTATGATATAATGATAGAAATCCGTAAGCAGTTCCCTAACCGGCGCAGATAGAATGCCGTAAGACTTGTGTTTCTTTAGCAGGCAGTAGGCAGGCTATAGATACCGCTAACGGCACTCTTTACACTTCCTTTAAACGATTTGTTTTTATTCCAGACCAATGGGCAGCAGTAGTGAGCCGTCGTTAGTGTCAGCGTGGCGAGCTCTGCCCGTGAGACAACACTCTGCGAACGACTACCGACCGCCGCCCGCGCAGCCCTTATACAGTGAGTGTTGGAATTTCCTGGCTTTAAATAGCATCACCCTATTTTAACTCATGGGTGTCGAAAAGTTGAGATAGGAATGAATCCACGACTTTCACGGTATGGAAAGCGACTTCGTCTGAGAATATAATTCTGGTTTAATTGAATTACACTAGATATTATGTAAGCCGTGTGGTGCCAGTTTAGAATAGCATCACCCATATTTTTCTCGTGGGTCTCGTAAAAAGCGAACGGACATTCAGGTGGTACAGCCTTAACCAAACTTGGAACATTCATAAAGTGATAAATATCTTCCTTGTGAGTGACCTACCGAGAATCGAACCTGGAACTTTCTGCGTCGCAGGCAGTCGCACTACCACTTCGTCACATCTACTGTCACTGTGACCTGTTATGGCTGTTGATAATTATGTTGATAAAAATTACATTTCATTTCAAATCTTAAATACGACATGGATTACCCACATTCCACTTTTGTGTTCTAACCAAATTCATTGCATTTGTGTTAATCGGATCATTTGATGTCTGTCTGTATATGTAATACCTTTATGTGATCTTGTATTCCATGCCATATCTGTTACGATATCTTTGTTGTTTGATGTCGAACAATGCTGCCAATTCGGGAAATGAATTCTCCTTACTTAAATTAGTGCTTTCACTTTCTGTCAAATAAGTTTAGAAAAGGACAAGAAATGATCATGGCTAAAATTATCTTTTAATCTGACATAAAATGTGCGTTATCTGTCAAAATAAGGCGATCGTGAAAACAATGGCGACTAAATTTACTAGAAATTGACGTATTTAAAACATGACAGGACTTAGATATCTCCTTTCCTCTTCTAAACTTATTTGTCAAAAAGTGACAGAGCAAAAAGGTAAGAATTTATATCTCGAATTGTCCTCAATGTGTACCATGATGTGACTACCATCCACACCCCATCACCCCATGCTTCATAATCATCACGGTGGGTTACGCTAGGTCTGGCGCAGCTGGTGTCGGAGCAGTTTGGCGGCGCCGCGTCCGCTGAGGAGAGGGCGAGCGGGGGGCGCTCGCGCTCCGTCGACGCCTCACGTGAGTTCCGAGTTTCGAATGCCTTTTGTTTTCGTTGCGTTTGGTAGATTGGTTGGTGCTTCAGCCGTCTTGGCTGCGTTATGTCCAATTTGCAAAATGTCTATTTCGTAAAGTATACCATTTGCAATATAACATTTTGAGAATGGGATATAACGCGCCGAAACTACCGCAGCTTGGATTATTTGATGGTTTTGTAGGAATTTTAGTGGCTACTAGCAGAATAACACAGTGAAGAATGCACGCTTCCAAAAGCACGTTTTGATTATAATTTAAATAACACCGATATTCGATAAGTTAGTTTGGTTATCAAATACCCTAATATTTTTGGTTAATTACAAAACATTTTTTATGATAGCGATTCACAGTGTTAATTTTTTTTAGGTTTTAAGTGTTGAGCAATCTAATCGAGATTTTTTTTTACCGAACTGCTTTCATAATTTCGTATCATCTTTCATTTGACCTCTATTAATTATGCACGCATTCATTTCACCTGCATGTATATTTTGTTTACATATTATACTATCTTTCTGCAAGATATATAGGTAACTTGTTTTATCATTTTACACACAGTTAAACCTGTATTTCTAATATTTTCAAATGTCATATAGGGTGAAATTTTACTAGTGATTGATAGCAAAATCTCTGATTGGGAACAACTTTCCCCAAGGAATGTTATTTGGTCCGCCCATAGTAACTCAAATCAGCTGATCGGCAATATTGTATGGGAGGTTCAACTTTTTTTTTAATTTTTCGACCCATGTTAATTAGTAAAGTTGTTCCTTATCACCAGCCGATTCTTGAGTTTTAGCTATCGGTCACTAGTAAAATTTCACCCAGTATAATCTTGAGAAAAGTTATCATACTCTACGCCAATTTTAATACATTTATTTCTAAATCCGCAGCGGCCCTCGGCGGGGCGACAGTGGGAACGACAGTCAGCGGCAGTTATTCCGCCGGTCCGCCAGGAGTTTTAGTGCGGTGGGCAGCAGCGAGGCAGTCTCTGGCGCTCGCCGGGCCTGCCACCGTGATCAGACTGTGGGACGCCAGCGCAGAGCTGCTCGAACAAGATATCAATACGGGTTCGTTAAAAGAACAACTTGGCAGGGTTTGAAAGCGTTACGAGCTCGCGTGGTCTCGAACTTTTCATATGAAGTTAGTCCATTGTTTTATTTCAGAATAATGCATATAGACTCTATATTATACCGGGAGTAACAGAAAGGGTATAACAAGCCGAAAGGAGGTCAAGGTACTCATGAAACTGAACAACTTTCCCTATGGTACATGGGTTGATATCAGGGACATTTGTATTTTTGTTAAAAACAATCCAAATTATTGGCAAAAGCAAAGCGAAATTAGTAGAAGGCAAAGAAGGAATCATATTATGAACATGCTATACCAGCCTCCTGCGCGTAAGGACATTTATAGGAAAAATGTTTTTAATATGAGTATAAAAATTTTTAATAACCTGCCTGAGGATTTGAAACCACTGATAGCCTTAGCGGCTCGCTGGCCGAATGTATGGAACATGCTGCACCTGAGAGAAGAGTTCTGAAATTTGGTACACTTAATCTTTAGGGTCAATGAATCGATTTGACCCGTAGTACACAATTTTAAAAAAATCCTATGAGGAGTAATGACGTCATCTTGTTTTGTATGGGAAAAAAAATTTTTTTGTTCCAAAACCTAACGTGTGTGGTATCAAATGAAAGGCCTTGCTAAGCCGATTCTAAAAATATATCACATTATTATATTTAAGTCACTTGTATAAAATTAAATAGGAAATAATTCTCGAAACATACCACGTTTGGGCTTCTCCAGGTATGATACGGTTGAATCATTACTTATGAAATATACGTAATATAATGTGTAATATCCTCATCTCTAACCTCAAGAAAGGTACTACGGATTTTTTGTCTTTAAGTAATTTTTTTTGAATTTTAAAGTTACAGAAATTTATGAAAACACACTTAGTTGAAATTTGGCATCGAAAGTTCAATTTTGGACACCGAGAATGATAAAAATATAGCCAGTTGAGATTACAATCATATTATTATGTACATCACATCATATTCGTTTTGCAAAAAGAATGTTATGTGCTTCGGAGGGCACGGTTAACCCTCGGCCCCATAGCAGTCGCTCTCTATGAATAATAAGACGGCGGCGGTCCGTCAGGGTCGTCAGTTAGGGGCTGAATAGTAACCATGGTTCATCGGGTCGTTAGTCGACTCGGTGTCCCACTTTTCAGAACAAGATTTATTAATAATAGGATGATAAATACAAATGCGAGAGAAGTTTTCGATTGATGGTTAAAGTGATCATTTCTCTATACACACATTATATACACACCGGCAAAATTAACGGAATCTATACAAAATAATAAATTTGTAGAGGGTCGAAAGCCTGTACATAAAAGATATTGGAAAATAAATTGTCAGCGAATTCTTGAAATTGATAACAAAACACGTTTCAAAAGTTTTTACATATTTTTTCCGTTTAGATGTTTGTATGTGACAGCATCCTGAAAAACTACTGAACGGATTTTGATAAAATTTGGTACAAAGATTGCTATCGCATTGAAGAAGGTAAAGGCTACTTTTTTTCTCCACTTAAGGGACTGGAGTACATGATGTGTACCACTAGAAGCACAACCACGAGCCCAGCTAAACAATGCGAAATACATTTATGGCACCAAAGCAAGAATTGTTTAGCATCATGGAATGCTCCTGCTGGTAAACGTAGATCGAAGGTTTGGAGAACCTTATGTGAACCACCAGGTGCACCTCCAAGAGCCCAGTTAAACTACAGGAGACACATATTATATAGTCCCAAAGCAAAAATTGTTTAGCGCGATGGGACGTGCCTGCTGGAAAATATAAATCGAAAGTTTGGAGAACTACAGGAGATAGAAAAAATAATTCAGTTTGATTGGGCCTCCTGCTAGCAATTAGAAATCAAAGGTTTTGAAAACCTGATGTAGACCATCAGGAGTACCAAAAATAGCCCAGCTTAAATAGGTACATGAGATATACATACAAACAACAAATTTAACAAAAAATTTTTTTTTCCCATACAAAACAAGATGACGTCATTACTCCTCATAGGATTTTTTTAAAGTTGTGTACTACGGGTCAAATCGATTCATTAACCCTAAAGATTAAGTGTCCCAAATTTCAGAACTCTTCTCTCAGGTGCAGCATGTTTTGAACTACCGCTAGGACTATGACCGGCTCTAGTTTTAAGACAAAACTGACAAATTGGCTGCAACAAAATTGTTTCTATTCTGTTAATGAATTTATGAATTATAGAATTAATCTCAGATATAATTAATGAATTGTTTTGACATTTGATATATTATGACATTTCAACTATTTTGACATTTTAAATTGTATACTTAAATATGTAATATTTGCACGCTTGCATGCAAATTATAAAAATCGAGTTATAACAATTTATGTTTTTTGTACAGAAACGGAGGCAGCAACGACAGCTTTATGGCGGGGCGGCGAGAACGTCGTCCTGCCCGGTGGCGCCGCCACCGCCGCGGAGAGCACCCTACTCGCCGCCGGGTTCCAGGACGGCAGTGTGCGCGTGTGGGACGAGCGCGTGTCCAGCAGTGGGCCCACGCTCACGCTGCACGACCACACCGCGCCCGTGCTGTGCGCGGCCAGGAGACACGACCTCTACACCATGATTACCGGCTGGCAAGTTTATTGCATACTCTTACACGCTTTAAGAGACGATGAGCTCGCTTTGCTCGCCTTAGGCTGCGAATCCACCAGAGCTGTGCGAGGTAGCTAAGCGGTGTACGAGGAAAAAATCCACCAATAGAATCACTTCATTGAGCGAGGCTAGGAAAATGAAGGGATTCTATTGGCGGATATTTTCCTTGTACACCGCTTAGCTACCTCGCACAGCTCTGGTGGATTCTCAGCCTTACATATGGTTTTATTATCTTTACTTGGAACCATCAAGCTCGCTTCGCTCGCTGTGTTGAGAAATATAAAATAATTTTCTCCAATTTGCTCGGAAATGGCTTCATTACTTTAAAAAAAGAATACGTCAATGGGCTCATTTATGTTGTCAAGGCGCAGAGGACTGTAATAGAAATTGCCGGACTAGGCCGGTAAAGAAAAGGTTCTTTAACTTCACACTTTCGTGATTAGGTGTTTTATAGATCACAATTTGTTTGAAGTTTGAAGGCTGAATGTGAATTTCCCGCGCATTCTTTACGTAAGCAAAACCAGCGCATGCGCTTTGCGAACTTTAGAAGTTGTGAAGTGTCAATTTTGTCACGATTTAAATGTTTATTATTTATGTTTCCTTGCAAATTGGAGAAAAGCACTATACAATCCGCGGCCGAAATAACAATTTCTGGTCTCGTTTACTTTAGAAGGCCTCGACTTCGTCTCGGCCTTCCAATGCCACTCGACCAGAAATTGCTATATACTCGGCCTGTGACGTAATGTACTATTTCAAGTTGCAATAGAAAGTCAGTAACAGGAATTTTCAAATTGTATAGCGCCACCTAACAAACAATTAGCATAATATACGTGGTTCAAAAAAGGTTCGTTCTTTAGTTATATGTTAAGACGATTCCCGAGTGGCGTTTTTTCATACAATCGTATTCCTCTGTTTTCTTCCCGAATAATATTTATTTATTACATAGAAGCCTACTATAGGCATGCGCTTGATGGAAGTAGGAAATTGCTTATGTTGCCAGTACTATTTTTATTTTCAACTTATAATTATTATAAGTTGAAAAGAAAAATAGGGACACGTCTACGGTAGGCATTATGTGTAATAAAAAAATAATCATAGCTCTACATTCGGAAAGAAAACAGGGGAATACATTTATATGAAAAACGGAAAACAGGCATCGCTCGGGTATCCTCTTCATTGTTGTAATGATATTTTCTCCAATTTGCTCGGAAATGGCTTCATTACTTTAAAAAAAGAATACGTCAATGGGCTCATTTATGTTGTCAAGGCGCAGAGGACTGTAATAGAAATTGCCGGACTAGGCCGGTAAAGAAAAGGTTCTTTAACTTCACACTTTCGTGGTTAGGTGTTTTATAGATCACAATTTGTTTGAAGTTTGAAGGCTGAATGTGAATTTCCCGAGCATTCTTTATGAAACGGAACGTAAGCAAAACCAGCGCATGCGCTTTGCGAACTTTAGAAGTTGTGAAGTGTCAATTTTGTCACGATTTAAATGTTTATTATTTATGTTTCCTTGCAAATTGGAGAAAAGCACTATACAATCCGCGGCCGAAATAACAATTTCTGGTCTCGTTTACTTTAGAAGGCCTCGACTTCGTCTCGGCCTTCCAATGCCACTCGACCAGAAATTGCTATATACTCGGCCTGTGACGTAATGTACTATTGTTGCAGCGTGGACGGCGTGGTGCGCCTGTACGACACGCGTAAGTTGTCAGCAGCCGCCAACAGCGTGCGCGCGCCCGGACCGCTGGCCGCATTAGCAGTACACCCGCTAGCCAGTGTCATAGCTTGGTGAGTATTCATTCAATAACACCTTTATTAATTTAAAAATTAGATAAAAATGAACCAAATTTAATTATCTTATTTTGACCCCATATTTCTACTGTTTCCATTCCTAAATCACTGTCATTCAAGTCCATCTATTTCCATTATCTAACATTCCTCGATCTCATTATTCGCGTCCCTCAGTCCCTGTTATTCACAACCCTGAATTTTTTATCCTTTATTTCCATTGAATCCCTTTAAATCCTGATATTCACTCCTAAAATGATGTCCGTCACTAATTTCATTTTTGGATGCTCTCGTATTAAATACAAACCATGCTAAAATTGCTAAATGATTATTAGAGTGATCGGTAGCGAAAATACAGAACAGACTGGTGATAAGGAACAGGTAGAAGGCAGAAGGAACATAGGTCGAAAAATGAAAAAACAATTTGGTCCTCTTATAATAAACTCAAAAATTAACTGATCGGTAATTTTGTATAAGAAGACCAAAAAATTTCTTATTGCCACCAACAATCTTTGGAGAAAAAATTGTTCTTTGTCGAAAGTTATTCCTTACCACCAGCAGGATATGAGTTTTCGCTCTATCACTTGTAAAATTTCACCCTATGTAATTATTGTTTGACAGTGGTTCAGTGAACCAATGCATCAGCATCTACGACCTGCGAGGCAACGCGCTCAACACGATCAAATTCCACGAGGGGTTCATGGGCGCGCGGATAGGACCCGTCTCGTGTCTGGCCTTCCATCCGCTTAGGTAAAATTATCTTCATAAATTCAAAATAAAAAAAGAAATGTCGCTTCGAGACAAGCATCAAGAAGTTGACAAATTCATCAGCGCCCGTAGCTCAGTTGGCAGAGCAGTGGGACGGTACTCCACGTCCCGGGCTCAAGTCCCAGCGGTCAATGGTGAATTGTTCAATTTTCTTATTTTCAATTTATGTGAAAAATATATCACTGTAAGAGTACATTAAAAATCCCAGTAATTTATCTTCTATTTAAAAATTATCTTACCATCTGCTTCTTTAGTTATACGTAACGTGTACTACTCAAAGTTAATGGTTTCCAAGGTAGGTGACAAATTTACAGTAAGCTTACGAAACTGTAGACCTGGCTTTCGGTTCAAAATGCAACATACCTAAGTGAAATAAAAATTGGAGATCTTTATAATAACAGTTTTAAAATGATAACCTACATTTTCTGCCACAAGATGTGCTCCTCGGTCAGATATATAACCACAAATAGAGAGTTTATAGAAGGTTCACTCGTCTTATTTAGGATATTCGCGAGTTTTATTTGTTACATATAATCTTAGCGGCTCGAAACTCAAATGTATGAAACATGCTGCACCTGAGGGAATATGACGTTCCGTGACGTTAGTCACGACCGTCTTCTAAGTTACCTTGAGTTCCTCTGAGATTCCAGTTTAAAGTCAGTAAACGTCAAAATCGCCGCTAGTGATGAGTGAGCCATCTGTAAAGACGCCCCGCGCGCCGCTTCCCTAATTTGTGGTATAACTCTGTTCTCGTGTTGCCGAACTATCGATAGTATCGATAGTTCAAAATGAAGCAATGCTATCGATAAGGTGCAATACTATCGATCGTATCGATACTATCTATAGTTTTGGACTATCGATAGTTCAAAAGCTATCGATAGTTTTGGCCAATCGATAGTCCACTATCGAGCGGCAACGCTACTCTGTTCCAGATGGTCGTAAAAGTTGCTTATGTACCTACATCATAAAACATGTGTGTTTATATTTTAGGGTGGCGCTGGGCGTAGGTTCTAAAGACTCGACGGTGTCAGTGCACGTAGCGGAGCCGCGCCGGTGACCCTCGCTCTACACGCGCGCCCTGAGGCAGTGACCGCAGCACTGCGACGCAACTACAGGTAACAATAATATTGTAGGATGGCGCTGGGCGTAGGTTCTAAAGACTCGACGGTGTCAGTGCACGTAGCGGAGCCGCGCCGGTGACCCTCGCTCTACACGCGCGCCCTGAGGCAGTGACCGCAGCACTGCGACGCAACTACAGGTAACAATAATATTGTAGGGTGGCGCTGGGCGTAGGTTCTAAAGACTCGACGGTATCCGTGCACGTAGCGGAGCCACGCCGGTGACCCTCGCTCTACACGCGCGCCCTGAGGCAGTGACCGCAGCACTGCGACGCAAATAAAGGTAATAATTATGGAATCGCAGTGTTTCAATTTCGACTCCTTTTTTTTTTCATCAAGTCAATGATGGTATGACTTCATTTATAAGACCTTGAACCAATGCTTGGCCACGGCGATGGCTGTTGGGGTCGCCTCTTTTAGGTCTTGCTGTGAGCATGGCTCAGGACGATTAAGGCACAGCACAGCAGGTGGTCCATGGTTTTGACTGTAACTGATACTTGAACGTGAAAGTATGGAACAATTCTCAGTCCTCTTCATTCTCATCCCTCAATTCCGTTATTCAGTTCCATCAATTTCGTTAATTGCCTCCCGCAATCACATTAATCCTCATGATTCCCTTATTCCCATCCATCAATCCAGTTATTCTCCTGCCCAGAAGAAGAAGAACAATTTCTGATTTTCTGTTCCGTTATTTTCAATTTTTCCGTTATATCCGTTATTCCATTCTCCTACCTTAGTCCTGATTATTTACCTTTTTTACTGACAAACAATCTAATTTCCAACATTTGTTACGCAGATGTCGCCCAGTGCCCAGCGTGCAGTACCGAAGGCCTCGTCGCCTCGCTCTAGCTATACATTATGTACAGTTATTTATTACACTGATCAATCTAGTGAACGCGAACACTTCGAAAAGAAGTTTCGCATTTTGTAAGTTTATAAGGGTCGAATGCGAATCGCTAGAAGAGTCTAGCATTCGAAATGTTCGGCGAGAGAATATGAAACGCAAAAGCTGTCGATTGGGCAATCCAGTGACTTTTTACTACAGGAAATGTATGAATGTTATAAAAACTTGAATTATATTATTCTTTCGCTGAACTGAACCCGCGATAAAGGACAGTAAATGGTGCTACTTAATTACGATATGGTATAAAATATACCGATTCAAAACTGGTAGTGTCATATGTAATATTGTACAGTAATTTAGTTATTTATATGCGAGAGAGTTCAACACTACCTTTACCTAAATGGTAAATAACCGAAATGTCTATTTTTTGTAGTAGTAGTAGTCCGATATAAGTTTTAAACTATTGAAATAGCATATTTTGTTTGGGATTGAACAGAATTATTCCAGACCCATTACCAAATAGATCCATTACCAAATCGGCATACATATGTTTGAATATCAATATTTCAGTGTACAAAATATATTTCAAAATAACATGAACCTTGTAGGCTATTAAATTATTTACTCCAACTCTATATAGCAATATTTTATATTTAATAAATACATAATTATTGTATTACCTATTATTTTTTGTCTTGTTTGTTTTAGGTCTTATATCGATTATGAATTCAATGCAATACAATGCAACTAGTGTGTCAGAATTATCATTAATAGTAACAATATTCCTTTTGTTATAGTCACAAAACGTAACGCTTTAAGTTAATTACGATTATGTGTAATTATTGTAAATATATCACTGCAATTTAATTTACATAAAATAACACAAGTAGGAGTGACTAACATGTGAACAGAAAACTATGATTAATATACTTGTATAATCTAAGGTTTACTTTTATCATTGTGGTTGTTGAGACTAAATGAAGTTTGTTTCACAAATCTACTTTATAACTTACAAAGATGATGCCAAATAAGTATTTTTTTGGTTTCTGGCCAAATGGCGTTAATGTTGATTTGTGAAACTGGCTGAATTAGGGCTGGGGCACAATTAGCCCCGTTTAGCGCGAGCCTTTTTAACCGACGAAAAAACAAAAGAGGAGGAGGTTCTCAATTCGTCCCGAACTTTTTTGTGCACCAGTTCTTACAGTCAGGCCACTTCAAAAAGTCTATTATGACAGCTGTCAAATTCTTGCTAATATGACGGGCATTGCCCTTGTCGTTAGAGTATTCGCCAGCTTTCTCCGTCTTCTGCCTTCTTTTTGACTTCTCTGTATGGTATGGCCATTATTTTCTCCTTTATTTGATCTAGATATTATGGCATAATTTCCAGTTTCCTTTGTTTGACAGCTGTCAAAATGGACTTTGAATTGGCCAGACTGTAGTCTGGAAACGTTACCCGCGTGTTCCCTGGCCTATTGCCGCGACAAAGTGTTCAATAGGTGCTACAATGAATGGATAACTCTTTATTTCCCCTCGTTTGCAGAGCGTAGGTAATTTTAGCATCGTCAAGGATCAATTCATACTGTGTACGAATTTATTTTAACCATAATAGTAGTGTTATAAAATAAAATTTACATCCATGAAAGAAGGCACATAACTTGTGTAACTATCGCCAACAAATTCACCTATCTATTTAAGGAATCAACTTCTACTGGCGTTTCTCAGTATTTGTATAAATAACCTGTACAACTTTGTCCCTTAAATGAGCCGGTGGATTTGTTGGCAATAGTACATACATATATTTAAGCCATGAATAAAATTAGGTTTCGAATATTTTGTATGCAGTGTGAATTGCCCCTAAGACGAAAATATTTCAGGTCGAAAATTACCCATTTACTGTTTAATATTTTTTTAACTATGAAATGTGTTTAAGTTAAATGATTTGTGATTTAAAAGTTCCTAAGACTTAAAATTAATAGCTGCCATTTTTAAGGTTTTGTTTATGTATATTTTCTGAAAATGCTTGTGTTCGTTTTTAAATAAGATTTAGTTTAAATGGAATTTACTGCATGGATAATAGTGGCAGATATTAACATAATTAATTATATTTTTTATGAAATAAAATAGGTAAGGACTTCTTGAGCATTTAATTAGGAATTACAAAAGGCATTTTTATGTGACATGATTGATGATTATGAAATTTTGTTGCCATAAGTTTAAAATAAAAGCAGTAATTAATGCATGCCTGATTTTCATTTCAGTTAGGGCAGATTGTTTTAGACAAAAGTGAAAGATATTCATGTAAGAAAGCTACATTGTATCTTCTTGTATGTCAGCTTTACAAATCTGAACATGCTAGTAACAAACAAAGGAAATACATAGAGGTACCAAACGAACCACTTTCCTAAAATGCTATGATCAAAAGGTAAAACTGAACAACTTTCCCTAAGGACCAAAAGATCAAAGCCTAAAAAATATATTGGACCTTCCATACAAAAAATCTGCTGTCCAAGCAGTTTTCTAGGGGAGGCCCAAATATTTTATAGGCTTTGAACTTTGGTTCTTAGGGAAAGTTGTACAGTTTGAACTTTGGTCTTAGCGTTTATGGGAAAATGGATCCCTTGGTACCACCCTGTATATTTTGCAAAGAACAAATTGTGGCCAATGTGAATAACAGTTAATGATCATACTATATTATATTCGCTAGGGCATTTGTCCAATGTTTATTTGATTGCTTTTACATAATGTAATTTAAATGTACATGTTGTTGTTTTAATAAAATGTTGATTCAAAATCAAATGTTTATTTTAATAAAAGTTCTTCGTAACCATTCTGCTTATAATTATGTCTAGATAATTAACATTTCCTTTTATATCATTCAGTTTATAAGTCTTTTTTACATCATTTAAATCTGTGAAGGCAGCGAGTTCACTTAGCGGGCACTGCTCTCCTTTTATTTGAGGTAGAATATCACTGCTACTGTCTTCATCAGTTACTAGAAAACAAACTAGTAATTCCTTGCCATTTTCAGCTCCAAATTTTGTTAGGCTCTGCGATATATTCTTGCTAAGTGATAAGTTGAATAAAATTTCCCCGTAGACTGTCCGTGTGACCATGTTGTCTTGATGGCGCGCTACTGCCGCGCGGTTGGCGGCTGCTACCACCTGCAGCGGGTCTACGATGAGGCTGGGCTTGATCACAGCACAACTCCAGGCACCGCTCTTCACATTATTCCTGATATCTTCGACATTTTCAACATTTTTGAATAGATAGATTTTAACTTTAGTTTTGGTATCAGGATCTAGATCACAAGTGTACGGGTCGCAAGTCATGCTTCAGAATAATAGTTGCCTTCTGGTATAAACTATGCAAAGCTCAATTAGATATAAGTAATTGGATTTATCAATTATAAATAAATACAAGATCCCGGTGGTGTTGTGATAACAAGTGACAGTATTTTTTTTTTATTTGAGGATTTTGAGGTTAGAAATTTGAGAGTCTAGTTACTAGATAGAGCTGTGACACAAATATCGATAGGTTAAACATATCGATCATGCCTGAATGACGAAGTCGTCAAACAAGCTGCTGCTGTAGGAACATTCTCTGGTTGGCTCACCTTCCTGCACTGTGGCGTGTCGGTCCAAGCGCCGCTGTATTCACCTCAGATTTCTCTCTGCTTGCACAGTTTTCACATCCGGCTAAAAAGACTAGCATCTGAGCCCGGCCACCCTAACGGCCCCCCTCCGCAGGTGGGCGGTAACCTCGTGCTCGCGGGAACCAAACCAACTGGATTCTTTGGCGGGAATTTGAATCAAGAGGGTGAAAATTTTTCTAAGAAAATTTTAAAATTGCTTTTTGCAGAATAAATTGAGAATTTCTTATTAAATTTAATTACTAGTAACTTATATTCTAATAGTGCAATAAAAAAGCAACACAGCTTTGCTGCCCAGCCATGGGTCGCAAAAGCAAACGTAAAAAGGGAAACGATGGTGGAGAGGTAAGCGAAGGAGAAGATCCCGCTATGAGCGATGATGCGGGCGACGACGATGTAGACAAATACAAGCCGTATAAAACTGAAAATTACATTCGTCAGTATCCGGAGGATGGCGGTGAGTTCGAATATATAGTAATTTACGAGAGCGCGGACGACAAGACGCCGATAGGTGAGAGAGACTTGATGGGCTTGGGAAGCGCATTGAAGCTTAGTAACAAAGGTATCAAGCAATTGAAAAGAATCAATCGTTACAAAATAGCGGTTATATTTGAGCGACCAGGGTTAGCAAATGCAGCTCTTATTAATGTCAAGTCTCAAAGAGAGCTAAAGTTGAGGGCGACTATTCCAGCAAGATTAACGGAAGTGACAGGGGTAATAACTGTAGGAAATAAGACGCGACTTTGGCTACAAGATTAGTATAATAATATCAGATTGGAAAAATATCAACAGCACGTAACTAGCGGTGACTTGACACTGAACATCATAGAGTAAACTTATAAAAAGTATTTGCGTCCATAGGCAATTTCCAACACCCTCCCCTGGACGCAAACCCTCAGCATGTGCAAAGACATCATTTCTCAAACAAAGCAGCCACTTAGTCAAAGCATCTTCGACTTCTTAAATCGCACTGGTGGCCTTTTAGAGAGCCATCTTGCCGCTGCAACCCGAAGGTTAAAAATACATCCTCTACAGGAACTTCTGCTTTCGGGGTTGTATGCCCTGTTTTCGCTCACAGAATGAATTAATTTGGCTTCTTCGTTCTTGGCCATTGCGACATTATTTCTTTCTGACAGACTACACTCTGTTTGGAAGTCAACATCATTGATCGATAGACCATTATCAGCATGCGTACAATTTATCGCTCGATCTTCGTTGCTTTTCAGCTCTATCTGAGTCTTCTCAATACGTATGTTTACTTTTTGTTCTTCCTTATCTTCATTTACAGTACTCTTATTTCTATTTATTTCTTTTACAGGTTTCCGGTTCTTCATCCTTTGTTTCTTATTTAATTTCTTTCCTCTTTCACTTTCTAGGGAGGTTTCGGTAGGCAAGGGCAGACTTATCTCTTTCTCTTTAACTGGCGGCGTGGCGCAGGCTTCTGTTTTCGTTATTAATCTGTAAACACCATCAACAAGCTCTGCTTCGGCCACTTTTTTTCCTCTGGTATTTAGAAGGTAGCATCCAGTTGGATGAAAGTCCACCCAGCTCTTATTTTTAAAGATTGTACTCACTGATAGCAAATTGGTGGACAGCAGTGGTACATAAAGTACATCTTTTATCTTTATTTTCACGTATTCTCCATTTTCAGCTGGTACTTGAATGGTTACATTACCACATCCTTCTACATTAAGTCTTCTGTCGTCACCAATACGAACAGTGTTCACCGGTGGTGCGACTTCCTCCTCAAGCCATTCTCGGTGCATTGTCATGTGCATTGTGGCTCCGGAGTCTATGTACCAGTTTGCGGAGTCATTTATCTGCGCTGCTGAAAACGCTGCCACGTCCTTGTCTTTGTCACTCTCTTTTTTATTTTTGCGGTACCAACAATTCTTGCCTAGGTGCCCATGCTTGTTGCAAGCATAACAACGGGGGCCCTTGGACGTAGACGGTTGCTGGAAGTTTTTCTTATGGGGAGAACTTTTAGAATTTGAGAAGAAAGCAGCGGTAGATTTTTCAGACTTATTTACCTCTTGGATTAATTTGGTTTTTATCAGGTCTGCGCTTATCTTTACTCCTGAACTTTCAATCCCCATAATCATGGGCCTATATTCGTCCGGTAGGCCGGCTAGCATGAGTGTCCCGAGCCATTCGTCATTCACATCAAACTTAATGTTTCGGAGTTTGTGTGCTGATGACATTATTTTATTTACATATTCTTCCGTGCTCGTGCTGTTTTCTAGAGTTGTATTAATTAAATCTTTTAGTAGTCCGACTTTTCTGAGTAGCCCGGAGTCTTCGAAAGCTTTTGTTAAGTTGTCCCATTCCTCATGAGCTGTTTTTGCATCCTGCACGTGAATGTATAACTGTGGGTCGATCATTAGAATCAATTTGGCCTTCGCTTTGACGTCTTTTTTTGCGTCCTCGGCCTCCGCCTTAGCATCCTTCTCGTCGTCTTCGGACTCACCAGCCACAATCGACCACAACTCCTCGTGTTGCAAATACGCCTCCATAGCAAATTTCCAAGATGTGAAATTTTCTCTTCCCGTTAATTTTGGGATTGAACACATGTTAGTTCCCATTTTATACCGTTTCGGTAGCTGAAAGAGAGGCCCTAAGCCCTACTAATTTAGATTTACTGACCGAAAAAAAATTGGGTTAAGAAAATTTTATTTTACTGTTTTATTTATGGAAAATTGTATTGCTATTATTTAGGTATGGGGCGGCCCATAACCTGTAGGAAATAAGACGCGACTTTGGCTACAAGATTAGTATAATAATATCAGATTGGAAAAATATCAACAGCACGTAACTAGCGGTGACTTGACACTGAACATCATAGAGTAAACTTATAAAAAGTATTTGCGTCCATAGGCAATTTCAAACGTTCCAACATACATGAGCAACAAAAAAATATATGATGGAATTTCTAGTTGCAGAAATGTTGTATCTGTACGCCGATTCATGCGACGTTCCAAAGACGACGAAGGTAACTCCTGCTTGGTACCAACACAAGCGGTATCGATAACTTTCGCTAGTGCAGTACTTCCTGATTATGTGGATATTAACAGCTGGTATTTCGAAGTAAGGCCATACACGCCTCCTGTGAGCCAATGCCTGCGATGCCTGCGCTTTGGGCACATTGGTAAATTCTGTAAAAACGGCCAGAGGTGCTCAATCTGCGGTGATTCCCACAATTATAAAGATTGCGTAAAACGGCCAGAAGAAGCAGTCTGTGTTCACTGCAAAGGAAAACATGTTGCAATTGCCAAATCATGCCCAGTGAAAATTCAAAAAGCAGAGGAGATAAAAGTTCAGATGCGCAGGGCCTCGTATTCTGAAGTTTTTAATAACAAAAACTTCCCCCCACTAAAAAGTAAAGTAGACCCAGTTCAACAATTGTTTAAATCGGAACAATTCATGAATCTTCTGATTTCTTCAATTATAAAAATTATTTCAGCTAGTAAAGATGCTGAAAATCCCATCCCAATCTCTACTCAAAGTATAAAAAGCGCTTTACTTGATTCATTCAGTATCAATAAAACTACAGACCATAAAATTAAGTAAATTCTAATTTATGGATCAGTTAAATATTGTTCAATGGAATGCTCAAAGTTTGTCTAGTAATTTACATGCTTTTAGGGTCAAGTGGGCTACAGTGGATCACTTTTTTTCCGAAGCTCATTGCTCAGCAATGGGTAAACGTAGAAAGTTGAAATTAAGTATGTGGATAGTGAATTGAATCTATTTTTCATATTTGATATTGTCTTTCTCCTATATGTTATAGAATAGGAAATAATGGCGGTTATTGCAAAAGTCAGAAATGAGCCATTGTGAACTAGGGGGTGGATACAGTGGCTCGGCCTGATTGATACAGTGGATCACGGTAGATAAATTAAGATAATTAAGAGTTTACGAAACAAATCAACCCAATTGATAATTATTTAAATTAGTCAAAAATATAGAAATCATTCTCAATTGTTTCAAGTTAAAGATAATGTAAATATGATAAAAAATGAAAAAAATATATAATTAGAGAATCTAACAGGTTTATAGGAATTAAACATTACGATAAGTATTTTTATGATGTTCTTTGGCATTTACTGTTTTTTTTTTTAACTTTTATTTGGAATAATTTTAACCTGCTTACCCACATTCAAAATTTTCATACAATTAATTTGATTCACTGTGCACCTTTGAGGTATGCGCCACTGTGGCAACCGAAGCCAATTTGGAATCAATAATGTGGCATGCAATAATTCAAGTGGATTTGTCATTGGTTTTCACGTTAATCCATCTTAGATTAAACATAGGTTAACTTAAAACTATCTCCACGCCATAAATATACTCAGTAATGTAGTTAGAACATAAAAAATGCACCGAAAAAAACTTGACTTTTCACCCCAAAAAACTTTAAACCTCACCAGAATAAAAATTTTGTTCTGGAGGCGCCCACGTTACTATGTCAATAATGTTTGTATGCCTAAATCATCCAATAACTAATAAAAACAATAAGATATATCTGTCCCTTCAACACAAAACCTTACTGAGCCAGTCTTCCCGCCCTAGCCAACGTGTACCACATGACCCTACTTATTTTTTATATAATAATAATATTCATGTAGCACTTATTTCTGAAACCTGGTTAAAACCAGGGAAAAAAATTAAAATTAAAGGTTTTAACATCGAAAGATTAGATATAGGTACTAAACACAATGGTGTTGCTATATTAATACAAAATAATTTGCGTTACAATTTGTTAAACACATATTCTGATAACTCATTACAAAATTTGGCAGTTCAGTTACATTTCAACAATGAAATTATTACAATAATTAGTTTCTATAGTCCCACGTTGGCTTCTCCTTCCAACTTTACTTATTCTCGTCTTGATAGTTTGATTAAATCTGTACCGGGGCCTCTTATTATGGCTGGGGATTTCAATGCACACAGTACTTCGTGGGGTTGCACGTCAACTGATGCGCGTGGTATAATTTTGCAAGATGTGATTGATGATAATAATTTATGCCTCCTTAATGACGGCCAAGCAACTACTGTGGGTTCACATGTGTGGAAACCAAATGCATTGGATCTTACTCTCGTTTCTTCCTCATTATCATTACGTTGTAGCTGGTCAGTTCATGATGATCCAATGGGAGTTATCATCTTCCCACTGTTACTAGTATCCTTGGTTCTGTAAATAGAATTAACAATTCCAATTTAAATCAAGGAAATTACATCCGTCCAAATTTTTCAAATGTCGATTGGAAAAAATATCAAGAAATAGTTAGTGACAAATTAACTACTTTTAACTTTGACTTTGAACAACCCCAGGAATCCTATTCTAATCTCTGCTCTTTACTACTAAATTGTGCATTTGAGGCTAATCCCACAACCAGAAATAATTCAGTGCAGCCAAATTTAACACGTAGGAAAAGACCATGTTTGCCTTGGTGGAATAATGCCTGCACTTTAGCAGTAAATAATTCTAAAGCTGCTTACATTCAATTTAAAATGACCCAACATTAGAAAATTATATCTATTTTAAAAACAACAAGCTATTAAAAACTTACCATTAAAAGGAAAGAGAAGCTTCATGGATGGCTTTGTGTGAAACATTTAACCGGCAAACACCTCTGTCTGTAATATGGAAAACAATGCGCATGTTTAATAAATCTTTTCTGAATGTAATGTGATACGGTCTTCTAACACAGATTGGATACCAGCATTTTTAAATAAGTACACAACCGTTTCTCCAAATATTGTCACTACTACTGTTAACTCTCCAGTCACTGGTGGTAATGATTATTTAATTACACCTTTTACTTTAAATGAATTTATTAGTGCACTTAGCTCTAGAAGAGATACTGTTTTTGGTTTAGATCATATTCCATATAAGTTATTAAAAATCTTTCATTGTCAAGTAAAAATGATTTTGGACATATTTAACTTTCTTTGGTCTAATGACATAATTCCCACTGAATGGAAGGTTGATTGTTTAATTCCAGTTTTGAAACCTGGTAAAGATGCGGATAATTGTAATTCTTATCGACCTATAGCATTAACATCCTGTATAGGTAAAGTTTTTGAACAAATACTAAAACAAAGACTGGAATTTTTTATAGAATCTAATAAGTTATTACCTCCAAATCAGTTTGGTTTTAGACGTGGTCACTCTGCAATCGAAAGTTTGAATAATCTCTTTCTTGACATTCATCATTCCTTCTCATTTAATAAATTTGTTGTTTGTGTCTTCTTTGATATTGTTGGAGCCTTCAATAATGTTAATCACCATGTGCTTGCTGCGGAGTTACAGTTGTTAGGTTTACCTGGAAAATTAATTAGTTGGATATTCAACTTTTTAAATGGTAGGCAAGTATATGTCAAGTTTAAAAATAATTTATATGGACCACAATCGTCATATTTAGGTGTTTGTCAAGGTGGAATTTTAAGTCCTTTGCTGTTCATCTTGTATATTAATAAATTAAATAGTATACTGGGTACCGAAGTAAGAAATTTACAATTTGCTGATGATTTAGCTATATATTGTATTGGGTCTAACATGCAAGCAACAGAAATCAAATTAAATTTAGCATTAGAAAGATTAAAAACATACTTTGATTATTTACATTTAAGTGTTAGTCTAGAGAAAACTAAAGTTGTGATCTTTAGTAGATCTAGACTTTTAATATCTCATATATATTATGATGGTAGCTTATTGCCAGTAGAGGATGAAGCAAAATTTCTTGGAGTAATTTTTACTAGAAATTTATCATGGAATAAGCATGTAAGTTATGTGTCAGATAGAGCTTCTAGAGCTTTTAATATTCTTAAATCCTCGCTAGAACATCATGGGGGCTGATCCTAAAGTTTTACTTATGTTATATAAGTCTGTGGTACGTTCCCACTTTGAATATAGTTTTCTTTGTTATGCTTCCAATCCTATTTTGGTTAAAAGTTAGAAACTTTACAGAATAAAAATTTACGTTTAATAACAGGTGCAATGAAAACAACACCTATTGTTTCTATGCAAGTTGAATGCAATATACCTCCATTGATGTTAAGATTTAAATATCTCAAATTTAGATTTCTACTGAAATTATTTTCTTTTACTCACCATTCCTTATTAGAGAAAATCGCTGAAAATCAAACTTTGGCCTCTGCATCTACTTCAATTAAATTCCCCTTTATTCTGCTTGATTATTCTGAAATAAAAGTTTATAATGAAAGGCATAACATTCACAAATCTGACAAGTTGGCATGTTACGAAGGAGCTTTTGAAAGCAAATTTTGCAATATGAATATAGTTATAGATAACTCCATTAGAACTAGAGAAGAGCTATATGAGAAACTATCATTATGGCCACAATTCCAGCATATTTACACTGATGGCTCAAAAACTGATACAGGTGTCTCTCTTGCATACTATCACAGTACCTTGAAGACAGGAAATGGATATAAACTACCAAAAACCTGCAGTATATTTACGGCAGAAGCTGCAGCAATTCAAGCCGCTTTAGAATATATAAACAATTTAAATCACTCTTTCCCTAAATGGCTTATTATTAGTGACAGTATGTCAGTTTTATCAGCTTTAAAGAATAACACTCTGAGTACAAATTATATTATTTATAAAATTAAACAGCTGTGGCAAACACTATACAACGCCAATGTTTCAATTGAATTTTTATGGTCTCCAGCACATAAAGGTGTGTCAGGTAATGAAACAGCTGACTACCTTGCCAGAACAATAAACAATAGCTTAATTGGACAACCCAGAAGAATGTCAGTTCCATGGAGAGATTTAATCCCATTGATTCAAGAGGAAATTAGACAAAGCTGGATAAATCAACGTCAAATTATACTACAAGAAAAAGGTGCATGGTATGCTGCAATCAATAAGAATCTTGGAGAGAAACCCTGGTTCGCTAAGAATAATACCTTTATAAAAAGAAGATTCTTCACACAAATATGCAGGTTACGATTTGGTCATTGTAAATTTAAAGCCCATCTACACCGCATGAAAATTATTAACTCACCTTTATGTACAGATTGCTCTCTAAATGAAAATCAAACGCTGGAACATATATTTTTCAACTGTCCCGCTTTAAATATTAACCGAATTTTATTAATTGACAAGCTGCAAGATATTTACAAAGACAGTATCCCGCCTTCGCTTCAAGAACTTCTATCGAACCCTGCCACTTTTAATCCAATATTTGACTTTATTATCTCCACGGTTGGAGAGCTTTGACATGGATTTAACCCGGACATGGAATTTTATGAACCTGAAAATTACACAAGAATATATAGAAGAACTGGCATTTTTGCCTTGTTTTTATTGGAAATAAGAAATGAACTATAGAAGAATTGGCATTTAATGCCTTATTTTTGAAAAGATAACAGAAAGAACTAATAAAAGACTAGGCTGTATGGCTAGTACCATTGCCTATCCTGATGGATGAATTTTTAAAACAACAACAACCTTATCAATTAATGATGATAAGGTTGAATAAATTAAATAAATAGGTACTTTGTATTATATTTTTAGGTTTGCAAGTAAGTTATACAACCATGTTGGTGCCAAGAATAAATTCACTGAAACTCGCGCTCGTCGCTCGTAATCTGAGGCAGCTTTCCACTCAAGTTCAGTCAGACAATGCTTTGGTGGTGTTCAAGAAGCTTACCGGAGTCGACCGGGGCATCGCGCTCTATGGGTTGAACAAGCAACAGGATAGGAATGCTCTTAGCTTTGATATGCTGAAGGCTATGAAGGAAGTCCATCAAATACTCAGAGAAGATACCAAAATATCTGTGGTTATTCTACACAGTCTGGTTCCTGGTATCTTTTGTGCTGGTAAGAAATCAATATTATCCAAATACTTTAAGATATAAATTGAGTTTGTGTTATTCATTTGTACCTTGACTTACAGGTGCAAATCTAAAAGAACGTTTCAAGATGTCTGATGATGAGGTAGCAGAATTTGTGCGAGGTCTAAGAGCAACTTTAGCAGAAGTGGAAGACCTGCCCATGCCAACAATAGCAGCGATCGACGGTGCGGCATTAGGTGGAGGGCTTGAGATGGCCTTGGCATGTGATTTGAGAGTAGCAGCCACCACTGCAAAGATTGGACTTGTAGAGACTGGCCGTGGAATTATTCCTGGGGCTGGTGGCACTCAAAGGTTACCCAGGGAAATTCACCCCAATATTGCTAAAGAACTCATATTCACATCAAGAATAATTAATGGACAGGAAGCTAAAGAATTGGGAATTGTTAACCATGTAGCACCACAAAATGAAACGAAAACCGCAGCTTATGAAAGGGCACTCAGTTTAGCTAGGGAGATCTTGCCCAATGCACCAATAGCATTACGTTGTGCCAAACGAGCCATCAATGAAGGAATTCAGCTCACCTTGAGAGAGGGTTACGAGGTAGAACAAAAATACTATGAAGAAAATATTCCCTCCCGTGACAGACAGGAGGGCATGATTTCATTTATCGAAAAAAGAAAACCTGTTTATGAAGGCAAATAAATATAATTATTATTTTTTATTACCTGTGACATAATGATATTCAAGCTAGAATTTTAAATGATAAATCAAAATGAAAAACCATCATAATAAAATAAGCTTTATACTGCATTTACAAACATATTTTTATACATTTGTTATGTAGATTTACATAAAATCAACAATATTTTTGTATGTTATTTACTTATACCTAGGTAGTATACCAATTTACAATATTTACTGTTACTCAATAAAATGTTGACTCTTGCATATTTATGTGTTTTTTGAACTTGTAACCTTCATAGATTCTCTAGAATTACATATTCATGAACCAATACTGTAGGCTGGTAGGTAGCATTTGTAATGTCTTATCAAGTAATGTTATCAATAACAGTCAACAGTTGTTTTTACTTTTAGCTGTTTGTTTGCATAACTTTTATGTAATATTACTATCATTTCTACAAACAAAGTTCAACAGAAGAACTGATAAATGAATGATAATAGGTATTACTATCAGAAATGCAAATTAGCTTGTAATGTAAATGAAAGGCAGAATAGTTAGATTAAAAGTTAAATATAATGAGATAGATAAGGTTTAACCATCACATAAAAGTGAACCATAGAATTTGCACAAAGTAAGACAAATAAGAACAAACAATTTACAAAACAAGATTAGTTTATTTGGTAATAAAAATATTAATTTTAGTAACACAAATTGCATTTAAAATCATGCTAGATTGAGGCACTTTATCAACTGTTCTTTGGTATCCTCAGGAGATGTGACTCTGTGGCCCACTGTCCTTTCATCAGTGAAGATCTCATAGTCATTGCCACCAGGAGTAGTCTTGTCTCCAAAGAAATGTATCTCTTCATAGTTGTGGGGAGCTACATGCTTCAAGCAGAAAGTCTTGTCCCAACCAGTAGGAAATACATCAACACTGATCTGCCCTCCAAGTGCAAATGTCAACCCACTGCCTGAAAACTCTTTTTGAAGCTCCTGAACAAACTTCTCTCTTATTTTATGAACAGAATCATATTTTACAAAATTATCTCTCTCTTCTTGACTGCAGGAGCGCCCAACTGGACAAATGTTGATCATGCTAGAACGGAATTCAACAAAATTACCTCTCTTCGCTGGAAGCTCTATTTTTGACATGTAGCCAAGAGCAAAATTGATTACTTTCTGTAAGGTCTTCTCTCCCATGTGACTCAGGATACTCTCTTGACTCTTCAGCTCACCATTCTTGTAGTAAACAAGGCCATTTTCACAGAAAACAAAGTCAAACTTGGAGGCGACATCCTCGCCAGACATTTGTTCTGCAACTTTGACATAATCAGACCCACTGACCAGCCCTATTGACACTAGAGGCTTGACTTTGTTTAGCAAGAAGCTCTTGAGTTCGTCTGCGATAACTTGCCGTGGTTTGGTGAGGGTTCCGTCGACGTCAAACAGATATAACACTTTGCTTCGTCCTGCCATGGTGGAGTGACGTTGCTGTCGTGAGTTCCAAGCTCAATTTGGTGGATACTTTTCGAATTTTGGAGGCAAAGGTGGGACCGGTCGATAAGTAGGTCAGCCGGTGCCGGCGGCGACTGCAAAGTGCCAACACTTCACATCGATGTGACGTCACTTCAACTTGTTATCAGACATGGCGAGAGCCTCCCGGTCCATTGTTTACGCATTATTATTATGTATATCTACTACTGTGACCGTTTCTACCGATAAGACACGCAATGTTCTTATTCTTTTGGGTATGTATTAATCGATATCTTCAAATAGTTCATGATAAACACTGCTTCATCAGATGAAATGTTATGCTTGAGAGAGTTCCATTTTCGTAAGGCTTGAAGTTGTAATAAACTCTTATAGCCTTTGAAACAAACTTTTTGAAATATACAAGTATTTTTAGCTTAAGTTTATTTCAGAAAATAGTGTATTAGAAATTCGTAAATAAATCAATTTGTTTTTTATTTAGGGTTACGTTCAGAAACTTAAAAATACATTAGCCTGACAGCAGGATGCAAAATAGCATTTTCTATATGAGTGACAAGGATAACAACACAAGAACAAGCCACGCCCTCAAATGTTTCGTGCAGAATATACAAAACATTTGCTAAAATCTTGAAGCAATAATAGACTAAGAGCTTGTACGCATTTCGGGCTTAATTTTAATTTATGTTTTTGGGCAGCTGATGATGGCGGATTTGAGTTGGGCGCGTATATGAACAAGATTTGCCAAACCCCGAATATCGATGCTCTAGCACGCCGATCCGTCGTTTTTGATAACGCTTTTACGTCTGTTAGCAGCTGCTCTCCTAGGTAAGAATCTATTATTTTATAGGTAAATGGAATATTAAAAAAGCTTGCTTACTTTGTTGTCTATCCTCTAATAAAGAAATATTATCAGGAGCTATACATTTTTAATGCTTACAGTCGCGCCGCATTGCTGACGGGTACCCCAAGCCACCAAAATGGCATGTACGGTCTGCACCATGGGGTTCACCACTTCTCCTCCTTCGACCACATCGCTAACCAGTCGCTGCCCAACCTGCTGCGCAAACATGGCGTATATACTGGTGTGTATTGTAACTTTTTCTATCCTAAGGACCTCTCAGATCTATTTAAAACTGATAATAGGATTTGAAGCAGTTAGCACCCACTAACTTAAGTATCCGTAACTTTCAGCAGCTTCATATGCCTGCAAATCACGTCGTATCTGATCATCCGAAAAGAAATAAGTACTAAATTATCTCCCTATTGCCCATTGCAGGTATAGTCGGCAAGAAGCATGTAGGGCCGAGCAACGTATACAAGTTCGACTACGAGCAAACAGAAGAGAACAACCATATTGATCAAGTGGGACGCAATATTACGCATATCAAGCTGCTAGTTCGAGAGTTTCTACAAAACGCTAATAAACTTAACAAGTAAGCAGTTTAATATACAGCTACCAACAAATATTTCAGGTACTTCTAGGTACCAACTGACTACTCTACTCAGTGCATGCAAGAAATGTAAATGACATGTTCTTAATGTAGAGTAGAAGTAGTTATAGTAGTAGGGCTAGGGCATTATGAATACTTAATGTGGTAAAATAGAAGCTCAAAAATACGAAGACTAATATTAAAATTTTATTGCAGACCTTTCTTCCTATACGTGGGTTTCCACGACCCCCACCGCTGCGGGCACCGTGAGCCGCAATGGGGCCCGTTCTGCGAGCGCTGGGGCACTGGCGAGCCGGGCGCTGGCCGCATCCCAGACTGGACGCCCTGGTACTACCAATGGGACGAGCTGGAACTACCCTTCCACATACAGGACACAGAACCAGCCAGACGCGATCTTGCTGCGATGTATACGACTGTTTCTCGGTTAGATCAAGGTAATATTGTTGGACTGAATAAACTGGAAAAAGCCGATAATGTTGTCGGTTCTCAATCAGCATACTGCACTTGGTTCTTCATATTATTTGTTTAAGAACCTGTAAATAAAAGCGTGGACCGTTTTTTTTGGTTCATTTGTAATCGCAATTTTCTTCATTACAGGAGTAGGCCTTGTCCTTAAAGAGCTGGAAGCTGCAGGTCACAGCGAGGATACACTTGTAATGTATACCTCTGATAACGGCGTACCTTTCCCTGCTGGAAGAACAAACATGTACGAACCTGGAATACGCGTGCCCCTGATAGTTTCAATGCCAGGAGGAAAATCTGAAAGAAACTACCAACTTGTCAGTTTACTCGACATATCAGCGTCAGTCTTGCATTTGTTCGGCGCGCCTGTTCCCGCGCTTGATAATACTGAGACTAATGAGATTTGGGAGTCTGATCAACCCAAGAGCCTGCTGTCTATATTGAAAGGCGGTAAGTGTATTTTTCACTTAAATTATTAAATCATTTTCCGCCAGCTTCGAACCAAAATAAGATGACAGCAGATTACTGTGTTGGAAATAGAAAACTCATGAGTCTGCATATTTTCAGAGTCACTTGAGGAACCCAATGATGAAGCAGCGGTGTTCGCATCGCAGACGCACCACGAGGTGACGATGTACTACCCGATGCGCGCCGTGCGCACGCGCCGGTACAAGCTCATACACAACCTCAACTATGGGATGCCGTTCCCTATCGATCAGGACCTGTATGTGTCAGCTACATTCCAGGTAAGCGAATTCGTAAACCATATGCGCGGCAAAGTCATGACTATTGTTAAAGGGCTCAGCAGTTGATAGAGCCAGAAATAGTATTACTGCAGCTGGTGTATCTAAGAAGTAGGTTAATCAAGTTATTTATTCCACAGGACATCCTAAACCGCACACGCAGCAAGCAACCGCTGCCGTGGTACAAGACGCTCAAGCAGTACTACTACCGTCCGGAATGGGAATTCTTCGATCTGCACAACGACCCCATGGAGCGACAGAATCTTCACGGACACCCAGACCTGAAAGATGAGGAGGCGGCTTTGAGGGACAGGTTACTGCGCTGGCAGCGTGACACCAGGTATTAACTAATAATCTTTTTACCTCAGATAGTTTTACTGATCTCCTAGGTAGACCAATAAAGGAATCCTGAATGATTAGTTGAGCAATACCCTTCTTATCTTAATGGCAATCTATTACTGTACATGAATGCATAATAAATGAAATTGAAATTGAATTAAAAAATCATTCATTTCTTAAACCAATTATTTCTTTTCTCAGGGACCCCTGGCTGTGCGCGCCTGACGCAGTATTAGAGCCTGACGCGACTGGTGCGGACTCGGTGTGCCGAAGCCTGCATACATCGCCCGTAGCTCCACTTGCCGCTAATCTTGCCCATTTCAGACCACAGTAGAGTTCAAAATACAACAAAATAACCATAAAAGTCAGTCTCAAAATTAAATAATATATAGAGCACTAATATCAAATAGAATAGAAAAGTTATTTATATTCAAAGTTACTCTCAAAAAATCTCAATATCGAATAGAGGAACACTCAATTGTGATAAAAAAGTTCTTCCTTGCTCTTTCTTGCTCAAAGTATTCAATAAATACTCATTCATTATAGCTAGTAAATAAACAAAAATAAAGTAGGTATAATACATTTTACTCAAATTACGATATTATTACGGGTTATTTATTTTTAATTTCATACGAACGAGTTACAACTACGCGTTATTGAAACCAACGCAAATGTAGGTACGACGCGAAAGTTATAAAAGTGCCGATTCCAAGCTTTTTTATATCACAAGTTATTCTAAATAATACTCGAAAATTTAGCTAAGATATATATTAATAGCAAATGTGATAAGAATAAGTGGTGAATAGATTAAAAGTTACCAAGTGTTTTGAAATATCACATGTTTAAACATAAGTCTATCACATTTCTATCAATGTTTTTAACTTCTATATTTTAATACTGTTTACTAAGAATAAATAAAAATCTAACAATATTATAGAATTGTTTCTTATCGAAGTACCTGGCAATCAGGCTCTGGTAAGGCACTGACACGTGTATAGATAATCAAATGAGATAACTATTTCGTTCATTGACTCCTGAACTATAAATGCTCATAGGTAGCTGTAATTAATTAGTAGGTATTGTTTATTTGTGTTTTGGGGTAAAAGGGTAAATCTAGTCAAAAGCAACCATTTAAATAGCCATCATTTATTTGATTACAAAATCGTTTGTTTGCTACATAAAATATTTCAACAAGAAAATGCGTCAACAACATCATAGTGCGTAGATGCGTTAGATTCACGTCACGTCGCGTATTAAAAGAATCAGAACAGAATTAGGACGAACGTTGCGTGACGCGGACCGTCCGCGCGGACCTGCAATGCGAGAATTTGTGCGAAGTTCACTCGTGTCATCTTTACCGTTTGAAGTAAAGTGAACTTCGGACGCAGTCACGCAACGCTCGCCCTTAGACTCGATTCCTATAATCCTATTTAGCGTCTAAAATAGCTAACTAAAAATCACGGTC
This sequence comes from Phthorimaea operculella, assembly GCA_024500475.1. Classification (NCBI taxonomy): domain Eukaryota; kingdom Metazoa; phylum Arthropoda; class Insecta; order Lepidoptera; family Gelechiidae; genus Phthorimaea; species Phthorimaea operculella. Next base: position 859,767 of record JANFCV010000136.1, on the reverse strand, counting down.
AACTAAAGGGCCGGCTAAACGTCACGAATTTATGCGTTGCGGTGCCATACCGCGTTAATTTTATTCAGCCCATAGCTGCATTGACTTATTTACACATCTGATACCTAGATTTCATCCCATGACTATAAAATTTGTTAATTCAAATATTATTTTATATTAATTAATTATTTATTAGTTACATACCAAAATTTATCAACCCCGAAAGAAATTAGAAAAGTCGGTGGGATAAAATAATTAATTAAATTTTAATACCTGAAAATGCTAGGTTCCTACTCTTATTTCTTAGTTTAGACTCGACCAAAATTAATGTACCTTTTAAAAACTTCTAAGTTATTCAAAAGAAAGAAAGTTACGTGTTTTTAGAGCAACGTGACGCCATCGCACCGTTTTAATACATTTCATTACACGGATACTCAACCACAGTAAGCGAAGCATTGAGTAACTAAATGAGAAAAACATATCCGTTTATTTATGCTATTTATCACATTGTACATAAAAAAAATGTGCAAATGTGCCGAATTCATTTGTGTCGTTATTATAATGAGTACAACTAGCACAGGTAAAGAATGGACCCGAGTCAAAATCTGCCTCTCTATCATATTATATGACATATGAGCAGGATGTCAACAATAATGTTGCCAATTCCCGTCCATTCTTTAATTGCGCAAGTAATACTTAAAGGTGTATCTGCAAATGTGCACATTCCTTAAAGCATTTATAGTAAGTACAGTCAAGCGCACGTCCGGTTAGACAATCGAAATGTTAATGTGCATAACGCTCGGCATAAGAACGGTTCAAAGTCCAAACTATCTAACCCAGCTTGAGCTTGACTGCATTTTGAATGCCAGGTCGTTTTTTTATATATTTTCAGAGATAGACAGACATAGGCTTAAGGAATTTGCGCCTGTGCAGATATATAACAAGTTAGTAGCCATATGGCACCACTTCGGGCAGTACCTAGTATGTAGTACCTACAGTCATTCACCAGTCTGCCTGGATAAACTCATGATCTTATATCTACGACCCACGTACCCTAGCTGCCTAGAAGGCCAAACTCACTTCAATAACCAAGCAAAAACATTATCATGCTGCTGCTACCATAAGTAGGTAGCTTTGTCTCTTTATCAATTTCAATTCTATCTCCGGTGTGAAAAAACACAATACATGCCAAACTTTCTTTTGGCCTCAAAGGCAGCAAGAGTCTTAAGAGCAGATATTTTTATTTACCACGCAATATCCTTATTTTATGTTCCAAGTTAACACTGACTGTTATATTATTTTAGTAAAACTTTGATAAAAACTTATCTTTCAAAAAAATTTTATCGCTTTCGTAATAAAATGAGAGAACTTTACAATTTTCAGTACCAGTTCTTTGTTTTAATATTTTTGCTATTTCGAGTATTTTTTACAGATGATACATTTTCAAACAAAAACAAGTCAAGTTCACTTTGCGGATAAAATCGGTACTTCATATTTCTTTGCTTATATTTATTTTATCAGTCCGTTAAGATCTTATGAAAAATAATCCTATGTATAGGGTGACCAGGAGTAATACATTTACAAAATTCATCTAAATGGATATTTTTGTATTAGTATTTTGTAATCCACACGAGGCTAGCTGTATATGATTGAGGCAGGCTATATGTATCTAGTTATCATTTTCATTCTATTGGCGTTCCGAAGTCTGACAAGGTTCAATATACAATAAGGTGTAAAAAAACTAAAAATATTGTGTATGAAACTGGACAGTTGCTCGCCTGAAACTGCACAACATTTCCCAATAAACACAGCAGATTAATATGAATTTGACCTTGATATTTTTAACCTTGAGATTTTTAAATGAACATTTCTGTTTATTTTAGTTCATAGGTTGACAGAGACGTGTTTCTTGGAGAATGTTGTTCAGTTTTAGGGTTTCCAGCGCTTTTTTATACCCAATGAATACAATTATTACAAAGAGATTACTTGATTATAAAACTTTACATCTCGCTACAATTTAGGTGTAGTCATTGAAATCTAATTGAAATTAGAAACATTTCCAGTAATGTTGTATACCTTAAGGAAGTTTATCATTTACAAAATCATAAGCAAACGATTGAACGTGCCTTGAAATTCGATTCGATTATATCTTGGCATCTCGTTATAATTTACGTGTAATCGTTAAAGTCGTCAATAGCTACCCGTTCGAGCTTCATGAGACGCAAAATTTGAAACATTCCCGGTAATGTTTTATACGTTATAGATAGTTTATCATAAACAAACGACGCAACCTTAAAACCTTCTCATCTCGCTGTAATTTACGTGTAGTCATTGAAAGCCAGCGCGGTGTTGAATTTGTTAAATTTCCAGTAATGTTGTACACCTTAAAGATAGTTTATCATTAACATTTACAAAACCATAAACAAACGACGCAACCTTATAACCTGCCTTGATATTCAACCTTCTATTCAATTTACGTGTAGTCATTGAAGTCGTCGATAGCCACCCGTTGGTGCAGGTCGGTGGCCGCGGCGTAGGGCGCGGGGGCTCGCGCAGCGGCCGCGAGGCGCTCCGCCTCTGCCCGGCGGCGGAGTCGCTTCATCAGGCGTAAGCGCTCTAATGCGTTGCTGGCGTACGGCGCGCCGCCCAGTTTGAGGGATTGGGAGATGTGTGATGCCAGCTGTGGGTGGAAAATTAAGACTTAAGGCGGGTATTTATTGGGGACAAAATCCGAGACACTTTGTATCTGATAAAAATGTTCCGGAACAATGTCCCCGGCGTCTTCACTGGGAACATTTATTGGGGAACTTTTCAATGTTTCGGAACTTTGTTCCCTTTACTATAGTATAGTTGAGTATAGTTCGTGTACGAGAAAATGTTTTTTTTGGCTCATCAATACATATTGCAAGTTTAAGGGACAGGCTGACAACCTGTCACTATGACGATTCACAGTCTTCGGAATGACTCTCAAACTTTGCCCGACGTGGTGTAAATGGTAGTTTTTTAGTCTAACCCGCAAGGGATATAGACGTGTCGTAGGACGTAACTAGTGATGGGCACGTACCCGGGTATTTACCCAACTACCCGGTAAATACCCATACCTCAACAGCCACAGTAGTCCACTGCTGGACATGGGCCTCCATCTATCGGGGGGTATTGCCATACTCACCTTGGCAGGCGGATTGGCGAGCGCAGTGCAAGATGTTAAATCATAGGTAACACTGCTGCCCATTTCCTGGATAAATTATCCCTTAGTCGCTTTTTACCACCTTTTTACGACACCCACAGAATTGGGGTGATGCTATTCTAAACCGGCATCACACGGTAAAAATATACATATAAATAGTATAATTAAATACCCAAACGTATCCGTATGTATGTACCCAAATAGGCGGGTAGATAAAAATGTATGGGAAATTGAAAAAGAAATCTCGTTTGCGGTAATCTTTATACTCACACAGCAATGTAGCGCGGTCTGTCTGGCCAATAACGCCACATTAGCGTCCGACACGATGTGTGTCTCCACGTGCGACAGGAATTTGGTCCTTATCTTCTCATCTTTGGTCTTGACAAGCACCCTGGATAGCATAGATATAATCCAGATGGACTATGAATGCGAATCTGCGAGGCATCGGTCTCACGAGTGTCTTGCGACAACTCTTGTGAGTTTCGTCCTCTACCGTAAGCTACTTGTACATAATATAGTGTAATCCTTATTCACATAGTCAGCATTTAAATCCACCTGGTCATAGTTCATCTGGACTATATCTAGCCTAAAAGGTTGTCGTATGGACACTTCCATACCTGATGATCCGATAAGAAGGTGAAACAACCAGGACCTTCCGCCATCGGTACTTCGGCACTCATCGCTTCAGCTAAAATGCTGAATAAATGACCCTGGATTGCGGTAATCCTTTAGGCGGTCAGCGACCATTTCTTAAAGTGACTTCATCTAGATATGACCTATTGATACTTACGCAACAGTGTAGCGCAGTCTGTCTGGCTAATAACGCCACATTTGCATCCGACACGATGTGTGTCTCCACGTGCGACAGGAATTTCGTCCTTATCTTCTCATCTTTGGTCTTGACGAGCACCCTGGATAGCCCGTGCTCACTCGGCTCGACTACTACTTACTATGCAGAAGTTCTACCTATCCCACAAGAAATATACATACATACATAATTCACGCCTTTATCCCTTGCGGGGTAGGAAGAGCGTCAACGGCCGTAAAAAATAAGGTCGTTATTATTACGTCGGACAAATAATTGAGGGAAATTTTAACTATTTTCGTGTATTACTATAGTGACAGACTATGCAGAAATCCTGCCTTCTCCACAAGGAATAGAAGCGTGATATATGTATATTAGTAATATTGATACTTACACAGCAATGTAGCGCAGTCTGCCTGGCCAGAAGTCCTGCCTACCCCACAAGAAATAGAAGCGTGATATATGTATGTAAGTACTAGTAGTAACATTGATACTTACGCAGCAATGTAGCGCAATCTGTCTGGCCAATAACGACAGGAATTCTGCCTACCCCATAAGGAATAGAAGCGTGATATATGTTAGTAATATTAATACTCACACAGCAATGTAGCGCGGTCTGTCTGGCCAGTAACGCTACATTTGCATCCGACACGATGTGCGTCTCCACGTGCGACAGGAATTTGGTCCTTATCTTCTCATCTTTGGTCCTGCTTACCCCATAAGGAATAGAGTCATGTATGTAAGTAATAGTAGTAATATTGATACTCACACAGCAATGTAGCGCGGTCTGTCTGGCCAGTAACGCTACATTTGCATCGGACACGATGTGTGTCTCCACGTGCGACAGGAATTTGGTCCTTATCTTCTCATCTTTGGTCTTGACGAGCCTTAGAGTATGTATAAGCAAGCTATAGAGTGCGCGTATCGGCCCGCGGCGTACTGTCAAAGCGTAAGCAGTTGGTTCCTAGATACAGACGTCAATTGGTCAAATGTATGAGAAGTAACAGAGGTTCAATAGTATAGTGTTGACACTGACGTTTTGCTACTGATAGACAGAGGTTGTTTTCTGACTATTACCAGCCGTTCTAACTTTTTGGACGCACTCTATAGCTTGCTTATATATACTCTTAGTGCCTACCCCACAAGGAATATAAGCGTGATATATGTAATAGTAGTAATATATATACTCACACAGCAATGTAGCGCGGTCTGTCTGGCCAATACCTGACTTTTTGTCTGTTTCTTATTCTTTTTTTTGTTTGTGATTTTTATTATTTATACGTATTAATTATGTTTGTCACTTTTACTTATATAAAACTTAAAAGTCCACGTCCGAACCTTAAATTAATGTTATAGAAATCCAATTTCGGGCCCCTGCGATACAGGCTTTGCTTAGTGCAGGGTCCGCTGCTTATTTGTCATTTATTGCATGTACCTGTTCTATGTTATTTAAGCGTTGTTTTAATTTGTAATAGGGACAAATATTTGTAAACTTTGTTTGGAAATAAAAAATATTACTATTACTAATAACGCCACATTTGCATCGGACACGATGTGTGTCTCCACGTGCGACAGGAATTTGGTCCGTATCTTCTCATCTTTGGTCTTGACGAGCTTAGAGTATGTATAAGCAAACTATAGAGTGCGCATATCGCCCCGCGCCGTACTGTCAAAGTGTAATCAGTTGTTCCCTGGATACGGACATCAAATGTAAGAGAAATAATAGAGGCTCAGTAGTGTTGTCACTGGCGTTTTGCTAATGATGGACAGAGAGGTTATGTTCTGACTATTGCCAACCATTCTGACTTTTTAGGCGCACTCTATAGTTTGCTTATATATACTCCAAGTGCCTACCCCACAAGAAATAGAAAAGTGATATACCTATGTATGTAAGAGCGGTAATATAGATACTTACGCAGCAATGTAGCGCGGTCTGTCTGGCCAATAACGCCACATTTGCGTCCGACACGATGTGTGTCTCCACGTGCGACAGGAATTTGGTCCGCATCTTCTCATCTTTGGTCTTGACGAGCACCCTGGATAGCATAGATATAATCCAGGTGGACTATGAATGCAAATCTGCGAGGCATCGGTCTCACGAGTGTCTTGCGACAACTCTTGTTAGTTTCATCCTCTACGATAAGCTTCTTGTACACATTACAGTGTAATCCTTATTCACTTCTTTTCGTCAGCATTTAAGTCATCTGGAATATATGTATCTATCCTAAAAGGTTTTCGTATGGACACTTCCATACCTGATGATCCGATAAGAAGGTGAAACAACCAGCACCTTTCGCCATCGGTACTTCGACACTCATCGCTTCAGCTTAAATGCTGAATAAATGACCCTGGATTGCAGTAATCCTTTAGGCGGTCAGCGACCATTTCTTAAAGTGACTTCATAAAAATATGACCTATTGATACTTACGCAACAATGTAGCGCGGTCTGTCTGGCCAATAACGCCACATTTGCATCCGACACGATGTGTGTTTCCACGTGCGACAGGAATTCTGCCTACCCCACAAGGAATAGAAGCGTGATATATCTATAAGTAATAGTAGTAATATTGATACTCACACAGCAATGTAGCGCGGTCTGTCTGGCCAATAACGCCACATTTGCATCGGACACGATGTGTGTCTCCACGTGCGACAGGAATTTGGTCCGTATCTTCTCATCTTTGGTCTTGACGAGCACCCTGGACAGTCCGTGCTCACTCGGCTCCACTACCACTATGCAGAAGTTTAGCTGCCCCTGGAATTAATAAAACACACATTAGGAGCAATTATAACTATATGTAGTCCGAAAAGTTCGTGCGCGACCTTTCCTAGGGGTGACTTCGGTGGAGGAAAACGAGATATCCATGAAAGTGAAAGTGAAAACGTTTATTCAAAATAGGACATTAAAATATCACTTATTGATAGTCATTACATTACGCAGAAATGGATTAGACATTGTAAAAAAGAGAAATTTGCAAAGCACAATTTTCTCTTTTTTATAACAATTTTTTATTCCTACTATAAACGCGGCTCGGGCGGGATAAAAAAATAAAAATAAAGGCACTGCCTCGGGGCTGGCCAGGCTAACCACACGGCATGTAACTTTATACCTTAACGACCAGTAAGCGAAACTAAATTCGATCAAGATTTTAAAAAGGTGTTACATGTGTATAGTTAGTCGGACCTCCTGGACAGGAAAACCCCCCAAAAACCTGCCCAGAAGTGCTCCTATTCTAAAGATTACAATTTTTGTAGGCCCTAAGCTACCCTAGCTAAGTTTGAAAAAAGAACAAGAATAGTAATAGCCGAAAACGGCTCAACACAAAATTAAAAATAAGTAAAAATAAAATAAAAAATTACAGTAGAATATTCTAACTGTTTCGTCTTAAAAAAAATACTGTATATAAACAAACATGTAAAACTACTCCCATGAAGATTTATCTTGCATATAATCGGATATTTCATAATAGCCTTTCTTGCACAATTTATGTTTTATTACTTCTTTAAATTTATTTAAGGGTAATTCTTGGATATTTTTTGGAAGCTTATTATAAAAGCGTATACAATTTCCCTTAAAGGATTTGCTTACTTTACTAAGCCTGCTCTTGTGTGCTACAAGTTTGTCCTTATTTCTAGTGTTGAAATTATGTATATCACAATTTTTCTCAAAAGTATTAATATTAGATTTGACGTAAATCAAATTTTCGTATATATATTGTGACACAAATGTTAATATATTGATTTCTTTAAATTTTTCCCTTAAGGAGACACGAGGCCCTAATTTATAAATTGCGCGAACAGCCCGTTTCTGCAGAACAAAAATGTTCTTTACATCCGCAGCGTGGCCCCACAATAATAAGCCATATGACATTAAGCTATGGAAGTAACTAAAGTAAACTAGTCTAGCAGTATCTACATCCGTGAGATATCTTATTTTTTTAACTGCGTATGCTGCTGAACTCAGTCTCTTCGACAATTTCTCAATATGTGGCCCCCATTGGAGCGTGGCGTCCAAAATTATACCTAAAAATACTGTTGAATCTGCAAGGTTCAACTGTTCATCCTTTACCTTAATAATTGTAGTGCTCGGTTTAACATTTGGCAATGCAAATTTTATACATTTAGTTTTCTTTTCATTTAATAGGAGATTATTTACTGTAAACCATTTTACTACATGATGATGTCAGCGGATAGCGTCATATATAAATGAGACGTGCGTCTCGCCCCCCCCCCACCGTTTGTACCCCGCAGGAAGGGTGCGCACGAAGTTGTCAAACTATAGGTACGGCTACACGTCACTCAGAGTGCTATGGAAAGGTCTATGCTATACCTATAAATGATAAGGTCCGAAACGAGATTATCCGCGAAAAGACCAAAGTAGCGGACATAGTCTGCAAGTGTAGCAAGTTGAAGTCGCATTGGGCTGGCCACATCTGTCATAGAACCTATGAACGGTGGAATAAGCAGGCGGGTTCTCGAGTGGAGGCCACGGCTCGGCAAGAGTAGCGTTGGACGCCTTCCGTCCAGATGGATCGATGACTTCCCTTGCCTTGATACTGTGTATTGATGTGTTACTCTCTATTTTACTTTGATGGTCTATACAGGGAGTAACAAAAAAGCTACTCATGAAATTAAACAACTTTCCCAATGGAAAATATGAGTTTTTTTTTTATATTTTTCATATTTAGCCCATGTTCCATGATGAAAGTTGATCAGTTTCATAAGTAGATACTTCCCCCGGTATATTAACTTGATAATTTTAATTTCCTCCCCCCCATGATTTTACCTTGATAGTGTGTATATTGAAGTCGTGGCCGGAGTCGTTGTACACTATGGACACGAAGTCGTTGCCGATGTATTTCCTCTTCTCGTTACATTATTGTAGGTCACCCGGTTATCTAAATTGGTCGGGTATTCGAAAACCCTACTTGATAGTATACAGTGTGTTGACTTGATAGTCTGTATTTTACTTTGATAGTCGGCTTGATAGTTTTATTTTATTTCCCCATTGACTTTACCTTGATAGTGTGTATATTGAAGTCTTGCCCGGAGTCGTTGTACACTATGGAGACGAAGTCGTTGCCGATGTATTTCCTCTTCTCGTTGCACTGCGGGTCGGTGGGCGCGCGCGGCATCGCCGTCGCCACGTGGAACTGTACTTGCGTCACGTCATCAGACCACACGTATGTGTAGAGGTAACTTTTACATATTTCACACTCAGTCACCTACCCATTTCTACTTAAACTAAACCTGGGTATAACCGGGTATTTTAAAAAATCATTTCCGTATGATGTGGCGACTTTTCGATGTGGCGACCATTCGATGTGGCGACCATTCGATGTGGCGACCATTCGATGTGGCGACCATTCGATGTGGCGACCATTCGATCTGGCGACCATTCGATGTGGCGACCATTCGATGTGGCGACCATTAGATGCGGCGGCTTTTCGATGTGGCGACCATTCGATGTGTGGACCATTCGATGTGACGACCATTCGATGTGGCGACCATTCGATGTGGCGACCATTCGATGTGGCGACCATTCGATGTGGCGACCATTCGATCTGGCGACCATTCGATGCGGCGGCCTTTCGATGTGGCGACCATTCGATGTGGCGACTATTCGCTGTGGCGACCATTCGATGTGGCGACCATTCGATGTGGCGACCATTCGATGTGGCGACCATTCGATGTGGCGACCATTCGATGTGGCGACCATTCGATGTGGCGACCATTCGATGTGGCGACTATTCGATGTGGCGACAATTCGATGCAGCGTTGTTCATATTGCGACATTCCATGTAACAACCTTCGATGTTATAATCTGGACCCAAATTGGCCGGGCATTCGAAAACCCTACTTGATAGTATATTGTGTGTTGACTTCATACTCTGTATTTTACTCTAATAGTCAATATATTAACTTGATAGTAATTACTTTACCTTGATAGTGTGTATATTGAAGTCGTGTCCGGAGTCGTTGTACACTATGGAGACGAAGTCGTTGCCGATGTATTTCCTCTTCTCGTTGCACTGCGGGTCGGTGGGCGCGCGCGGCATCGCCGTCGCCACGTGGAACTGTACTTGCGTCACGTCGTCACACACCACGTACCTATGTGCCTAGTGATGTAGTCTACATCTTGCATTGATACTGTGTATTGACTTGATAGTCTGTATTTCGCTTTGATAGTATACTGTGTATTGACTTGATAGTCTGTATTTCGATTTGATAGTATACTGTGTATTGACTTGATAGTCTGTATTCGCGTTATATTTACTTGCTAGTTATTATTTCCCCCCTGACTTTACCTTGATAGTGTGTATATTGAAGTCGTGCCCGGAGTCGTTGTACACTATGGAGACGAAGTCGTTGCCGATGTATTTCCTCTTCTCGTTGCACTGCGGGTCGGTGGGCGCGCGCGGCATCGCCGTCGCCACGTGGAACTGTACTTGCGTCACGTCGTCGGACCACACGTACCTATGTGCCTAGTGATGTAGTCTACATCTTGCATTGATACTGTGTATTGACTTGATAGTCTGTATTTCGCTTTGATAGTATACTGTGTATTGACTTGATAGTCTGTATTTCGCTTTGATAGTATACTGTGTATTGACTTGATAGTCTGTATTTCGCCTTGATAGTATACTGTGTATTGACTTGATAGTCTGTATTCGCGTTATATTTACTTGCTAGTTATTATTTCCCCCCTGACTTTACCTTGATAGTGTGTATATTGAAGTCGTGCCCGGAGTCGTTGTACACTATGGAGACGAAGTCGTTGCCGATGTATTTCCTCTTCTCGTTGCACTGCGGGTCGGTGGGCGCGCGCGGCATCGCCGTCGCCACGTGGAACTGTACTTGCGTCACGTCGTCAGACCACACGTACCTATGTAGTCTACATCTTGCCTTGATAGTATACTGTGTATTGACTTGATAGTCTGTATTTCGCTTTGATAGTATACTGTGTATTGACTTGATAGTCTGTATTTCGATTTGATAGTATACTGTGTATTGACTTGATAGTCTGTATTTCGCTTTGATAGTATACTGTGTATTGACTTGATAGTCTGTATTTCGATTTGATAGTATACTGTGTATTGACTTGATAGTCTGTATTTCGATTTGATAGTATACTGTGTATTGACTTGATAGTCTGTATTTCGCTTTGATAGTATTCTGTGTATTGACTTGATAGTATGTATTTCACTTTGATAGTATACTGTGTATTGACTTGATAGTCTGTATTTCGCTTTGATAGTATACTGTGTATTGACTTGATAGTCTGTATTTCGCTTTGATAGTATACTGTGTATTGACTTGATAGTCTGTATTTCGCTTTGATAGTATACTGTGTATTGACTTGATAGTCTGTATTTCGCTTTGATAGTATACTGTGTATTGACTTGATAGTCTGTATTTCGCTTTGATAGTATACTGTGTATTGACTTGATAGTCTGTATTTCGCTTTGATAGTATACTGTGTATTGACTTGATAGTCTGTATTTCGCTTTGATAGTATACTGTGTATTGACTTGATAATCTGTATTCGCGTTATATTTACTTGATAGTTTTTATTTCCCCATGATTTTACCTTGATAGTGTGTATATTGAAGTCTTGCCCGGAGTCGTTGTACACTATGGAGACGAAGTCGTTGCCGATGTATTTCCTCTTCTCGTTGCACTGCGGGTCGGTGGGCGCGCGCGGCATCGCCGTCGCCACGTGGAACTGTACTTGCGTCACGTCGTCAGACCACACGTACGTGTAGCGGTAACTTTTAAATATTTGTTACTCAATCATCTACCCATTTTTACATAATAAAAATAAACCTGGGTATAAACGGGTATTTTAAAAAATCATTTCCGTATGATGTGGCGACTTTTCGATGTGGCGACCATTCGATGCGGCGGCCTTTCGATGTGGCAACCATTCGATGTGGCGACCATTCGCTGTGTGGATCATTCGATGTGACGGGCTTTCGATGCAGCGTTGTCGATGTTGTGACATTCCATGTAACGACCTTCGATGTTATAATCTGGACCCAAATTGGCCGGGTATTCGAAAACCCTACTTGATAGTATATTGTGTGTTGACTTCATACTCTGTATTTTACTCTAATAGTCAATATATTACCTTGATAGTGTGTATATTGAAGTCGTGTCCGGAGTCGTTGTACACTATGGAGACGAAGTCGTTGCCGATGTATTTCCTCTTCTCGTTGCACTGCGGGTCGGTGGGCGCGCGCGGCATCGCCGTCGCCACGTGGAACTGTACTTGCGTCACGTCGTCAGACCACACGTATGTGTAGAGGTAACTTTTAAATAATTGTTACTCAATCACCTACCCATTTTTAAATAATAAAAATAAACTTGGGTATAAACGGGTATTTTAAAAAATCATTTCCGTATGATGTGGCGACTGTTCGATGTGGCGACCATTCGATGCGGCGGCCTTTCGATGTGGCAACCATTCGATGTGGCGACCATTCAATGTGGCGACCATCCGATGTGGCGACCATTCGATGTGGCGACCATTCGATGTGGCGACAATTCGATGCAGCGTTGTTCATATTGCGACATTCCATGTAGCGACCTTCGATGTTATAATCTGGACCCAAATTGGCCGGGTATTCGAAAACCCTACTTGATAGTATATTGTGTGTTGATTTCATACTCTGTATTTCACTCTAGTAGTCAATATATTAACTTGATAGTTTATTTTACCTTGATAGTGTGTATATTGAAGTCTTGCCCGGAGTCGTTGTACACTATGGAGACGAAGTCGTTGCCGATGTATTTCCTCTTCTCGTTGCACTGCGGGTCGGTGGGCGCGCGCGGCATCGCCGTCGCCACGTGGAACTGTACTTGCGTCACGTCGTCAGACCACACGTTGTAGGTAACTTTTAAATATTTGTTACTCAGTCACCTACCCATTTCTACTTAAAGTAAACCTGGGTATAAACGGGTATTTTAAAAAATCATTTCCGTATGATGTAGCGACTTTTCGATGTGGCGACCATTCGATGCGGCGGCCTTTCGATGTGGCAACCATTCGATGTGGCGACCATTCAATGTGGTGACCATCCGATGTGGCGACCATTCGATGTGTGGACCATTCGATGTGACGGCCTTTCGATGCAGCGTTGTCGATGTTGTGACATTCCATGTAACGACCTTCGATGTTATAATCTGGACCCAAATTGGCCGGGTATTCGAAAACCCTACTTGATAGTATATTGTGTGTTGATTTCATGCTCTGTATTTCACTCTAGTAGTCAATATATTAAGTTGATATATTTTACCTTGATAGTGTGTATATTGAAGTCGTGCCCGGAGTCGTTGTACACTATGGACACGAAGTCGTTGCCGATGTATTTCCTCTTCTCGTTACATTGCGGGTCAGTTTTCGGCGTTTTCGGTTGGGAGGACACACTATAAGCGCCGATATTACGTCCAAATCACGACTAATCACTTCGGACCAAAATTTGACGACGTAATTTCGGCTGAAGTGTGTCTTCCGTAATGCAAATAACATTGTTGGCGTAATTGCGCCGAATTCCATTGCGTAATTTCGGTCGTAGTGTGTCGAGACACTAATAGTTTTCTATTTTACCTTGATAGTGTGTATATTGAAGTCGTGTCCGGAGTCGTTGTACACTATGGAGACGAAGTCGTTGCCGATGTATTTCCTCTTCTCGTTGCACTGCGGGTCGGTGGGCGCGCGCGGCATCGCCGTCGCCACGTGGAACTGTACTTGCGTCACGTCGTCGGACCACACGTACGTAGAGGTAACTTTTAAACATTTGTTAATCACTCACCTACCCATTTTTACTTAATAAAATAAACCGTTCGATGTGGCGACCATTCGATGTGGCGGCCTTTCGATGTGGCAACCATTCGATGTGGCAACCATTCGATGTGGCGACCATTCGATGTGGCGACCATTCGATGTGGCGACAATTCGATTCAGCGTTGTTCATATTGCAACATTCCATGTAACGACCTTCGATGTTATAATCTGGACCCAAATTGGCTGGGTATTCGAAAACCCTACTTGATAGTATATTGTGTGTTGATTTTATGCTCTGTATTTCACTCTAGTAGTCAATATATTAACTTGATAGTAATTACTTTACCTTGATAGTGTGTATATTGAAGTCGTGCCCGGAGTCGTTGTACACTATGGAGACGAAGTCGTTGCCGATGTATTTCCTCTTCTCGTTGCACTGCGGGTCGGTGGGCGCGCGCGGCATCGCCGTCGCCACGTGGAACTGTACTTGCGTCACGTCGTCAGACCACACGTACCTATGTGCCTAGTGATGTAGTCTACATCTTGCATTGATACTGTGTATTGACTTGATAGTCTGTATTTCGCCTTGATAGTATACTGTGTATTGACTTGATAGTCTGTATTTCGCCTTGATAGTATACTGTGTATTGACTTGATAGTCTGTATTTCGCTTTGATAGTATACTGTGTATTGACTTGATAGTCTGTATTTCGCTTTGATAGTATACTGTGTATTGACTTGATAGTCTGTATTTCGCTTTAGTAGTATACTGTGTATTGACTTGATAGTCTGTATTTCGCTTTGATAGTATACTGTGTATTGACTTCATAGTCTGTATTTCGCTTTGATAGTATACTGTGTATTGACTTGATAGTCTGTATTTCGCTTTAGTAGTATACTGTGTATTGACTTGATAGTCTGTATTTCGCTTTGATAGTATACTGTGTATTGACTTCATAGTCTGTATTTCGCTTTGATAGTATACTGTGTATTTACTTGATAGTCTGTATTTCGCTTTGATAGTATACTGTGTATTGACTTGATAGTCTGTATTTCGCTTTGATAGTATACTGTGTATTTACTTGATAGTCTGTATTTCGCTTTGATAGTATACTGTGTATTTACTTGATAGTCTGTATTTCGCTTTGATAGTATACTGTGTATTAACTTGATAGTCTGTATTTCGCTTTGATAGTATACTGTGTATTGACTTGATAGTCTGTATTTCGCTTTGATAGTATACTGTGTATTGACTTGATAGTCTGTATTTCGCTTTGATAGTATACTGTGTATTGACTTGATAGTCTGTATTCGCATTATATTTACTTGATAGTTTTTATTTCTCCGACAGATTTTACCTTGATAGTGTGTATATTGAAGTCGTGTCCGGAGTCGTTGTACACTATGGAGACGAAGTCGTTGCCGATGTATTTCCTCTTCTCGTTGCACTGCGGGTCGGTGGGCGCGCGCGGCATCGCCGTCGCCACGTGGAACTGTACTTGCGTCACGTCGTCGGACCACACGTACCTATGTGCCTAGTGATGTAGTCTACATCTTGCATTGATACTGTGTATTGACTTGATAGTCTGTATTCGCATTATATTTACTTGATAGTTTTTATTTCTCCGACAGATTTTACCTTGATAGTGTGTATATTGAAGTCGTGCCCGGAGTCGTTGTACACTATGGAGACGAAGTCGTTGCCGATGTATTTCCTCTTCTCGTTGCACTGCGGGTCGGTGGGCGCGCGCGGCATCGCCGTCGCCACGTGGAACTGTACTTGCGTCACGTCGTCGGACCACACGTACCTATGTGCCTAGTGATGTAGTCTACATCTTGCATTGATACTGTGTATTGACTTGATAGTCTGTATTCGCGTTATATTTACTTGCTAGTTATTATTTCCCCCCTGACTTTACCTTGATAGTGTGTATATTGAAGTCGTGCCCGGAGTCGTTGTACACTATGGAGACGAAGTCGTTGCCGATGTATTTCCTCTTCTCGTTGCACTGCGGGTCGGTGGGCGCGCGCGGCATCGCCGTCGCCACGTGGAACTGTACTTGCGTCACGTCATCAGACCACACGTACCTATGTGCCTAGTGATGTAGTCTACATCTTGCATTGATACTGTGTATTGACTTGATAGTCTGTATTCGCGTTATATTTACTTGCTAGTTATTATTTCCCCCCTGACTTTACCTTGATAGTGTGTATATTGAAGTCGTGTCCGGAGTCGTTGTACACTATGGAGACGAAGTCGTTGCCGATGTATTTCCTCTTCTCGTTGCACTGCGGGTCGGTGGGCGCGCGCGGCATCGCCGTCGCCACGTGGAACTGTACTTGCGTCACGTCGTCACACCATACGTGTGTGTATTTAAATTGCCTGGGTATTTAAATTGGTCGGATATTCGAAAACTACCTATAGTATACTGTGTGTTGACTTGATAGTCTGTATTTCACTTTGATAGCAGATATACTGGGTGTTACAAAAAAAAACAATAAAGCTCAAAGGAGGTCAAGGTACTCATGAAACTGAACAACTTTCCCCATGGAACATGGGCCGAAATATGAAAAAAAAATTGGCCTTCTCATACAAAATGAACTCACTTTGTATGGGAGATTTATTGGTTGTTTTGTAACACGTTGTATATGCTTCATTGTATAAGTACTTACTGTGTGTTGAGATGATAGTCTGTATTTAATTTTGTTAGTCAATAGTTTTTATTTTTCTCCAGTCAATATATTAACTTGATAGTAATTACTTTACCTTGATAGTGTGTATATTGAAGTCGTGTCCGGAGTCGTTGTACACTATGGAGACGAAGTCGTTGCCGATGTATTTCCTCTTCTCGTTGCACTGCGGGTCGGTGGGCGCGCGCGGCATCGCCGTCGCCACGTGGAACTGTACTTGCGTCACGTCGTCAGACCACACGTACCTATGTGCCTAGTGATGTAGTCTACATCTTGCATTGATACTGTGTATTGACTTGATAGTCTGTATTTCGCTTTGATAGTATACTGTGTATTGACTTGATAGTCTGTATTACGCTTTGATAGTATACTGTGTATTGACTTGATAGTCTGTATTTCGCTTTGATAGTATACTGTGTATTGACTTGATAGTCTGTATTTCAATTTGATAGTATACTGTGTATTGACTTGATAGTCTGTATTTCGCTTTGATAGTATACTGTGTATTGACTTGATAGTCTGTATTTCGCTTTGATAGTATACTGTGTATTGACTTGATAGTCTGTATTCGCGTTATATTTACTTGCTAGTTATTATTTCCCCCCTGACTTTACCTTGATAGTGTGTATATTGAAGTCTTGCCCGGAGTCGTTGTACACTATGGAGACGAAGTCGTTGCCGATGTATTTCCTCTTCTCGTTGCACTGCGGGTCGGTGGGCGCGCGCGGCATCGCCGTCGCCACGTGGAACTGTACTTGTGTCACGTCGTCGGACCATACGTATGTGTAGCGACCGTCCTGGGGGAACAAAAAGAATTTATTTCGAACAAGTCTAGCTAGATTTTAGCTAAAGTTGCAACATACTCTGAAGTATAGGAAAACTTGAAAAATTTTCACCGCCGGCTGGATTTGAACCAGCGACCTTCGCCATCTGTACTGGCAATGCCTTTACCAACTGGGCTACAGCGGCATACTGCAAGCTCGCGAATCAAGCAAGCGTATCTTGACCAAGTTATGGCGTGATAGAAACATTTCACGACAAACCAAAGTGCGGCTGGTAAAAACACTGGTATTCTCAATGATGTTATACGGCGTAGAATCCTGGACACTTCGAGCCTCTGAGAGAAAAACTATAGACGCCTTCGAGATGTGGTGTTGGCGGAAAATGCTTGGCATCCCTTGGACTGCAAAGCGTACAAATATTTCTATTCTTAAAGAGCTTCGTATCACCACAAGATTGTCAACAATATGTCTTCAAAGAATACTATCTTACTTTGGACATGTTGCTCGCCGTGAAACTGATAGATTAGGAAAGCTTATGATTACGGGCAAAGTAGAGTGAAAACGATCACGCGGGCGGTCTCCAACAAGCTGGTCAGATCAAATAATAGTAGTTTATGCAACTGCCTAATAATGAGAGGCTTTAGGATGAGAGTGTCTGTTTATCACACGAGGCGCAGCCGAGTGTGATAATAGTTTGACACGAGCATTCTAAAGCCTAATTATTTGCAGTTGCATACACTATTTTATCTACTCTCTACAAGAAAAACTATGAAAAATAATTCAAACCTCCGCACTGCACTATGGCGATTGCAAGCCTATCTACTGAACCACCAACTGAACGACTTTTATACATAAGTAACTTTTTAACTAAACGTTAAAATGGAGGCTCATAAAAACTGAACAACTTTTAAAATTAAATAGCATTTATCGGTGAATTTTAATTCGAAAAATGATTTGAAGCAAAGATTTAATAATAAATAAGTCCTCATAATTTCAAGTGTCGTCCCACCGCGGGTGACACTTGTTTTTTTTTCATTCGACTTACTGATGGCCAGTGTCAAATTGGAACAGATTACGATTTGGTACGCGGGTCAATTAGTTTAATTTTTTTTCAAATACTAGAAATCGAGTTACTTTATGTAATTGCCAGTAGTATGAAAGTTTTTTTTTAAAGGCTGTATATTCGTAATGCAGTTCATTACGTTCGTACTTTCGATTCTGTAAAACGAATATTTCGAACTGAGTGTAGATAAAAAATCTTACGGGCCCGTCTATCAACCAACACAGCCTTAAAACATGCCGAGACACATGGAGGAATATTATAAAGAACCTGGAAGAAGGGAATCTATGCAGACACGACCTTCAATAATGAAGAAACGACTTAGAAGAAGAGAAGATCTTGACCACTAACGCGTGGTAGGGCTCTATTTACCCATCTTCAATTTATCGCGGGTTTTTATCGCTTTGGCTACATATAATCTGTAAAGAATGGATAAGTCGCTGGGAATTAGTTGTAAAACCTGGTAGATAAAGCGTATACCAAGCGTTAGTAGTCAAGATACACTTCTATCTGTATGTTACCTTCCCGCCCATTTCCAAGTTGAGGAAGAGATCAGGCCTGGCTGCGTCGTCGGCGCCTCCCTCCAGCGACACCACAGTGCCCAGTGCGGACAGGAACTCTGCGTACCTATAACATTATTCTTTCATGAATATGTTGAAAAGTGACTAATGGAAACCAGTTGGTTCAAATCAGCAAGATGGAAAAGGGAAATTACCTCCGAGCGAGATGTTAGTTAGCTCGAGGACCGCAGCCCAACTAAAACTAGATAAAAAACAAAATAATAGAAAAATGGTCAAGGCGTCCCTGAGTAATCAAACTCCCTCCGTGAATAAATACAGCAGAGATTTTACAATTGCAATAACTTTGGAAATACTGGACGGATTTTGGTAAAATCCTACTAATCCTACTAATATTATAAAGGCGGATGTTTGTGTGTGTGTTTGTTACGACATCACGCAAAAACGGCTGATTAGATTGACATGAAACTTTGCAGAAATATAAAAGTGCATCTGGAATAACACATAGGATACTTTTTACCACGGAAATATGTCTCATTCCCACGGGATCACGCATTTTCCAATATTTTTAAAATAGGTGGCGTGACTGAGCCGATTCGCGTTTTAAACGTTTTCGCCAAAAATTAACAGCGACATCTCTTGGCGAATAATGCTTTTTTCCCGCGGAATAATAGGTTGCAGCGGGTGAAACCGCTGACGGGCAGCTAGTAAGAAATAAAGTAATCAGTAATTAGCTTGTGATGTGTTAAAGTGCTATATTTTGACCCAGGTTGACACATGTTTAGTTGCTGACGAAGCAATATCTAAGCAATGAAATATATGTATGTAAAGTTATCTCACCTGACACTACCGTACTCGTTGCTCAGGATAGCTACTTCGTCATCCTGTTGTCCTGGGCCGACGTATAGTACGCCCACCTGCAAATAGTATTCATGCATCACAATGTATAATGTCAAACAGTTTCAAATCTATTCGATCCTAATGTTATAAAGGTAAAGAATCCAGATCTAATCTAGCCTTCATTCACTAAAGTTATGGACCGTTCGTCCGTTCGCCTATTAGGAGTCGGGGCACGCGTTTCTACTTGGTTCACTGAAGAAAGGGTTTATAAATGGCGGTGGTTTTATAAGTGGGAGGGAGAAAGTATGATCCGTATTTTCTGTGAACCAGGTAGTACGCAATCCGATGAGTAGTTTCCATCTTCTGTACAGAACTTAGAAACCAGAACGTTTGGATCTCATCGATCTATGTCGTTCTACAAGCTATGTGCCCCGCCAACTGCCACTTCACAACTACCACTTAAGTTCCCTGATATTGTTTTCTGTGATTATTTTTTAAAATAAGATAGTTCCGTATTTGTCTGCTATCTCACCTGTTGGTAAGTGATAATGCAGACGATGTTGGAGTATACTTGCCTATTCACTCTTGCCTTGAAAAGGCCCAAGTCAAAATATTCTGGAAACAGATCCGCCGGCAGGGAATTTCCACTCCTTAGCCGTTCGCGTGATGAAAGTTGAAGCAAATCGCGTCGTGCGAAAGAGTTTGATCTTGTATGCTCGTCGTAAGATGGCGGTTAATCCACCACAAAAGCATTCCCAAGGAGGGTTGACGTCTGGTAGGCGGCCGGTCGTAAAATTAAAATGCAACACGATTTTGTGTTCAACAAAACGTGTTGCGCCGACCCCAAGTAATTGGGATAAGGGCAGGAAGACGATGATGATGCTCGTCGTAAGGTTTCGCTCACCTTGTAAGTCTCGAGTGGCGGCACCAGGTCGAGGTTCTTGATGGTGCGCTCGTGCTGCGCGCCCGACACCTTCAGCGGACGCTCCGCAAGAGGGTGCAGCAGCGCCGGCGCCGCGCCTGTGTACATAGGAATAGTAGGTTGTTGACGAGGACGGGAAATAAGACTTTGACTGACGAGTAGAGTTTGAAGTCCGAGCCGCAGGCGAGGACTTTAAAAATACGAGTCTGGCAAAGTCATTTTCCCCGAGGCTTACATAGTGCTTTTCTCAAAAAAATGCTAGGAAATTATAAAGATTTTGATTTATTTTATAGTAATTTGATATTAAAAGTTGTTTTACTGATTACTAAGTCAAGATGTGGATTAGGAGTTATTCTTTTTTCATTTTGTAATTTCTGAACGATTTCGATATCGCGCCAGAAAAGTTGTATTGGAATCCATTGCTGGTGTGTAAAAAAGAAATCGTTCAGAAATTACAAAATCACAGACAATGTCAAACTTTCTGGATTGTTTTCTTGAAAGAAATTGTCATATTTCCTAGCATGTTTGAGAAAAAATAATTATATAAAAGAATTACAGCAAATATTTTAAGAGGTGAACCATCCCACAAAACTGAGGTGAACTGTCCCACGAAACTCAGGCGAACCATTCCACGAAACTGAACATCTTTATTCAAGGAACATACGTCGAAATATGAAAAAAATTGAACCTTCCACACATAACGTCCCAGCCAACCGGGTCAATTTGTATGGGAGTTCCAAAAATTCTCTCTCTGATATCGCGTGTTCAGTTCACCACTTGTGTAAAAATTCTCGTTTACAGCGTTATCTAATAGCAAATAAATAGTAATCTCTCACTCTCTCTTCGTTTGGGACCGATGTATCTATCCCACCGGGTACCGGCGGCGCCATGGGGTAGGTGGGGTATGTTGGCACAGGTATGAAACAACCTTTCTGTCTATTAGTAGCAAAACGACAGCAACAACACTATTGTACATTCATATTTCTCCTACATTTGACGTAAGTATCTGTAGAACATTTACTCACGCTGGGCACTCTATAGCTTGCTTACTCTCAGATGATGAAATTGGTTGCCATTTTCCCTGCAATAAGACTAAGGTATATCTCTCACCGGGTACAGGCGGCGTCATGGGGTAGGTGCTCATGTTGTGGTACAGCTGCAGGAACACGAAGGCCCCCCACACCCCCACACCCCCGAGCCAAACTATAGAGTAAGCCGCACTTCGCTAAATAGTCGCTTCAAGACGAGCATCAAAGAGGATGAAAATATTGTAAGCATTTGGCAAAGCACGGTCCCACGTTCAAATCCTGGACGACGCTATAAAGAATGTTATAATGTGCGCAGATAAAGAATAAACAAAAATTGGCAACATTATTTGTTGCCATCCTGCTCATATGTGGGGCAGAGGTATGTGTGGCGCGCTTCGTAGCGTGTAAGCCCCCTTCGGGGGCAGAGGTATGTGTGGCGCGCTTCGTAGCGTGTAAGCCCCCTTCGGGGGCAGAGGTATGTGTGGCGCGCTTGCGTGTGCTTCGGGGCAGAGGTGTGGCGCGCTTCGTAGCGTGTGCTTCGGGGCAGAGGTATGTGTGGCGCGCTTCGTGTTCGGGGCAGAGGTATGTGGCGCGCTTCGTAGCGTGTGCCTTCGGGGCAGAGGTATGTGGCGCGCTTCGTGTGCTTCGGGGCAGAGGTGTGGCGCGCTTCGTAGTGCCCCTTCGGGGCAGAGGTATGTGGCGCGCTTCGGTGTGCTTCGGGGCAGAGGTATGTGTGGCGCGCTTCGTAGCGTGTAAGCCCCCTTCGGGGGCAGAGGTATGTGTGGCGCGCTTCGGTGCGTGTAAGCCCCCTTCGGGGGCAGAGGTATGTGTGGCGCGCTTCGGTGCGTGTAAGCCCCCTTCGGGGGCAGAGGTATGTGTGGCGCGCTTCGGTGCATGTAAGCCCCCTTCGGGGGCAGAGGTATGTGTGGCGCGCTTCGGTGCGTATACAACAATGTCGCCAATTAGGGTTTGTTCTTTATTTGCGCACATTATAACATTCTTTCTATTTCTTATTTTCATAGTTTTAAACGATTGGCATGGGTATAAAACAACCTTTTTGTCTATCACTAGCAAAACGACAGTGACAACACTATTGTAAATTCTGCTACATTTCATGTTAGTATCTATAGAACGTTTCTTACGCTGGGCACTCCATTACGGAGCGATACAGGCACTCTATAGCTTGCTTATGTATACTCTATGGCTGATGAAGTTGGCCGCCGTTTTCACTGCGATATAAATGAGGTATCTATATACCGGGGTTGGTATCTATATATCTCTCACCGGGTACAGGCGGCGTCATGGGGTAGGTGCTCATGTTGTGGTACAGCTGCAGGAACACGAAGGCCGGCGTCAGCCCCGCGCCGCCCGCCCCGCCGCGCGCAACCCCGCCGACGCCCGCGCCGCCCATGTTCGACGATGAGCTCAGGCTGCTGTTTTCGCTGTGGGGAAAGAGAAGGGACATAAGTAGGGGAAAAACACCAAAACGATTTGTACCAATATCCCAGTCTACGAAGGCACAGCCACTGGAGATCGGGTCTTTTTTTTAAATGTAAGATTGGCCCGCATATGTCTGCTATCTCACCCCTTGGAAAGTGATTGCAGACGATGTTGGGGCATGCTTGTCAAGGTAGTGCTTATTCACTCATGCCTTGAACAGGCCAATGTTCCGTAAACAGATCCGTCGGCAGGGAATTCCACTCCTTAGCCATTCGCATGATGAAAGTTGAAGCAAATCGTTTCGTGCGAAAGAGAGGTATATCAACGGCATAAGGGTGGAATCTCGACTCGAATACAACAGTCTACAAATGTTCGGCCACTTAAAATCGGGTCAAATGACAGCGCAGCCACCTTCTTTTTCGTTGTGTGGGACACCAAGTCAAACGACCCGAAGAATCAACACGTCAGACTTCTCATAATTACAATTTGTCGTCATGCATGGACGATAAAATTTTATGCCTTATCATACGTCAGCGGCTTGGCGGTGGAGGATTGTTCCATGATTCCGTCATCTCGGCAGTATAAGTAAGAATTAGGTATGTGTTATGTCACGTAAAATAGTGATGTCTCTCGTTCTCCCAAAAACCCTCCTCGAAAACCATAATTAAGGAATTCAAGAAAAAAACATTCAAATTATGGAAATAAAACAGCAATGCAAAAAAAAAAATTTGACTGTCTCCCGATCTCCCCAAAATTCAGGTTGTAATATTAATCTCAACCACAAGCACCCTGAATATTTTTTTTTCTAACTATCTTCTAAAATATTCACCCCATTGCTGTAAAAAATACCCAAATATTGGCAGGATTCTTCACTATCTGGCATTACTGGGTATATCCTGGGTGGGCCTTGGGGCTGCTAGTGTAAAATAAATAACAAAAAGTAAATAAAGGGCGTGATTGTTACCTCTGTTCGTGTTGTATATGATACACGGGCCGGTGTTTCCTGGCCTGCGACATCACCCCAAATCATGGAATTAAAATGTCAATGCACAGTAAAACTTTACCGTCTTTCGATCTCCCCGAAATTCAGGTATTCAAATTAATCTACCACTAGCGTCTAGTACTTTTTCCCAGTAACTATTCCCAAAAATATTGTCCTTTCGATTTGGGGGGATTCCTCACAATCTGTCATGATTGGCTACATTCTTCATAAGTAGGGCTGCTGTAAAATAAAATAAAAATGTCGTTTCACAAGTACCTCTGTTCGTGTTGTATATGATAGACGGGCCGGTGTTTCCTGGCCGGCGACATCACGCTGATCGAGTTGGATCGCTTGGAGAGCGCGAGGGGGGACAGGTCGTCGCAGGGGGGGAGGGGGAATATAGGACTTCTTCCTTCCATTTGCTACGATCCCTACACACCTCTTTCGCTTCACTCATATTCATCTAACTTTCATACATGCTCGTCGGTCTTCGATTTGATCGACGAGGCCTTCGCCTTCGGATTTTGATGTATTTTTGAAATAGATAGAGTGATTTGGACTTTCTACCCGAGAAAGAAAGCTTACAGCCGGATGGAACCGCTGGACGATAGTGTCATATAAAATAAAAATATCTTAGTTTCACAAGTACCTCTGTTCGTGTTGTATATGATAGACGGGCCGGTGTTTCCTGGCCGGCGACATCACGCTGATTGTGTTGGATCGCTTGGAGCGCGCGAGGGGGGGCAGGTCGTCACGGGGGGGGGGGGGTGAGGTATGACCCCCCTCCGGCTTCACTACATAGCATACAATAAAGTCGTTCCCCAAGTCCCTATATACGTATGTTAAGTTCTTTATACATAATTTATACAGGGTTATTTTTTAGTCAGTGCGCAAACTTTGCAGGGTGTTTCTACTCGTGATTCTAAACAACTTTTATTATGGTACCACATGCGAATTCGCAAAAAAGAATTTGGATGTTCCATAGACAAATTCATACCTACTCGGCAAAAATGTATGGAACAACCAAAAATTTTTTTTTAGATTTCGCAGTTGGCCCCATAATAAAAGTTGTTCAGAATCACAAGTAGAAACATCCTGCAAAGTTTGCGCACTGACTAAAAAATAACCCTGTATATGTATTTTTGAAATAGATAGAGTGATTTAAAAGGAAAGTACCTTTTACCGGAGAAAGAAAGCTTATAGCTGCAGGATGTAACCGCTGGGCGAGACGATAGTGTCAAATAAAATAAAAATATCTTAGTGTCACAAGTACCTCTGTTCGTGTTGTATATGATAGACGGGCCGGTGTTTCCTGGCCGGCGACATCACGCTGATTGTGTTGGATCGCTTGGAGCGCGCGAGGGGGGGCAGGTCGTCGCGGGGGGGCAGGGGGGTGAGGTAGGACCCCCCTCCGGCTTCACTACATAGCATACAATAAAGTCGTTCCCCAAGTCCCTTATACATATGCTTAGTTCTTTAAAATTACATACATATGATCACGCCTCTTTCCCATAGGGGTAGGCACAGACTACTATCTTACACTTGCTATGATCCTGACACACCTCTTTCGCTTCCTTCACATTCACCAATCTTTCATACATGCTCTTCGGTTTAGGGTGCTCTTGACCTGACCTTTCTTTAGCACGTCCCCGATTTGATTGACGAGGCCTTTGCCTTCGGATTTTGATGTATTTTTTAAATAGATAGAGAGATTTATAAGGAAGGTACCTTTTACCGGAGAAAGAAAGCTTACAGCTGGATGAGACCACTGGACTATAGTGGCAAATAAAATAAAAATATCTACGTTTCACAAGTACCTCTGTTCGTGTTGTATATGATAGACGGGCCGGTGTTTCCTGGCCGGCGACATCACGCTGATCGTGTTGGATCGCTTGGAGCGCGCGAGGGGGGGCAGGTCGTCACGGGGGGGCAGGGGGGCGAGGTATGACCCCCCTCCGGCTTCACTACATAGTATACAATAAAGTCGTTCCCCAAGTCCCTTATATATATGCTTAGTTCTTTAAAACTACATACATACATATTATCTCGCCTCTTTCCCATAGGGGTAGGCAGAGACTACTATCTTCCACTTGCTATGATCCTGACACCTCTAACGCTTCCATCACATTCACGAATCTTTCATACATGCTCGTCGGTTTAGGGTGCTCTTGACCTGACCTTTCTTTAGCACGTCCCCGATTTGATCGACGAGGCCTTCGCCTTCGGATTTTGATGTATTTTTGAAATAGATAGAGTGATTTAAAAGGAAGGTACCTTTTACCACAGAAAGAAAGCTTACAGCTGGATGAAACCGCTGGGCGAGACAATAGTGTCAAATACAATAAAAATATCTTAGTTTCACAAGTACCTCTGTTCGTGTTGTATATGATAGACGGGCCGGTGTTTCCTGGCCGGCGACATCACGCTGATTGTGTTGGATCGCTTGGAGCGCGCGAGGGGGGGCAGGTCGTCGCGGGGGGGCAGGGGGGTGAGGTAGGACCCCCCTTGGGTACTAGAGGGCGGCTTTACTACATATAATAAAGTCGTTTCCCATATCCCTACGTATGTTTAGTTCTTTAAAACTATGCAACATGTTTTTGTGCATTTTTTTTAATTGATATTACAAGGATGATTTTTAGGTACCTTTTATTGATGAAAAAGCTTGAAACCGGCGTCTGCATAGCGAGTAATAAATAGTCTGGTCAGCACATATACTAATTATCTTGCAGCTTGAAACCGCTGGGTGAGCAGCTAGTGTAAAATAAATATAACCTGGTTTACAGAAGAAGGGGACCCGATATAGCAACAATTATTGTTGACATCTTGCTCAAATGTCATGTAATATGAAGAAGATGCAAGCAATAATGTTGTCATTTCGGGTCCCTTTCTTTTATGAACAAGGTAGTAACAACAAATAACTAAAAGTGTGATAGTTACCTCTGTTCGTGTTGTATATGATAGACGGGCCGGTGTTTCCTGGCCGGCGACATCACGCTTATCGTGTTGGATCGCTTGGAGCGCGCGAGGGGGGGCAGGTCGTCGCGGGGGGGCAGCGGGGTGAGGTATGACCCCCCCCTCGGCTTCACTAAATAGCATACAATCAAGTCGTTCCCCAAGTCCCTTATACATATGCTTACTTCTTTAAAACTACATACTACCCGGTTCACAAAAGAAGGGGACCCGAAATGGCAACATTATTGTTTGCGACTTTTTCATATTACATGGCATTCGAGCAAGATGTCAACAATAATGTTGCCATTTCGGGTCCCCTTCTTTTGTGAAACAGCTTATACATACATATAATCACGCCTCTTTCCCATAGGGGTAGGCAGAGACTACTATCTTCCACTTGCTACAATCCTGACACATCTCTTTCGCTTCCTTTACATTCACCAATCTTTCATACATGCTCTTCGGTTTAGGGTGCTCTTCACCTGACATTTCTTTAGCACGTCCCCGATTTGAACGACGAGGCCTTCGCCTTCGGATTTTGATGTATTTTTGAAATAGATAGAGTGATTTAAAAAGAAGGTACCTTTTACCGGTGAAAGAAAGCATACAGCCGGATGGAACCGCTGGGCGAGACGATAGTGTCAAATAAAATAAAAATGTCGTTGAATGTTTACTATTTTGAAGAAATTTTTCTCAAGATAGTATTTTTTGGAACACTTGGTGTTTTAATCAAACACTAGATATTGATATTAACTTTTTGGTTACAAAGTTAATACAAACGAAGCAAGCGGAAAAAATTCACACCGCCGGCGGGATTCGAACCCACGTCTTCTGACAAGCCGGGTCAGACGTGTTAAGCCGCTACACCACGGCGGGTTCTACCCGAGGCGGCGAAATTGTGATCCACTTGCTTCGTTCATATTGCTTTGTCACTTGACTACTCACGGGTAGCTTGAGCGCCATCTATGACTTTGTAGTAGAACTATACAGTCACTCAACTGACAACATTACGTATGTACAAGTTGACGAGAGATGGAGCTTTTTCCGATTTGTGAATGTTTACTATTTTGAAGAAATTTTTCTCAAGATAGTATTTTTTGGAACACTTGGTGTTTTAATCAAACACTAGATATTGATATTAACTTTTTGGTTACAAAGTTAATACAAACGAAGCAAGCGGAAAAAATTCACACCGCCGGCGGGATTCGAACCCACGTCTTCTGACAAGCCGGGTCAGACGTGTTAAGCCGCTACACCACGGCGGGTTCTACCCGAGGCGGCGAAATTGTGATCCACTTGCTTCGTTCATATTGCTTTGTCACTTGACTACTCACGGGTAGCTTGAGCGCCATCTATGACTTTGTAGTAGAACTATACAGTCACTCAACTGACAACATTACGTATGTACAAGTTGACGAGAGATGGAGCTTTTTCCGATTTGTGAATGTTTACTATTTTGAAGAAATTTTTCTCAAGATAGTATTTTTTGGAACACTTGGTGTTTTAATCAAACACTAGATATTGATATTAACTTGTTTGGTTACAAAGTTAATACAAACGAAGCAAGCGGAAAAATTCACACCGCCGGCGGATTCGAACCCACGTCTTCTGACAAGCCGGGTCAGACGTGTTAAGCCGCTACACCACGGCGGGTTCTACCGAGGCGGCGAAATTGTGATCCACTTGCTTCGTTCATATTGCTTTGTCACTTGACTACTCACGGGTAGCTTGAGCGCCATCTATGACTTTGTAGTAGAACTATACAGTCACTCAACTGACAACATTACGTATGTACAAGTTGACGAGAGATGGAGCTTTTTCCGATTTGTGAATGTTTACTATTTTGAAGAAATTTTTCTCAAGATAGTATTTTTTGGAACACTTGGTGTTTTAATCAAACACTAGATATTGGTAGAACCCGCCGTGGTGTAGCGGCTTAACACGTCTGACCCGGCTTGTCAGAAGACGTGGGTTCGAATCCCGCCGGCGGTGTGAATTTTTTCCGCTTGCTTCGTTTGTATTAACTTTGTAACCAAAAAGTTAATATCAATATCTAGTGTTTGATTAAAACACCAAGTGTTCCAAAAAATACTATCTTGAGAAAAATTTCTTCAAAATAGTAAACATTCACAAATCGGAAAAAGCTCCATCTCTCGTCAACTTGTACATACGTAATGTTGTCAGTTGAGTGACTGTATAGTTCTACTACAAAGTCATAGATGGCGCTCAAGCTACCCGTGAGTAGTCAAGTGACAAAGCAATATGAACGAAGCAAGTGGATCACAATTTCGCCGCCTCGGGTAGAACCCGCCGTGGTGTAGCGGCTTAACACGTCTGACCCGGCTTGTCAGAAGACGTGGGTTCGAATCCCGCCGGCGGTGTGAATTTTTTCCGCTTGCTTCGTTTGTATTAACTTTGTAACCAAAAAGTTAATAAAAATGTCGTTTACTATAGAATATCTTAGTTTCACAAGTACCTCTGTTCGTGTTGTATATGATAGACGGGCCGGTGTTTCCTGGCCGGCGACATCACGCTGATCGTGTTGGATCGCTTGGAGCGCGCGAGGGGGGGCAGGTCGTCGCGGGGGGGCATGCTAGGGGTGAGGTAGGAGCCTCCGCGGGCTCCAGGGGGCGGCTTGTCCGCGCCCACCACTGTGTCGCTTGCCGTCTGTGGAATATAGAAAGTCAATTTATAGAAATGAACATAAGAAATTAAAAAAATGACATGTACCACCGATTTACAACTGAGCTATCGATGCACCGATCATTACATGCCAAATTTTCAATATCTTGATGCTCGTCTCCAAGCGATGGAGATGGCACGATATAGCACTTTGTTCCACTTCAATTTTGGAAAATAGGCTGAAGCGTGCATGTTTCTGCACCATGAGTCGTCACTCAGGCGGCAGACACTGGTTAAACATTGGTTTTCTTTAATAGGTATTAGGTAATGACTTTACGTACCTTTTGCAGTTGATGATGTGATTTTTCTCCAGTGGATACACTGTCGTCAGTTTCCGACCGCGATCCTGTAACAAAAAATAAACATTTTATAAAACTATAATACATAACTAAACTGTAAGTGTAGTATATTGTACAGAATTATTTTTGTACATGGTCAGGACTCTTAATTTAATAATATAAACTTATTAATACTGATGCAACATATTGCATTTGCCTAGTGTGTTCAAATACCCCTCTATGACGAAGGGTCGGCAGTGGCCTGTTATGGCTGTTGCAGGAGTATGGTCCATGTCCAGTGGCTTTTGATGATACACACCTGGGTCGGAGTTGTACGTCATGAGGTGCGGGTGTGTGTGTGCGGGGGGCGGGGGCGCTGGCTGCGGGGCGGGGGCGGCGGGGGGCGCCACGTTCGCGAGGGGCGACGTGCCTGACATCTCCTCGGGGGGCGCTTCACATGAGACACATATGTAGTTATACATCCTTGGACAAATCAACCTCTGGACACAACTCGATGACATTTTACCCCTTACCCCTCTAGCTGCGAACTTTGGTAAATACCAAAGTAACAAACCGAAAACGTCTCCTTAAAATAGGCCATATACTTTAATACATTTCAATCAGTAGGCTGTATTTTAGTACTATAATTAGCCGGTTTTTATCAGTCAGTTTTATAGTTTATTCACCGATGTGAGTCAATTTAGTGGTTCTAATTTGAAAATGTCAAAGAGATATGATATGAATTAGGTGTTTTTCACAATTTAGTAGATTATTATCTGTCATTACCCCAAAAAGTTGGTTGAAAGAGATCTAGTACAAATTCTTTAGGTTTCGTGTCCAGAGGTTGATTTGTCCAAGTACCTACCTATACATCATGTAACACACCTGGGTCGGAGTTGTACGTCATGAGGTGCGGGTGTGTGTGTGCGGGGGGCGGGGGCGCTGGCTGCGGGGCGGGGGCGGCGGGGGGCGCCACGTTCGCGAGGGGCGACGTGCCTGACATCTCCTCGGGGGGCGCTTCACATGAGACACACATGTAGTTATACATCCTTGGACAAATCAACCTCTGGACACAACTCGATGACATTTTATCCCTTACCCCTCTAGCTTCGAACTTTGCTAAATACCAAAGTAACAAACCGAAAACGTCTCCTTAAAAAGGTCATATACTTTAATACATTTCAATCAGTAGGCTGTAGTTTAGTACTATAATTAGCCGGTTTTTATCAGTCAGTTTTATAATTTATTCACCGATGTGAGTCAATTTAGTGGTTCTAATTTGAAAATGTCAAAGAGATATGATATGAATTAGGTGTTTTTCACAATTTAGTAGATTATTATCTGTGTTGTGTTGAGGGTGTTAGCCATGTTCACAACGCTAAATAAGCGTACGTACGTATTGCATTCGCGTATTGCATGAAACACATGACAGCCGATATGGCGCAGTGGTTAGTATGCCTGCCTGCCACGCAAAGGTTCCGGGTTCAATTCCTGGTGGGGTCACTCACAAAGTTGATATTTATCACTTTGTGAATTTGTTCCCAGTCTGGTTAGGACATTGCAGGCTGAACCACCTGATTGTCCGCAAGTAAGATGGTTCCGTGCTTCGGATGGGCACGTTAAGCCGTCGGTCCCGGTTGCTGTCTATGATGGCGGTCGTTACACAGCCATGTCAGAGGCCTGCTACTTGTAGTAGGCGGTTGAAAAACTCTGACACCAGGGTTCATCGGGTCGTTGAACGACTCGGTGTCCCACACGAAAAGAAGAAGTCAATTTAGTGGTTCTAATTTGAAAATATCAAAGAGATATGATATGAATTAGGTGTTTTTCACAATTTAGTAGATTATTATCTGTCATTACCCCAAAAAATTGGTTGAAAGAGATCTAGTACAAATTCTTTAGGTTTCGTGTCAAGCGGTTGATTTGTCCAAGTATACATCATGTAGGTAACACACCTGGGTCGGAGTTGTACGTCATGAGGTGCGGGTGTGTGTGTGCGGGGGGCGGGGGCGCTGGCTGCGGGGCGGGGGCGGCGGGGGGCGCCACGTTCGCGAGGGGCGACGTGCCTGACATCTCTTCAGGGATCGCCTCGCAGGATACCCGCATGTCGTTCTTCTTGCCGGACTGTAACAAGGGTTTTGAGATTAAATAATTGTTCAAGGTGGCGAATATTTTCGTAAGATATCCACAATTTTTATAAAGGGTAATAATCAGTTAGAGAAAAAGACGAGGCGGCGACGATGCGGCGAATTCTTCTAAAAATTAACATAAGTTCTAACTGAACAATCTTTAGCACGATTTCTAACGTTCATCCATCTCTCGATCCATCTTGATAGAATACTCTCTCTTTCTCTCGTCATCTACCACGGAGATGACATTCCTACAGAGATATTATATTTGGTATTAAAACTTGGAACAGTATGTTAAAATGTAGGATTTGAAAACAAACAACTCAGAAACAATGAAATGTGAACATGGGCTAGAATATTTTGGTGTGAACGTTTTCATCTTCTCATTTTATTATAAGTGAAAAGAATTTGTTTTATTATAGAGATGAAAACCACAGCAATATGACGTGGTTGGCAACGGCAGAATTTATAAATGCAGTAAGATAAGATAAAAGTGGAGGAAAGATAAAAAATAAGCAAACGCGAGCAAAGTGAGCAATCCACCGCACATAGATGCTATGGGGATTAGATGTAGTAATAATACGCGAGCGTAGCGAGCAATTCTGTACTTAAATGGGTAGTCAATAAAATGCGAAACTAGTTTCTTTAAAAATATTATCTAAAAATAATATTCTCATTCAGTGTTACTAAAAATATGCAATATGCAAATATTCAACCTAAAAGTATTTTCAAAGGGTATTTTGACGGCATTGTTTACAATAATAGTGGCAACATAATAGAAAATATTTCAACTCAATAAACATTTATATATAAATATCTTATTTTGACGCCATTGTTTTTTAGCCGTGTGGTGCCGGCAGAGTAGAATAGCACCACGCCCTCTCTTCCCGTGGGGGTCGTAAGAGGCGACCGAGGGTTAAACCCGACCCAAATAGCCAGGGCCAACCGTATGGTGGGGGTTAATCCCCCACAAAAGCGTTCCCAAGGAGGGTTGACGTCTGGTAGGCGGCCGGTCGTAAAATTAAGCCAAATCCTTTGCAACACGATTTTGTATTCAACAAAACGTGTTGCGCCGACCCCAACTAATTGGGATAAGGACAGGAAGATGATGATGTTTACAATAATAGTGACATCATAATGAAAAATATGGTCGCTTCATACAAAGTCCCGTTTTGAAATTAGCTCATTTGAGTAGTATTCAAGTAGCGAATTCACTGTAAAAATTAAACTACTACGAACCTTTTTAGTTGTCTGCGAATTGTTTTGTGGCTGCGTGGGTTGCTGCGGGGGCAGCACTATCATGTGATGATCAGGTTCCATCCTGATTGGGTCCAGGTCGTCTCGTGCGCTGAGTTTCCATGACGACGTGTAGTTATATTAGCTAAGGTGACGGAACTGTATGTATATGCTACCTTCTTAGTGGTCTGTGAGTTGTTTTGAGGCTGCGTGGGTTGCTGCGGGGGCAGCACTATCATGTGGTGATCAGGTTCCATCCTGATAGAGTCCAGGTCGTCTCCATGACGACACATACTTGTTAGAACTGTATATGCTACCTTCTTAGTTGTCTGCGAGTTGTTTTGTGGTTGCGTAGGCTGCTGTGGAGGCAGCACTATCATGTGATGGTCGGGCTCCATCCTGATTGAGTCCAGGTCGTCTCCATGACGACACGTAGTTGTTAGAAATGGTGCCAGTACTGCATATGCTACCTTTTTAGTTGTAGAGTTTCCATGACGACACGTAGTTGTTAGAACTGTATATGCTACCTTCTTAGTTGTCTGTGAGTTGTTCTGTGGCTGCGTAGGCTGCTGCGGCGGCAGCACTATCATGTGGTGATCAGGTTCCATCCTGATTGGGTCCAGGTCGTCTCTGGCGCTGAGTTTCCATGACGACATCTCAGGGGAGGAGTTGGAACCACTACGAACCTTCTTAGTTGTCTGCGAGTTGTTTTGCGGTTGCGTAGGTTGCTGCGGGGGCAGCACTATCATGTGGTGGTCAGGTTCCATTCTGATTGGGTCCAGGTCGTCTCCATGACGACACGTAGTTGTTAGATATGGTGACAGAACTGTATATCTCGCATTCATAGTCCATCTATCCTAAAAGGTTGTCGTATGGACACTTCCATACTTGATGATCCGAATTGAAAGTGAAACAACCACGACCTTTCGCCATCGGTACTTTGGCACTCATCGCTTCAGCTTAAATACTGACTAAGAGAACTGTATATCTCGCATTCATAGTCCATCTATCCTAAAAGGTTGTCACAATGTGCTGCTAGTGTATCAAGAATAATAATAATATGCTACCTTTTTAGTTGTCTGTGAGTTGTTCTGCGGCTGCGTGGGTTGCTGCGGGGGCAGCACTATCATGTGATGGATGGGTTCCATCCTAACGGGCTACAGGTCGTCTCCATGACGACACGTAGTTGTTAGAACTATATATGCTACCTTCTTAGTCGTCTGCGAGTTGTTCTGTGGCTGAGTCGGTTGCTGCGGCGGCAGCACTATCATGTGATGGTCGGGTTCAATCCTGATTGGGTCCAGGTCGTCTCCATGACGACACGTAGTTGTTAGAACTGTATATGCTACCTTCTTAGTTGTCTGCGAGTTGTTTTGCGGCTGCGTGGGTTGCTGCGGGGGCAGCACTATCATGTGATGGTCGGGTTCCATCCTGATTGGGTCATGGTCGTCTCCATGACGATACGTAGTTGTTAGAACTATATATGCTACCTTCTTAGTCGTCTGCGAGTTGTTCTGTGGCTGAGTCGGTTGCTGCGGCGGCAGCACTATCATGTGATGGTCGGGTTCAATCCTGATTGGGTCCAGGTCGTCTCCATGACGACACGTAGTTGTTAGAACTGTATATGCTACCTTCTTAGTTGTCTGCGAGTTGTTTTGCGGCTGCGTGGGTTGCTGCGGGGGCAGCACTATCATGTGATGGTCGGGCTCCATCCTGATTGGCTCCAGGTCGTCTCCTTGACGACATGTAGTTGTTAGATATGGCGACAGAACTGTACATCTCGCATTCATAGTCCATCTGGACTATACCTATCCTAAAAGGCTGTCTTATGAACACTTCCATACTTGATGATCCGAATTGAAAGTGGAACAACCAGGACCTTTCGCCATCGGTACTTCGGCACTCATCGCTTCAACTTAAATACTGACTAAGAGAACTGTATATACTACCTTCTTAGTTGTCTGTGAGTTGTTCTGTGGCTGCGTGGGTTGCTGCGGGGGCAGCACTTTCATGTGGTGATCAGGCTCCATTCTGATTGGGTCGAGGTCGTCTCTGGCGCTGAGTTTCCATGACGACATCTCAGGGGAGGAGTTGGAACCACTACGAACCTTCTTAGTTGTCTGTGAGTCGCTCGTTTCCATGACGACATGTAGTTTTATAGCTAAGGTAACAGAACTGTATGTATATGCTACCTTTTTAGTTGTCTGTGAGTTGTTTTGTGGTTGCGTAGGTTGCTGCGGCGGCAGCACTATCATGTGGTGATCGGGTTCCATCCTGATTGGGTCCAGATCGTCTCTGGTGCTGAGTTTCCATGACGACATGTAGTTTTATAGCTAAGGTAACAGAACTGTATGTATATGCTACCTTTTTAGTTGTCTGTGAGTTGTTTTGCGGCTGCGTGGGTTGCTGCGGGGGCAGCACTATCATGTGATGGTCGGGCTCCATCCTGATTGGGTCCAGGTCGTCTCTGGCGCTGAGTTTCCATGACGACATCTCAGGGGAGGAGTTGGAGCGACGCACTGGGTGCCGGGTCTTGCCCTGAGGAAATACAGTGAAAAAAAGGGTTATAAATTGTGATCGATTACATACATTTATCACGCCTATATCCCTTGCGGGGCAGGCAGTGATTGTGATCGATTACTAACCTCATATACAAAATTAGTTGCATAATTGAACAAAACAGTATTTTATTGACCGCAAAAAAGGGGGAAGCAACGATTTTTGGAAATGAAACCTATCTAGATCGATTTATCGCCCCCAAAAACCCTGATCTGAGAATTTTATCGTTAGAGCCGTTTCCGAGATCCCGAAAATATATTTATAGAAGAAGGGGACCCGAAAATGGCAACATTATTGTTGACATCTTGCTCAAATGTCATCTATATGAAAAAAATGCAAACAATAACGTTGCCATTTAGGGTCCCCTTGTTTTTGAACCAGGTAGAAAATTCCTAAAGAGGATTACCATACCATACCATAACAGCCACAACAGTCCACTGCTGGACATGGGCCTCCCCCTATCGGGGGGTATTGCCATACTCACCACGCTTGGCAGGCGGATTGGCGAGCGCAGTGCCAAGATGTTACTTTTACAGGGAACGCTGCTGCCCATTCCCTGGATGAATATCCCTTAGTCGCTTTTTACGACACCCACGGGTAGAATTGGGGTGATGCTATTCTAAGCCGGCATCACACGGCATGAGGCAAAGAGGATTGACGTTCATAAAACATTGCCTAATTCTTTCGCTACATTACTTTGTGTAGTGATTTTGTGCTCTAACAAAACATGTTACGCCGACCGACCCCAACTGATTTGGGATAAGGGCAGACAGATAATAGTAGTTTATGCAACTGCCTAATAATGAGAGGCTTTAGGATGAGAGTGTCTGTTTATCACACGAGGCGCAGCCGAGTGTGATAATAGTTTGACACGAGCATTCTAAAGCCTAATTATTTGCAGTTGCATACACTATTTTATCTACACTCTACAAGAAAAACTATGAAAAGTAATTCAAACCTCCGCACTGCACTATGGCGATTATTGGCGATTGCAAGCCTATCTACTGAACCACCAACTGAACGACTTTTGTACATAAGTAACTTTTTAAGTAAACGTTAAAATGGAGGCTCATAAAAACTGAACAACTTTTAAAATTAAATAGCACATATCGGTGAATTTTAATTCGAAAAATGGTTTGAAGCAAAGATTTAATAATAAATAAGTCCTCATAATTTCAGGTGACGTCCCGCCGCGGGTGACACTTGTTTTTTTTTTCATTCGACTTACTGATGGCCAGTGTCAAATTGGAACAGATTACAATTTCGTACGCGGGTCAATTCGTTTAATTTTTTTTCAAATACTAGAAATCGAGTTACTTTGTATTGTATTAATTAGTCATTGCAAATATTTTATATAATTTGTAAAAATAGACGTATCATGTAAGTAATAACAATGCCCTCAACTGCCTGAGATACAGGGTAATCCTAGTTCAGGCTATATTGTAATATTCAAGTACTTTAAGTAATCTAACCTTTTATGTAAAACTGAAATTAAGCTTTTTAATAAATTATTCTATTCTATTCTATTCTATTCTACTTTATGTAGCTGCCAGTAGTATGAAAGTTTTTTTTTTAAGGCTGTATATTCGTAATAATACTTTCGATTCTGTAAAACGAATATTACGAACTGAGTGTAGATAATAGGGTTTTATATTGTGATCGAAGACTAACCTCGTATGCAATATTAATTAAAATGAATAAATATCCCTAGAAAAGACATCTAACCCCAAACTAAGCAAAGCTTGTGAACTAGACTAGAGAACAGTATAATACTTCTTACTTGTACACTTTTTTTTTGCATATTAAAACATATTATACATAGAAAAAACCCAGACTAAATACAAAAATTAAAATATAGACTCTGGCGGGAAAATAAAATACTCGTAAATAAGCTAAAATTATATACAAAATTGGAGTTTTTATTTTTTATTTTATGTACCTAC
The DNA here is from genome assembly GCA_024500475.1 of Phthorimaea operculella. Taxonomy (NCBI): domain Eukaryota; kingdom Metazoa; phylum Arthropoda; class Insecta; order Lepidoptera; family Gelechiidae; genus Phthorimaea; species Phthorimaea operculella. The sequence goes on along the minus strand of JANFCV010000136.1, from coordinate 821,967 downwards.
TGCATACCTATTTCTATACAATTTAAATACTCACAGAGGGTGCGATGAGTAGCATGTCGTCATCATCCGTAGTACTCGATGAACTCTGACGTTGCGGAGAACCAGGGATGTTGATCGGCTGTGTACTCATACTGTGGGAAAAGTAAGGTTAAATCAGTATGTTTTAATCATCTATTATAATATAATAAACACTTCACATTTCGTAAAATCTTGGAAATATGTGTCTCTTTACTTTTGTTTATGAAACCATAAGTCACTTCAAATATAGAAAACTTCTTCATCCCTAATATTGATCAGCTGTGTACTCATATGAGGTGTACTATGGCAAAAGTTAAGTAAGTAAAATCAGTATGTTTTGATCATGGCTAAAAATCTTTTACAATAAACAGATGATAATATTTCGGAAAACCTTGGAATGTGCAAAACTAACCTATAGTTTCTTACATTAAAAAGATAGATAGTCCTAAGAATAGATGGAAAAATCCTGTAACGTTGCCGAATGGTGCCGGCTTAGAATAGCATCATCCAGTATCTGTCCCGCAGGTGTAGTGAGAAGCGACTAGGGATTTGCGAGTTGATGTGTATTGCAATTTTAGGCGACAGACTGATAACCTGTCGCTATGGTGGTGCACCAATCATCTCGATTACTCAAACGCTTGAGCTTGACAGACGTGTGGCCGTTTTCACGGTCATTTATGCTCTACCATCTCCGCAAGGGATATAGGCGTGATGTACGTATGTAAATCAGTTCTGCTTACCGTGGCGGCGCTGGGGGTCCTATGCAGTGTGAGGCGGCGTGAGGTTGGGGTCTGTCTCCAGTTACAACTGAATCAGAGCTGGACTTGTGACCCGGGGTTGGTTTCATACGCCGTGTCTAGCTCTATGACAGGTGTCAAGTAGTGTCCTATGCAGTGTGAGGCGGCGTGAGGTTGGGGTCTGTCTCCAGTTACAACTGAATCAGAGCTGGACTTGTGAACCAGGGTTGGTTCCATACGCCGTGTCTCTCCTAGCTCTATGACAGGTGTCAAGTAGTGTCCTATGCAGTGTGAGGCGGCGTGAGGTTGGGGTCTGTCTCCAGTTACAACTGAATCAGAGCTGGACTTGTGAACCAGGGTTGGTTCCATACGCCGTGTCTCTCCTAGCTCTATGACAGGTGTCAAGTAGTGTCCTATGCAGTGTGAGGCGGCGTGAGGTTGGGGTCTGTCTCCAGTTACAACTGAATCAGAGCTGGACTTGTGACCCGGGGTTGGTTTCATACGCCGTGTCTAGCTCTATGACAGGTGTCAAGTAGTGTCGCTTACCGTGGCGGCGCTGGGGGTCCTATGCAGTGTGAGGCGGCATGAGGTTGGGGTCTGTCTCCAGTTACAACTGAATCAGAGCTAGATTTGTGAAGATCCCCAGGGTTGGTTTCATACGCCGTGTCTCGCCACGTTTCGTCACCCTGCGAATAAGGTAACATTTGGTTAAGACTTTTGAGGTTTGTACAGTCACTCCCGCTCACTCATGAACAATCCAAAATGTAAAGTTTCGATTTTTTTCAGACTATAATATTTTACAGCAATAATTGTTACTTTTCTACATGCAGCAACATTTATTGAATTGTATAATATAGTTTCTGTCCGGCTTGTCGGTATCAATCACAAGAAAATCGAAACTTGTTCATGCATTAGCGTAAGAGACTGTACACATCATTGTATTATTTTGATCGGGTCGATGCACGGATCGAATAGTAGCTAATCATGCAGACATTGTCGCGACCACGGACAGTGGAACCTGTTTGGAACGTTGAGGAAAAAGGTCAATGTCCGCAAGTTCACCTTCTACTCGATCCGCGCGTCGACGCGATAAAAACAATACAATAAGGTGACATTATTGTGTGATGCCTCGGGAACTTTTAGCAGGAAGTAAGGATTGATTGAATGATTGAGACTTTTAATAATCCATCTTAACTATAAGTTTAGTGGAATCAGCCATTGTAAGCTTGCTACTACTATCCTCGTGCCAACCCTCTTCTGTGTAAGATAACTCCATCTTCGACGTTGAATTTCCCCAAAGGCCTAGACCATACAAAAATGTTTGAACGTAGATAATCTCACCATGTTAGCTTCAGTGATGCCGGGTTGCGCGGGGGCCGCGGGGGCGGGCGCGGCCGGTGGGGCGATGCTGGTTGGTGGAACACTTGTGCTTGAACCAGATTGGTACGGCGCCGATAACAGTGCTGCCACATTCAGATATTGATACTATAATGATATTAAGTTCTTACTCTCACCATGTTAGCTTCAGTGATGCCGGGTTGCGCGGGGGCCGCGGGAGCGGGCGCGGCCGGTGGGGCGGTGCTAGTTGGTGCAACATTTGTGCTTGAACCAGATTGGTTAACAGGGCAGCCACATTCAGATATTGATACTATGGTGATATTTAGTTCTTACTCTCACCATGTTAGCTTCAGTGATGCCGGGTTGCGCGGGGGCCGCGGGGGCGGGCGCGGCCGGTGGGGCGGTGCTGGTTGGTGCAACATTTGTGCTTGAACCAGATTGGTACGGCGCCGATAACAGTGCAGCCACATCCTGTGGAAAACATGAAAATAAGTTGATTGATTTAATCGAAATTTACGTATACGTAAACATGACTTAAAAACGTATTGCGAGCGAAGCGAGCTCAGCATTAACGTAAAAAGAAACACAAAGAGATATTGCAAGCGCGAGATTTGCATCTGTTGTAAAGAACACGTAAGAAATAATATTGCGAGCGAAGCGAGCTCAGCATCTGACGTAAAGAACAAAAACGAAATAACATTGCGAGCGAAGCGAGCTCGGCTTTTGACGTAAAGACGAAAACAAAAATACATTGCCAGCGAAGCGAGCTCAACTTTTGACTTAAACAACAAAAATAAAAATACATCGCGAGCGAAGCGAGCTCAACGCTAATAAGAATGCTCACCTCAAGTGGATCAGAGTGTGCATGTATGGCGGTGGGGTTCTGCAGCCTGGCCACCCAGGCGGTGTCCCCGGTGGGAGCCCTGACCTCCGCCCACTGCGCGACCAGCACTCACCTCTAGCGGGTCGGAGTGTGCATGTATGGCGGTGGGGTTCTGCAGCCTGGCCACCCAGGCGGTGTCCCCGGTGGGAGCCCTGACCTCCGCCCACTGCGCGACCAGCACTCACCTCTAGCGGGTCGGAGTGTGCATGTATGGCGGTGGGGTTCTGCAGGCGCGCCACCCAGGCGGTGTCCCCGGTGGGAGCCCTGACGTGCACCTCGGCCCACTGCGCGCACCAGCACGGGCACGCGCCGCCGCCCGCCAGCTCGCCCACGCGCGACCAGTTGCCTTCCTCCGTCTCCTGGGGAGCAAATACCAATGCGTCAGATAAAACTTAAATCCGAAGTAGTTTAATAATGATCCAATACTCGAACGGTTTAAAATGGCCCGGAGAAAAAACCTAGATTTTGTTATATTAAATACTAGCTGCCCGTCAGCGGTTTCACCCGCTGCAACCTATTATTCCGCGGGAAAAAAGCATTACTCGCCAAGAGATGTCGCTGTTAGTTATCGGCGAAAACATTTAAAACGCGAATCGGCCCAGTCACGCCACCTTTGTAAAAATATTGGAATATGCGTGATCCCGTAGGAATAAGACATTTTCCCGTGGTAAAAAGTAGCATATGTGTTATTCTAGATACTCTTCTATATTTGTGCAAAATATCTTGTGAATCTAATCAGCCGTTTTAGCGTGATGTCGTAACAAACACACACAAACATCCGCCTTTATAATATTAGTAGGATTTCCGATTTATTTTATCCATCCAATAATATACTTCTTAGCCTTAATCTACCAAAAACCATCTTTACTTTCAAAACTCTGCTAATCACGCCCTTATCCCAAATTATTTGAGGTGGGCGCGACATATCTTTTTCTACCATTTATCTTTATTAGCAGTCAAATCCTCACATTTACTTTACACAAACGCCTATCTTTTTCTTGTCGTCTTGCATTAAGTTTCACAATTCTGCTACATCGCTTTAATAAAAGGTTACAGTAACAGCTTAGCCTGCTTAGAATAGCATCACCCCATTTCTTTCCTGTGGGTGTCGTAAGAAGCGACTAAAGGACTCGAGGGTATCATGTGTATTGCAATTTTAGGCGACAGGCCGACAACCTGTCACTATAGCGATACACGACAATAGCTAAAACGGCCCTCAAATATGTGTCAGACGTGGCGATAACGACCGTACTTTTACGGTCGTTGACGCTCTGCCTACCCCGCAAGGGATAAAGGCGTGATGTATGTATGTATGTATGTATGTACAGTAACATAAAAAACTGCTATACTGACCACATCCCTTGAGATCTTGTCAAGTCGTTGTGTGATGTGCGCTAACGCTTCGCCGATGGGGTCCCGGTTTTCTCCGGAGTTTTGTCTGAAAGCAATTATATACCAGTTTTACAGGGTTTCTTTCATCCGAGAGTTTTACATACAGATATGTAAAGTCGCAACACTCCTAAAACCAAGTTTTCATGATAAAGAACAACTTTTCCTAAAAACATGACACATACAAATAATGGAGCTCCCATACTAAATTGTCCAGGATACAGGATTTTCAATTAAGACAACATAATAAATTTATCTCCCACACAAAATACCTATACTATTAGAGCCAGATTCGTTTTGTATAGGACGTCTGAAAGTATTATTTAACTTTGACCTATGTTTGTTGGACACAGATAATCAATTTTAAGGATTCACTTATACACAATACTAGCTTTTTTCCGGTTGTTATACACATAAACATTCCTCTTGAATCACTCTATCTATTACAAAATATCGCACTAAAGTTCATTGCGTGGTTTAGGAATAGTGAGCGAATTCCACGACAGACAGAGGCAAGATGTGACTGTGAGAGTTCGACCCGATGAACCCTGGTGTCAGAGATTTTCAACTGCCTACTGCAAGTAGCAGGCCTCTTACATAGTTGTGTAACGACCGCCATCATAGACAGCAACCGCGACCGACGGCTTAACGTGCCCATCCGAAGCACGGAACCATCTTACTTCCGGACAATCAGGTGGTTCAGCCTGCAATGTCCTAACCAGACTGGGATCAAATTCACAAAGTGATAAATATCAACTTTGTGAGTGACCCCACCGGGAATTGAACCCGGAACCGTGGGGGACAGGCAGGCATACTAACCACTGCACCACATCGGCTGTCTGTTGTATTATGTATTGATGATGATATTGAAGTTCCTTTTGAACTTAATGTTGGTTTGATCATTTATTCAAAAGATAGAACAAAATTGCGTGTAGTGAACGTGTAGTACCTAAGTGAAGCTATTTTTAGAACGGGAATAGCTCATGTGTTCAAATTCGTAGAACCAAGGTAGCAGCGCGGTTTGCAAAGTCAGCGGATTGCGATACGTGTTTCGCAGGAGAACTTATTTGCCACTAGCCTTAGAGAGTGTGTGCATTGTTGCAGAGGAACAAAATTATGTTTTTTCAAGTACTTTGATCTTATCTTACTGCCCAACCTACAGTCGTCCACCGGAAATACATCAAAATGTAATCTAGTGCACAAACTTGTGAAAACATTAGACTTTGAACATCACTGTGTTAAATTCTTTGTGCTGGTGAAGGAATTTTCCGTCTCTTGGTTGGTTATTAACGATCGATCGAACAATCGATCACTACGAAGCCGAGGCGTGTCCAATAATAGGAGACCAGCTGGTGGAACAAGCTCGCTCAGTTTTTGTTTTTTATAGGGTGAGTTTCAAAACAACTTACAAAAACGGTATACTGTCTTACTCAGCAACAAATGTCGTTGTTAGATTTAAAACAACTTACAAAAAAGCAACGATTTTTGGAAAATGTTACCTATCTAAGTCGATATATCGCCCCCTATTTACTAAATTTACTGAAAATCGTTGGAGCCGTTTCCGAGATCCCGAAAATATATACTTAACTTATACATATATTTATTTATATAAATAATTCTTGCTCGTTTAAAGGTATAAGATGTCATCGTGCCGCCCTCAACCTGATGTCGTCTCCCTCTCCGAGCGGCCAGGCCTGCGCCTGACGACGGCACCAGAAGAATACTGTACGCAACATTTCGTGGACTTCAGGTCTTGAGAGATCTCCAAGACCAGCTGCCCCGAAGTCCAAATGTGTGCGTGATGCCGCCTACTCGACGCGACGACACATCGTGATCTTAATTATTCATCTGTTATTTATTTTTGTCTTTTTATTTTCGTTTTTCTTTGTATTTTTATCCTTTTGTTTTTAATTTTTTACTGCTACCGCCTTCTATTATCGCCGTGACGGAGCTCTATCGCTGCATCGACGTTCTGACTGCCACTTCGGTCCCAGCGGCATGTACATAATTTATTTGTAATTTATATAAGTTAGGTTAAGGTAGATAGATAAGTTGTTCCTAAGTATGTTGAGCTCATAGCTCGCCAAAAAACTGATTAACGGTTTGGCGAGGTATAATTAATTTTTTTTATGAGCCTGTAATGTCCCACTGCAGGGCAATTAATTATGTCCCTATAAAATAAACTAAATAAACATGTATGTACTATGCCAATTCCCGCGACCTGGATCTGCTGCGGATCAGCCATGTGAGGATTATAGAGCAGGAGACTGAACCCGATCAAGGTTATTTTAGTAGTTAAGTGTAGATTTATAGTTAAAGTGTTTGTATTTTACTTTATTTTATTTTTTTATTAGAAATTCTATAGTTTTACTGTTTAGTTGTGTCTTCGGTTTCTTCACTATCGTAACCAATGGAAATAAATTGGCAAACCATGGAAAATTTCAATTGAAAAACGATGCCTACGAATTTTCCATGGTTTGCTAATTTATTTCCATTGATTTTGTCACTGTTTCGCCTACTCTCCTTACGAGCAGTTCACTTGCTTTCTCCAACCTACGTGTTTTTCCGGCTGCTGCGTGCCTCGAGTTGCCCGCAACTTCATTTGGCAAGGCGCCCAGTTCCCGGTACGTGCCCGCCTAATCGACAGCCTACCTCAGCAGCACTACCTCGTGCAAGATTATATGGATGGGCACGCATTCTGGTTTCAGTGGCGTGCCATCCTCAAACTGACGGCGCGACACGTCGTGGCTGTATTTTTTTAACTTTCTTTGTTTTTTTTGTTGCTCTTTATTTTTATTTATTGTTTTTGTTTTTATTATACCTACTTCATTTATTTTTCACCGGAATGTTCTTGTATATGTAGTTATTTTAGTAAATAAATAAATAATTATTTTTATTTCTAATTATAAATATTTCATTTCTTATTGTTTTGTTTTATTTATTGTGCATTTATAAATTTAGGATGACACAGTACTGTACTTTTAATATATGCGTTTCCTCGCCTGTTACTGGGGCAGGATTATCTCGATGGACACATTTGAATAAAATTAGAAAGTACAGACTTTTTTTGAATAAAATACCTAAGAAGTTATTGGCACATTTGAATAAAATGAGAAGCTCAAAACAATAACTTCTATCTTTTGAGTAAAATCCTTAGTACACTATACAGGGCTATTTTTTATCACCCAGGAAAATTTGCAGGGTAATTTTACTCATGACTTGAACTTGAACTCATGATTCTAAACAACTTTTACTATGGGGCCACACGCGAAATACAAAAAAAATTTTTGGTTCTCCATACATTTTTGCCGAGTAGGTATGATTTTTTCAATGGAACATACAATTTTTTTTTGCGAATTCGCAGGGGTCCCCATAGTAAAAGTTGTTCAGAATCGTAAGTAGAATCGCCCTGCAAATTTTCCTGTGTGATAAAAAATAACCCTGTATAAAGTACAGTACACTCTAAAGAAGAGATAACAAACCAACGGACCTGAAGTTTGTGACTCTGTCTTTGTTACACTCTGGCAAGCTCATATTTCTGTACTGATGTCACAAACCGTACATTGCTATCTATCTACTTTAAATAATTACAAACACTTACTATACACCGTGTTCCGAAGGAAATGCATAAGTTGTTTAAGGCATCGTTCTGAATATGGGCCAATGTTGAAAACAACAAATAAATTTCGATCTCCCCTATACTAAGATTGACACTCACCTGATCGTGAATTTTGTATGGGAGGCTGAAAAGGTTTTCTCGCATTCGTCTCATAGTGAAAATTGTTCAGTACGGAGCCGTAAACAACGTGTCCAATGTAAAGCATTTCCTCCGGAACATGGTGTGTTAGGAATGGCTGATATTTATCTTCAAAACTTACCGTTTTATATCACCTGGCGCGGCTGTTGTGTCATTTGGAGGCGCCTGAGAACAAAATATTTCATGTTATTTTTTAAACCTTGTATTTTTCTCACATAGAATTACTAAGTTAGGCTACATTTAGTTTAGAACTAAGTTTTATTTTTACCTTCTAATTTATCCTTATAATCCTTCCCACAGTAGTCTAGTCATTTGGTCAATACAACATATAACAAATCCAAACGTTCAATGTGTTTTCGCCAGCAGAAGCGTCCCATTAAGCTAAACTACTTTTGCTTTAAAGTCATATCTGTATCTCCTACAGTTAAGCTGGGCTCCTGTTGGTGCACCTGGCGGTCTACATCAGGTACTCTAAAACTTCGATGGCTAATGCCACCAAAAGCGTCCTATGAAGCTGAACAACTTTTGCTTTAGAGTCATATCTGTATCTCTTATCTACAGTTTAGCTGGGCTTCTGTTAGGGTAATCCAAACCTTCCATCTCTATTCGCCAGCAGAAGCGTCAGACAAACAGACAGAGTTACTGTCGAATTTATAAGATTAGTATAGATTTCTGCCACTGACTTACCTGTAATGCAGGAGTGGTACTATTATTCATAGGCAGCGGCGAAGATGAAGCGGTTGGCAGCGGGCTGGCGGCTCGCTCCGAGTGCTGCCGACATAGCGTCGAACATCTGGATACAATAAAAAAAGAGTTATAATATTGCACTTTCACGTACCACATGTTGATCTAGTGTTTTTTGATTACATTAGTTTTTATTTCATCGAATTCGGTCGAGTATTTCCAGAGATATAGCGTTGTAAGCTACTAGGCTGACTATGACTATCCAATTCGGGAAATAAATTCTCTTAACGTACCTCAAATAAGCGCTGTCACTTCCTGTCAAATATCTTTAGAAAGATATCTAAGTCCTGTCATATTTATTTTAAAATATGTTCTCGCGTAGCCATTTCTAGTCAATTTAGTCGCCATTGTTTTTATCGTTGCCTTATTTTGACAGAAAAAAGTACATTTTGTGTGAATATTTAGACAATTTTAGTGGCGACCATCTCCTATCTCTTTCAGTAAGTGACAGCACCAATTAAGAGAGTTTATTTCCCAAATTGCCAGCTGTATTTACCTGTCACACAATCCCATTTTGATGGTGTTCTGCAGACAGCCGGAGGTGGTGATGGTGACCAGCTTGTGCCCCACCAGCCACGTCGACGACTGACCACCGTTGAACATGAATTCGGCAAGGTCGCTCCTGGGAACAAATAGTTAAGTGTTATTTTACTTCATTTTACGATAGGTATAGTATAAACCAGATTGGGCAGACATCGGTCTCACGAGCACAGAAAAGAGAGTTTATAGAAGGTTCACTCGATCCTATTAGGCGCGTCCACACTGCGCGAGGCAACTGCCGAGACATACGCTCGGGCTCACCCATGGTCATGCTCGGGCAAGCGCGCGCAGGCAACTCAAACGTACGCGTCCAAATAGGGCCGAATTGGCTCGCGAGCCTCACGACGTATGCTTCACGAGCATTTGCCTCGCGCAGTGTGGACGCAACTATTTAGGATTTTCGCGATTGTCACTTGTTACATAGCCAGGGATGCTACTGAAAAAAATCTCAAAGTAGAAGAATATCAAAGCAGTTAAATCTGATACAAGAACTTCATATGATCCTGAGCCAAAAACCCAAGAAATATGACGTTCGTGGCAACCATCTTCTTCGTTTCCTTGAGTTTCCCTGAGACACCAGTTTAAGGGCAGGTTAGTCCAATCGATCTATTTTCAGTTGAGTTATATGGCATGAAATGATCATTTTTCTGATCCAGAAAAAATATATGTTGTTGTTTATGAACTATTCTAGATTAATTAATGGTTCAAAACACGATATTCATTACTTTGCTCGATAATAAAAAAATCCAATGATAGGTAATTTTAGCTTATTTCATATGACATTATTTCAGTTTTATATAAAGAATTTTTAATGCTATGTTTAATAAAAGTATATCAAAAAATAGAAAATCACATGATCTAAATAATTTAATGGATAGTTTTTGAAATAATGTGCTGCTATATTGACAAGATGAAGGAAAAAGGAGAAAAATGGCCAAAAGTGAGGTTATTAGCGTATCTATTCACACGTATCTAAAATGACAGAGACGGCGCACTGTGGACTAACCGGCCCTTAAGCCAGTAAGCGTTAAAATCGTCACTAGTACTGACAGAGCCATCTGTATAGGCGCCCCGCGCGCCGTTTCCCTATTTGTGGTGTTATTTTACTTTTCTCAAACATGCTAGGAAATATGACAATTTCTTTCAAAAAAACAATCCAGAAAGTTTGACATTGTTTGTAATTTCTGAACGATTTCTTTTTTACACAACTGCAATAGATTCCAATACAACTTTTCTGGCGCGAAATCGAAATCGTTCAGAAATTACAAAATAAAAAAAGACTAACTCCAAATCCACATCTTGACTTAGTAATCAGTAAAAAGACTTTTTATATCAAATTACTATAAAATAAATTAAAATCTTTATTATTTCCTAGTATTTTTTTGAGAAAAGCACGTAAGCCTCGGGGAAAATGACTTTGCTAGACTCGTATAATTAAAGTCCTCGCCTGCGGCTCGGACTTCAAACTCTACTCGTCAATACAAAGTCTTATTTTCCGTCCTCGTCAACAACCTACTATTATTTTAGGATGGATTGGATATAGTCCAGATGGACTATGAATTCGAATCTGCGAGGCATCGGTCTCACGAGCGTCTTGAAACTTCTCTTGTGAGTTTCGTCCTCTACTGCGAGCAACACGGCTGCCATTATGGTCCTCTACGATCCTATCCTAAAAGGTTGTCGTATGGGCACTTGCACACTTGATGATCCGAATTGAAGGTGAAACAACCAGGACATTTCGCCATCGGTACTTCGGCACTCATCGCTTCAGCTTAGATGCTGACTTAGTTAATTTATTTTACTATTTTTTTTAACGGTCGCGTCATTTTACTTTCATTCTTTTTTTTAAACAGAGACACGTTCTTGGGAAAAGTTGTTAAAATGTTCAAGACATTTTGAAAAATGGAAATCCTTAATCAAAGTTGCTAGCCACCACCAGGAGTTCTGTTGCGCAAGCATAATTTTACTTCTATCACACATTCTACCACACAAATCGATTGACACAAACATCAGCAAATTCTAGTAGTAGAAAGTGTGATTCAGGACGAGTGGTTAGACCGCTCGTTGCAGATTTCCGTATGCGGAATCGCATTACACTGTTCCAAAAACTTTGTTTTTAGCAATGATTTGTCTTACATTACTATAAATTACATATCAAATCAATGTATGCGCAGGACTTATAGGATGAAAGAATCGCAAGTAGTTCATGACGTGTTTACTAGATGGCAGCACTAGGTTTTTAAAACGCGCTATCGTTGTGTCGTCCCTACTTTTACATGATAGTGCCCTTATTTTTAAATTTTATTACTTTTCGCAAACCAAACACACATACAATTTTTGAAAACTGCTTTTGAAATAATTTAGAAAGTGGTCTCATAGACAAGAAAAAAAATTGTATTTACATGTACTCAAAGTGTTTCAAAAATTTAGCTTCTATAGTTTGGCAACTTCGTGCACGACCTTCCTGCGGGGTACAGACGGTCGGGGGGCGAGGAAGCACGTCATTTTAATATGACGTGCAGCGCGGATGCGCGCGTCACCCTTCCCCGCTACACCTCCCGCTACCCGCTGACATCTCGCCCCCCAACGTCTGTCACCCCTAGGGAAGGTCGCGCACGAAGTAGCCGGACTATAGCAATGATTTGTCTTACATTACTATTAAATTACATACTAAATCAACATATGCGCAGTACTTACAGATGAAAGAATCGCAAGTAGTTCATGACGTGTTTACTAGATGGCAGCACTAGGTTTTTAAAACGCGCTATCGTTGTGTGCTCTCTACTTTTACATGATAGTGCCCTTATTTTACAATGATAATTGATAACATACAACGTAGGATACAATGATAACATATAATTTTTGAAAACTGCTTTTGAAATGATCTAGAAAGTGGTCTGATAGACAAGAAAAATAGTAGTTTTCACCTCACCAGCTTGAAAAGAACTATTTGGCTGCGTAAATTTAGTCGGCAAAGGTCGTCTTTAACCATCGTTCGAAATTCAAATCACACTTCTCAACTTGTTGAGAAAAGTAGTGGAGAAAAGTAATTTGAATTTCGAACATCTAATTTAACACTAAAGATTTGCAAAACTAGTCGTAATAAAGGCGGCGATTTCAGAACGAAAACTTCTAAATATTGATATTTTGTAAAATTTCTGAACGCATCTTTGAAAGTTTGGCGGGATTATTTATAGACTAAATTCTAGGCAGTATAGTCACACCCTTCGCCTAGCCATAAAGAACAAAACTTAAAAAAACATAATTTTCTTACTGGTAGAGGTGAAAAGTTGTGTGTACCACACGAAAGCAAACACATTTACAACTCGTGCTTTTGAATCCCTCATTGAGTTCAGGATACTACTTTTGAATCACTCGCTACGCTCGTGATTCAATTTTAGTATCCTTCGCTACCTCGGGTTTCAAAATTAGCACTCGCAGCAAAAATCAACTTTGCTTTCTTGTTGAACAAATAACTATTATGCTATGCAACTGTCTCATAACATAACGGAAGGCAACACGAGTGTCTGTTTATCAAACGAGGCGCAGCCGAGTGTGTTAATAGTTTGACACGAGCATTCTAAAGCCTAATTATATGCAGTTGCATACACTATTTTATCTACACTCTATAAAAAAACTATGAAAAATAATTCGAACCTCCGCACAGCACTTGCAAGCCCACCAACTGAACGACTTTTGTACTAAGTAACTTTTCAACCAAATGTGAAATGGAGGCTCATAAAAACTGAACAAATATTAAAATTAAAAAAACCGGCCAAGAGCGTGTCAGACACGCCCACAAATAGGGTTTCGTAGTCAACGTTTAAATATCAGGTTTTTCAGCATTACAAACTTAATTTTGTTGCTGGTTTGTTAGCAGCAGTATGATGACCAACCGCAAATAGAAAAACTCAATTTTTCCTGAAACCTTTAAGGGTACGATATCCGTTATAGTTTTCATTGTAACTTCAGATTGTAAGCTATATTCCATATTTATTTCAAATTTTTAGCGTTTATACTTTAGAAGTTACAGCTGGAACAAATTATGGATCAAAAACGCCCTTTTTAAAAGCAAATATCTCGTGACAGAAACATTTTAGAGAATTTATTTCAAAGAAACCTCACCTTAATTTTAAAAGACCTATTCAACGATACCCTACTCAATATTACAGAAGAAAAAACAAATTTTTGCCCCCCTTTCACTTGTATGGGAGGGGGTCCAAAAAACATTTAAAATATTTTTTTCTTAACATTTCTATATTTGGGTCAACACGATCTATCTTCTCACGAAATTTCATGTCGATATCTCTAAAACTGACGAAGATATGAGGGCGCGGCATACAGACAGACAGACAGACAGACAGACAGACAGACAGACAGACAGACAAACAGACAGACAGACAGACATGACGAAACTATAAGGGTTTCTAGTAGACTACGAAACCCTAAAAATAATTAAAAACAATTTTTCGGTAATTTTATTTAATAATAAATAAGTCCTCATACTTTCAAGTCTCGTCTCGCTTGGGTTACGTTTGTTTTTTTTACACAGAAAATAAAAAAGCGGCATATTAGTTTCAGTTTTTGAAAAATGTATGACATCGAGTTACTTTATGATCCAGATTTTATTAAGGAAGTTATTTTTTAAGGCTGCAAATTTTTAAAACAGGTCATTATGAAACTGCCTTCGATTCTGTAAAACGAATATTACTAAATGAGTGTAGATAAATTGCGTCGAATTCTATCGCGTAATTTCGGTCGTAGAGTTTCTACTCACTAAGTCGGGAACCTTGTATCGTTAACAACCTGTGTGGTTTGACGCTGCAGGGCGTGAATGCGTATCTAGACAGCAGGTCGACGCAGGTCTCCGTCAGATCCACGTGGAACGCACAGGAGGCAGAGGCCTTACCCTAACACTATACCACTTTCTATGGGAATAGTGATAAAAATGTCGACCTCCCATATGAAACACACTATCAACCAGCCAACTTTTTATGGAATCTCGAAAATTGCTTTTCGATTCCCAACACGGGCTCCACAGCAAGAGCTGTTAGCTGTAAGCTGCAAAGTTTTCCGGTACACCGTCTCTTATACCCTGTATGTATCCATACCTGTGTGGTTTGACGCTGCAGGGCGTGAAGGCGTATCTGGACAGCAGGTCGACGCAGGTCTCCGTCAGCTCCACGTGGAAGGCAGCTGATGCGGAGGCTTGGCTGGCCGCACCCCCCGCGTTCACCCCACCCCCGCGGCCGCCCAGCGGCGCACGGGATACCGCGCGGGAACCCTGCAAGTGGCAAAAGTCAAAGTCACAACATTTATTTAGTTTTTTTTAGTATTGAATATGACAATTTATCTATGCGGGATATCTTACATGTCATACTTATATAATTTAACTCCAAAAACATGTATATTTATCTTCGAGCAACTCATCTTCCGTCCCGTTCCGGCCCTTCCTCCAAGTTAGGAATATACAAGATTATCTTCAAGAAAGTCACATTCTAATTCAATATAATAATATGAATAAATAAGTCATTGTTAAAAAGAGAAAAATGTCATGTCAGCATTCACACCTACATACATACAAACACACAAACATAATCTCGAAGAACATAAACATAAGTCGGGTAAAGGTAAAAACGTCCTACTTACAAGACTGGAAGATCGCTGTCTGTTTGATGAATCTTCGTTAGCTGGTGCGGGATTAAGAGCTTGCGTCGGGCCAGACGAATTAGCGGGGTTTCGCGGCAGCCGCTCCTGTGGAAGATATATTCAGTTAAATCAAAAAATTACAGTGAAAGCAGAATTTTATTTACTATCTGTTTTCGTTTAAGACTAGGGCATATGAATCAAACTTCTAGAGCATATGGCAAAAATAAACAATTTGTAGACGAGTAATATTGGAAGAACGAGACAAAGTCGAAGCCTTTCCAAGTGAACAAGAGCAGAAATTGATAAAGTCCATTCGCTTAGTTAGTGCAACAAAATTTGACTGCATCTAAGGGCCAACACTATCTAAACGAATGGACTTTATATTATACATATTACTATGTGGTCATCTGCGTTATACCAAATAAAAGATCAGCTCTTACAAACATTTTAGGTCAAGTGTTAAATGGAACAGCAGCTTTATTCCGGATTGGAGTCACTATTCTTTACGTATTGACTACAAAACCACCCAGTATTTCTTTGGTATTTCCAGATCCCTAACCCAATCATACAATAACAGCCACGACAGTCTACTAGTGGACATGGCCTTTCTTTATCGGGGGGTATTGCCATACTTACCACGCTTCGCAGGCGGATTGGCAAGTGCAGTGCAAAATGTTGCATTTACAAGGCACGCTGCTGCCCATTTCCTGGATGAATGATCCTTAGTCGCTTTTTACGACACCCACGGGTAGAATTAGGGTGATACTATTCTTAACCGGCATCACACGGCTCATCGGCTTGGCAGATCTCTACATCTCTTATAATTACTAACCTCAAATGGCATAAGCGTGTAGTTATGTAGGCCATGTATGATGAACCTCACAAAGTTCCTCCTGTACGATAATCTGCACTTCAGGAACCAGGCGGCGATCACGTGGTGTGCGAGCGAGACTGCATGCTTGTTGTATGGGATGCCGATATTTGAAGCATTTTTTTACACCTCATAAATTTGTTTTTTACATTTTATACAGGATTTTCTTCTTTAATGTGGTCCAAAAATTATCTAGATTCTAGACACATTTAGCTACCAAACTAACAAAATAACCCTCCTTGTGCAGTCGGGTAAACAAGGCGCTATATATTTGAAGATCTTATTTTAATTCCCATTTTAAATAATGCTGACTAACATATAGAGAGCATTTTGAATGAAATGTAATTTTTTCAAATATTTTTTAAATGTAACTTCTCGTGGTAGAAGGGACCCTCTGTATGATTGGAAACGGCTTCAACGATTTTTATGACAAGGGAGCAATAAATCGATCTAGCTAGGTAATTTTTTCAAAAATCACTTTTTACCTACGAAAAAAGCGGGGTCAACCAGGTATACTAACCTCAAACGGCATGAGAGTGTAGTTGTGCAGGCCATGTATGATGAACCTCACGAAGTTCCTCCTGTACGATAGTCTGCACTTCAGGAACCAGGCGGCGATCACGTGGTGTGCGAGCGAGACAACGTAGTTGTTGTAGCGCGAAGGATTCGTGTACGGGAGCAGGATGGCGATATTGTTTATCTACATCTTATACAGGGGTTTCTTCTTTAATGTGGTCCAATAATAATCTAGATTCTAGATATCTGTAGCTATCTAGCAGAAAAGTAAAAGAGTTATATAAACCTTATTCATAGTAGAAAGGGACCCGAAATGGCTACATTACTGTTTGCGTCTTTTTCATATTACATGACATGTGAGCAAGATGTCAACAAGAATGTTGCCAATATGAGTCATTCTTCTATAAATCAGGTAGTAGCTAGAATCTAGATTTATTATTTAGACTACTTAAGAGGAAGCACTCTGTATATTCGGAAACGGCTTCAACGATTTTTATGACACTTGGTATGTAGGGGGCTTAGGGAGCGATAAATCGATCTAGCTAGGTAATTTTTTCAATAATCACTTTCTACCTACGAAAAAGCCGAGTAAAAAGCCAAGTCTACTAACCTCAAACGGCATGAGAGTGTAGTTGTGCAGGCCATGTATGATGAACCTCACGAAGTTCCTCCTGTACTTCAGGAACCAGGCGGCGATCACGTGGTGTGCGAGCGAGACAACGTAGTTGTTGTAGCGCGAGGGATTCGTGTACGGGAGCAGGATGGCGATATTGTTTATCTACATCTTATACAGGGGTTTCTTCTTTAATGTGGTCCAAAAATAATCTAGATTCTAGATATCTGTAGCTATCTAGCAGAAAAGTAAAAGAGTTATATAACCTTACTGTTTGCGTCTTTTTCATATTACATGACATTTGAGCAAGATGTCAACAATAATGTTGCCAATATGAGTCCTTCTTCTATGAATCAGGTAGTATCTAGAATCTAGATTAATTTAGACTACTTAAGAGGAAGCACTCTGTATATTTGGAAACGGCTTCTACGATTTTCATGACATTTGGTATGTAGGGGATTTCGGGAGCAATAAATCGATGTAGCCAGGTAATTTTATCAAAAACCACTCTACCTACGAAAAATCCGGGTAAAGCTTGATCAACAAGTACTAACCTCAAACGGCATCAGAGTGTAGTTGTGCAGGCCATGTATGATGAACCTCACGAAGTTCCTCCTGTACGATAGTCTACACTTCAGGAACCAGGCGGCGATCACGTGGTGTGCGAGCGAGACAACGTAGTTGTTGTATCGCGGGAGGAGAGTGTAAGGGAGCAGGATGGCGATATTTGCAGCATTTTTTTACACCTCATAAATTTGTTTTTTACATCTTATACAGGATTTTCTTCTTTAATGTGGTCCAAAAATTATCTAGATTCTAGATATCTTTAGCTACCGAACTAACAAAATAACCCTCCTTCTGAGGCAGTCGGGTAAACAAGACGTTAAATATTTAAAGATCGTTTTAACTCGTATATTAATTAATGCTACTACCTGATTCATAGAAGGAGACCTGAAATGGCAACATTATTGTTGAGACGCAAACAATAATGTTGCCATTTCGGGTCCCTTTCTACTTTGAATCAGGGTATAATTATTCCTTTAGGACCAATATATAGAGCATTTTGACTGAAATGTTTTGTTTGAAATATTGAACTTCTCTTCTTTTGCTACAATCGAAGCTAAAATCTAGATTTATTTTTTGGACTACTTAAATACACTCTGTAATCTCTTATGTTACTAACCTCAAACGGCATCAGAGTGTAGTTGTGCAGGCCATGTATGATGAACCTCACGAAGTTCCTCCTGTACGATAGTCTGCACTTCAGGAACCAGGCGGCGATCACGTGGTGTGCGAGCGAGACAACGTAGTTGTTGTAGCGCGAGGGGTGAGTGTAAGGGAGCAGGATGGCGATATTTGAAGCATTTTTTTACATCTTATAGAGGATTTTCTTCTTTAATGTGGTCCAAAAATTATCTAGATTCTAGACACATTTAGCTACCAAACTAACAAAATAACCCTCCTTGTGCAGTCGGGTAAACAAGGCGCTATATATTTGAGGATCTTATTAATGCTGACTAACATATATAGAGAGCATTTTGAATGTAATGTAATATTTTCAAATATTTTTTAAATGTAACTTCTCGTGGTAGCTAGGATCTAGATTTATTCTAAAGAAAGCTCTGTATGATTGGAAACGGCTCCAACGATTTTTATGAAACTTTGTATGTAGGGGGTTTAGGGAGCGATAAATCGATCTAACTAGGTAATTTTTTCAAAAATCGCTTTCTACCTACGAAAAAACCGAGTAAAAAGCCAAGTCAACTAACCTCAAACGGCATCAGAGTGTAGTTGTGCAAGAGTTGTGCAGGCCATGTATGATGAACCTCACAAAGTTCCTCCTGTACGATAGTCTGCACTTCAGGAACCAGGCGGCGATCACGTGGTGTGCGAGCGAGACAACGTAGTTGTTGTAGCGCGAAGGATTCGTGTACGGGAGCAGGATGGCGATATTTGAAGCTATTTTTACAATTTATGTTTCCCAGGATATCAGCATTGTTTTTTTACATCTTGGACAGGATTTTCTTTTTTAATGTGGTCCAAAAATAATCGAGATTCTAGATATCTTTATGATAACTCCCATTTAGAGTATTCTGAATGAAATGTATTTTTTTCTTGAAATATAGAAAGATTTCTTTTCTTTTTTCTAAATCGTAGCTAGAATCTAGATTTATTCTTTAGATTACAGACACTGTATATTTGGAAACGGCTTCAACGATTTTCGTGACATTTGGTATGTAGGGGGTTTTGGGAGCAATAAATCGATCTAGCTAGGTTTAATTCTTAAAAATCATTTTTTCACCTGTATTTTGTGTTTTTTTATCTAACAACGACACCTATTTATTTACTCAGGAAACTCGGTCAACCAGGTAATAATTACTAACCTCAAACGGCATCAGAGTGTAGTTGTGCAGTCCATGTATGATGAACCTCACGAAGTTCCTCCTGTACGATAGTCTGCACTTCAGGAACCAGGCGGCGATCACGTGGTGTGCGAGCGAGACAACGTAGTTGTTGTAGCGCGAGGGGTGAGTGTAAGGGAGCAGGATGGCGATATTCGCAGCATTTTTATACATGTTATAGTACCCAGGGTAGCAGCATTATTTTTATTACATTTTATACAGGGTTTTCTTCTTTAATGTGATCCAAAAGTAATCTAGATTCTATATATCTTTAGCTACTAAACTAACAATATAACCCTCCTTCTGAGACTTAAGTAAGTAAACTAGACTTTGAAGATCTTTGTAACTCCTATATTAAATAATGCTACTACCTGATTCATAGAAAGGGACCCGAAATGGCAACATTATTGTTGACATCCTGCTCAAATGTCATATAATATGAAAAAGACGCAAACAATTAAGTTGCCATTTCGGGCCCCTTTCTACTTTGAATCAGGGTATAATTATTTACAACCAATAGAGCATTTTGACTGAAATGTTTTTTTTTGAAATATTGAACTTCTCTTCTTTTGCTTCTCGTAGCTAAAATCTAGATTTATTTTTTGGACTACTACTACAGAGTGTATTTAACTCTGTAATCTCTTATATTACACACCTCAAACGGCATGAGCGTGTAGTTGTGCAGGCCATGTATGATGAACCTCACGAAGTTCCTCCTGTACGATAGTCTGCACTTCAGGAACCAGGCGGCGATCACGTGGTGTGCGAGCGAGACAACGTAGTTGTTGTAGCGCGAGATATTCGTGTACGGGAGCAGAATGGCGATATATGCAGCTATGTTTACACCTTATAGTTCCCAGGATGACAGCATTGGTTTTTTATATCTAATACAGGGTATTCTTCTTTAATGTAGTCCAAAAATAATCTAGATTCTAGATATCTTTAGCTACTAAACTAACAATATAGCCCTCCTTCTGAGACTTAAGTAAGTAAACTATACTTTGAAGATCTTTGTAACTCTTATATTAAATAATGCTACTACCTGATTCATAGAAGGGGACCCGAAATGGCAACATTATTGTTGACATCCTGCTCAAATGTCATATAATATGAAAAAGACGCAAATATTAAGTTGTCATTTCGGGCCCCTTTCTACTTTGAATCAGAGTATAATTATTTACAACCAATAGAGCATTTTGACTGAAATGTTTTTTTTTTGAAATATCTAGATTTATTTTTTGGACTACTTAAATACACTCTGTAATCTCTTATATTACACACCTCAAACGGCATTAGCGTGTAGTTATGCAGGCCATGTATGATGAACCTCACAAAGTTCCTCCTGTACGATAGTCTGCACTTCAGGAACCAGGCGGCGATCACGTGGTGTGCGAGCGAGACAACGTAGTTGTTGTAGCGCGAAGGATTCGTGTACGGGAGCAGGATGGCGATATTGTTTATCTACATCTTATACAGGGGTTTCTTCTTTAATGTGGTCCAATAATAATCTAGATTCTAGATATCTGTAGCTATCTAGCAGAAAAGTAAAAGAGTTATATAAACCTTATTCATAGTAGAAAGGGACCCGAAATGGCTACATTACTGTTTGCGTCTTTTTCATATTACATGACATGTGAGCAAGATGTCAACAAGAATGTTGCCAATATGAGTCATTCTTCTATAAATCAGGTAGTAGCTAGAATCTAGATTTATTATTTAGACTACTTAAGAGGAAGCACTCTGTATATTCGGAAACGGCTTCAACGATTTTTATGACACTTGGTATGTAGGGGGCTTAGGGAGCGATAAATCGATCTAGCTAGGTAATTTTTTCAATAATCACTTTCTACCTACGAAAAAGCCGAGTAAAAAGCCAAGTCTACTAACCTCAAACGGCATGAGAGTGTAGTTGTGCAGGCCATGTATGATGAACCTCACGAAGTTCCTCCTGTACGATAGTCTGCACTTCAGGAACCAGGCGGCGATCACGTGGTGTGCGAGCGAGACAACGTAGTTGTTGTAGCGCGAGGGATTCGTGTACGGGAGCAGGATGGCGATATTGTTTATCTACATCTTATACAGGGGTTTCTTCTTTAATGTGGTCCAAGAATAATCTAGATTCTAGATATCTGTAGCTATCTAGCAGAAAAGTAAAAGAGTTATATAACCTTACTGTTTGCGTCTTTTTCATATTACATGACATTTGAGCAAGATGTCAACAATAATGTTGCCAATATGAGTCCTTCTTCTATGAATCAGGTAGTATCTAGAATCTAGATTAATTTAGACTACTTAAGAGGAAGCACTCTGTATATTTGGAAACGGCTTCTACGATTTTCATGACATTTGGTATGTAGGGGATTTCGGGAGCAATAAATCGATGTAGCCAGGTAATTTTATCAAAAACCACTCTACCTACGAAAAATCCGGGTAAAGCTTGATCAACAAGTACTAACCTCAAACGGCATCAGAGTGTAGTTGTGCAGGCCATGTATGATGAACCTCACGAAGTTCCTCCTGTACGACAGTCTGCACTTCAGGAACCAGGCGGCGATCACGTGGTGTGCGAGCGAGACAACATAGTTGTTGTAGCGCGAAGGATTCGTGTACGGGAGCAGGATGGCGATATAAGCAGCATTTTTATACATTATTATTCCCAGGGTAGCAGCATTATTTTTATTACATTTTACACAGGGTTTTCTTCTTTAATGTGGTCCAAAAGTAATCTAGATTCTAGATATCTTTAGCTACTAAACTAACAATATAACCCTCGTAAGTAAACTAGACTTTGAAGATTTTTTTAACTCCTATATTAAATAATGCTACTACCTGATTCATAGAAGGGGACCCGAAATGGCAACATTATTGTTGACATCCCGCTCAAATGTCATATAATATGAAAAAGACGCAAACAATTAAGTTGCCATTTCGGGCCCCTTTCTACTTTGAATCAGGGTATAATTATTTACAACCAATAGAGCATTTTGACTGTTTTTTTTTTTTGAAATATTGAACTTCTCTTCTTTTGCTAAAATCTAGATTTATTTTTTGGACTACTTAAATACACTCTGTAATCTCTTATATTACTAACCTCAAATGGCATGAGCGTGTAGTTGTGCAGGCCATGTATGATGAACCTCACAAAGTTCCTCCTGTACGATAGTCTGCACTTCAGGAACCAGGCGGCGATCACGTGGTGTGCGAGCGAGACAACGTAGTTGTTGTAGCGCGAAGGATTCGTGTACGGGAGCAGGATGGCGACATTTTTTTTATACTTTATAGTTACCGTGATTTGGTACGTCTTGTATAAAAAGGTGTACCATTTTAAGAAAAAACTATATTCAAGACATCCTAAGCTACCAAACTAGCAAAAATAATGCAAAAATATCATTAAATATGTGAATAACGTAATACAGGGTGTTAGGCAGAACGTTGGACATACGAAAAAGAGTGTTTCTAATCATGATTCTGAACAACTTTTACTATGAGGCCACATGCGAATTAGCATAAAAAATTTTAGGTGTTCCATACATCTTTGCCGACTAGGTATGAATTTTTCTATGGAAAATTCAATTTTTTTTTGCGAATTCGCAGGTAGCGCCATAGTAAAAGTTGTTCAGAATCACGAGTATTAACACCCTTTTCCGTATGTTCAACATTCTGCCGAACACCCTATATGTTCACCTCAAATACTAATTATCAATGATATTATTAGTTGCTGGCGTAACATAATTATACAGCCTGAGTCAGCCTGACAGAGTATTTGCTATGGTAGAATAAGATGTCTAGAATTTAGATTAGAGAAGGACACTCTGTATATTTGGAATTGGCTCCATCGATTTTCACGAAATTTAGTATGATGGGCCTCGTAGATCAATCTAGTTAGGTTTGCTTATTCAAAAAACATTTTTACTCTTATAATTACTAACCTCAAACGGCATGAGCGTGTAGTTGTGCAGTCCATGTATGATGAACCTCACAAAGTTCCTCCTGTACGATAGTCTACACTTCAGGAACCAGGCGGCGATCACGTGGTGTGCGAGCGAGACAACGTAGTTGTTGTAGCGCGAAGGATTCGTGTACGGGAGCAGGATGGCGAATACAGACATGTATTGGTCCTCCACGAACGAGGCGAATACGCGTGGTAGGCGGGTTAGAGCTGAAATAAACAAATTTTTTGTTGGTTTCATGTTTTTTGCAGTTAATATTTTAAACCTTTAAATCCGAAGTAAGAAATGAAAAGATTCGACACAAAGCAGTATGTATACGATTCTGCAGCTTATAGTTTTCCCATTTATTGTTGAGCTACTGAACTAGTGAGATAATATAGCCATTCTGGCGAATTATGGATGGCATCTTAGACTGAGCGGCACTTTATACAAGAAAATCAACTGCTTATTTCATAATATGTCGATTTTACATCATTGTTGCCGTTTTTACACATTTTACATTTTTCATTGCCAAGTAAAAATTTTACGTGATATTCTTAAACTGAGATTGGATTACGATTGCATAGCGTAGTTGTCGAAAAAGGTCCCTTAAATATAAATAGGCATCTATGAAGTACCAGAAAGTCCACGTGGCAAGCCATGCATATTGGTACATTGACGGCGCACTACGCCGTTTACAGCGCCCGAAGTCTAATTTCACCTTGTTCCGTCAAGAACATGACACAATTGAGGGATAAAAGATTTTGGAATCTAGACACACGGCAGTGTGTCCGCAAGTTCGAGCAAAAAAAGCGACACACCGGCCGTGGGTTATATTACACGAACCATTTCGGGCCAAGTTTGACCCACCTATAACTCAAAATCTATTTTATCTACGCATATGAAATTTCTAGTATCTGTCGAGATCTACTTACTTATCTAAAATACAAAATTTCATTAATGTACCTATTGTAGGTCTTGAGATATTGACGTCAGAAAATCACTATTTTTACTATACACTCACTGACTCACTCACTCATCAAAAACCTAGACCACTTCCAATGGTCGTATTGACTTGAAATTTGGCATGGAGGTAGGTCTTTAGGTCAAGGTAAAGGAAAAAATCTGAAAATGGCCAAGTGTGAGTCGGTTTTAAAAATAATGAAGGTGTAAATTCATACCCCTAAGGAACTAAAACAAAAAAATTATCTTTTTTTTTTGGAAAACTTCCAAAATTTTCACCGCAGGCAGGATTTGAACCTGCGACCTTCGGCATCAGTACTGCCGACGCCCTAACCAACTGGGCTACCGCGGTTCTAATCGAGCCCGCGAAATTATGGAAGTATATCTTGTCCACTATCGCGTGGATGGGCTCCATCTACCGGGATAGTTTTGCAACTAAATCCCAGCGACTAATTCATTCTTTACAGATTGAATGTAGTCAAAGCGATGAAAACCCGCGATAAATTGAATACCAAAGGACCCCGCACGATTTGTTCGACAAGGGCCGTCCGGTCAAATTGGCTGAAATTTTGGGGAAAGGTAGTATGTAATGCTCTCATCAAAATGTAAAAAAATCAGCGAGCGGAAATGACCAGTTTTTGAGATATAGCTATTTTAATGTTGAAGTCGCAAAACATATTTTGATATAAAAACGTAACTCATTAAGTCAAATGTCATATTCTTACTTATTTTTTACGTTCATCTGTATAAAACCAACCCACGAGGTAAATACTTCAATTCGAAAAGTGTCTGTTTCGAGTATCTTACACATAATATATCAGCAAGGCAAGCTAGATCGCCTAAGCTATACAAGATACAGCAATGGCTCCAAAGCAAAAGTTGTTCACTACGATTGGCAGCTTCTGCTGGCACATGGACACCAAGAGTATGGAGTATGATCTTCTCAGTGATTGTCAATATGGATTCCGCCGAGGGCGTTCCACGGGAGATCTTCTAGTGTACGTAACGCATTGCTGTGCGAGGCCATTGAAAACCACGGCGAAGCAATAGCAGTGTCGCTGAACATTTCAAAGGCCTTCGATAGGGTGTGGCATGGGTATCCCTTTCATAGGCATAATTTTTTTTCCACTAATATGTTTTAGCATAACATGTTTCGCATAATTTTTTTTCGCCTACCATTGCTTTGACATAATAGTTTCTTGCCATAATATTTATCTTGGCATAATCATATTTTAGACTATTGTATTTTATACTAACAATATTTTGGCATAATTGCTTTTGTAATAATTTTTTTTGGACTAATATAATATATTTTTTATTAAGTTCAAATGGCAGGAAATGTAAGTCAGTTTAGTATTTTTTCAGATATATTAGGTTAAATTAGGTCAGTATAGGTTAGGTTAGGTTAGGTTAGGTTATTTTTATACAATTTAGGGGTTCTTCTAATGCATCAGATTTTTATGCCTATTTTGATTATGGATATGACAATTTATGGTTTTGTATTTTAGGCCTATGTACTATTATGGCAATATTTTTTGTGCGTAAAGAAATTATGCCTAAACTTTTATGCGTACATGAATTATGCGTAAGTATCATTAGTTTAAATTACAGTGTGCCAAAATATATTATGCCAATTCTTTTTATGCAAATGGATAGAGAACCTGTGGCATGCGAGTCTGTTGAGCAAGCTTCCAGCGTACGGCATACCCACTGGCTTCTGTAGCTGGGTGGCTGACTTCCTGAGTGAACGGTCGATCCGAGTGGTCATAGACGGCTGCTCCTCTGACCTCAAGGCTATTGACGCCGGAGTTTCTCAGGGGTCTGTACTCTCCGCGACGCTTTTCCTGCTGCACATCAATGACCTTCTATCTTCAAGAATTGTTGGGTACGCAGATGACAGTACTGTCACCGAGAAATATCTGTCCGGCGCAGGAGCCAGTGGTGATGAAATCCAAAGATTGAGAAAGGCTATGATTGAGCGTACGAGCCTGACGTTAAGTAACGTCTCCCAGTGGGGCGATGACAATCTCGTCAGCTTCAATGCTTCAAAAACGCAGGCGTGTCTTTTCTCCGCAAAAAGGAGTCCTTTCACCTTTTCTCCTACTTTTCGGGGTACATCTGTTCCAGTGACCAACACTCTTCAACTCCTTGGCATGGAGCTGTCCTCTGACCTCAACTTCGGCACCACCATCGAGTCCAAGGCTCAAATTGCAGCTAGAAAGTTGGGCGTCCTGAATAAAGTCAAGCGGTACTTCACGCCTGAACAGCTTCTAACTCTTTATAAAGCTCAAGTCCGATCTTGCATGGAGTACTGCTGTCACCTTTGGGATGGCTCGGCTAAATACCAACTTGCTGCAATGGATTCGGTGGAACGCAGAGCCAAGAGATTAATAGGCGATAAAAAACTGGTGGCGACCAAGCTTCACAGCCTGGCTCACCGCCGCAAGGTTGCTTGCCTATCGGTCTTCTACAGATTGTACTTCGGAGAGTGTGCGCGTGAGCTGCATGAGCTCATACCACCGTCTCCTTTCTTCCATCCGACATCCAGACGCACGGCCGGCTACCATCCGTTCTTAGTTGATATACCCACATTACGCACTAAGCGCTTCAAATCATCTTTCATTATGCGCACGGCTAAAGAATGGAATTCCCTGCCTGCGTCTGTATTTCCGAGTGCATATAACATGAATCTCTTTAAGTCTAGAGTGAATAGGCATCTTCTGGGCAAGCTCGCTCCACCGTAGATCCCATCTCTGCTCTAGGGTAAGATTGGGGTCAAGAGTAAGCCTATCATAGATTAAAAAAAAAAAGAGTAGTCCACTAGGATTCCATCTAAACCATAAAATATACAGAAATGCCTTCATAGCAAAAGCTGTTCACCATGATGGATCGCTTCAGCTAACCGATTGACGTCGAGGTTCTGGATTACCTGATGTAGACCACCAGGACCTCATCTTAACTATAAAAGTTTTCCATACCAAAAGTTATGTTAACACTTTGGCTATTTCAACTGGCTGAATAAAGCATTAAATAACAGCTAGCACTGTATTCAAACAACGCCATTCAACCATACATCTCATTCTTTAGTTGGGCATTTCATGGAATGGAATGAACTGTTGAACGTTAGTAGCTAATGAACGTTTAGTGATGTGGTTGAATGGCGCCGCTTGATTAAAGAGCCATCTGTGCATTTGAACCGCGTGTTTAACTAGTTGGCCGCAACATATTCAAAACTAGAGCTGTTACTTCCCCGCTTTCCCGTAGGAATAGGATCATTGCACGTTCTACTCCAGGATCTCCAAACCCTCGATATCAAAGTGCCACCAAAAACGGCTTAACATGTTGAACAACTTTTGTTATGAAAACATTTCCGTATCTTTTATAGTTAAGATGAGGTCCTGGTTTACTCCAGAAACTCGACGTCAATCTGTTAGCTGAAGCGATCCATCATGGTAAACAGCTTTTGCTATGAAGGCATTTCTGTATATTTAATGGTTTAGATGGAGTCCAAGTGGACTACTCCATACTCTTGGTATCCATGTGCCAGCAGAAGCGGCCAATCGTGCTAAATAACTTTTGCTTTAGAGCCATTGCTGTATCTTGTATAGCTTAGGCGATCTAGCTTACCTTGCTGATATATTATGTGTAAGATACTCGAAACAGACACTTTTCGAATTGAAGTATTTACCTCGTGGGTTGGTTTGATACAGAGGAACGTAAAAAATAAGTAAGAATATGACATTTGACTCAATGAGTTACGTTTTTACACCAAAATATGTTTTGCGACTTCAACATTAAAATAGCTATATCTCAAAAACTGGTCATTTCCGCTCGCTGATTTTTTTACATTTTGATGAGAGCATTACATACTACCTTTCCCCAAAATTTCAGCCAATTTGACCGGACGGCCCTTGTCGAACAAATCGTGCGGGGTCCTTTTAAAACACTTCTCGTGTTAGGTAAACAATTTTTTGGAAAACTTCCAAAATTTTCACCGCAGGCAGGATTTGAACCTGCGACCTTCGGCATCAGTACTGCCGACGCCCTAACCAACTGGGCTACCGCGGTTCTAATCGAGCCCGCGAAATTATGGAAGTATATCTTGTCCACTATCGCGTGGATGGGCTCCATCTACCGGGATAGTTTTGCAACTAAATCCCAGCGACTAATTCATTCTTTACAGATTGAATGTAGTCAAAGCGATGAAAACCCGCGATAAATTGAATACCAAATTTTAAAACACTTCTCGTGTTAGGTAAACAATTTTTGGAAAACTTCCAAAATTTTCACCGCAGGCAGGATTTGAATTCGCGGGCTCGATTAGAACCGCGGTAGCCCAGTTGGTTAGGGCGTCGGCAGTACTGATGCCGAAGGTCGCAGGTTCAAATCCTGCCTGCGGTGAAAATTTTGGAAGTTTTCCAAAAAATTGTTTACCTAACACGAGAAGTGTTTTAAAATTTGGTATTCAATTTATCGCGGGTTTTCATCGCTTTGACTACATTCAATCTGTAAAGAATGAATTAGTCGCTGGGATTTAGTTGCAAAACTATCCCGGTAGATGGAGCCCATCCACGCGATAGTGGACAAGATATACTTCCATAATTTCGCGGGCTCGATTAGAACCGCGGTAGCCCAGTTGGTTAGGGCGTCGGCAGTACTGATGCCGAAGGTCGCAGGTTCAAATCCTGCCTGCGGTGAAAATTTTGGAAGTTTTCCAAAAAAAAAAAATTGTTTACCTAACACGAGAAGTGTTTTAAAATTTGGTATTCAAAAAAATTATCTATATCTTCCAATCGTCGTACCGACCTAAAATTCGTTACGAAGGTTTGTATTTAGTCAAAGTAAAGTATAAATGAGATATTTCCTTACCTAACTTAATCATTAGAAAAAAAGAAAATAAACCTTACAAAAATAAATGAAATCCCACCCAAAACATAAATGTGAAAGGCTGCCAAGTTCGATAATATTGGAACTATTTTTAACTGAGGTCTGCGTATGGAACTTGGTACTTATTTAGATCTCACTTCTTTTATAGGCGAAGCATTCCAATATTATCGAACTTGGCAGCCTTTCACATTTATGTTTTGGGTGGGATTTAACTTCATCATAATCATAACAGCCACAATAAAGTCCACTGCTGAACATGGGCCTCCCCTATTAGGGGGGTATTTGCCATACTCACCACGCTTGGCAAGCGGGTTGGTGAGCGCAATGCAAGATGTTGCAATGCGATTGCGAAATTCATGCAGTGATTGAACCCCTGGATGAATTAATCCCTTAGTCGCCTCTTACGACACCCACGGGTAAGATATGGCGTGATGACATTCCAAGCCGGCATCATACGGCAATTTAACTTACTTGAAAGAAATTCCAACATAGGGCTGGCGATATTCTTGGTGTCGGATATTTTGGAAAGGTCCAGCAGTACTTCCGGCAGCATCTTTACCATCGTCTCCCTGGTCTCCAGAGTGAAGATCGTGAGGGCGTTGATGTAAGGTTGCGGCGTACGGAGTACTGAAAAAAAAAACAATGCTAAGTATGCTTGCACAGTGATGCTATATGAGAACATAGTTTACAAAAGTAGGGAACCCGAAATGGCAACATTATTGTTGACATCTTGCTCAAATGTCATGTAATATGAAAAAGACCCCTTCTTTTGTGAACCAAGTAGTACTATCATAAACGAATACAAGGATTTGGAAAATGTTCACTGCAGTTGGGGTTTGAACCCAAAACCGTGGAAGATCGTCCCGCTGCTGTTATCAGAACTACCGGACAACAAATTCTCGATAAGGTTGAAGCTCTGGTATGAATAATTTTCCAACGTCTGGTTCTCCAACAGACGTTTGAGGAAATACAGCAATTTTGTCTGAAGCTTTCACATTGAGAACTGATGCTTCAAATTCAGTCATTAGTGCTGCCACGGTCTATATTAACTTTCTTATCCCTATCATAAGAGACTGATGTTATGTTTTCCTCACGTGTGGGATATCAAATCAAAGAAAGAACGCGAACGTCAAAAAAATTAAGAAGATAAGCTGGTTGGAATCGGCATGAATGAACCCTTCGCCACTGCCATCTAGTACTAGGAGTTGGCATCTGACATACTCTATGGTAGTAAGAAATACACTTACCCATTCCAAACCTTAGCAGACACCGCACAATCCTTTGCTGCGTATGTGGCTCCAAAAACGAATGGTACGGCGCTAAAACAGCCAATGGCGGTAGAGCGACCGTCTGGAACTCTGACAACGTCAGTTTCTCCCCGCCGGGTACTAGTGGTGCGACTATAGTCCACATTATTTTTACCCACGACGGAACGGAGACGGTATATGCGTTTGGGGTGCGAGAATGTGCTTTTGTGTGTGCAAACTTATGTTACCAAATATCTCCCTAACCACTAATCCGATTTTGATGCGGATTTCAGTGATGGATTTTGATTTTGTTGGTGCGTGTTCTTAGATAGGTACTCCAACAACTCACCAGAGGGTGCTGCAATAAACATTTCTTTGGGCAAACCAATGTTACCAAATATCTCCAAAACCACTAGTCTGATTTTCATGCGGTTTTCAGTGAAAGATGAAGATTTGACTAGGGAATGTTCTTAGCTAGGTGTTATATGAACAACTTACTAGGAAGCGCTGCAAAACTGTCGTAGGTATCACAAAATTTTTTTTTTTCACTTGTTAGTAATGAAATATAGAAAGTTACTTACCCATCCCAAACCTTTGCAGACACCGCACTATCCTTTGCTGCGTATGCGGCTCCAAAAACGAATGGTACGGCGCTAAAACAGCCAATGGCGGTAGAGCAACCGTTTGGAACTCTGACAACGTCAGTTTGCCCCCGCCGGGTACTATTGGTGCGACTATAGTCCAGATTATTTTTACCTACGACGGAACGGAAACGGTATATGCGTTTGGGGTGCGAGAATGTGCTTTTGTGTGTGCAAACTTATGTTACCAAATATCTCCCTAACCACTAATCCGATTTTGATGCGGTTTTCAGTAATAGATTTTGATTTTATTGGTGCATGTTCTTAGATAGGTACTGCTCGAACAACTCACCAGAGGGCGCTGCAATAAACATTTCTTTGGGCAAACCAATGTTACCAAATATCTCCAAATCTGATTTTCATGCGGTTTTCAGTGAAAGATGAAGATTTGACTAGGGAATATTCTTAGTAGGTGCTATATGAACAACTTACTAGGAAGCGTTGCAAAACCTGTCGTGGGTGTTTTCACTTGTTAGTAATAAAAAGGTAGAAAATCACTTACCCATCCCAAACCTTAGCAAACACCGCACTATCCTCTGCTGGGTGTGCGGCTCCAAAAACGAATGGTACGGCGCTAAAACAGCCAAAGGCGGTAGAGCGACCGTCTGGAACTCTGACAACGTCAGTGTCCCCCCGCCAGGTACTATTGGTGCGACTATAGTCCAGATTATTATCAGTAATAAAAAAGATATAAAGTCACTTACCCATCCCAAACCTTAGCAGACACCGCACTATTCTCTGCTGGGTGTGTGGCTCCAAAAACGAATGGTACGGCGCTAGAACAGCCAATGGCGGTAGAGCGACCGTCTGGAACTCTGACAACGTCAGTTTCCCCCCGCCGGGTACTCTGAGGCATTCGGGGAAGTAGAGGGAGCGGTCGGAAACATAAAAAAAGATGGAAAACCATTTACCCATCCCAAACCTTAGCAGACACCGCACAATTCTCTGCTGCGTATGTGGCTCCAAAAACGAATGATACGGCGCTAAAACAGCCAATGGCGGTAGAGCGAGTGTCTGGAACTCTGACAACGTCAGTTTCCCTCCGCCAGGTACTAGTGGTGCGACTATAGTCCAGATTATTTTTCGTAATAAAAAGATAGAAAATCACTTACCCATCCCAAACCTTAGCAGGCACCGCACAATTCTCTGTTGCGTATGCGGTTCAAAAAACGAATGATACGGCGCTAGAACAGCCAATGGCGGTAGAGCGACCGTCTGGAACTCTGACAATGTCAGTTTCCCCACGCCAGGTACTATTGATGCGACTATAGTCCACATTATTTTTACCCATGATTTTATGAGACGGTATTTGCGTTTGGAGTGAGAGAATGTGCGTTTTGTGTGCAAAACTACGTTACCAATATCTTACAAACCATTAAACCGATTTGATGGGGTTTTCAGTGCTGGATTTTGATTTTATTGGTGCATGTTCTTAGATAGGTACTACTGCTGCAATAAACATTTCTTTGGGCAAACCAATGTGACCACATATCTCCAAAACCACTGGTCTGATTTTCATGCGGTTTTCAGTGAAAGATGAAGATTTGACTAGGGAATGTTCTTAGCTAGGTGTTATATGAACAATTTACTAGGAAGAGCTGCAAAACTGTCGAGGGTATCACAAAAGTTAAAATTTTGTTTGCACTTGTTAGTAATAAAAATATAGAAAATCACTTACCCATCCCAAACCTTAGCAGGCACCGCACAATTCTCTGTTGCGTATGTGGTTCCAAAAACGAATGATACGGCGCTAAAACAGCCAAAGGCGGTAGAGCGACCGTCTGGAACTCTGACAACGTCAGTTTCCCCCCGCCGGGTACTCTGAGGCATTCGGGGAAGTAGAGGGAACGGTCAAAAACATAAAAGAGATAGAAAATCACTTACCCATCCCAAACCTTAGCAGACATCGCACTATTCTCTGTTGTGTATGTGGCTCCAAAAACGAATGATACGGCGCTAAAACAGCCAAAGGCGGTAGAGCGACCGTCTGGAACTCTGACAACGTCAGTTTCCCCCCACCAGGTACTCTTGGTGCGACTATAGTCCAGATCGATTTTGATGCGGTCTTCAGTGATGGATTCTGATTTTATTGGTGCGTGTTCTTAGATAGATACTACTCGAACAACTCACCAGAGGGCGCTGCAATAAACATTTCTTTGGGCAAACCAGTGTTACCAAATATCTCCAAAACCACTGGTCTGACTTTCATGCGGTTTTCAGTGAAAGATGAAGATTTGACTAGGGAATGTTCTTAGCTGGGTGCTATATGAACAACTTACTTGGAAGCGCTGCTAAACTGTCGTGGGTATTACAAAATTTAAAATGTAATAAAAAGATAGAAAGCCACTTACCCATCCCAAACCTTAGCAGACACCGCACAATCCTCTGTTGCGTATGCGGCTCCAAAAACGAATGATACGGCGCTAGAACCGCTAAAGGCGGTAGAGCAACCGTTTGGAACTCTGACAACGTCAGTTTCCCCCCGCCGGGTACTCTGAGGCATTCGGGGAAGTAGAGGGAGCGGTCGGAAACCATCGCGCAGAGTGTCGAAACAATTTCGCCATTGGTGCATTTTAGTAATAAAAAGACAGAAAATCACTTACCCATCCCAAACCTTAGCAGGCATCGCACTATCCTCTGCTGGGTATGCGGCTCCAAAAACGAATGATACGGCGCTAAAACAGCCAGAGGCGGTAGAGCGACCGTCTGGAACTCTGACAACGTCAGTTTCCCCCCGCCAGGTACTAATGGTGCGACTATAGTCCAGATTATTTTTACCGAGAACCGAGACGGTATATGCGTTTGGGGTAAGAGAACGTTTGTGTGTGCAAACCTATGTTACCAAATATCTCCCAAACCACTAATCCGATTTTGACGCGGTTTTCAGTGATGGATTTTGATTTTATTGGTGCATGTTCTTGGATAGGTACTACTTCAACAACTCGCCAGAGGGCGATAAAAAGATAGTAAATCACTTACCCATCCCAAACCTTAGCAGACACCGCACTATCCTTTGCTGCGTATGCGGCTCCAAAAACGAATGGTACGGCGCTAAAACAGCCAATGGCGGTAGAGCGACCGTCTGGAACTCTGACAACGTCAGTTTCCCTCCGCCGGGTACTCTGAGGCATTCGGGGAAGTAGAGGGAGCGGTCGGACACCATCGCGCAGAGTGTCGAAGCGAGCATGTCCAGGTCTTGCGCTCGCCGACCCACGGCCAACGCTCGCGTCTGAAACACAACATTTAAGGTCAAAATAAAGACCGAGCGCGGCGGCGTCGTAGTGCGCCGTCAATGTGACAGCGTCGGTCATAGCCCGGTCTTTCTGGCATTCCTGTACAAACCAGTAATTTTGACGGCGCACCACGTCGCGTCAACATCAGTTTTTAAGGACACTTTTATATTACATTAAGAAAAAGAAACAAAGAGATTTCACCATTAAAAGTATAAGACGGATTTGGGAGACCAAAGGCCTGAATTCAGTTTCTAAGTGTTTAGTGCAGTTGATTAATTAGTGTAATTGTTGTGCAAGCGAGCAAGTAGGGAGAAGTAAGAAGTAGGAAGAAATAGAAGCGTGTAAAATTTTTTGCGAGTGAAGTGCGAGTAGCCACCATACACATTTCTAATTCAATCACCAATTTTTTAATCAGGAAAATCTTAAAATATGCACTCTCATTTGTATTATACACAAGAAATCTGTTCTTTTACGCAAACAGTTTACCTGAAGCAATGAGGGTAGCGCCCGTAGCACGCAGCCTAATACAGCCCAGTCGGTCTCTCGCGTTAGGGCTGCAGTTAGGGCTCGAGCAGCCCTACCTCCCCCTATTACACATGACCCAGGGGAAGTAGGTGGCGCGTCGCGAGGGGGCGCAGTTGAAACCTGAAAAAAGATAATTATACAAATGTGAATGTTTCCATAAAAAGGACCTCAATTTTCACGTCATTCATTAGGACATTTGGAAGAATCTAAATCTTTAGGAGATGCAGACGATATTGTAGCATGCTTGCCGAGATACTGCCTATTCACTCTTGCCTTGAAAAGTTCCTGAAACAAATCCCCCAGCAGGGTATTCCACTCCTTAGCCGTTCGCATGATGAAAGATGAGACAGTGTGAGATGAGACAGATGTGACAGTGAAACATCTGCTCACCTGCTTCCACCGGTTCAGCCATCAAAAAAGGGAGCATAGCGGTTTTAGCCGCGCGCTGTTGGGCCCGTTCACCGGTTTGTGTGAGCCGATACCAGTAGCTTACCGTATACCCTCCGAAACAAGGAAACATTCGTGGCCTGTGCAACGAATCTACAGGCGAAATTCGATGTGCATTGCGTAGCCGGTTAGCCATTATGACCCGATTAACCAGCTGCGCAATGTTCATCGACCTTCGCCCGTAGGATTGTACCCTGTAGTTTGAAAAAATCGCCTGTATAGCCTGCAGTTTAATAAAATCGGGTACTGCTCACCTGTTCCCTCGCTTGCACCGGTTCCACCATCAAAAACGGTGAGCAGAGCGGTTTTATCCGCGCGCTGTTGGGCCCGTACACCGGTTTCCCTTGCTCGTCGTAGCAGAACCCGACGCAGTTGAACGCGTTCGCTCTTAGCCCGAATATCATCTTACCATATGCCCTCCGAAACAAGGAAACATCAGTGGCCTATGCAACGAATCTACAAGCGAAATTCGATGTACATTTCGCAGCCGGTTAGCCATTATGATCCGATTATTAAACCAGCTGCGCAATGTACGGTCGGTTATACCACATAAGGTACCAACCAGGGGTACACCAAAAGGACTGAATTATTTTCTTTCAAAGCAATATTTTTTTCTTGAAATGAATATACTAGTAAGAAGAGGCTTCTTTTAGGAGAATATGTTTTAAATTGTAATTATATTTTCACTGGGATACAAATAATCCAGTTCTCTTGGCGTAGCCCTGGTACCTTCAAGTGCTATAACCGAATGTACATCGAATTTAGCCTGTAGGATCCTATCCTGTAGTTTGATAAAATCGGGCACTGCTCATCTGTCCTCTAGCTTGCACCGGTTCTACCATCAAAAAAGGGGAACAGAGTGGTTTTACCCGCGCGCTGTTGGGCCCGTATACCGGTTTGTGTAAACTGATACCGGTGGCTTACCGTATGCCCTCCGAAACAAGGAAACATCAGTGGCCTATGCAACGAATCTACAAGCGAAATTCGATGTACATTGCGTAGCCGGTTAGCCATTATGATCCGATTATTAAACCAGTTGCGCAATGTACATCGAATATCGCCTGTATAGCCTGTAGTTTAATAAAATCGGGTACTGCTCACCTGTCCCCTCGCCTGCACCGGTTCCACCATCAAAAACGGGGAACAGAGCGGTTTTAACCGCGCGCTGTTGGGCCCGTACACCGGTTTCCCTTGCTCGTCGTAGCAGAACCCGACGCAGTTGAACGCGTTCGCTCTTAGCCCGAATACCATCTCGAATATCTGCAACAAGAAATAGCAAATATGTCGGGCATGCTTCTGAGTGTAAACTTTCTTAGCTTACTCTTAGTTGGGGACAAAATCCCCGGGACATTGCATCTGATACTAAGTTGCGGGACAATGTTCCCAATAAGGACGCACCCTCTTTGGGAACTTTGTCCAGCAACATTGTATAAACGAGTCTTCATTGGGAACATTTATTGGGGAACTTTTGTATTTAATGGGGAACTTTGTCACCGAAATGTTCCCAATAAATACCCGCCTTAATAACTTTCTTGTATAAACAAAAACTAGACAAGAATGTTATTTTGTTATTGATTTTTAATTAACGCATTTTCATACGCAACCATAGTTTTCGCTACATCTGACGAAATGTCGGTTAGAATAGATGAGGATTTTTAAATTTTCACACGAATCAAACGAAACTTCAGGTGTTTCAAAAAAAGTAAGATGATGCTAGTTTTCTAACCCGAGAAACGCACAAGAAATTATTTTTGGCGATATGGAGAGGTCCATGTCCAGTATTCGACCACTCGCTGTATTCTCCACCGTATGTTGTATGGCGCTCCCTTTCTTACTAAAGTTTAACACTATTTGGCAAAGGGAGCGCCATACAACTGTCATTTGGCGGCGAATGCAGCGAGTGGCCGTCTCAAATATAGTATTTTTTTTATCACGTTCATAAATGTCAGTTTCTTACCTTGAGCCGAATATCTGGATGGTGATGGAATAGCGCTGGTCTCCTATAGTGGTGATCCAGATGGTCTAACAAGATGAGTAACGCCCTCGCGGGGTGGGCAGCGGGAGAACGTAGCAATTTGTCATGGAGTAACTATGTTCCTTAGGGAAAGTTGTTCAGTTTCATGGTCTGGTTCAACTAACTGGTCTGATAAAACCAGATTACCTTGAGCCGAATATTCGGATGGTGATGGAACAGCGCTGGTCTCCTATAGTGGTGATCCAGATGGTCTAACAAGATGAGTAGCGCCCTCGCGGGGTGGGCAGCGGGAGAACGTCACAACTTGTCATGGAGTAACTATTTTACTAAGGGAAAGTTGTTCAGTTTCATGGTCTGATTCACCTTACTGGTCTGATAAAACAGGATTTTACCTTGAGCCGAATATCTGGATGGTGATGGAACAGCGCTGGTCTCCTATAGTGGTGATCCAGATGGTCTAACAGAATGAGTAGCGCCCTCGCGGGGTGGGCAGCGGAAGAACGTAGCAATTTGTCATGGTATTAACTTTTTGGTTACAAAGTTAATACAAACGAAGCAAGCGGAAAAAATTCACACCGCCGGCGGGATTCGAACCCACGTCTTCTGACAAGCCGGGTCAGACGTGTTAAGCCGCTACACCACGGCGGGTTCTGCCGTCACTCAACTGACAACATTACGTATGTACAAGTTGACGAGAGATGGAGCTTTTTCCGATTTGTGAATGTTTACTATTTTGAAGAAATTTTTCCACAAGATAGTATTTTTAAAAGAAAAAAAAAAAAAAAATTTTGAAAAATACTATCTTGTGGAAAAATTTCTTCAAAATAGTAAACATTCACAAATCGGAAAAAGCTCCATCTCTCGTCAACTTGTACATACGTAATGTTGTCAGTTGAGTGACTGTATAGTTCTACTACAAAGTCATAGATGGCGCTCAAGCTACCCGTGAGTAGTCAAGTGACAAAGCAATATGAACGAAGCAAGTGGATCACAATTTCGCCGCTTCGGGCAGAACCCGCCGTGGTGTAGCGGCTTAACACGTCTGACCCGGCTTGTCAGAAGACGTGGGTTCGAATCCCGCCGGCGGTGTGAATTTTTTCCGCTTGCTTCGTTTGTATTAACTTTGTAACCAAAAGTTAATATCAATATCTAGTGTTTGATTAAAACACCAAGTGTTCCAAAAAATACTATCTTGTGGAAAAATTTCTTCAAAATAGTAAACATTCAATTTGTCATGGAGTAACTATGTTCCTAAGGGAAAGTTGTTCAGTTTCATGGTATGGTTCACCAAACTGGTCTGATAAAACCAGATTTTACCTTGAGCCGAATATCTGGATGGTGATGGAATAGCGCTGGTCTCCTATAGTGGTGATCCAGATGGTCTAACAAGATGAGTAGCGCCCTCGCGGGGTGGGCAGCGGGAGAACGTAGCAATTTGTCATGGAGTAACTCTAGCAGGCCAGTCGCCGCCACTCTGGAAAGAAAAACAAGTGTTTTTAAAAGAAAAAGACTGTTTGGTCTATTTCCGCACATGAGACGTAAGACATTTCGACGCTTGAAACCGTTTCCATATAATATGTATGAAACAGAAGAGACTCAGTTCGTCTCACGTCTCAGTACGAACGCTGTGGGTCATAAAGATTTGGGGTGATGGTATTCTAAGCCAGTACCACATGTCAAGCAGGTTTTTCCAGTTGTTTAAAAACGACCTGTGTTGTTTGATTTTGCCATGGGATATGGTTTTTCTCGTGGGAAAGCTTTCTTTTTTACTGTCTTTTAATGCTATAACTTACTTGAGATCATTTACATCCGCCTCCGCCGGTATCGGCACATCAGTCACGTACATTTCGAAAGGTCTATTCAATATTTTCTCCAGCAACTCCAACAAATCAGCAGTCACATCGGAGGTGCATATCTTAGCCAGTTCAGTCAGGGCTGCCGCGGCCGCCGCCCGGACGGACGGTTAAGCGTCTAAAGAGCCCATTAAGCATACCCATGGAAAAGATACATTGCCGTGGCAAATGTACACTTCTTTAGTGGATAGTTTCAAAACGACCTGGGTTGTTAGATTTTACCATGGGATACTGTTTTTATTACTGTCTTAATCCTATGACTTACTTGAGATCATTAACATCCGCCTCCGCCGGAATGGGTACATCCGTGACATACATTTCAAACGGCCGGTTTAATATTTTCTCCAACAACTCCAACAGATCAGCAGTCACATCAGAGGTGCATATCTTAGCCAGTTCCGTCAGGGCTGACGCGGCCGCCGCCCGGACGGACGGTGCTTTATTTATCCTCATTTTCCCGTGGGAAAAATACACTTTACCATTCAAATCGCAAACGATTACATAGTTATATCTAAGAAGCTTCGTTTAGTATGTCAAAATTGGTTTTCCTGTGGGAAAATTGCAATTTTTCTGTGGGAAAATTGTAATTTTTCTGTGGGAAAATTGCAATTTTTAGCTACCTTCGAACATTTTCTATGACTTACTTGAGATCATTGACGTCCGCCTCGGCCGGTATGGGCACATCGGTGACATACATTTCGAAAGGTCTATTGAGAATTTTCTCCAGCAGTTCTAGTAGATCAGCCGTAACATCAGAGGTGCATATCTTAGCCAGTTCCGTCAGGGCTGACGCGGCCGCCGCCCGGACGGACGGTTAAGCGTCTAGAGAACCTAGTAAGCTATCTAACCATTGGAAATTGCTTTTCTTTTTTTAAAAGACTATATATTTTAATCCTATGACTTACTTGAGATCATTGACGTCCGCCTCGGCCGGAATTGGCACATCGGTGACATACATTTCGAAAGGTCTATTGAGGATTTTTTCTAGCAACTCCAACATATCCGCAGTCACATCAGAGGTGCATATCTTAGCCAGTTCCGTCAGGGCTGACGCGGCCGTCGCCCGGACGGACGGTTCTGCGTCTAGAAGAGCCCAGTAAGCATATAATATGTTGTTTCCCCATAGTAATAACGTGTTTTACCATGGGAAAAAGCCATTATATTGTGATTTTAAGACAGTTTTTTCTAATACAAACATTTTATTTACTTTCGGGCCCTCTACCCTAGTTTGCTTAAGCATTGTCCCGTTTTGTAAGATTTTCCGATGGTAATGTTATTTCTCGTGGGAAAACTTTTACCATAATTCTACCGTGACTTACTTGAGATCATTAACATCCGCTTCAGCCGGTATCGGCACATCCGTGACATACATTTCGAAAGGTCTGTTGAGGATTTTTTC
Organism: Phthorimaea operculella; assembly: GCA_024500475.1. Lineage (NCBI taxonomy): Eukaryota > Metazoa > Arthropoda > Insecta > Lepidoptera > Gelechiidae > Phthorimaea > Phthorimaea operculella. The sequence goes on along the minus strand of JANFCV010000136.1, from coordinate 781,411 downwards.
TAGCAATTCCAACAAATCAGCGGTGACATCAGAGGTGCATATCCTAGCCAGTTCAGTCAGGGCTGACGCGGCCGCCGCCCAGACGGTCGGTTTAGCGTTTAAAGAGCCCAGTAAGCTATTTGCCCATGGAAAATATACATTGCCGCGGGAAATGTGACTTCTTTAGTTGCTTGTTTAAAAACGAATTGTGTTGTGTGTTTTTATTGTATTTTAATCCTATGACTTACTTGAGATCATTAACATCTGCTTCAGCTGGTATCGGCACATCCGTGACATACATCTCGAAAGGCCTATTCAATATCTTCTCCAATAGTTCTAGTAGATCAGCAGTTATATCAGAGGTGCATATCCTAGCTAGTCCAGTCAGGCAGGGCTCAGGGAAGAAATAGTAGATAGTTGTTATTTGACTCGTAAAATAACGTAATCGTCGTAAAATAACTTACTTGAGATCATTTACATCCGCTTCAGCTGGGATCGGCACATCCGTGACATACATTTCGAATGGCCGATTTAGAATTTTCTCCAGCAACTCCAACAAATCAGCGGTGACATCAGAGGTGCATATCTTAGCTAGTTCAGTCAGGGCTGAAGCGGCCGCCGCCCGGACGGACGGTTCAGCGTCGAGTGCGCAAGCGGACGCGACCGGCAACCCTACGCGCTCCACTAGCTCTTCGCCGTAGACCAGTCTGGAAGGAAACGGTTTGGTTACTAGGGGAAAAACAAGCAGATTTAAAAACAAAAAGGTGCTGAGGCGATAAGGCCGCCTTTGCTTGTATTATATTGTTTTGTTTCTGTTTTTTTTTGCATTTGTATCTATGTTTTAATGTGAGCAATAAAGTGTTTCTGTCTGTCTGTCTGTCTGAGATTATATCAATTTGCGATAAAAATCCGCCATCTAGAATTTATGAATTTCAATATAGCCAGAGTTACATGCGCTGCTGAGAGGAATCTAATGGCTCATCATAAGTCAAGATCCGCCTAGCCATTTGAGCTGTAGCCCGTGAAAACGAATTTCTTGGATACATACATAACACATACTCTCGAAAAACATAGTTTTATTTCTGCAGTCGGGTAAAAACATCTTGAACTGCGCTTGCCAATCCTCCTGCCAAACGTTTTGAGTATGGCAATACCCTCCGAGTAGGGGAGGCCCATGTTCAGCAGCGGAGTAGCTAAAGATCACTTACTTAGAATACCAAATTTTTAAAACACTTCTCGTGTTAGGCAAACAATTTTTCTTACCGCAGGCAAGGCAGTACAGATGCCGAAGGTCGCAGGTTCAAATCTTGCCTGCGATGGAAAATTTTGCAAGTTTTCCAAAAACTACTTACTTATTCCTGCGAATAAACCCTCGGAGAGCGTCCAGAGTGTGCAGGTACTTGTCTGCCAGCTGGAGAGCGGCTGAGGTCCATTCCACAGTGGCCGCTAGTTACAGCTGAACATGACTCCCATTCCATAGTGGCCGCTAGTTACAGCTGAACATGACTCCCATTCCATAGTGGCCGCTAGTTACAGCTGAACATGACTCACTTATTAAACGAACAAGTATCACTCATTATGTATATTTACGCGACTTACTTGTTGATTATTTGGTAGAATGTGTAGCCCTCTACGTTTCGGCTGGTTACGACAGCCTTCTTCTTGGAGGACGACAATCACACACGCGCGACCGCCAGTTGCGATTGTCGAGTGGCTCGCGCCGCGGCTCGCTGCGCGCGCGCTGAGATGGTAGGGGGCGCTGCAGTAGCCGCAGTTGGTGGCTCTTGAGGTGGTTGCGGTTGACCACAACAAGTAAGTCGCGGAAATATACATAATGACTCACTTATTTCTGCGAATAAACCCTCGGAGAGCGTCCAGAGTGTGCAGGCGGACGGCGCGCCGCGGATCGTGACGCAGGTACTTGTCTGCCAGCTGGAGAGCGGCTGAAGTCCATTCACCACTTACGGGACCCAAGGCGTTTGCTTTCGCTGGAAAACAAAAAAATCTGCTTTAAGATGTGTAGATAAAAGAAAGGGGTCAGTCCATGAGACTATACAACTTTTCCAAAATAAATATAGTCACTTATAACGCTGAAATATTTAAATTTTGCCTATTTAGTTTAACCATTGCACAAAGTCAGAGCTTGATGATTTGAATTTGTGATTTAAGTTTATTTGATTATGATTCAACCAATCACAGGAGATAAGCAAACGATTAGATAATCTTATCCCATTTTTCATCCTAAATATATTTTTCAACTAGTGCCGGATAGTGTCCGGCACTATCCACTAGCTCCAGCAGCGAACGTGTTGACCCGGTATACTGATGTGCTAAATGTAACTGTAACTATATATGTAACTTACTTGTAATGAGCCACATGGTGGAAGCTTCAGGCCTCTCGTGTCCGGCACTATCCACTAGCTCCAGCAGCGAACGTGTTGACCCGGTATACTGATGAGCTAGGTGTAACTGTAACTAATATGTAACTGTACTTGTAATGAGCCACATGGTGGAAGCTTCAGGCCTCTCGTGTCCGGCACTATCCACTAGCTCCAGCAGCGAACGTGTTGACCCGGTATACTGATGAGCTAGGTGTAACTGTAACTAATATGTAACTGTACTTGTAATGAGCCACATGGTGGAAGCTTCAGGCCTCTCGTGTCCGGCACTATCCACTAGCTCCAGCAGCGAACGTGTTGACCCGGTATACTGATGAGCTAGGTGTAACTGTAACTAATATGTAACTGTACTTGTAATGAGCCACATGGTGGAGGCTTCAGGCCTCTCGTGTCCGGCACTATCCACTAGCTCCAGCAGCGAACGTGTTGACCCGGTATACTGATGAGCTAGGTGTAACTGTAACTATATATGTAACTGTACTTGTAATGAGCCACATGGTGGAGGCTTCAGGCCTCTCGTGTCCGGCACTATCCACTAGCTCCAGCAGCGAACGTGTTGACCCGGTATACTGATGAGCTAGGTGTAACTGTAACTATATATGTAACTGTACTTGTAATGAGCCACATGGTGGAGGCTTCAGGCCTCTCGTGTCCCGCACTATCCACTAGCTCCAGCAGCGAACGTGTTGACCCGGTATACTGATGAGCTAGGTGTAACTGTAACTATATATGTAACTGTACTTGTAATGAGCCACATGGTGGAAGCTTCAGGCCTCTCGTGTCCGGCACTATCCACTAATTCCAGCAGCGAACGTGTTGACCCGGTATACTGATGAGCTAGGTGTAACTGTTCGATTGCCGTGATCAGCGCGTGGACTCGGGAATGGATTAACTCGTTGCGGTTCTGCGATGTGTCCTGTAAGAAAATTAAAGTGTCAATCGCAAGTTCCACAGAGTAGACGGGGTCCAGATTATAACATCGGAGGTTGTTACATGGAATATCGCAACGTCGACAAAGCCGCCGATGTGGCGACCATTCGATGTAGCGACCTTTCGATGCAGCGTTGTCGATGTTGCGACATTCTAATGTAACGACCTTCGATATTATAATCTGGACCCGAGTAGACTTGAGACGTAACATGGCATCTGTCATACACGTGATCGTCGGAGACGAGAGACGTGCGACATCACGACGCTTGAAACAGTTTCATTATAAAATGTATGAAACAGAACAAAACAAAGCTACACATGTGAGACGCGTGTCCCATCGATAACGGCTGACGACCGTCTGTCTGACAGATGTCATGTTGCGCATCTATTCTGTGGAGCTTGCCCCTAAAATCGTCTTACTAAAAGGAAAAATTGAATCTTGTATTGACACTATTACAAGGTGCTACGATGATGTTTTGTTATTTTGGGAACTGAAAAATGTAATGTTGTATTGACACTGTTACAAGTTGCTACAATGTCATTTTGTTACTTCGGAAACTTGCTTTTTGCATAAGACCTTAGCTTCTCACATTAGACATGAGACCTGCGACATCGCGACGCTTGAAACCGTTTCCATATAAAATGTATGAAACATGAGACGCGTCTCGCATCGATAAAGGCTGACAATTACTTGCCATATTGTTAGCAATCATTACATAGTATAAAATGAAGTCGCTTATTGCGTTTCTCTGTATATCTGTATGTCGTGGAATTCGCTTATTCCTCCTGAACCGTACAACGGATTTTGATGCGGTTTCATGTAATAGATAGGGTGATTCCAGAGGGAGGTTTATGTGTATAACACATACCGGGAAAATGCCCTTTCCTCGCGGGAAAATGAGTTTCAGCGGGTGAAATCGCGAACGGGCCGCGAGTATGTTAAAAAATTGAACTTACCGAGTCTTTGACAGCTCGTATGACTTGTAGAAGTATGTCCCAGGCTGGCTCATGTAGCTCGCTGTGTGCGCGGGTCACTAACGCCGATAACGCCGCCACTACTTCGTAGGTCACTACCGGTTGGTTCATTTCTACCGCCTGTGAAAGAACGTTGAACACTAGTTAAAAATAGGTTAAGCGCTTAATATTCGTTAATTTTTTTTAGTAATCTGCCAGATTTGTTCAACAAAAAAAAAAAACTAGTTAGGTCTTTAGTTACATCTTGTTTTAGAAATTGACTATGATTTGAGTGAATAATTTTTATTCTACCACTTGGCAATATGCTCTTAACTGAAACAAATTCCAGAAATTAAAACATCATGGAGGCTTCAGAAAAATTACTAATAAGCAGTTTTTACCTTGAGGAAAGCAGGCAGCACAGCCAGGAACGAAACTTTTAAAGTAGGCACACGTCTAGGTCCCCACAGAGCCATGTTTATATAAAACACTACTCCTTGCACTAATCCCGCATCTATTTCAGTAGTAGGACTGTATGAACCACTATCTATCTCTGTCTTACCTTGAGGAAAGCAGGAAGCACAGCCAGGAAAGACACTTTGAGCGTAGGAACCCTCCTAGGTCCCCATAGAGCCATGTTTATGTAAAATACAGCTCCTCGGACTAAACCCGTGTCTATTTTAGAAGTAGGACTGTATGAACTACTGTCTATCTCTGTCTTACCTTGAGGAAAGCAGGCAGCACAGCCAGGAATGAAACTTTCAAAGTTGGCACTCGTCTCGGTCCCCACAGAGCCATGTTTATGTAAAACACAGCTCCTCGCACTAAGCCCGCATCTATTTCAGAAGTAGGACTGTATGAACTACTGTCTATCTCTGTCTTACCTTGAGGAAAGCAGGCAGCACAGCCAGGAATGAAACTTTCAAAGTTGGCACTCGTCTCGGTCCCCACAGAGCCATGTTTATGTAAAACACAGCTCCTCGCACTAAGCCCGCATCTATTTCAGAAGTAAGACAGTATGAAATACTATCTATCTCTGTCTTACCTTAAGGAAAGCTGGTAGCACAGCCAGGAACGAAACTTTCAAAGTTGGCACCCTCCTAGGTCCCCACAGAGCCATGTTTATATAAAACACGGCTCCTCGCACTAAGCCTGCGTCTATTTCTCCGTTGGTTTCGTTTGAACCTCTTGCGATTTCGACCAGGGAGTGTATCGCCGCGTGGCCTATGTCCGCGCCTACTACGCAGCGCATTAGCTGAAAAATTTGAAGGGGTTATGTTATAGAACTTAAAGTATTAATGCGATTAGTTAGTTAATGCGATTTACATCGCAGACAAGATTTAAACTATATTGCGACTTTTGCTTTTACGGTCGTAAAATATGTTGTCACAACGTTCGACAAGTATTTGAGGGCCGATCCAGAAAAACGTGAATCACTATAATGAGAGGTTGTCAGCCTGTCGCCTAAGATTGTGATAGATATGAAGACCCTGAGTCCCTCTCTGGCCTTTTACGTCACCTGCGGTGTGATGGGATGATGCTATTTTTAAGCCTGCACCACAGTACGTTCTTTTAAAATTGACCAATAAGTAGTAAAGCCCGACAATTTTGCGTACGAAAAGGAACTCGGGGCAGTGAATAAGAAACAGCTTTTAAAACGGGTATAGATGCCCCATCAACATTAGCAACCCGGTTACAAGAAAATAACTTACTATTTTAATGGCTTACCTTCCAACTATGTTCTGTATATGCTTCTAAATTGACAGTCCTACACAACGCTCCAAGGAAGGTAGGTAAAGCAGCTCTAGGCAGCAATGAGTAGGACACTACAGCTTCTAGTAGCGCTAGGGAAGCCCCGCCTACGTCGGCGTTGGATTCCCCGCTCGTCCCGCCAGCACCGCTTTCTAATACGCCACATGCAGATCTGTGAAAAAGGGTAAAATTTCAAATAGTCCTGATTGTTAGAAAGACATGTACATTGCGTCGCCGTGTTTAGAGTAGAAAATAACGTGAATAGCCCGTTATTCGGATTGAGCCAGATAGTTGAAAATTGGCATGCAGGTACTTCTTGACCTACTGATCAAAATTAAAGATGGAGCCTAGCGGGCACCATTCCCCATTCAGCTTCCTAGCTCAATCCGTATAGCTGTGACGTTTATCTCTACACTGGTTTATTGACAGCTGATCGCCATTACGTTGGTTATCGAACGTAAGCAAACTGTGCTTTTGAGATTATTTTCTTATCCGTAAAATAAGATTAAGTAATTTTCAACACAAAATTTAAAAAAATAAGAAACAAAAACTGATTGTTTACGTTCGAAAACCAACGAAATGGCAACATGACGCTTGACTAGACCAATCAGAGCGAAAGCTGCGTGTCGTATCATTATTTTACAGTTCTTGTTTGTTATATTGTGATCTACTAAAAATAATACGTTAAATTTGTAATGTGTGTATTACAATATTTCGACGGATTCTAATTTAGCGAGATAGTATATAATCTAGCGTTATTTGTAAGTTTACGATGACAAACATTACACTGACTTTATAAACTTTTTCTCGAACATCAACTTAGAACTATTTGTATCATTTAACTTGTATGTACTTACTTCACAATCCCGTGCACTACATCTTCGTCGAGGGAGCTGGCGTTGAATTTCACCACATTAGTGACAAGCTGTAGAAACTCTACTTGTAGCGCCGGGTTCTGAATCTGAGGCATCCACTCTACCAGAAATGCGCCCACCTGAAAATATACAACACGAGTTTTAGTATAAGTAATACTAATTGGATGAAGATTGTATGCTAGGCCATTTCAAAATGTAGTATAAATTGTGCAGATGAAGAATGAACCCCGAAATGCCAACATTATTTTTTGTCTCTCTACTCGTATCATAATAAATGACTTGAGTAGGATATCAACAATAATGATGCCAATTCTGCATTCAAGTAGTATGAAGTTTCAATATAAATTAGATTTAAAATCATAAAAAGAAGTGAACTAGGATTATCTCACCTGTTCTTCAAAACAAGAGATATTCTTCCCTGTATTGGTGAGTGTGTACAACAGTCTGAATCTCGGCTGCTCATCTTCTTGCGGTCGGCACGCGTGCGACAAACAAAGACGCTAAATTATGTTGCTACATAAAACTTACCTGCTCTTCAAAACAAGAGATATTCTTCCCTGTATTGGTGAGTGTATACATCAGTCTGAATCTCGGCTGCTCATCTTCTTGCGGTCTTCGCGCGTGCGACTCAGTCAGGTACCGGAAGAGTACTGTTCGTATCACACTGAACAACTTAGAGTAGGTTGAAGCAAGCTATGGAGTGCGCGTACCGGCCCGCACCGTACTGTCAAAACGTAAGCGGTTGCTCCATAGATACAGACGTCAAATGTATAAGAAGTCATAGTGGTTCAATAGTGTTGTTACTGGCGTTTTGCTACTGATAGACAGAGAGGTTGTGTGCTTACTTCTGCCAACCGTTCTAATTTTATTGCGCACTCTATAGCTTGCTTATATAACTCTAAGCTGAACAAGGCATCTAATCTATGTTGAACATGAAAATGGGACTTTAACTTACCTGTTCTTCAAAACAAGAGATATTCTTCCCTGTATTGGTGAGTGTGTACAGCAGTCTGAATCTCGGCTGCTCATCTTCTTGCGGTCTTCGCGCGTGCGACTCAGTCAGGTACCGGAAGAGAACTGTTCGCATCACACTGAACAAAGACACTAAATTATGTTGCTACATTAAACTTACCTGCTCTTCAAAACAAGAGATATTCTTCCCTGTATTGGTGAGTGTGTACATCAGTCTGAATCTCGGCTGCTCATCTTCTTGCGGTCTTCGCGCGTGCGACTCAGTCAGGTACCGGAAGAGAACTGTTCGCATCACACTGAACAACTTAGAGTATGTATAAGCATGCTATAGAGTCCGCGTACCGGCCCGCACCGTACTGTCAAAACGTAAGCAGTTGCTCCCCAAGAGAATTTGTTAGTTGCTCCATAGATACAGGCGTCAAATGTATAGGAAGTCCTAGTGGTTCAATAGTGTTGGCGTTTTGCTACTGGTAGACAGAGAGGTTGTGTGCTTACAACTGCCAACCGTTCTAATTTTAATGCACACTCTAAAGCTTGCTTATATATACTCTTAAGCCGAACAAGGACACTTATCTATGTTGCTAAATGATAAAGCGTCTTCAACTTACCTGCTCTTCAAAACAAGATATATTCTTCCCTGTATTGGTGAGTGTATACAGCAGTCTGAATCTCGGCTGCTCATCTTCTTGCGGTCTTCGCGCGTGCGACTCAGTCAGGTACCGGAACAGTACCGTTCGCATCACACTGAACAAAGACGCTAAATTATGTTGGTACATGAAACTTACCTGCTCTTCAAAACAAGAGATATTCTTCCCTGTATTGGTGAGTGTATACATCAGTCTGAATCTCGGCTGCTCATCTTCTTGCGGTCGGCGCGTGTGCGACTCAGTCAGGTACCGGAACAGTACTGTCCGCATCACGCTGAGCCGGTCCGCTTGCCCCTCGCAGATGGCCCGGAGGAGCCCTAACGCCGCGTGGCGGGCCTCCGCCCCGGCGCTCCCGTTTACGTCGAGCATGTCGCGCGTGGCGCGCCATATGCGTTCTACTCCTCCCTGTGAAAAGATTTGATATAAATATTTTGGGTTTCTTTATCAGCTCAAAGAGGAAGACTATTTTTTAGTTTTGACGGCCTAAAACATGAAAAACCATAGCAAAATTTCAACTAATACTAGTAGTTGTGATGAAACTAAAATTCATCTAGTTGCTAGTAAAACACTATGATTAAGATGCTGTGATGATGAATTCGGGGCATCTATGAATAGATCCATCAATAGAAAAAATTTAATATTCTTACATCTTGCACTCTCAGCTGCAGAACCCTGTCGGTTAGATCTCGTGCGGCTCTCAGACGTCGCGGCAACGGTGTCTCCGGGCTCAGCTCTCGTTCCAGCTCCAATGTCACAGCAAACTCGCTGCGGGCCGGTACACCAGCTAAACAAACAAACAATTATATAAATCTCTTTGTTCAATGGTCCATACTGCTGGGAAATAAAACAGAAAGAAACCCAGTGAGTGCTCATAAAAGAATAATTCTAGGTGGACTCTTTGCCTGGGAGGATGAATTTGTTTACATAAAATATTCTAAAGTGGTCATGGTGTGGTTTGATTAAGTTCCTGAGATTTTAGCAATGTTGCAAAGACCATAACCACAAGACCACAAGACCATAGTCACAGGTAAATATGAGTGAAAAACTGTGTGTAGCCTATTACCTTACCATATTACCACAAAAAGTTAGACAAGTTGGATTCGTGGATGCGTTCGCTCGTGAATATTTTGATTTACCCTGATTTATCGGTATGCCACTATTATAACATGCCATATCAAATTATGTATTGGAAGTATGTGCTTGCTGGAGGAAGTATCCTGTCTGCGGTGAAAGTATTGCAAGCTTTCCGAAAATAGTAGGTACATAATAATAAAGAAAATAGTTTAAAACAAAACTGCAAATACTTTATGGGGTGAACCAATCCATGAAACTGAACAGTTTTCATCAAGAAACAGAGGTTCATTAAAAAAACAAAATCATCTTCTCCATAATATCCATCCGAGCCAACTTTGTACGGGATTTCATAATTATTTTTCATACATTCCTATGCCTCTTGGGGTAAGATTATCAGTTTCAACAAAACAGAAAGAAACCAGAGAGATAAAAGAACTATTCTGGGTGGACTCTGCCTGAGAGGATGAATTTGTTTACATAAAATATTCTAAAGTGGTCATGGTGTGGTTTGATTAAGTTCCTGAGATTTTAGCAATGTTACAAAGACCATAACCACAAGACCACAAGACCATAGTCACAGGTAAATATGAGTGAAAAACTGTGTGTAGCCTATTACCTTACCATATTACCACAAAAAGTTAGACAAGTTGGATTCATACAAAATAAAAGCTAGACACTCATTCACCACTTGTCTAAAGATCAGATCATCAACTTTTTTGTGGTAAGGCCTATAAAGTTTTAGAGATAATAACCATGGATCAAATGTTAGAATGTTCTGTTTTATTGTGACATTTTGTAAACATGAAATCCATTGAATTGATGAATAAAATACCAAGCTAAAAATAATATGTTAGGTAGGTAGATGATGCAACAGTGCGCCTTGTTTACAAGTTTTTAACATACATTTAGCTATATATACTTGAACAGCACATTATGTTATGATGCTGGTTGCCCCTAGATTCTAATGGGACTAAATTATTTAGATTATGTTATTATATTACAATTATGTTTCTATCAAGGGATGAAATAGCCATGGATGGAATTAAAAATCTTTCAGCAGCTAAGCACATAAAGCCTAGTAGTAGTTCAGATTATAGTCTAAGATTGATTACTTTGATGGCATCCATATATGATACAACCACAAATTAGGGAAACAGTGTGGAGGCATCTTTTCAGATGGTTCACTCAGTATTAGCATTGATTCTGACTCTACTGCCTTTTACTGGAATGAACTAGAATCTCAGAGGACCTCAAGGTAACTAAGAAGATGGTTGCTACATCATGTTTCTGGCCGTTATTCCCAACGGCCCCCGAATTCAAACTTATAGAGATTCGGGGGCCGTTGGGAAGAAAATTTCCCAACGGGACCCTCGGGGGCCGATCCGTGGGGGCCGTTGGGAATAACGGGTTTCTGGCAATGAAATTGTCTCAGAATAATATGACATCCTTGTTGCAGATTTAGAGCTGTATTCCGTACTTGTATTGAATCTAGCAACCCTGGCTATGTAGCAAGTGACAATTGCGAAAATCCTAAATAGGGTTTAGTGGTCCTTCTCTAAACACCCTATTTTGTGATACAACCATGCCAGTGGCCTGATAATAAGTAGCCAGTTGAGGAACTCTGACACCAAGGGTTCATCGGGTTGTTTGGCAACTCACTATACCTTAGAAAAGAAGAAACTAACAAGTGACACTGATTATAATGGTGGTAGACCAAATTCTTTGTTCATATTTCACCCTATGATACATAGGGAAAGCTCTGCAGTTTCATGGGGTGGTTCACCCCTTGAAAGAAATGCTTTTCTCATCATTATTGTAGTGTAAGTATGTGAAATAGGTACCACAACAAATGTGTTAAGTAATATCAAAAGTGAACTCCTGTGTAACACAAAGTATGCATCTAATTCTCGTAACACAGTGTAAACTGTTTTGGTAAAAATAAAGTGGGTGGAAACACTTTTTTACTTGGCCAGGTAACTTAGCGTATTGTTAGGCGAATTAATGAAAAATGCTTGCGGTTTTTAAGAGATTATGCATTCAGGTTGATACTAAAGCATTTCAAGCTAAATTTATGGACCACAGTCGACCACAACCCCTTACAACTCAACGGATTTCCGAAGGCCAAATATTGCTGATATTTGGTTTCGCCGGTATTATTCTAACCCCAACACCTTCCAAATATCAAGGAAAATACGAAATAGCTGTAAATAGAGGAGCACGTACCTTTTTTGAAGAACACTTTCAATTTATCCTGGAGCGTCTTCGTGTCCCGGTCGCGAGACCCCATCTTGCGGTGTTTGCGGCGTCGTCTCGCGCTCTAAATGCACAAGGTCGGACGGCCGGTCGTGGCGATTATTTAGCAGTATGATATTTGAAGTAAAAAGGCATATTTAGAGTAAAATATGCTTCACAACGCTTCCGCTTCTTCACTCCGTGACAGTTCTCTCACTTGCAACAGCTGACAGCCAGCAGTGGCGACTGGCGAGCCGTCCATTGTTCAAAATTTCTGAACGAAACTGATATTTTTTTTTCTTGTTGTCTTCTAGGACAGGTTGATGTCTATACCGCTTTTCTGTTGCGTTTATCGGAATGTTTTTGTTGCATGAACGGTTATGGCGCGGCTTAGGCGCGGGTAACTCAAAAACTTGGTAGACTTATGAAGAGTCGATAATTGTGTATTTACGGGTTACATATTGTACTTCCGAAAATTTGAAACCCGAATATGATATTTCCGAAAACGGTTCGCCTTTTTTAGGGTTTCGTAGTCTAACTAGAAACCCTTATAGTTTCGTCATGTCTGTCTGTCTGTCTGTCTGTCTGTCTGTCTGTCTGTCTGTCTGTCTGTATGCCGCGCCCTCATATCTTCGTCAGTTTTAGAGCTATCGACATGAAATTTGGTGAGAAGATAGATCGTGTTGACCCAAATAAAGAAATGTTAAGAAAAAAATATTTTAAATGTTTTTTGGACCCCCTCCCATACAAGTGAAAGGGGGGCAAAAAAATTTTTTTTCTTCTGCAATATTGAGTAGGGTATCGTTGAATAGGTCTTTTAAAACTAAGGTGAGGTTTCTTTGAAACAAAGTCACTAAAATGTTTCTGTCACGAGATATTTGCTTTTAAAAAGGGCGGTTTTGACCCATAATTTGTTCCAGCTGTAACTTCTAAAGTATAAACGCTAAAAATTTGAAATAAATATGGATTATAGCTTACAATCTGAAGTTACAATGAAAACTATAACGAATATTGTACCTTTAAAGGTTTCAGAAAAAATTAAGTTTTTCTATTTGCGGTTGGTCATCATACTGCTGCTAACAAACCAGCAACAAATTAAGTTTGTAATGCTGAAAAACCTGATATTTAAACGTTGACTACGAAACCCTATTTGTGGGCGTGTCTGACACGCTCTTGGCCGGTTTTTTTACTTTCCCCATTACGATTTGCCAAAGTAACGTTTTCCAACTTTTGTAAATCCTGAAGTTTATTTTCCTGTTTTTTCATTTGACTATTGAATTATATTCCAGATCAACCAAATACCGCAGTAACAAAATCCATTATGTATCATAATCCAACAATTTTCTTCTCCAAATATTCTTGACCCATATGCTTCACTTCTTAACATTTTAAAATCCAGATATATTTTATTCCAAACACGCTATAGCACGCAACAACTTCCAAGTTCATGTCCATACATGCATGCATGCATGCATGCAAGCAAGCATGCATGCATGCAATCAAGCAAGCATGCAAACAAACAAGCATGCATGCATGCAAGCAAGCAAACAAGCAAGAGAGTATGCATGTATGCAAACAGCCACAAGCATGCATGCAGACAAGCACGAGCAGGCATGCATACATGTCAACCTAACCCGAAGGCTATGGCAGAAGCGAGCGCTCGCTACGCTCGCCTGCTCGCTTCCGCTATAGCCTTCTGAACCTAACCTATCCGAAGTCGGGGTGCCCAGAAGTCCCGTGCTCGCTGCGCTCGCACCCGGTTTGTCTAGTATCAGTGCTCGCTTCGCTCGCACTCGCCCCTCCTCTCTTGCGCCTTAGTAGTTCGAAAGTTGATGACAGATATCGGGGTGCTGCAGATTTCCGTGCTCGCTTCGCTCGCACCCGTACGGGCCTCTCCAGGCCTTCTCCCATGTTCATCTGCACGTAAATACAAAACGAACCCCCGCCGCACTTTTACTGAGCATTGACAGTTATGGAAATTGAAACTTTTGACAAATGATACTATGAGAAGGGAAAAGTTGGAAATAAAAGTTTTTGTATAATGAAACTGGTGTCATACGAAATGGTTGTAAAAGAAAAAGTTTAGTTTTAAAAATTTGTTAAGAGTTTTTCTGGAAAATGATACTTCTGTAAACTGTAGGTCCGGCATTATGTCATTCTGTAAACCAATATATCTGGAAACAAAGCATTCTAGGAAACATTTTCGGGTTATCAAAATTCGAGAAGTAAGAATTCGGATCAAAGATATGTTACCGTATTTACGGCTTCAAGAAACACGGCATTCCGTTACGTTCGGCTGCACTGCACCGTATTATGAAGATTCAACCCTGCGTCTGGCGGCGTACCGTGCTGGCACCCATCTCCCACGGAGCTATCCTTGACCTATCGAATTACCTTCTTCGTTCCCTATATTATAGGGATCGCGACATCTTAAGAGATGTTCGAAATTGAAATCACTTTGCCACATCGAGTGAGCTAAAATTACTTTTGCTCACTTATACTATTTTATGTGTTAAACTAAACCTGTTGTTGTTTTCAAGCTGGAGAGATGAAAAATTAAATTATCGCTTGAATCTCTCTCAATTTTCTTCGACTTGATCCTTATTTATGTTTATTTGGTGACCCAGACAACTTGAAAGCCGAACTAAATGAAAATCGTCACCCTTTGCCCTTCTGCCGATTGCTTCGTTCACAGTAGGTAAATAAAAATAAAATTGAAGAATCGAGTTCAAATTAAATTGCAGTTGAAATATCGAAAGTTTTCTTACTTTTTATCACTGTGGACAAATTAATTAATAAATAATTTTATCTACACTCAGTTCGTAATATTCGTTTTACAGAATCGAAAGTACGAACATAATGAACTGCATTACGAATATACAGCCTTTAAAAAAAAACTTTCATACTACTGGCTGCTACATAAAGTAACTCGATTTCTAGTATTTGAAAAAAAATTAAACGAATTGACCCGCGTACCAAATTGTAATCTGTTCCAATTTGACACTGGCCATCAGTAAGACGAATGAAAAAAAAAAACAAGTGTCACCCGCGGCGGGACGACACTAGAAATTATGAGAACTTATTTATTATCAAATCTTTGCTTCAAATCATTTTTCGAATTAAAATTCACCGATAAATGCTATTTAATTTTAAAAGTTGTTCAGTTTTTATGAGCCTCCATTTTAAAGTTTAGTTAAAAAGTTACATAAGTACAAAAGTCGTTCAGTTGGTGGTTCAGTAGATAGGCTTGCAATCGCCATAGTGCAGTGCGGAGGTTTGAATTATTTTTCATAGTTTTTCTTGTGGAGTGTAGATAAAATAGTGTATGCAACTGCAAATAATTAGGCTTTAGAATGCTCGTGTCAAACTATTATCACACTCGGCTGCGCCTCGTGTGATAAACAGACACTCTCATACTAAATCCTCTCATTATTAGGCAGTTGCATAAACTACTATTATTCTTACAGAGTTACATAGTTTTCCATTTCAGGTAGTTGTCACGAACCGCAATCAATATCGTGCGGTGTTTATGTGATTTATATTGTTTATTATTCATTCATGCATGATCAATAATAACCAGCTGGTGGACCTAGCTCGCTCGGTTTTTCTTTTATACGCGTTAGTTTCAAAACAACTTATAAACACGGTTATACTGTCTTACTCACCAATAGATGTCGTTGTTTGTTTTAAAAGAATTTACAAAAAAGGGTGATGCAACGATTTTCCGAAAATAAACAGATCTTATATCGATTTAACGCCCTAAAAAGTTATTTACAAAATTTCATGAAAATCGTTGAAGCCGTTTTCGAGATCCCCATTATATATAATATAATACCTAATATACAATTCTTACTCACTTATAGGTATAACATTAAATATTAGGTAGATTAGTTAGATGAACCCGAGACCTAAGTTGTACCTATCAGCAGCACATCAACTTACCCTCGATCGAGATTCCTAAATGAGTTTTTCAGTTTCAGTCACTTTAAGAAAAAACAGTATTGTTTGATGTCCTGAAGAGGTAGATTGATTTGCTGCTGATTAAGTTCTACCGTCGCTGAGTCAGCGGAGTTAGTTAGTTAGTCAGCAAATCAACCTGCCCATTTAAGGGATCAACGTATATTGGTTCTGCTTACTATTTGTATGAAATCCAGTTTAAGTTGGTCCCTTATATGCTAGCTGTAGCAGGCAGGTTCGTATAGTGGAGACAGTCTTTACAAAGAGTTCATTGGCTCAAATCTGTTTAGTTCAATTGCATTTACCAGCACAATGAGTAATCCTGTTGACGTCCAAACTGTCTGAAGACGTAGGCATTAAATGCATCGAATTTACACTAATCCGTCTCGACTGGACGTAGGGGAAAGTTGGACATTTTGTACCAGTAGATTAATCGTACCACCTACACATTTTGCACTTAACGTACGTTTTTGTTTACTTTGGCAACATTAAATGATAGTTCACAACACTCAATAAACTATGACGGTTTGTGACAGCACTGCAAATGAGACTATACATTCAATAAAATATAACAGGTTTAAGTTAACCCCGTTACTGATTTTTGGGTGTGGAACCTAAGGTTTTACGAATGAACGGCAAGCTATTAAAAATTGCTATTTGATCACATTGTTACTTGGTTATTATCCTTTTGACCTAACTTAATCAACCAACGCAATCATTTGAGGTTTTGAAATGAAAAATATTTTTTGTAAAATGTGGCTTGTTCTTGAAATCGTACCGACCCGTAGTTTCTAAATCGTACCAAAGGATTGCTATTAAGATATTTCAGTTTTAGTCCTAACATAATGGATCTCTGATCTGAGAGGTGTGATTAGTTGTTAAAAGTGTGGAGATGGTAAAACAACATTGACACTTTTTTAATGGCTTTTTTTCAAAAGAAATTTGCAATATTTTATTTTCACAATTTGTATTGCAATTTTCAAAGTACGATATAAAAACCTCGTGGTACGAATAAACGTACCGCTCTCTAAATCGTACTGATAGCAACTTTTTTTTGTAAACTATTTTGTGACGAAACTACTAACTTATTTCAAAAAACCATTCCGGTACATCAGAGTTAATTAAATAAACTAACTAAAAAGCAAAACATCACAAGGATAACGTTAATAGTTTTCTCGGAAAACAAAATAGAAATTAGGGGGTACAATATAGCCAACTTTCCCCTAATAGACTATTAAGGTAGGTACAACCATGGTATAATAAGATACTCCAACGAAATTCTGAAAATACTAAATGAAAAACATGGGGACTCTCCTGAGTCATTCCATTCGCTACTTGACTGGGTTGTAAATAAAATAGAAAAGTTATATGCTTAAAACTATTGGCGAAAAATACTACAGACTTTATTCATCGTTTTTCAAAGCATTAATTGAACACAAAAAAGATATAAAAGTTATTGTTTTGATTCCAACCAAAATATTGAATTATGAAGTAAGAATTCAGTAATTTCATACAATAACATAGCTTATTTGACATGTTGACCTTAAAAAGTAGCTCATTTGACCTGTCAGTCAAGTAGCGGATTCTTCGAGCAGCGTACGTACCTACTTAGTAGGTATTGGCTTAGAATCTAACATCATTCCATAATACCCTGTGTGTGTATCTCATGTAAAAAAGCGACTAAGGGATGTTTCCAAGGGTGTAGTAGCGTTTACTACTTACGTCTTTCATTGCACTCGCGCCAACATGCCTAGATACTAGATATCCCTAAAAGAAAAGGGCAATGGACTTTAAAGAAGGGGCAATATCCAGCAATGGACTTTGATGAAATGATAATCCGAACGTTACATTGGACCTGGGACCATCAATTATTTTCGTTATAAAGAAGAGTGCCTGTACCTACCTAGTTAGTAGACCGATATTCTTGTAATGGATGAACTATGCAAAATATTGCTGTTACGTCTAAAGTGAGACACATTGACCGATGTGACATTCAAAGAACCTTAAAGAAGTAAGTAATACCTACGGGTATGTATGGCTATCCAAGCACTTACCTACTGGTTAGAGTGTTATTTATTATACTGTATATGTTTCTTTTCTACGATTTTACTTTTATGGTATAAGACAGCCAGGCAGGCTAAAAAAAAATTTGTTGCGTTAATATTATATTACGCATCGCATTTAATTTTACAACTCATACACGCGTTCAGTAATATTACCTATCACTTTTATCACACTTATTTTATTGTCAGTCCTATACTTTACTTGGACGAAGTTGTTTTCTGTCTCTTTGTAGACATGCTTATGCTTAGCATGTTTTAAAATTATGTTAGTAAGTAGCTTCGCAACGAATATTATAGACTAGCTTTCTGTCCCGCGGTTTCACCCGCGTCTTAGTGATTCTTCTAATTCATTTCAATTTGGGCTTAGTTACTCACCAAAAGATGTCGCTGTTAGTTTCTAAAACGCGAATCGGCTCAGTCGCGCCACCTATTTCAAAAATATTGGAAAATGCGTGATCCCGTAAGAATGAGACATTTTTCCGTGGTAAAAAGTAGCCTATGTGTTATTCTGGATGCTCTTCTATATTTGTGCAAAATTTCATGTCAATCTAATCAGCCGTTTTTGCGTGATGTCGTAACAAACACACACACAAACATCCGCCTTTATAATATTATAAGTAAAAGTAATATAAGTAAATAAGTAATATAAGTAATAAGTAATAAGTAATATAAGTAATAAGTAATAAGTATAAGTATAAGTATATAAGTATATAAGTATAAGTATATAAGTAGGAAGTAGGATAGGATTTTAACCGAATGGATTAATTCTGTATTTTGTTTTTATACAGAGTGATTTAAGAAGAAGGTATCTATATGATGATCTTTCCGGCCGGTTTCGGCCATGGCGACCACTTCTACTCCTGATCAAGTCGGCGCTGATGCGCCCGCTGGCACCCGCAGGTGGCTATTGTAGCCTATGGCTATTGTAATCTATAAAATGATAGTTACATGTCGGGAAAAAGATCTTATTCACATCGGAAAACCATAGCAGCAGGTAAGGCCACTGGGCGTGTACTACCTATAAATATCTGTGTATTAATATAGCTGTACAGTATTTTATAATACCAAGACAAGTATAACATAATATAACGTAGATAAACTATCGCAGATGAACTGGGGGCAATAAACAAGACTAACTGATAATAGTTTATTATGCCGGTAAAGGAGTGGGCACACTGGGCAATCTAGCGTCAGTTGTCAAACAAGAAAATTAACAACTCTTGTTGGATATTGATTTCAAATTCACAGGTCGAAACAAATTAAAACTTTAAATTATAATATGTTGAAGAGGGATTTTCTTTTTCCTTACAAAAGCACTAATATTTATGAAATCTCACCAAATACATTTGTATGTAAGAAATAAATAAATAATCATTATATAATTTTTATTTGGAACACCAACAGTTTTTACAAATGATGTTTACTTATTTATGAACTTACGAGTAAACCAATTACAGGTATTCACTTATAATAACAAAGTGCGATCAGAAGAGTAGCATGCAAATCATCATTCCGAGCAGGTAGGTAGCAATGTTGGCATAATCATTATCTAAATTGCCAAGATTAGCACATAGTAATAACTATGTTCTAAAACATATCAGATCTAATGTAGAGATTTAGCTTCTGAATGTAGGTACATGCCCTAATTCACCCACCCTAACATCATTAACTCTTTGAACTCATCTTAGTCAAAATATATGGCTTCTCGGCCATCATGGTACCCTTTTCCATTACTCATTCGCTGACAGCCGCCGAAAAATTAGGAGCAAATCTTACAAGGTGATGAATTCTCAAATATCTATCGCACCTAGGACCTCTGGGTCTTAAGTCCATACACTGGACAGCTTAGTCATTACTTCACCCCGTTTTTCTGGTGTTTAGCTGGATCCGACTATAGTAATCGATCCGGCTGTCAACTTGGCGTGCGAAATCCAAATTATATCATCTGATGCGTACCACCTATAGGCGCAGGCTCTACAGAGTAGACGTGAGACGAGAGACGTTAGATGGCATCTGCCAAACAAGTGATCTTCGGGCATGTGGGTGGGACGTGCGACATCGCGACGCTTGAAACCGTTTCAATATAAAATGTATGAAACAGAAGATATAAAGCTTCGTGAGACGCGCGTCCTATCGATAACTGCTGACGATTTGCCGTCAGCGTCGCGCGAATGTTCTGTGGATCCTCATACAATTCGTCAAAGTGTAAACGGTTCCTAAACTCCATGTAATCAGTATGAATGGCTGGTATTCTCAGTAGTTACTAAAACGTTACTTGTTAGGGGACGCTCCATTGCGCTCAGCTACTAAGTGTTACAAATCTGTGAAATATAACTGTAGAGTGAGTGAGAACGCGAGTGTTTGACAACATCTGGAACAGATTTGAAGGTAGGTGATAGTGATAGTATTATAATCAGCTATGGGATGTTTTGTCGGCAGGACAAACCTGCCTTGGCCAGGCGTATCTAACACATGCGTTAGGACAATACGAATTTCAACCGTATTGTCGTTACGCTAGTAACGTATACTTAATATCATTGATATAGTCATACAAATACGGATGGTTTATGTCAAACTGTTTGACATACGCATACGCTAACACTGTATCGACGGATGCGTCTGTAAAACTGTTTGCCATAAACCGCAATAGTATGAAAATATGGTGGTAAAATGAATTTTCGGAAATAACGCACAAACGGACGTTACGTGTGTTTCTTGCTTTAGGTTTAAGCTGGTATAAGTATGACACCTTAGATAATCTTTGATGTCATACCTATCTGGATTTCGCGACTCAACGCTTTGGGCGCCGTTTCCCTAAGTTGTGCTAGTAGCTATGTACTTACTCAATTTGTGGCCATTTGTTAAGATATTGAAGAACAGGAATTCTATACCTATTTTACACGATAAATTATTTTTTCTATGGAATGTCGGTTAGGTTAGGTTCAGTAGGTGTCAATTTTTTTATAGATATTAAAGTGAAATACCTAATATTTTTTTATATAGAAAGTCGGTTAGGTTCAGTAGGTGTCTAAAAAACTTTTATAGATATTATAGTGTTAAGTAGATATTTAATTCAACAAGGTACCTAAGTAAGATCCTATTAATTAAAATTAAGTACCAAAGTACCCAATATCTACTGTTAATGTTACGATAACTGGGATGGCACTAATGATGTTATGTAAACAATATCATCTTGCGTTACAAGTAGGTAGGTGCATTATCTTCCTATCTACACGCTCCTATTAATTAGATTTTAAGCAAACAGCATCTTCAACGAAATACATATTTGACGGGCTTCTAATTCTCAAATATAATAATTTGGGGTGTAATAATACATACATACATACATACATATATCACGCCTTTATCCCTTGCGGGGTAGGCAGAGCGTCAACGGCCGTAATAGTACGGTCGTTATCGCCACGTCTGACACATATTTGAGGGCCGTTTTAGCTATTGTCGTGTATCGCTATAGTGACAGGTTGTCAGCCTGTCGCCTAAAATTGCAATACACATGACACCCTCGAGTCCTTTAGTCGCTTCTTACGACACCCACAGGAAAGAAATGGGGTGATGCTATTCTAAGCCGGCATCACACGGCATTCTAAGCCGGCATCACACGGCATCTAAGCCGGCATCACACGGCATTCTAAGCCGGCATCACACGGCATTCTAAGCCGGCATCACACGGCATAATAATTAACTATTACTATGAGGAGGGATAGTGTTGCATAGCCAATATAATTTTCTCAAGATATCACAAGTGTGTCACGTGAAATTTTGTACAAGGTAGAAATTTTGATTTCACAGAATACAGATAGGTATAGTATAGATCACCCCAATTAGCAGGGCGGTTAGCGTCGAGCCAAAAAGCTGTAATTTTTCATAAAGTGACGGGGGATGGTGCCACTGCTTTTGATCAAACCAGTAGGTGAAGAAGCCCCTTCATGCAGAGTTTCGGCTTTCTAGCTCGATTTGCGGCTCTTTTTGACGCTAACCTCCCCGCTACTACCAACGTCAACCGTGTCAGAGGTCTTACCTTTAGACGGTTACAAGTCACCCAGGTACTTCACCGGTATTAAAGCGTGCAAGTACCGTGCTTAATACTTACTTCTATGTATATTATAGTAAGTAGGTAGGTACTGTATACAATACAAACACTTCTTATCAGTATCGTGTCGTAGTTTGTAGTAGGCAATCATTTATGTTGTGCTATGGACGAACAATGGTGTTGTGAACTTGTGAATAAAATAGCAACCGTGACAGTTTTAATTTATTAAGTGGTATCAAGAAAGTGTTTGGGATAACAACACTTCTTTTGAAGGTATTTTCAATTAGTCTCTTCTCTTTTCGTGTGGGACCCCGAGTCGTCCAACGACCCGATAAACCTATTAGGTAGTACTAGTAGCAGAAGTAGGTATGAATGGTTGTGCAATGCAACGACCGCCGTCTATAAGTTATCATAGACACAAACGGGATCATTGCACAAAATAGAGTTTTCCTAATTTCCGGCCCAGTCCAGCGATCCTCCAAGTTTGTGACCATCGGCATAACGTGTTCTCCGAAACACGGAACCTTCTTTTTTCGTCTAACACATAAAGAAATGAGGAAAAAATATTGGAAAATATTCTATTACTCAAACCACCATAATTAACAGGAGGAAAATTCAAGTTCCCTCAAACATGCTACAAATAGGTATAATTATCTGGTGTCGTTTGATCTTTCCTGCATATGAAGGGACTCTGATTAATCTGCATTCAGGCATTCAGTAAGTATATTCAAATGATAGAAATGCTTATTTTTACGTATAATTTATGTCTTTTAATAGGTACTTGACCTTTTCACTAAATAGAGAATTTACAGAAGGATCACTCAACCCTATTTAGGAATCGCGATTTTCATTTGTTACATAGCCACTGTTGGTGGATTCAATCAATAAGAGTATGAGGACGAAATACAGCTGATACAAGAACGTAATAATAATTCTGAGTAGATTTCAATGCAAGAAATATGACGTTCATGGCAACCAATTTCTTAGTACCCTTGAGTTCCTCTGAGATCGCCACAATCGTCGCTAGTAGATACTGAGTGAGCCATCTGTAAAGGCGCCCCGCGCGCCGTCTCCCTAATTTGTGACCTCCTTACAATAGTAGATGTCAAAATAATACCTATGCGTTCATCTCTTTGAAATATAGTTCAATAATTTTTATCATAATTCAGAGATATGTTTTATCATATGCTCATATGCTGCTTTATGAAGCATAAATTAGGAAAACAACGACCTAATAGGATAGATGTCGAAACTACTGAACCACACAAACGGCGCACTACTGATCTGCGTAAACGTAAAATATATTATTATACAAATCAAAACTTGAAGAAAGTGCATTTACAATAAAAATAATACTTGATGTGATTGATAACTTCTTTGATGGATAAAAAACCGGCCAAGAGCGTGTCAGACACGCCCACAAATAGGGTTTCGTAGTCAACGTTTAAATATCAGGTTTTTCAGCATTACAAACTTAATTTGTTGCTGGTTTGTTAGCAGCAGTATGATGACCAACCGCAAATAGAAAAACTTAATTTTTTCTGAAACCTTTAAAGGTACAATATTCGTTATAGTTTTCATTGTAACTTCAGATTGTAAGCTATAATCCATATTTATTTCAAATTTTTAGCGTTTATACTTTAGAAGTTACAGCTGGAACAAATTATGGGTCAAAACCGCCCTTTTTAAAAGCAAATATCTCGTGACAGAAACATTTTAGTGACTTTGTTTCAAAGAAACCTCACCTTAGTTTTAAAAGACCTATTCAACGATACCCTACTCAATATTGCAGAAGAAAAAAAATTTTTTTGCCCCCCTTTCACTTGTATGGGAGGGGGTCCAAAAAACATTTAAAATATTTTTTTCTTAACATTTCTTTATTTGGGTCAACACGATCTATCTTCTCACCAAATTTCATGTCGATAGCTCTAAAACTGACGAAGATATGAGGGCGCGGCATACAGACAGACAGACAGACAGACAGACAGACAGACAGACAGACAGACATGACGAAACTATAAGGGTTTCTAGTTAGACTACGAAACCCTAAAAACACATAAAAAATAAAAAGTTATTATGTAAGTACTACAAACCTCTTTTAATCACACGTAAAATAAAGGCTGTTAATAATTAAAACTTATTGTCAAATTGTCAATGCATATGACACTTACTTATTTCATGTCAATTTTCTTTTCGCGCGCACGTCATTTGTTTCCGAACAAGGGATTTTATTTGGATTTTATCGTTTTATTTCGGAAAATATCCAAGAGTACGAAAAATATCTTGGAAAATATTCAAAGTATCGCCATATTTAGTTTTTCGCGATGGAATGGACTAAAGAAGCTACGAAAGTGCTTATTCAGCTGTATGAAGAAAATGAGCTTCTGTACAACAGCTTGAATTCAAACTACAGGTATTTTTATTTCAATTTCTATTTTATTTTTCCATTGATTTCACATACTACCTGGTTCAATAAGTAATGGAATTATAGATGGCGGTTTCGGTTTCAGGTCAAGCTTTCTCACTCGCACTTCATGCTTCCCTCCCTCTTTCGGAACCGCCGCCATTTTCATTTAATCGTATTCTTTATTGAACCAGGTAGTAGCTCTAAGTTTTGTGCTTTTTTCTCCACCTGAGGGTTGTCTGTCGAGCTTTTAGCGATAAGGCCGATTTAATTTATACATTGCTGGCATTGCTCTCAAACTCATACTTGGACAGCTTTTTCTAAGCTTATCTAGACACACGGCAGTGTGTCCGCCAAGTTCGAGCAAAAAAAGCGACACACCGGCCGTGGGTTATATTACACGAACCATTTCGGGCCAAGTTCGACCCACCTATAACTCAAAATCTATTTTATCTACGCATATGAAATTTCTAGTATCTGTCGAGATCTACTTACTTATCTAAAATACAAAATTTCATTAATGTACCTATTGTAGGTCTTGAGATATTGACGTCAGAAAATCGCTATTTTTACTATACACTCACTGACTGACTCACTCATCAAAAACCTAGACCACTTCCAATGGTCGTATTGACTTGAAATTTGGCATGGAGGTAGGTCTTTAGGTCAAGGTAAAGGAAAAAATCTGAAAATGGCCAAGTGTGAGTCGGTTTTAAAAATAATGAAGGTGTAAATTCATACCCCTAAGGAACTAAAACAAAATTTTTATCTATATCTTCCAATCGTCGTACCGACCTAAAATTCGTTACGAAGGTTTGTATTTAGTCAAAGTAAAGTATAAATGAGATATTTCCTTACCTAACTTAATCATAAGAAAAAAAGAAAATAAACCTTACAAAAATAAATGAAATCCCACCCAAAACATAAATGTGAAAGGCTGCCAAGTTCGATAATATTGGAATGCTTCGCCTATAAAAGAAGTGAGATCTAAATAAGTACCAAGTTCCATACACAGACCTCAGTTAAAAATAGTTACAGGAATGCACACTTGATTTTCCGCAGTTTGGAAAGTAGTCTTATTTCCAAACTGCGAAAAATCAAGTGTGCATTCCTGTAACTATTTTTAACTGAGGTCTGTGTATGGAACTTGGTACTTATTTAGATCTCACTTCTTTTATAGGCGAAGCATTCCAATATTATCGAACTTGGCAGCCTTTCACATTTATGTTTTGGGTGGGTTTCCTTTACCCAAATATTATCTAAAAGAGATCGCTTTGAACGATAGGGCTAGCTTAATTTATTCATTGCTATCGCTGTGCTCAGTTTTTTATGCTTATGTCCTCCACCCAAACTTTGCCTGGAACAAATCGCTGCAGCAATAAGTCCACATTTGCTCATGCTCTCTATCTGTTTAAGGAACTTAGGTCAAATTAAAGAAATTGGCCCGGGCGGTCAAACATATCTACCTAATAATACCTATTACCTAAACAAATAAGTAATAATAATATGTACAGGGTGAAAGAGACGGTGTACCGAAAACTTAGCAGGCGTGATCAGACAATGAAACTGAACAACTTTTACTGTGGAGCTAATGGTGGGAAAACGAGAAACTAGAAAAAAAATGAGAAAAAAATTCTAACCCATAAAACTTAATATGGGAAGTCATATTTTTTACCACCATGGGGAAAGTTCTTTAGTTTCATAGTCTGTGCACACCTGCAAAGATTCCATCACACACCATCCCTTACACCCCGTATATTTTGGCCAATGTTGCTTGGGGAAAGTTATTCATGGCTTGGTTCACCCCTTAACCTCTTGTCTGTGGGGAGCCCTATATAGGATGCTGTCACAATTTCCCTGTCTGTGGAGTGTCCTATTATGGTACATTTAAAGCGGCCATTGAACCTTGTTAACCACGAATGCCGTTACTATTCAAATACCACTTGTAGCACTCTGTAAAAGATTTTTTTTAAGGAAAACGGCTTTATCGTAGAGCTACTTCCGCCGCCCATACAACCTTCATACGAACAGGTTGAAGAGGGTTGCTGGGGGTAGTTTTGCTTTTGCTGGGGAAAATTTTATTTTGCTAAAATACTGTTTTTTAGAAAGAGGTACGTAATTTAGTTAGGATTAAAAGTGTTTGCACGATTTTTATCTACAACAGGAATCGAACCAAGCGGCTGGAGTGTCTGATGAAGATCGC
The DNA here is from genome assembly GCA_024500475.1 of Phthorimaea operculella. Taxonomy (NCBI): domain Eukaryota; kingdom Metazoa; phylum Arthropoda; class Insecta; order Lepidoptera; family Gelechiidae; genus Phthorimaea; species Phthorimaea operculella. The sequence goes on along the minus strand of JANFCV010000136.1, from coordinate 754,919 downwards.
CGAGCACCTGACGTCGGTGACCGGTCAGATGTGTCTCGTCATGGACGTTAGGAAGAAGATAAACGGGCTCCGCTCGCAGTATACGCAGGAGAAACTTAAGGTAAGATTGTTGACATTTGTAAAATAATTCCGAATAAGAGCAGATTGATTAATTTCGTGCTTCGGAGAGAGTAATAAAACGTCTTTAAATACTTTTTGCTATGTGGTCGGTCGGGAATTCATTTGCGAGATAGGATACGAAATTCCAGGTCGGGGTTATGACAACTTGAACATCTTTGATGACGTGTGACAATCAAAGATTGAATTAAGCGCAGGTGTGTTTCGAACCTAAGGATGATATAAGCAAGCTACTAATCATAATCATATACTTGCTTGCTTGCTTAAAGGTGATGCCCTTATTAAATCAATTGTGTAAGCTGCGTATTTTCAGTCGGTTTTAAAAAAAATCTGCTACGATCTGACTTTGCTATAAAACTGACCGGAAATGCGCGACTAACAAACTTATAAAAGGTGATGCTGGGCTGGCATCGTCACTTGACTTTGACTTTGACATCTTCAAGTTTAACAGCGACAGCAACCCACAGCTCTGGTCTGGACATGGGCCTCCCGCAAATGGGGATATTTGTCCTATTAATCTCGCTTGGTAGGCAAGGGGTCTTACGACAGCTACAAATATAAATTACATTATTTTCACACGCAGATAGCAAAAAGCATATGCCAGGGTGGTGTAGTATACGAGCCGACTGCGTATTGGTTTCCGCTACTGAAGTTTCTGGACCTGCCCAACGAATACGATGAGACTCTGAGCTACCCTGACGAATCGGACGGCCTTGAGAAATCTGTAAGTGTAATTAATATCAGTCGGGCGCATAGTGTCGCAAATGGTCCAGTGCGTCGAAACGGTCCGTTAGCAAGAGTCCAGTTTGTAATCTGTCCAGTTCTTAAACAGTCCAATTTGCAAATGGTCCAGTTCGCAAGTGGTCCACTTCGCAAGTGGTCCACTTTTGAATCGAAGTCATCATTGTCGCCCGTCATCGTTACAGGCATCCATCATCCATCACCATCATTATCCAACATTGTGGTTATCGTTACGATATCATGGTGCTGTTCAATTCTAAAGACTGGACCATTTACGAATTGGATCGTTTGCGAGCTGAACCACTGGACCATTTTTCAATTAGACATAGTGCGCTCGACCGAAAATCTGGGTTTAGGGGACGGTTTACAAAACACTTTGCAGGTATTATCAAAACATGAAATGACACTGAATAAACTTTTTCTATGAAGCCTATGTTGGGAGTACTTGGGAGACGAGAATAAAAATCGAGTTTCCATAGAGAGTCAGGCTAATCGGGATTTTGTAAATTAGTATGAGGTCGTTATATTTAACATAGCCTTCATATAAAAAATTGTTCGGTTTCGTGGTCTGGGATCATGCCCGTAGAGTTTTCGGGAGATCTCGTATTTATTTTTTATAAAAAAAGGAGAAACGAATAAACAAAGGAAAAGACTAGAAAAATATGGAGGGATTGTATTAAATATAGAATAAAATGTACATTACTTGATATGTATTTTAAAATTGTGATTTCAGCAGTCTGAAGAAACTGATAAAAAAACGAGAAAAGGCACCAAAAGAAAACAAAGCGAAGAAAGCAAGGACAAAACCCAAAATAATACAGAGCCTCCAGCAAACTGGAGTAATGGCACCGATGGGAACTATCAATTGTTGGAACTCAATCCTTTTGTCGAAAAGAAAAGAAAAGTTGTACTAAATGGAACCTATGTTCCTGAAAATGAAGATGAGACCCCCCAAAACGAAGTACCACATGAATCGCAAGCACGGAATGAAGAATTGAGAAGAAAAACTCATACTTCAAATTCTAGAATGAACTCTTTTGCCGAAACTATTGATCTGGTTGATGAACATGAGATAATTCAAACTCAAAACAATAGAATTCTAAGAGAAGTAAAAGGTTTAGAAAATGTAACACTGAATTTGCAACGAGTCATGGAACAGTTCAAAGGGAAACGAGCCTGTTCAAACACTGCAATAAATTCATTCACCGATTTTCTAGCGATTGAGTTGCAAGAAATCTTAGACACTGATAAAAGGACGTACATGATAATAAAAACTGAGATTATGAGGATATTGTGCGGTGCTTGGAACAAACTAACTGATCTGCAGTACAACAATACTGAAGTACAAATTCGTCCGAATTATGTGCGTGATCCCCAATCAAATGTTGCCCCAAATCCCAAATCCACAGTAAAAGTCAATCTAAAGAAGAAAACTAGCAACGGATGCCCAGTTCTGAGAAATGTCCAAAACGCTGAGCTTCAGGATGTCCCCGAGGTCGACTTTGAGAGATTTTTGATAAGACACAACTTGTGTAGCTGTGCCAAGTGTGCCAAGCAGAGGCACAATTCTCAGGAGGCGCAAATGGCACAGGGCACCAACAACCGAGATTGCAACCCTTCGACGACTCAAAAAGACAATAATTCAGGCGCTCCTAAAAACTAAGAATTGAAACATGAAGATGTTTTTTCAGAACTTAAGTTTTTTTTTGCATTTCATTTTGATTATGAAAGTGAATAACTCTTAGGAGCAACTACCTAGTTATTTTTGTTTGATTGGATCGTAAATGCAGTTTTAATTTTAAGTTAAGCTTATGTTAGCTAAGAAGTTAAGTTTTTTTTATTGTACCTAGAGATATTCACATGAAGTAACTTTTAGTTTGTTACAGTAAAATCGTAAAGCTTTCATATTTGTTTTCTTTTCCAATGAAAAGTCCGGATCATATCTCTTGGTGCAGTACAGGAGAGACAACTTTGAAAATACCCCCTGTTCCACCTATCCCTATAGATCATGTTTAGGAGGTCGTCATATCATAACATTGTATGGGTGGCCATTCGAAATGATGTTGGCAGATTTTTATCAGTCTTATAAACTTATTTTATTTCCAAAACTTACATCACACAGCTTTACCGTTTGAAACGTATACCCATCTAAAGAGACACCTGCGATGAGAACCCGCTAAGGTTGCCAGCTCCAACACCGGCAGTTTCCATGGTCAGCCACGTTTTAGAGAGTCACTGAGGTATTTATATGTGTAAAGCGCCTTATTATCATCATCTTTAGCCATTGGTTATTAATTTATGTTATGAACATAGGCCTCCTCCTGCTTCCAATCTTGAGTCCTTCGCATCCGATCATGTCCTCCGTGTCGTCTAATGTCATATGATGGTGACGGCGGCAGTGGACAAGCCCTTAGCTCCAAGTTCACCGGCGGCTGATGATACTAGGATTACTTAACGGGTACGTTAACAAATAACCGGTGGTGACTGACCGGGTGACGATTTTCTTGGTGTTCACCAACACTTTTAGGACGCCGGTCTACTAACCGAGCGTTTTTGAATGAAACATTAATGAAACACCCTAAAGTTTAAATCGACCACGTAAAATTGACATACGTTTCCTTGTTGTTACTATTAACAAGAGCAGCGTCCAAACGTGTAGCGTAACCTTGTTATACTACAAAATTAAATGTATCCTTTGCCTAAGCATCTGGACATAGAGCACGCACTCATTATTTTTAGCCAATTTTAGCAGCATGCGAGTCTGCCAAATTCAAAGATAAAAAACAAAAAATTTTAGACTCAGTCAAGGGTGCAGTAGCGCCACGGGGGGCATCGTAAAAGTTTTTGTGTCGACCTTATTTCGGACCTTATTGCAAGACAATAGGGATGAACCATTTTTTGTTCAAGATATGGGGCTAACCGTAAGATAATGGACGAAATGAGAATGTTTAAGTAAATCGCCAAGTTAAGGTCACTTGACAGCCTTTATATGGTGGTTAGGGTTTGGTGAACAGTAAATTAATTTAAACATGGAATTAGATATCATCGACCGATCATTTTAACAGCTGTCGGTGAACACGGGCCTTAGTCGTCACTACAATGGCTGGTATATTATTCGCGATAACGCAAATTCAAAAATTATTGATGGGTTGTTTGTTATGGCTACAATACAAATAGTGAAGTGAATGAAACCAGACACCCCTTTGCAGTTACACCGACGGAGGAAACATTCCGATACCGCGTTTCAAAAACTATCAGCGCCATCTCGCGGGAGGAGGTGGCAACGCATTTCAGGCTGCAAGGATTTTTCAGACGGGCTGAAAGAAACTGAAAGATTTTACAGAAGGTTCACTTGAGCCTATTTAGGATTTTGCGATTGTTACTTGTTAGTTGTTTTATTATTACATAGCCAGGGTTGCTACTGTCAAAAATCTCAATGTATAAAAATATAAAAGCAGCAAAATCAGGTGAAGAACGTCACATAATTCTGAAACAATTTTAAATACAAGAAATATGACTTTCGTGTCAACCACTCTCTGAGATTCCGGTTATGTCGCTATGTCCGACAACTTCGTGCGCGACCCTCCCTAGGGGTGACAGACGTTGGGGGGGCGAGGAAGCACGTCATTTTAATATGACGTGCGGCGAGGATGAGCTCGTCTCCCTTCCCCGCTACACCTCCCGCTACCCGCTGACATCGCACCCCCCAACGTCTGTCACCCCTAGGGAGGGTCGCGCACGAACTTGTCGGACTCGTCTGCCGCCGTAGGGTTTATGTTTTTCGAGACTAGGTCTGTATGTACTCGTATGTATGAATACAAGAAGTACGTTTTTACGGGCCGCACTACAGCGCAAACGACTGGATCGGCGAATCTTGACTTGTGGGGTGTCGTTAGATTCGTCTCAGGCTCTCCTAAATAAAATAAAAATTCCTAAATTCAAGATGGCGGATTTTTATTACTAAATTAATACAACTCTGAAATTACCGCAGTAGGGTTATTGCTTTTTAACACATCTGCTTATTCACTGCATATTTTAAAGATTTTAACAGGCTTAAGTGATAACGTGATGCAGCATACGTTAAAAATAATTTACTCAAATAATAAACATGTTTTTATGAACAAAATATTGTGTTCTTTTCTTGTTATTATAGTATATGTGCATAAATTATAAATTCGAAAGTTTGTGTACAGGCTGGATCATACAGCTACTACAAAAGTCTAAATTTTAATTCCTTATACTATACTAAGAGTTAGGTATTCAAAGTACCTATGTTCCGCAATGTTTTGCAGTTTCTGAGTTAAACTTAAAGTGTTGAAAGTACTTCTAGGAAAAAAATTACGGGCAGAGAGGGTTTTTTCCTTTTGTGTTAGATACATACAAGATACATAGTAAACTTATTAAGATTATTTTACGTAAACAACCTCTCAAAAACTTCTATGACATCATTTAACAAGCAGATGTAATTATAACAAAAACCTGACAGCTTTATTTATTTTCCGATAAAAAGTTTTATTATCCGATAAAAATCCACCATCATGAATTTATGAATTTTCAATATGCAAATGTCATTCGCGCTGCTGAGACGAATCTAACGACACCTCACATGTCAACATCTGCCCAGCTGTTTGGGCTGTGTAGCCCGTAGCCCGTGAAAACGAATTTCTGGATACATACACACATAAATACATACATACTGTCGAATAACATAACATTCCTTAGGTAGTCGGGTAAAAAAGAAGAAAATACCTGCCGTTTGAAATATTTTCATTTTCTTTTTCATCATAAATAGCCAGGAACTAAAAATCGCTACCTACTAAAACTCGCGGGACATTCATGGGGTTGATTCGGCTAACCCTCAGTATAAAAAGAATTAAAGGCTTTTGACGACCTTCTTCCTCATGGCCAAACTATTTCGCCTAACTGATTTGGCTACGAGGAACTCTATATCCTTATGGCCAAACTTGTAATAGTACAAGCAAAGTACACTTGCCACCGAAGAGGAATGATGGTACTAATGCGATTTTTTGCGCACTAGTTCCATTGGGTCAGGGAAGGGAAATATCGCGAACCTTAGTTTACGATCATTCGCAGTAGTACCATTGAGTAGTTGTCTGTGATCCACCTTCTCAAATATGTCTCAGCACGCATAAAAGTTTCTTTGAAGAAGTTGTAGGTGCTGACGAGATCTAAATTTTAAGTGACAGCTGTCAAACTTCAAACTCGTTTATCTCGTTAACTATGTACGTATGTTACACCACTAGTTTCTTTAGAAAGTTTGTAGGTTTGGATGAGATCTACCTACATTTTAAGTGACAGCTGTCAAACTTTAAAATCATTTATCTCGTTAACTATGCATACTACACAAAAAGTTTGACAACTGTCATTTAAAATGTAGATCTCGTCAAGACCTACAACTTTTTCAAAGAAACTAGTAGTGTAGGATGCATAGCTAACGAGATAAATGAGTTTAAAGTTTGACAGCTGTCCTTTAAAATGTAGATCTCGTCCAGACCTACAACTTTTCCAAAGAAACTATTAGTGTAGCCACGTAGCCACAGAGTGTAGCATACACAGTTAACAAGGCAAACGCGTTTTAAGTTTGACAGCTGTCACTCAAAATGTAGATCTCGGCAAGACCTACAACTCTTCTACAAAGGAACTAGTTTTTCACGCGTGCTTTTGCAATTTGACTTTTTTATTTGTACTTAACTGTACCTACGTTTCTTACTGTTACACAAGTTTGGCCATAAGGATATAGAGTTCCTCGTAGCCAAACCAGTTAGGCGAAATAGTTTGGCTATGAGGAAGAAGGGTTTTGACGCCACTGTTTGGCCCACCCTGTATAGACTGAACAACAAAAAACAACCCCTTTCTAGATTGACCTCTGAGTGGCCTACAGTCGCATTGTCAAGGGCAATCTTAGTAGGTATTAAGGTACAGTGATTGGATCACCTTAAATAACCTCTAAATTCCCAAGAGTAAATGGCGAGACAAAATTATTACGTTAGTTAGTATTTCTAGATTTTCACGCCCCGCGCGGAGTCATCCGGTGGCGCTGTTAATTTTCCCGCGAGAATAAATACGTAAACAGGGCAGTACTTTAAGAAGGTATAAAAATCTTTAGGTAAGTAGGTTGGTGCCTACAACCTACCTGGTAAAGTACACAGGAAAACATGGGAAAAACAAAGTCTAGAAAGTTATGAATATGGTATTCCATTTTATTAACAGGAAAATGTTTAAAGTTGGTAAAATCTTTCATAACTCCCCCGCCATGTTCAATGATGCATATACCCCAAGAGTGTTTGCTTTAAAGCGAGTTTCCTAAGTAAAAGGTAAAGTTCCGAACTTCAGGGCTAAGGAGGAAATATTAGTAGAAGTTTTACTTGAATATCGGTCATGCTCGGTCATTGAACGGTTTGACCCGCAATATCTACTGTATACGTATTATAAGATAGTAGAATGTTTATTGATTGACAAAGTTCTTCTAGCCAGCTCCATTCTCACCTCATCAGACAAACAAATATATAGGGTAACATTTAATTAAGTACAAATCTCTTCAGGGTGTGGTCTACTCACGAAACTGAACAACTTTTGTTAAAAACTTTTCTTCGAAATATGAAAAAATTGGACCTCCTATACAAAAATGTTGAAAAAGTGTGTCACTTAGTACCTATGGGAGTACCATTTATTTTTCATATTTCGAAGAAAAGTTTTTAACAAAAGTTGTTCAGTTTCGTGAGTAGATCACACCCTCAAGAGATTTGTACTTAATTAAATGTTACCCTATATTTGTTTGTCTGGTGAGGTGAGAATGGAGCTGACTCTGGCAAGAAAGAGTCAATCAAATAAACATTCTTAACTATCTTAAAATAATACATACAGTAGATATTGCGGGGCAAACCGTTCAATTGACACACGCATCCGTCGATTTACCTTCAGCGCGCATACATACGATGTCGTACCATCTATGTATGGAAAGGTGACAAGCTAATGTATTAAAACACAAAAACCCGACTGCGGTAGTTTCAATGTTGTATTTTGCGAAAGAAACCGTCATCTTGAATTTATGAATTTCTAATATAGCCAGTGTCACTCGCGCTGCTGAGACGAATCTAACGACACCTCATATGTCAAAATCCAACTATCCGTTTGGGCTGTAGCCCGTGATAAAGAATTTTCTTGTCCACATACATACTCTCGAAAAACACCACCCTCCTTCTGAGACAGAAAGAAAGGTGGAAACTCGCAGTTTCCTGACGCTTGCGTAACGGATCCGATATAAAAACGCTACCTTCACTACTTACCCACTTATTTGATGATGTGCTAATGAAGATGTCGATCAAGCTAGGATCTTGTGGGTTTTGGACTTGATGATGCAACGTAAGCTCACATAAGCTTTCACTGACTCACAGAAAGCATGCCATACAAAGTTTAGTACCTACATAATTTTACGGCGAGTTACGGTTATATAGGGTGTAATTTTATTAGTGGCGGATCCGTTAAGGGTGTGCTCTGTAAATGAAACTGAACAACTCTCCCCAAGGAACATGGGTTGAAATACGAAAAAAAAATTGGCCCTCCCATACAAATTGACCCGGCCGGCCAACACACTTAGTATGTGAAGACCAACATTTTTTTTCGTATTTCGACCCATGTTCCTTGGGGAAAGTTGTTCAGTTACATTGACAGAACACACCCTTAACGGATCCGCCACTAATAAAATTGCACCCTATATAGCGTAGGTAAAGGTGCAACTTTGTCAGGTGCGGCCATGCGACTGGATGTGATGCGTGTAGCCGATACGGCTATAGTCGTAGTCGTAGTATGAAAGCACGGGCCGCACGCGTCTATTGCAACCTAGCGGCGCACTACGTTTTCATACTACGACCATAGCCGCATCGGCCGGAGCCGCGTGCGGCTGCGATCGGCCGGACCTGACGAACTTGCACCTTAACCTTATCTCATCCACCAAGGCACCAGACCCTAATAAAACTGACATCTTTGCCCACATATAAAATACCGCAGCCTTAAACCGCAGCCCACATTTACTTACGCATAAGAAAATATATGTCACTGTTAGAATGGCGTATTCATGATTGTTAGAAGTGTCCTGTATCTCGTTTTACAGTATTTGCTTCTTGGGTTAACCCATTTTTTTAATTTATTATAAAGACAGAACAGAAAATAATATTTTATTTTAAACAATAAACAAATCTCGCTTCTCAGGTCCTTCCTTTTACCGTAAAAAGGTTGTGAGATCCATGTAGAACTTAACTATCAAAGTCGGCTTTCCCGATTAACGTAATAAAAAAAACATAGCTCCACATGCATTATTTGGGAAGAAAAGGGGATCTAGTTCTAGCGCAGCGCTAACGCATGCATCTGTCATACAAATTTTGAATTCCCGATACCTACTAAAACCAACGTTCAAACAGCACAACGCTAAATCTTGCTGAATAACGCAGCGTTACGTGAAATAAATCCATTAATTTTTTCCCCGACTTTTAGAGGCATTTCCGTGGCCCCAGTTTCTGCAAAGCTACAGTAAAATCTATCTTTTTACCAGATGGCAACAGAAGTAGTGGCTAAAGGCGAAGCTGCGTTGCTGCGTCAGGCGAGTGACAAATTCGCAGCGACTTTCTGCCGCAGCGCGACCGCCGCCGGCGCCGCGCCCGGCCGCGTCAACTTCATCGGGGAACACATTGATTATTGCGAAGGATATGTACTTCCAGTGGTACGTATTAGGTATATGAAATGCTCGACTTGGCGGAGGTACTGCCGTGCCACTAGTCATTCCCACGAAAAACATTTTAAAACATACAGTGATATCATTGATGCGGTGACGTGTGCTATCCACGATAATTATCCTGTTTTTAGGATACGGTAAAAAACCGGCACAAGCACAACACCGGACAATCGTGGGTCATAGGTGCAAGCTCCACAGAGTAGACGTGAGACGTAAGATGGCATCTGTCATACAAGTGATCGTCGGTGACGTGAGACGTGCGACGTCGCGACGCTTGAAACCGTTTCCATATAAAATGTATAAAACAGAAAAGACAAAGCTACACACGTGAGACGCGGCTGACGATCGCTTGTCTGACAGATGTCATGTTATCCGCGTTTATTCTGTGGAGCTTCTTGAGGCAAGATTTTTCATGGCTGTATAAGCCGATACGGGAGCGGCATGACTTTCCGCACTCTCTACAAATGAAGGTGGAATTGTAGACTGGCCCATGCATGTTTATGTTTAGGTGTCGTTTTTGCCTTTTGTTTGCGACATAAGCGAACCAGGCATCATCGTGAGCTGCAAATACTTGACCAATGTCCCGCAATATGAGCTTGTCTCTCTGGCGGTGGAGACGGCGGGGAGTTGTTGTGCCGGGGCTAGAGTCTTTGTCAGGCAGACTGAGAGAGCTAAAAGAGAGAGTCTTGACCCCCTCTCTGGTCTTGACCCGCTTCGCTCCATGTCCAAAGGCTCGCGATCGCCATACAACGTGCTAATCTGGGATTTCCCCCCCCCCCCCCACCAAGTCGAGCTGAAAGCGGCACCAGTTCAGGCAATTTTCTACCCTTTCGATTTTTACAGTAGACGAACTGAGAGGCGAGACTTGGTTCTTTTTACAAGTGAATGTTTATGGTGGGATGCCATTATCGCTATTAGCGTGATGGGTACATTTGAACCTGGAGCGTCCTAGGTAGGCTTTTTAGCTAAGTAAGTGAGTTCTAAATAAATAAGTAGATAACTTACGTAAGTAGGTAATTAGAATTACAATACGCACTATTAGTGATTCGAGAAAGTGCTTTGACCGTAAATTTGTTCTCCGTTTTCCAAATCTGCTATCGAAGCTATCGCAGCTAACAAGATTGGACAAATTACATCAAAATCCAATATTTCATCGCCTATCAAATAACTGCAGAGACGATTCAAATTGACGAGCTTAGAAGTGACTTTGAAATTTTAATACGATTATTAACTCCTCTTATCTATCTAGACCTTAGAAAACACTTGCCTAGTAAGTAGGTGTATTTACCGAATTACAAAATTAATTTACACTTGGGGTCTTAGTAGGATTAAATGAAAAAAAAAATGTTATTTTTTAAGTACATACTTACATATTATTTGGATAGGTACTTAATTAAATTAGTTGAAAGAGTAATCGCTGCATACTCTATAAAATAAAGAGGTATGTATCACCAAAATGATCCTTACTCTAATTACTTTTAAATCCTGTCCATTGGCTGTCGAATAACAATTCGGTAAATTATTTACAGTCTACTGCAACATAAATTTAAATATTCTAAAATACAGATCACGTGCTATTAAATATACATTTATTAAAAACCAAGATTAAAAAGGGAAGTCGAGATTTATACGACGATGATTTTCACTAGAGATACAAGCTCAAATGAATGAAATGATTACAAACAAGATCCTTTGGGATAAAAAGCTCAAATGAATGGAGGCTTGTTTACCTAAAGTAAGCTTAAAGCTCAAATTACCATTAATCTGTGCTTTAAGGGGCTAGTCACGAGTTGAATTTGAGTGTTTAATATGGACCTTGACGTCATGAAAAAACCGCTGAGTCTCTCTCTCTCTTCGTGTGGGACACCGAGTCGTTCAACGACCCGATGAACCCTGGTGTTAGAGTTTTCCAACCGCCTACTGCAAGTAGCAGGTCGCTGAGTGAGCATTTGATTATCTGTACCTACCTAGGGAATTAGTTGAAAAACTATCCCGGTAGATGGAGCCCATCCGCGCGATAGTGGACAAGATATACTTCCTTAATTTCGCGGGCTTGATTAGGGCGTCGGCAGTACTGATGGTTCAAATCCTGCCTGCGGTGAAAATTTTGGAAGTTTTCCAAAAAAACCTACCTAATTTTTGATGTCATACCAAAAACGCGAATAAATGCTGTGTGGTGCTAAGTGTTTGTTACACCTTCCCTTACACCCTGTACATCCGTGGGTGTCGTAAGAAGCGATTAAAGGATTTGAGAGTTTATTAATTTCGCAATTTAAGGTGATAGACAACGTGTCACAATGGTGACACACAGTCTTCTGAATGGCTCTTAAACTTTTACCAGAAGTGGTGTAAATGGCCGTTTTTTACAGCCGTTTACGCTCTGCCTACTCCGCAAGGGATATAGGCGTAATATATAGTGTGAAATTTTACTAGTGACCGATAGCAAAAACTCAGAACCGGCTAGTGATAAGGAACAACTTTTCCCAAGGAACTTAATAAGAAAAAAATTTTTGGACCTCCCATACAAACTGGCCGATCAGCTGATTTCAGTTACTATGGGAGGTCCAAAAACACGAAGAAAAAGCGCGAATAAAGTCGTCGTGCAAAAAGTGCCTCACAGCTGCGTATTTCTTTTGATAAAACAATTTGATATCATCCTGCCTAATCTGTGCAATTATCTAATTTTCTTACTTCCCGCTCATCTGCATAAATTAAAGTAGAGAGGTAAATATTTATCGCAAATCGGTATTTACCTACCTATCAAGTAAATAGGTACATAACAGGAAAATAGCAAGCATAATCACTAAAAACAAAAACCCGACTGCTTTGCGTTTTAAATGGACCAATCCGAATTTATGTAATTTTAATATAGCGAGTGCCACTCGCGGTGTCGAGACGAGGACAGCTCATTCAACATCCGTCAAGCCGTAGCCCGTAGGTAAAAGAAATTGTTGTCCTCATAGATACATACACACATACATACTCTCAAAAAACAACAACAACCCTTCCTTCTGAGGCAGACAGGTAAAATCTCGCAAATCACAGTGAGTTTGAAGCAAAGAAAAAGGCGAATAAAATGAAAAATATTAACCGTTGCAAAAGCTCTCACTGGTACGAGCTTTTTCACTTTACAAGCAGATTAAAGATTAAAAGAGTTTTCCGAAAACGGACCGGAACTGGGCTATTGGGTCAAACGAAATCTATTTTCGGATACAGGTATCTCAATTTTATTAAACGTGCACGTGCTGTCATGTAGAATGCAATTCGTGAACGCACGTGGCCTATTTTCAATATACGAGTGTAATAAAAGAGGCTGTAGCGTACTGCCTGGGTTTGGGCCTGGGTCATATTTGCAGAAAATTTTCTCGCTCCAATTCGGGTACGCCAAAATAGAACGTAGTGTAGGTATGTAAGGTTACGTTACGGCACCCTAAAAATGTACCTACCTACTTCTTTTACCCATGTAATGCGCCCCAAACCCATGTCAGACGGACCAGTCCCAGACAAATATCAAATTTTAATTCAATAAACATTTTCTGCTTTTACTAAATTACCCCCATCAAATTCCTTTTGATTGTTGTTGTTAATATTAATCTTGTAATGCTTTCCTTTGCTTTTCGGTCATTAAAAAAGGCTTAGCTAGATTTGTAAATGGACTCTTCCTCCTATTATATGTGATGGGATCTTTGGAAGCCAAAGATATTGAATAAGTATCTTTTGTTGAGTCAACGAACTTTGTTGTTTACCGACCTACTTACTTACTTATACAGACGGAAATACTGAGAACATTTTGATAATATAAAACATCACATGGAACTTATACATTACTAGCCCATGGAACTTAAAAGATAGACAGATAGGTTGAAATCAGTGGTCGAAATTATCAAAAATAATAATAATTAATTACAAATGATAGAATTGAAAAATTCAGCAGCGTCCGCCGGGACTTGAACCAAACTTGAACCCATGTTACAAATAATGTCAAAGTCGGTCTTGCTTTTTTCAGATTTGATAAAAACAAGTGAAGAATTTTGACATAAAATTGTAGACAAAATCAAAGTTGCGGTGCAAAGCTCACAGTTTAACTCATCCATCATCATCATCTTATCAATTGTCCCGTGACTAAAATGTTGAACTTGAATTTAAAAGCCTATAATTTGCAATATTATGCCATGTTTTTTGCAAATAAACATCTGCATTCGAATCTGCCATTGACCTAAAAATCACGTCTTTTATCACCAGGCTCTCCCATTCCTGACCGTGGTAGTCGGCGCCCCGAACAGCAGCACCACCTGCAACGTTCTCTCAGTGCTGGCCAGCGGCGAAGAGTTGAAGACCAGCTTCCAGGTGCCCACTCCTCAGTCACCGCTGAAGCCTGGGGAACCAGCTTGGGCCAACTATGTCAAGGGTGTCGTGGCTAACTTTCCTGGTAAGACTTGACTTCTGGTTGATTGAGGAGTTCCATTTGCTACGTGTTGTATGTGCTGTCCAGCCCCCTCCACAGTCGCCACTGAAACCTGGTGAACCAGCCTGGGTCAATTACGTCAAGGGTGTCGTGGCCAACTTTCCTGGCAAGACTCGACTTCTGGTTGATTGAGTGAGGAGTTCCACCTGCAACGTGCTCTCAGTGCGGGCCAGCGGCGAAAAGTTGAAGACCAGCTTTCAAGTGCCCACTCCTCAGTCGCCGCTGAAACCTGTGGAAACAGCCTGGGCCAACTACGTCAAGGGTGTCGTGGTTAACTTCCCAGGTCAGTTTGATTTCTAGCTGATTGGGTGAGGAGTTCCACCTGCAACGAGCTCTCAGTGCGGGCCAGCGGCGAGGAGTTGAATACCCGCTTCCAGATGCCCACTTCTCAGTCACCTCTGGGGAACCAGCCTGGGCCAACTATTTCAAGGGCGTGGTGGCTACATTGCCTGGTAAGTTTTGTTTCCTTATTGGCTACACATGCATGGTTTTAATGAGCAGATCTACCTGCAAAGGTGCTGGCCAGTGGCGAGAAGTTAAAGATTAGCTTCTAGGTGCCCACTCCTCCCTCTCTCCTAAAGCCTGGGGAACCAGCCTGTGGCTAATTACGTCTGTAAGGCCTGAACCCTCTACCAAATAAATAACAAGCAAGTCACGTAAGGTCCGTTTAAAAGTTTCGTGTTTTGTACAGCTTATTTCAGTTTGGGTAGGTGCGGAGAGATTCTAGGAAGGCGAGATTTAATTTTTGTTTGATTTACTCGTAGTACGCATTGGGCTGAGTTAGGTAAGTAAATACCGGACGAGGGTTTGGATTGTTTGATTTAAGCCTTGAATTTAAATGTGCTACTTAATTTTGACCTTTTTGCTTACAACATACACATCGAAGACATACAATAAAATAAAATTATAACTAAAAGTAAGCGTATAGAATAGAAGGCTAACTAGCTGCAACTGTCTCTTTCATACTTCGTGACCGTGAAGGTTGCAGCACGGTTGGAGACAGGAAAGTTTTTCTTCCAGCCCCTAGGAAGCAGTTTATTGACAGCTTGCAAAAAAAATATGGCGTAAACGGCTGTAAAAATGGCCATTACACTATGTCTGACAAAAGTTGGAGAGTCATTCAGAAGACTGTGTATCACAATAGTGACAGGTCGTCAGACTGTCTCCTAAAATTGCAATACACATTTTGTTTTTTAAAGCATCTGTTTGTTCCCAGGTCACCTGCAAGGATTCGACGCAGTTATAGTGTCTGATGTGCCGATGGGTGCGGGTCTATCCAGTAGTGCCTCCATAGAAGTAGCCACTTTCACGTTCCTAGAAGCCCTTACCGGTACTAAAGTTGAGTAAGTATTCTTAAAGCTAAATGACAGGTTGTCAGGTGGTTGTAGTGTTGGAAGTGCTAATGGGCGCCTGTCTGTCAGGCAGTGCCTTCATAGAACTAGCCACTTTCACGTTCCTAGAAGCCCTCACTGTCACTAGAGTTTGGCCACAAGGATATAGAATTCCCCGTAGCCAAACCAGTTAGGCGAAATAGTTTGGTCATGAGGAAGAAAGGACTAAAATGGAGTAAGTATTTGAAAGCTAAGTGACAGGGTGACAGGTGGTTGTGGAGTCGGATGTGGACACTGGGATTCGGCTTCATAGAAATAGCTACTTTCACGTATCTTGAAGCACCTACCTACCTACTAGTGGCGAAGGTTGGCCTTTCAACGAAGGTAGGTAGGTTGGAGCGAAAACTGTACTAGCTAAAAATAGATTGATGTGAGAGTATGGATTTGTACATTTTTGTAAGGGAAGCCGACAGGAATCGGCATGTATGGACCCTTCGCCACTGCACCTACCTGCCTTACCTAAAATGGAGTAAGTATTCGAAAAACTAGGTGAAAAGATAGGTGGTTTTTGGAAAACTTGCAAATTTTGTTCACCGCAGGCGGATTTGAACCTGCGTTAGATAGGTGGTGTAATGTCATCCATCACATGTGCCGGTGGGTGCCGGTTTGTCAATCGAATCCGTCATCGAGTCTTCCAACGTCGACATCGTAGTATCTTCTTTAAAATCACTCAAGTTTTTCAGTGCTGCCTGCCACGTTTCATCAAACAACATGTATGTTGAATTAAACATTAAACCTGCTTTTTTTTTAATTTGAGTAGTAATACATGGTAAGTAACACTCTTGTGTATTTTCTGTCGAGGATTAGTCTCGACGGTTTCGAGTGCTTAAAGCATTGTTATTTAAATAAACTTCGAGCAACTCGATCTTCCGAAAGCAAATAAATAAGCGGCTTTTGTACGTTTAATAATAAAATTAAACCTATCTTTAATTAATTAAGTATGCTGCCGTTGCGTTGGCCCTTCATAAATGTTAATTTAACCACAATTTCCCGTACCAATGTCAAGTTTAGCTGAACTTGAAAGCTTAATTAATATTGTGTTGTGTACTTGTGGGTATAGAGTTGTGTTGAGTAGGTAACGCATGTACAAATAAGTAAAGCTAGCTAGAATACGCCTAACAAGGTATGATTAGTTGGCACGGGTACGAACACAACTTTTCTGTCCATCAGTACATGACAACACTATTAAGCATCTATAAGGTCCTATTAAATTCACTGCAAATATTTTAGGGGCAGATCAAATAAAATATAAGCATGTACTAGGCAAATAAAAAAAAATCTACACGCTAGTTTTCGAGAAAATTGCATTTAAATAAATAAAAAAACAAAACGATAAAAGTGCACCCTGTTTGTCCTAGAAACACACCACTAAAATCTACTTCGATGAATTTAATTTAAGCGCCAAAAGAAGGTGCGGTGATTGGTTGGTTGTTAGTGTGCGTGCCGTGTAAATGAATCCTGTCTACGTGGCGGAACGTCAGACGGTTAGTCGAAGGATGTTCACGTAATTAATTAAAAAGTTTGTTTGAAAATGAAGAAAATAATCTAGCCTTTAAATGCCTTAGATGTTTTCCTTATACATATTTACGCATGCCTTTAAAATATTTGCAGTGAATTTAAAAGGAACTTATATATTCCTCCTAATTTTGACGTAAGTTAAATCTAGAAAACTTATGCGTGGCACAACGGCCCGGCGTAATACACGCACTATATATAGCTTGCCTATGTTTACTCTAAGGTAGCCACGCATGACAGAAGGCCTTAAAGTTTTGGACTATTTAATTGTTTCAAGCTTATTTCCATACGGTACCAGGAAATGGGCAATAATTATGGTATCTATATTCAGGCCACGTTAAGCCGCTGGTCCCGGTTGCTGTCTATAATTACTTAGATGGTAGTCTTTACTCAACCACGTCAGAGGCTTACTGGCATTGTTAGGCAGCTGAAAAACTCTGACACCAGGGTTAATCGGGTCGTTCGTTGACTCGGTGTCCCACTCGAAAAGAAGAAGAAGAAGTTTATTTACTCTGCTTGATTTATTATTGGATCTATCCATATTATGAAATTCA
Source organism: Phthorimaea operculella (assembly GCA_024500475.1). Lineage (NCBI taxonomy): Eukaryota > Metazoa > Arthropoda > Insecta > Lepidoptera > Gelechiidae > Phthorimaea > Phthorimaea operculella. The sequence continues at coordinate 737,387 of JANFCV010000136.1, read as the reverse complement.
CTGCTGCTGCACATCTTAGCCTTGAATTTTATTGTAGTCATTTGCAAAAAAAGCGTAACATACCTACCTACTTGAAATATGGGATGAATTTCTAAGAGTCGTCTACCCAACTGTGTGCCGTGTGGTGCCGGCTTAGACTAGCATCACCCCATTTCTACCAGTGGGTGTCGTATAAGGAATAAATCCAGGTAAATGGGCAGCAGTGTTCCCTGAGTATATCTACAACACCCTTGCCAATCCACCTGTCAAGCATTGTGAGTATGACAATACTCATGTCCAGCAGTGAACTACCCAACTAGGCTTGACTGTGGTTTGTACAGTCATTTGCAGAGATATCTACGTCTGATTTCGCCTGAAGTAGGTACCTAACTTCAGCGAAAAATAAAGCTACAGGATAATCCAAACAAAATAACAAGCTACTGTTATTATTACAATTAAAATAGGTAGAAAATACTGGAAACAGTAATAAGTATTTCATTTTTTCTCGAATTTCCCTAAGTAGGTAGGTACAATACGTTCTTCTAAGACTGGATTTTATCAAGAAGAACCTATCCAAGCTTGTAGGGAAAGTGTATTCATTGGTTTTCAGGAATCCCTTGCTTCATTGGATAACAATCCGGGGGCCTCAGACCAAAGAAATGTTCTACAAAGAGAATCCTGCGAAAACTTAGAATGAAATGCTGAAAACGTACTTTTTTAAAATATTTCAACGTTTTGGACATACAATTTTACTACACTTACATATAGGTACCGTACCTTAAAATACGCTATATAGGTTTACGTGAATAAGTACACTATGTTTTGACATACTTTCTATTAATGTGCATTTAGTTGTCGCCTAATTCGACAACGTAAATTTTTTAAAGACTGATCTGGTAGTTCGTTGGTTTCCCTCTGGTCATCCATCCCTCTGAACCTTGTCTGAGTTCACTTCACTACTTAGTCTTTTCTTTTTTATTTGAGTCAAGACGTGTCTCGCTACAAAGATTTTAGGACAAAGCAATGTCCTTTAATTTTGTTGCAGACTGGATTTCGGTCGCGCAGTTTCACTGGCATTATTTTATTTTTATTTTGATACAATGGACAGGGGAAATTTTGATATTAGCATAAATAGAAATGGGATAAGGACAGGCAGATGATGATAATGATTGTAGGTATACCATTTTGTAAAATATTGCAGGCTGTCGCCTGATATCTGAGACGAATTTCACTAGGCTTCACTTTGGCTGTTCGTAAGGTGTGGCTGAAACATTTTTTATCCATTAAACGAACAAAAACAGTTTCATCCACAAACGAAAACAAAGCCCATTCAATTGTAAACGTGGCTTTTTATGTCAAAGCAATGTTTAGATACTTACACGTGCCATGAAATTAATTACAACAGGAAAGGAACCAATTTCAAATGAATACATACTACTTATATAGATATTAGTTATGTAGTTAAACAATCTCACTAGTTCTAGGAAAACGTACTAAACAATAACACAGACAATAAACACTAAAGTTAGGCCGCTGGAATAAGCCATATTTGACAGCTGTCAAACCCATACTAGAAGACATGTCAATAAAGAAATGTAGACCTTATGCCATAGCATTAATGTGATTTTGACAAGGGCCAAATATGGCCTATTCGGACGGCCTTACTGTAACTAACTTTAAGCCAAGGAAAATTTACCCAATAGTTTGAAAAGCCAGATTAGAACTAGCCGACCGAGTCGACCGCCGGGACCGTGGGAAACAGTCCCACTGCTTTGCCAACTGAGCTACGGGTGCTTGGCTGACCCTGATGAATGTTTAAAGGGCGCTACAAACCGGGCGCGTATGCGTAACGTGCACTACGCGCGTAGTGACGCCGTGACTACGTGCACGACACGCATACGGGCCCGGTGTGTAGCGCCCTTCAACCTCTTGATGCTCGTCTCGGCGACGATTTAAGCGACATCTAGTCGTCGTTAATACAACTAAAAACTTTGGTTAGTCTGGTTAGGTTTACAATTAAATAATTCTTATTGTTTTCTAGTCCGGTGCAGAAGGCCAAGCTATGCCAGAAGGCTGAGCACGAGTTCCCCGGTATGCCTTGTGGCATCATGGACCAGTACATCTCGACGATGGGCAGAAAGGACCATGCTTTGCTCATAGATTGCAGGTTAGTATTACCATTATGTTGAAACACATCTTAGGTACCATGTTAAGATAGGTAACCTACGTGCATTTTTTAAAGACTTATATGTTGGCAATCGCAAGGCAATCGCTCTCAAGAACGCATGAGGTTAAGTAAATGGTCCACATTAAGTATATGTCCAATGATCATACATATCGATGGACATAATAATGAAATGAAACATGCTTTTTAGATACGTTTTCACTATTGCAAGCAATTTCGTAGAACTTGTACTACGGCGTAGCTTTCGTAGAGCTTGTACTACGGCGTAGCTTTCGTAGACTAAGTACGTTTGTCCACCGCCGCCGTCACCGTCACGTCGATTTTACCGAGAACGAGATTATTTCTAGCCGAGTTTATACCGGGAGTAACGGAAAGGGTATATCAAGCCGAAAGGAGGTCAAGATCATATGTCATATTACTATGGGAGGTCCAAATTTTTTTCATATTTCGACCCATGTTCCATAGGGAAAGTTGTTCAGTTTCATGAGTACCTTGAGCTCCTTTCGGCTTCTTATACCCTTTCCGTTACTCCTGGTATAGTGACAACGGCGACGTGACGGATCTGCGCTGGACACGCGGCTAAGTAAAGAAATGTCGGCGCCGACATCTTGTTCTCTGTAAGGTGACGGAGACGACGGCGGTGGACAAACGCCCAAATTCTTTTTTTCCTTTAATTAATTGAAATGATTCTAATTCTCCTAGGTATAAGTTTTAATGAAATACATAATTACTTGGAAGATGAGTTGCTCGAAGCATAATTATAAGTAAATGTTCATTAAATAAATAATTAAAAGGCTATTTAAGGCAAATAAAAGACTCAAAATAATTAATTAGCACTAGATAGTCTTCTAAATATTCATCAAGTATTAGTTAGATACTTAAACAGGGTGTAAGGGACAGCTCTAAGAGTATTGATCGGGCGATAGAAAAGAGATGCATTTTTTTTTACTTCCTATAGTAAATCCAGTCAGCGGATCGTGATTTTGTAAGAAAAGTCTGTTATTTTTTACGTCTCTTAAAATATTTTCATAAAGACAATTTGTTCATTTTCATGGTCTGAATGCACCCATGCGAATGCGAATCAATATTCGGAGAGCTGTCCTTACAGTGACATTTCTTTACCAGGTCCCTAGAGTCCACCCAGATCCCAGTCGACCTGGGAGACGCCGTGATCCTGGTGACCAACAGCAATGTGAAGCACCAGCTGACTGGCAGCGAGTACCCGCAACGGCGAGCGCAGTGCCAGGAGGCCGCTGATACCCTTGGACAACCCTCGCTCAGGGGCGTCAAGTTGGCTGACTTGAAAGGTAAGTAATACTGGTTCCTCTGAATGCTGTGATCCTGGTGACCAACAGCAATGTGAAGCACCAGCTGACCGGCAGCGAGTACCCGCAACGGCGAGCGCAGTGCCAGGAGGCCGCTGATACGCTTGGACAACCCTCGCTCAGGGGAGCCAAGTTGGCTGACTTGGAAGGTATGTAATACTGGTACCTCTGTCTTATGAAAAATCGGTACGCTTCTGACACAGTTTGTGTAAGGATCGCCGTCTAAGTTATTTAGCATAGTCAGCAGCAAAGATCGACGGCTTCACATGAATCACCAAAGATCCGCGACGAAGAAGAGTGCTGTGCCAGGAGGCCGCTGATACACTTGGACAACCTTCGCTTTAGGAAATACTATTTTTTTCACAGTTGGTTGTATTAATTTTAAATTATTTACAAAAATCAGTTTTTGGTGGTGGAAAAAGAAAAGGTGACAGCACCATTTACAGCACCATCATCTGTGGTCAGTTTCAGATATTATTTTTATGTTTCGGCAGGATTGGCTTTGGCAGACCTGGGTCTTACGACTTGTTTAAGTCTCGGTCAACGATCCGAACCTAGCCTATCGTGGTACCTTATGAGAAAGGCACTTACCCCCTCGGCTCTTCCACTACTAGTAAAGTTCAGTGACATGACATCGAATCTCGGGTGGCATTTTTTGTGCTGCGCTTTTCTAAAGCACAGTGAGAGTTAGTGTTACTTCAAAACATAAATATTTTATTGCTTTACCATGACGTGTTTTATTGCCTGCATGAGTCTTGACATTAAACAAGCGCTTCATGAAAATGCAGAAAAAATAGGGGTCACCGTTCCCGACACAATTACGTGAATTTCGGTGCTGCATAATATTTGATGCCGAATATTTGGTGCACATTTTCTATTGCCCATTGTGGTAGCCCAGCAAGCAAGGAGGAACACATACAAAGTTAAGCAAGGAAGAAGTTCGTTTTACGTGCCGAAGAAGTTTCGTTTCAGTTTTTGCACAAGTTGTTCATCACAAAGGGCAAATGAAGGTTATTTAGATTTTTGCAAAAATCAAAATGATCTTTAACTTTTTCGATCTAAAAACATTAAAATACTATAATAGACCAAAATATCTCCAAATGGATTTTTTATTGTACGTCTTCGATTCAAGGTTTACATGCCCAATTATCTAACTTGGAAGGTACGTACGTTATACTGGATCTTCTGTCACAGAGGGCCCAGAGGGCACAGTGCTAGGAGACAGCTAGTAGACTTGGTCAACACTTTGTCAGGGGTGCCTAGGTAACTGACTGACTAACATATATGGCGAGTAAAGCGAGCTTGTCGTTCCACATGTAGAAACAGGTATTACGAGCGATGCGATTCACCTTGATATAAATGGGTATGGGTGGGGGTAGCCCTATAAAGCATTCACTATAAAGTATCCTCCCGGTGTCAACCCACATTCCTAGAGTCCTTGTCAAGATTTTTTACGGCCGTTTAAATTTGATCCACCCCGCAGCCGTAAAGGACAAAAGCGTGATGAGTGTGTGTGGGCGTGCGTGTATTTATTTAGACGATTAGGTAATTGTACCAAGGAAAGCCGAACGCACGTTTTATTTACTAACCTGACCTGTGATCACGTAACACCTACGCCTTGCCGTAATCTGCTACAATGATAAGATTGAAAAATATAGGCTGGAAACCAGGGCTGAATTGTTACTAGGCACTGAAAAAATTTCCGGTTGGGCCCCAATTTCCTTATTTTTTGGTTGTTATACGGTCAAGCTCAAGAAGGGTTAGATCCGGGTTGCATGCAAAGCGTGTCATAAAATAAAAAACCTTAAATTTTGAAAATATCTTTTGTTTCAAAATTGGTAGTGCTATAATGTACTTGTTTTCAGAACTGAAACGGCAGAAGTGCGATAAGCTGGTCTGCATGAGAGCTGAGCACGTGATCAATGAGATCCAGCGGACGGAGGAGGTCGCCAGGATTCTGCCACAGAAAGATTTAAAGCGGGTGAGTGCTAACTTACTTACCACAAGGAGTAAAAAATTTTTGAAACGTGAACCAGCCCATGAAACTGAACTACTTTCCCCAGGGAACATAGGGCGAAAGGTGGTAAAAGGTTTGTCATATTTCAATGATGTTCCTTGGAGAAAGTAGTTTAGTTGGTCAGGTAAACTTGCAGGTGGCTTTAACATGATGTTAGGAAAAGCACCACGTCTGACAAAAAGTATTTGAGAGTCATTCTGAAGACTGTGTATCACCCTAGTGACAGGTTGTCAGCCTGCCGCCTAAAATTGCAATACATCATCTCTGGAAAGGGAGTTGCCCTTAGTTGCTTCCTATGACACCCACGGGAAAGGTATGGGGTGATGCTATTCTAAACCTACATTTTACGGCGGTTCACTATAAGTATTTGGTAATTTTTCTGTCTGTTTTCTTTAGGTAGGGGAGCTCCTGTACCAATCCCACGACTCGCTGAGTGAGCTGATGGAGGTGTCGTGTCCTGAGCTCGACCAGCTGGTGGAGCTGATGCGAGGTGCCCCAGGAGTGTATGGAGCCAGGATGACAGGCGGCGGGTTCGGCGGATGCGTTGTCACTTTAGTGAGTTTATGAAGGGAGTAACAGAAAGGGTATAAACAAGCCGAAAGGAGGTCAAGGTACTCATGAAACTGAGCAACTTTATTCATGGTCTCTCTCTTTTCGTGTGGGACACCGAGTCGTTCAACGACCCGATGAACCCTAGTGTCAGAGTTTTTCGACCGCCATCATAGACAGCAACCGGGACCGACGGCTTAACGTGCCCATCCGAAGCACGGAACCATCTTACTTGCGGACAATCAGGTGGTTCAGCCTGCAATGTCCTAACCAGACTGGGAACAAATTCACAAAGTGATAATTATCAACTTTGTGAGTGACCCCACCGGGAATTGAACCCGGAACCTTTGCGTGGCAGGTAGGCATACTAACCACTGCGCCACATCGGCTGTAATTCATGGTACATGTGTCGAAATATGAAAAACGAAATTGGACCTCCCATACAAAATCGCCGATCAACTAATTGATTTACTATGGGAGGTCCATTTTTTTTTCATATTTCGTCTATGTTCCATGGGGAAAGTTGTTCAGTTTGTTGAGTACCTTGACCTCCTTTCGGCTTGTTATACCCTTTCTGTTACTCCCAGTATACACATCACACCTAATTTTCTTGCGGGGTAGGCAGAATATTAACTGCCGTGATACTGCAGTCGGGTTATCGCTGATCGTCACTTTCGACTTTTGGGTGTATGTTTTTAGGGTTTCGTAGTCTACTAGAAACCCTTATAGTTTCGTCATGTCTGTCTGTCTGTCTGTCTGTCTGTCTGTCTGTCTGTCTGTATGCCGCGCTCTCATATCGTCGTCAGTTTTAGAGCTATCGACATGAAATTTGGTGAGAAGATAGATCGTGTTGACCCAAATATAGAAATGTTAAGAAAAAAATATTTTAAATGTTGTAACAAACTCGAACCCCGGCCTATGAAGGACTACACGCCTCCAAGCGCCAGCCTCGGTTGTTATGAAGATCATGTCCTGAGTTCTAGATTTCATAGAAGCCATACCTCAAGTACAGTGTATATAATGGCTCGTGCTATAAAAGTGATGTCTAGTTAATTATTGACCCATACGTTGTGTTTAAATAAAGTAATATGTAACCCAAAAATTCTTTTAAAGGTAATTGAGACATCTCTGTACTAATTATTGTAATAAAGTGACTCTGATGAACAGGAGAGGGAAAAGGGCAGGAAACTGAACTCCAAACGGGCCCCCAGTACTTCAACGCCCGAGGAATGTGGAAGCCCACAAGTCCAATAGATACCTTTCTGTATTCATAAACGCTCCATGTTCATCCCCACATAATCAGCCTTACGCATGCAAATTCTTCATGCATAAAACTTCATTGTAAAGATAACCACTAGAGCGTCCACCGAATACAAACGGTAAATTATCTGCTTCCCCCAGAAGAAGGATAAATATGGTGAGACCTGCCGTCTCTGCTAATAGATGCGTCAGCCACAGACGCTTGTGGTGCTTAAAAGCACCACGAAGAAGGATAGGTGATCAGATTCAGATGTCCTTTGCAGAATAAATGAAGTAGTTTAGAATAAACAGTCTTATGACTGACCAACGGACACCCAAGTGTCTAGTTGGTTAAGTAAGTATGTATGTTGTAAATAGGTATGTTATCAGTCAAATGACATGATTTCAACAATTATCTTTAGGTTTCCCTAAAGAGGTACCGGCAAGGCCGGTAAGCACCGAATATGAAATTGCACTGGTCAGTCAGTCTCCACCCACATTTAACTCCTACGGAAGTCAGAATATAATATGAGAATGCTTTATGCAAGTCCCAAATCACATGTGAGCATACATGCTTATAAGTTGAAGACGGGAGAGCAATATTTTGCCCATCCCAATAGAGAGTAGATAGGATATGTTGATCACATGAACCTCCTGAGAGAATGTGGATTTCTACGACCAGAAGCTGCCATTACAACCATACCGAATGCTAGGTAATAAATAGATGGGTATTCGATGAAGATATGATAAAAGTTGTCCCATGACATTTGATGACAACCATTGTAATTAGTAGGTAAGTTGTAGTCATAGTTTTACTATGATGGGCACCATTTTAGCCAGTCATAAGAAGAACTTTAAGAACTTCATGACTAGAATATTACTTTAGATATGATTCATCTGAATCTGTTAGGTATAGGATAGGATGATAGGAAAGGATAACTATTATCCATTCTACCAGCCATACATATTTTCTTAGATAACACAGTACTTAACAACATAGCAAGTACTATAAAATAATATTGTTGTAGATAGATGTTATCTACTGCCGGACACATTCCTTTCTGAAGGTATCAAAAATATAGTTGTAAATAAATGTTTATCCACTGCAGGACACATTCCAATACTGAAGACAGTTTTCTTTGTATGACAACAAAACTGTTGTAAATGATTATTTATCCACTGTTGGACATAACCAAACAGAAGTAGATATCTATCTACTTATGTATACTTCATACATAGTAACATTAGTCAATTAAGTCCATAGTCGCTCAGCAACCATAGTGCAAATATAAATCTGTCCACTGTTGGACTAAGCCAAACAGTAGGTAAGTAGATACAATATGTAAGTATGTTTCAAACACAAGAATTTTATCAAGTAAATCCTTAATCGCTCGGCAATTATAGAATAGTAATTTATCCACTGATGACCACAGCAAATAATAGATAAGTAGATATCTAACAATATCTACTTATGTAAGTTTTAACCCAAGAACTTTATCCTGATCGCATAGCAATAATAATTAAAGTAAATTATTTTAATTGAAGCTACATTATTTTGGTCGTTAAAGTCAAATATATATATGGCATGATAGATAGACAAGTAAGGAATAAGAATAATGGGATTATAGGGTAGCCTACCCATTCCTAACATCTAATTTACCTATCTACCGACACACTAACTAGCCCAGATTTCCTAATTAAAGATTAGATGTGGATACTATAAAGTTTATATGAAACAATCAGAACGCAGATTCTTTAAAACATTCTGACCCGACAACAAAACAAAGTTATTGCAATAAAATGACCTTAGCACTAAAAACCAAAGCATAAGACCATGTTCCGAATCTTATCAGCTTTCAATGAATACAGAACTATCAAGCATAGGTAATTAATATGTTTGTAAACATTCATATAGGGAATATATACTGCTGATAGGGTTCGAAAGAAAGCATGAATTGTACTTATCCATCTGGAACTTGAAGCCACCAGCACACGAAGAACCAACAACGACGACATCCACAATGCCGATTCCAGTGCACGCTGAAACACGCACCCTCTGTATCCAACAACACACTCTCACGTGCTACACGGGTTCAAAGCACTTTTCACAAACCAAACACACTCGCGAATCGAGGGTGACCAGGCAAACGTCGAGACTCTCTGGTCCACGGCGCGACTCCACCAGGACTGATAGGTAAACTAATCACTGCACTAGGTATTCCTTTTCTGTCCTGGGAGATTTCACGATTCAAATTGAACTGAACTCAGGCCGTATGGCTCGCTTATTTATACCAAAAAGCTTCGAACTTACGAGAAGAATAATCTTCTAGAAATCTGCTACTCATTACGAAAGAAGATATTCTCCTCTCTTTCATACACATTTTAGAAGATATTCGACTATTCTAGAATTTTTTAGAATGTCTTGTTTCGCTACTTGTTGCCAGACACCAATTCAGGGGGGGTCCCTAGGATCCACGACCCATCCTGACATCCAAGAAAAACTTATAGTGTATATTGAGTAAATCATGGGTTTACCAATATTATTAAACATTTATTACTGGTTTATAGAATTTTTAGAAAATACACCAATTTTCTATAAACCGAAAATGTGATTAATAGAATAAACCTTAAATATTTCAGTCGCTATGGCACTATAATAGGCCTAGTAGGGCCCTGTCTAAAGTGACACCTTGCAGTTTCCGCTACTCAACAATAGATGGCAGCAGATAGACTACAAACCATTACACCACCTCGTGCACCTAACTTCACTTTAGTTACACACCTTTATCATTATAAATGCCACGAAAGATTATAAATGTTACTGCAAACATTGTTTAACTATCAGATTAATTATCTAGAATTATTTAGACTTGCAAATACGATCGATATAAACAAAACATTTCAATATTGCTTCACGCACATAGCGCCATCTCTCAGCCGCATTCCGAACCTCCATACCAATCTTGACAGAACAGAACCAAACCCTAAAATATTTAACACAAGTATTGAATCACATCCCACAGCGGCGACACCAATAGATGTCGCTGTCCCGAATCTTTATAATTAATAAAGACCAGGATACAGGCCTTACAATGTTTTTTGGACCCCCTCCCATACAAGTGAAAATTTTTTTTTCTTCTGTAATATTGAGTAGGATATCGTTGAATAGGTCTTTTAAAACTAAGGTGAGGTTTCTTTGAAACAAAGTCACTAAAATGTTTCTGTCACGAGATAAAAAGGGCGTTTTTGACCCATAATTTGTTCCAGCTGTAACTTCTAAAGTATAAAAGCTAAAAATTTGAAATAAATATGGAATATAGCTTACAATCTGAAGTTACAATGAAAACTATAACGGATATTGTACCCTTAAAGGTTTCAGAAAAAATTGAGTTTTTCTATTTGCGGTTGGTCATCATACTGCTGCTAACAAACCAGCAACAAATTAAGTTTGTAATGCTGAAAAACCTGATATTTAAACGTTGACTACGAAACCCTATTTGTGGGCGTGTCTGACACGCTCTTGGCCGGTTTTTATGGCATTTTTAAACACAATGGTACGCTACCCTACGTGCGCGAGTCCGACGCGCACTTGGCCGATTTTTTTCATTAAACTACGAGTTATAATTTTTGGAAAACTTACAAATTTTATTTCAACCAGCGACCTTCGCCATCTATTGGAGCCGCTGTAGCCCAGTTGGTAGGCGTCGCCAGTACAGATGGCGAAGGTCGCTAGTTCAAATCTAGCCTGCGGTGGAAAATTTTGCAAGTCTTAAAAAAAATTAAGGATACCTAACATGGGAAGTGTTTTAAGGGTATTCACGAGTCATAATCTAACAACCACCGCAGGGATTTGAACCCGAAACCCTTGAAATAACGATCCACTTCCAGTTTTCTTTTTCATTATAAATAACACTTTGTGTGGGTGCAAATTTCTGAAAATACTGTTTCTCAAAACAATAGCGCGTGGGCTATTCCAATAGCACTTCAATGAGCAAAATTACTTACAGTGTAATCAATTAAAAGCTTATAATTAAATCCGTTTTGAATCAAAATAAAATTAATTATAGTCCGGCTAGTTCGTGCGCGACCTTCCCTAGGGGTGACAGACGTTGGGGGGAGAGATGTCAGCGGGTAGCGGGAGGTGTAGCGGGGAAGGGGGACGCGCGCATCCGCGCCGCACGTCATACTAAAATGACGTGCTTCCTCGCCCCCCGACCGTCTGTACCCCTAGGGAAGGTCGCGCACGAACTTGCCGGACTATAGTGTTTTTTATTTACAGGTACAAAAAACGAAAGTAGACGAGTTGAAGAAACGCATAATTTCTCATTACAAAGGGTCGCCGACGTTCTTCGTCTGCCTGCCGAGCGATGGCGCGAGAATTCTCAAGTTATAATTGGCTTTTTAGGTTTGAATTTCAATTTTATTTGAGTTTCAGGCGCTATCTCCACACGTGAGACATGAGACAGCGCGACACTCAAAACCAAATAAAAAAGAGGCCGTATATACCAATAAGGTGCACGTCTCTTGGCCAGCGGCCAAGTTCGCGTCTTATGTCTCATATCTACGTTTTACGTCTCAGGGGTAAGCTCCACAGATTAGACGCAAGACGCGACGCGGAACATGACATCTGTCAGACAAACGTCAGCCGTTATCGATTGGACACACGCGTCTGACGTGTGTAGCTTTGTTTTTTTGTTTCATACTAACATTTTATATGGAAACGATTTTAAGCGTCGCGATGTCGCATGACTCACGTCTCTGACAATAATTTGTTTGACAGGTGCCATCTTACGTCTCCCGTCTACTCTGTGGAGCTTGTGCCTTAAGTCGCACGTCATACGTGTGAAGATAGCGCCTTAGATAGAATGTTTGAATCAAAACAATGACAATTTATAAAGAAGGGGTCTTTAGGGCTTTACTAGCTACGCCGTAGCTTTAAGCTACGCCGTAGCATTATGCTACGAGGTATACAGTGTAAAAGGGATTTGCATTTTAACAAGTTTACTTTGGGTACGCATAATACAGGATGTAAAACAATGAATTGCAAATATTTCAAGAGATGAACCAGCCTTTTATGGGGGTTTAACCAGCTCATGAAACTACACAACGTTTCCCAAGAAACATAGGTTGAAATATGAGATATAAATTGGGTCTCCCATACAAATTCACTCGCTTGACTGATACATTTACTTTGTACGAGACATTCAAATATTTTTCATATTCCGACCTTTGTTAATTGGAAAAAAATATTTAGTTATATGTGACTTGAGTTAGTAGGTCTGTATAAAATTAGTCTTGTCAAAGATTGTTAACCATCGTTCTACTAAATCACATTCTATTGTCCTCTAATATTTAGTTTTGCAGTTTATAAAAATGACTTTTTAGTTTAGTCCCCTTGTTTAGGTAAAATTAGTTCGCCAAAGATTGTTAACTATGTCTATAAGGAGCAACATTCCATGTATCTTTTTAATTTTGTAAGGGAAAATGCAATCATGATATTTATTTATATTTAATCAATAAATCTATGTTTTTTAAATGTCTTGTGGTTTTTTTATCCCCTGCTGATTTTATTATTGTTTACTATAGGAAAAATAAAACACTTATTTAAATATCAAGTTGATTTATTTTAACAAACAACAGCAATTTTTCTTTAAATAATAACATTTAGGTACATTTAGTGTCAAAATGTTTCATTATGTTACTTGTAAATATGCCTATTTATGATTCTTAAAAACTATATACCAATCAATACATTATCCATGAACCTTAAAAAGTTAATAATTTAAATCAATTATGTTTGAATTTTTGAACAATTTGACAACTGATTACAATATAAATTTTTAAACAATGTAGCAATGTTGTAGCACGATCGTAGCAAAGCGCTACGATAACTTACTATGCTACGAGTTGAAAAGAGGAATAATTTAATACGGGGTGTTAGGGACGGTGTAACGAAAACTTTGCAGGCATGATCAGACCATCAAACTGAACAACTTTCACTATGGAGCCAATGGTGGGAAACGAAAAAAAAATTCCGACCTCCCATACAAAATTCACGATCAACTGACTGACTTTGTATGGGGGCTCGGAAATTTTTTTTCGTTTCCCACCATTGGCTCCATAGTAAAAGTTGTTCAGTTTCATGGTCTGAGCACGCCTGCAAAGTTTTCGTTACACCGTCCCTAACACCCTGTATTATGGCCGCGATTCGAGAATACAAAGAGGCTTTTTAAGGGTTCAAAACCAGCACTATATCGTTAGTTAATCATCAGTAACTTTCGGTTACTCCAGTTTTTTATTTCATCGCAATCGGTCCAGTATTTCCAGTTGTAAAATTAACTACAATTTTCAAACTTTCTGTGCCGTCGTTCGCGTTTTTCGTGTGCCGTATGAATCATGCCTTGTGACGTTATCTTATCATTCCGTATACCCTTAGCTACCCTGCACGTGTCCCCCGGTTGGTGCTAAAGAGCGATCAACTTCTGGCTGCCGCACTGCTTACATAGCCTCGCGGCAACTCACAGTTCTTACTCGCAATGTTCGGAAATGCAAACAAAGGCTCTTTTCAGAGCCCTCCGACGAGAGACCTCGGACCATCAGTCCGAATATGTCAGATCAATGTGGAAGGTATTAGCAAATCAAAATGCGATTACATGTCCAAACTTCTCATAGAACATAAGATCGACATCCTGAACATACAGGAAACACACACCAAGGATGATCAGGACATAAATAACCGAGGCCAAATCCCGGGGTTCATCCTCCTAAAGGCGCTGAACCACCCTAAATACGGTATTGCCACATACAGTAGATCAGGCCTGGAGCAAACGACCGTTATTTCCTCTGACGACACATCCAACAATTTCATCATCGTCGTCCAAGTTGGTGACTTTAAGATAGTCAATGTATATAAACCACCGCTTGCTACTTGGGCAAACGGCGGACCTCCTGCCCTAGCACATCCATGTATCTATACCGGTGATTTCAACAGCCACCATACATTGTGGCGCTATGCCTCGGATGATACGAACGGACTTGCCCTGGCTCAATGGGCCGAGACACTTAACCTGCACTTAGTGTTTGACGCCAAAGATAGAGGCACGTTTCACTCAGCGCGCTGGAGAAAGGATTACAACCCAGATTTAACCTTCGTCACTATGGACAATGCAGGAAACCCCCTACCCGCCAATCGGGCTGTTCTTAAAAACTTCCCTAACAGCCAACACAGGCCGGTGCTCCTGGAGGTGGGTCTGAAGATACCTCTCGTCAATAGCATGCCTATCCCCCGCTGGAACTTTAACCGCGCTGATTGGCACAAGTTCTCTGCCAAGGTCGACGCGGGCGTTCGCTTTATTCCACCAAAATCGAGTAACTACCACAGATTCTTGGGACTGGTTTTATCTTCAGCAAAATCACACGTATGCAGAGGCTTCAGGAAGGAGTACATCCCAGGCTGGAGCCCAGAAAGCGAAAACCTGTACAAAGAGTACCAGAAGACTGGAGAATGCTCGATCGGTGCTGAACTATTACAAACGCTAGACGCAAACCGCGCGAACAAATGGCAAGAAACGGTCGACTCGATGGATTTCAAACGCTCAAGCCGCAAAGCATGGAGAGTGCTCAATAAACTTTCAGGCAAGGTCTCTGCTCCTAGAAATACTAACGCAGTCCACCCCAACCAGATTGCAAATAGGATAGTATCCGTGTCCCGAGCAAGGGGGGACAAATTGGAAACAAAGAGAATAAAGAAGAAGATAAAACATCTGAAGACCAACTTTGTGCCGAACCCTGGAATCGCCAGACCGTTCACACCCGAGGAGGTGCTCTGTGCTATTAAGAGCCTTCATAACGGTAAAGCAGCGGGAGTGGACGGAATGTACAATGAGTTCCTGAAAAAGCTTGGACCCAACGCCATCAAATGGCTGTCTCTCTTTTTCTCCGACATCCTAACAACAAATAGTCTCCCAAAATTGTTCAAGCAGTCGAAGGTTATTGCCCTGCTGAAGCCGGGAAAGAAAGAAGAAGATCCATCCAGCTACCGCCCCATAGCCTTACTTAGCAACTGCTACAAGCTGTTGGAAAGGGTAATCCTGAGACGCATATCGCCTTTTATTGAAAAAGTTGTCCCAGTCGAGCAGGCTGGCTTCAGATGTGGCCGGAGTTGCGCGGACCAGGTTCTTGCCCTGACCACTCACTTAGAGGCGGGCTTTCAGAGGGAGCTCAAATCCGGGGCGGTTTTTGTCGACCTCACGGCAGCCTACGACACCGTATGGAGAGAAGGCTTACTCTACAAACTGCTATCTGCAGTCCCTAATATGCAAATAGTACAGCTGATATCGAATATGCTGTCCCAGCGCCATTTCAACGTCCACCTGGGCTCCAGGGTTAGTGATGCTAGGATGCTTAGTAATGGGCTCCCTCAAGGATCCGTACTAGCCCCAACTCTCTTCAACTTGTACATCCATGACCTGCCAATAACACACTCCAGAAAATTCATCTACGCAGACGACATCTGTCTCGTCACCCAAGATAAGGCTTTTCCTAATTTGGAACGCACTCTGTCCGATGATATGAGCACACTGGCAAAGTACTTCAAAACTTGGCGACTAACACCTAGTACAAGTAAAACTGAGGTCAGTTGTTTCCATCTACACAACCAGCTTGCTAAGCGTGAGCTGAAAGTATCACTTGAGGGTTCCATATTAAAGCACAATTTCTCTCCGAAATACCTTGGCGTCACACTCGACCGCTCTCTTACGTTCAAAGAACACCTATCTGGCACGGCACGCAAACTTCAGACGCGTAACAACATAGTCCAGAAGCTAACTGGTACTTCTTGGGGGGCGAAAAGTCACGTTCTCCGAACTTCTGCCCTACCACTGGTGTACTCAACCGCAGAATATTGCGCTCCCGTCTGGTTGGGCAGCGTGCACACAAACAAAGTGGACGTGGAACTAAATAAGGCAATGCGCTGCATCTCCGGTACCTTGACTTCTACCCCATGCCACTGGCTCCCTGTGCTATGTCAGATCCCACCTCCTGAACTAAGAAGAAAACACGCACTGCTTCGCGAGGCGCGAAAAATCCTTGAGAACCCAGACCTCCCCATGAGCCACGAATTTCAGGACACCTCCAAGCACCGGTTGAAATCCAGAAACCCACCCAACAAGATCGCTTCGACACTGTTGCAGCAGGATTTTAATATATTGCAAGAGTGGTCTCAATCGTGGAAATCCACCATGGCAGGAAAACTGGGCTCCGAAATTGTTCCTGGTGCTGCAATAAAAGGTTCTGAGCTTCCAAGGCGTGACTGGTGCAACCTTAACAGGCTCCGTACAGGGCATGGACGTTGCGCTCAATTTAAGCACCGCTGTGGGTGGATAGGCTCCCCTGCCTGTACCTGTGGGGCCGCGGTGCAGGACATCCCGCATATCATCCTCGATTGCCCTGCAACGCGTTATGCCGGAGGCCCTCCTGAAGACCTGATCATCCTAAACGACGAGGCCACCAAGTGGCTCAAATCTCTTAATTTAAGTTTGTAAGAACTGTGTACGCTATACGACAAAAAAAAAAAAAAAATCATTCCGGAACCTTGTGTGGAGAGGTTCAATTTTTCATTTCATACTTCATAGTTTTTATTTGTTGTTGACGTCACGAGGCACGATAAATATTACCGTCGGTGCAGAAAGTTTCAAAAACCGTAGTCAAACCGAAGTTGATTTTAGAGCGCTATCTCTCTTGTAATAACCGGTGAACAGATTTTGATGACATATAAACACTGAAGTAATCGAAACACATAGTTTTGAATGTGATACTCGTTTTGATCTTTCCTCACTTATGCTTAAACTAACATTAGTGCTGTCACTTTCCGTCAAACTAAAAATACGATAGAAAATAATCGCGTCTAAATTGTGTTATAATTTGACACAAAATGCGCGTTATTGTTTTACGTTAAAACGATTGGGGTCGAAATAACGGGGATATCCTTTTATACCTGTGGACTTCATGTCCCTGAATAAATACCTATAGGGCGACATTTCACTAGTGACCGATAGCGAAAACTCAGAACCGGTTGGTGATATGATAAGGAATCAGCTGATTTGAGTTACTATGGTTTGATGACCAAATTATTTTTTCATATTTTGACCTATATTCCTTGGGGAAAGTCGTTCCTTATCACGAGTTTTCGATATCGGTTAGTAAAATTTCACCCAGTTTTTATAAACGAAAATCGGCAGTCACTTTAATCTTAAATTAATAGGTATAAGTAATGATAGCTTAATTTAAACGCACCGCATGCTGTAAAGCGTATTACCGAAATACAAAAATACGCACACACATTTACATCACACACACTCACACATTACGCACCACATATAGTCAACACACATTGATTCACACGACACACACAACTCACAAGAATACATCAACTCACACATACATATAACGCAACATCAACAACATCCGTGTGGTAGCGGCTTAGAATACTGCCACCCCTAGTCCACACAGGGTGTTTCGTGAATGGAAAATTAGAGTTTTTGACCTCGGCTGGTTATCTGGCAAGTATGATCAACCGCTTGGTGATATCACCTACGATTGCATTCCCAAATAGGGTTTATGTCAGGCAGGCGGTCATAAAATATTGCCAAATCCTTTTGCTACATACATGATTATGTGTTCTAACAAAAAATGTTGCGCCGACCCCAACTGATTTGGAATAAGGGAAGGAAATTTTTCCTTCAATCACACATTGTTGGACATGGCACAAACAACTCACAAAAACACGTAAACACACACACAGATTACGCACCACGCACACACATTGTTTGGCACGAAACACACAACTCATAAAACACACACACACACACTTTACGCAGCACGACCACACATTATCACACAAAACTTACATTCTATGTTTTAGGCCCAATATTGGTCCTAATGCAGAGTACCACACCTCTTGATATTTTAAAACTGAAATTAATATGATTTAATCTAAAATTACAGCTGTCACTTTCAGTTTTATTGACCAGAAAAAGGACAAGAGATAAGTAAGTTATCTTATCATCATTAGCACTAAACACCGTATATTATCTTTTATTGATCTTTAATAATAAAATAAAATAATGTGAGAGCATAGTTTTATGGCAAGCAATCTAATCTTATGATATCGCTTATATTGTTTATAATAATTATTAAATTTATTTCCAATTGACATTCGCACATACTTTTTTTGTCCCATGGGACACTGAGTCAATTTACGACCCGATGAACCCTGTCAATCACACGCTTAGTGCCCTAACATATAACTACTTTACGTAGAAAAATTAAAAACAATATCTTAAGTTTTCGAAAATTGGTTCGAATTAGCCCTTTATTATTCAGGGCATTTACTGATACAAGTTTTATGCTGTGTCACTTCATTAAACAAGTTTAAGAAAGAGATATTTCTTTTTGTCTCTTCTCTTTTACTTCTCTAAATATATGACATTTCATGTTTTAATCCACATACATAACGCATATTGGATTTTTATTTAGAGACCGATTAGTATTTGAACTGAATTATTTGAATCAGGTCTTTGAAAAGCTTGTTATAATTATTTTTGTAAATAGGAGTTTAAAATACATTCTAATTTCAACTAATACTTCAACTTGGACTAGAGATTTTCAGTCTTCATTTTAAAATTGGAAATAACCTTAGGTTATTTTAATTACATCATTCAAAAGGTAAGAATTCTAATTTAAGTCCATCATCGTTCATTACTTGCAGTAATTTTATCACACCTTTCTTTCAAGTTCTAAAAGCAGCAAATCTAATAATATAGATGACGATAAATTTCTGACCACTGTTTTAAAAAATTTAAATGAATGCTTCTATTTATATACCTTCACTCTTTATGGCATACACAGCTCATCAACCTACAGTAATAAAAAGTTATAAAAACGTCTTTTCTGGGCGTCTGCATACGAGTACACCCATTATTTTATCCGACTTTTCTGCGGATAAAAATAGGACGTATGGGTTTGTTTATTATGTTAGTATGCGTGAGTATGACTGGCCTCACGTCCGCAAAAAACAACGGAGGATTTAGTTCAAACAGTGACACAAATCTTGCCTGATCAGCCATCCTCCGACCTCTAAAGAGAGGTTCAATCTTCAATGAGAGTATGTAACAAAAAGGGAGAAAAAGTCCGAACAAAAAATTGCGGACCGCCGCTCGTCTCACGACGTTTACAGAAGAAATTCGAAACTGAACTGTATTGTAATTGAAATAAAGGTGACATTGTCTAGAATGTCAAATGAGCAATACACAAACAAGATACTCTGTGAAGCAGAGTGTGGCAGCCCTAATAGTTGTAGCTTTGAGGTTAGCATGAAAAATGTATGACAACTTTGCAAATCGAGTTAGAACACTGAAATTTGGTATACTTAACTTTAAAACCCGTCTTTACTTTTTACCGCATTGCACCACCCCCAGTTTGGATCTTTAGGTCAAGAAGTTCATGCCAAATTTCAGCTTTCAACCTCAATGTGCGAAGTTTAGGATACTAACCTCCTCGCTAAGTCTTCAGACACCTATAACATTAATTAAACATTCGTATTATAACAGACTAGCGGCCCGCCCAGCGGTTTCACTCGCTGCTACTTACCTGTTTTCCCGTAGAAATGGGATCTTTGCCCGTAGTAAAAAGTCCCCATTCTAGCAGAAGTTACTCATCATGACCATGTGCCAGCAGAGGCGGCCTGTCATGGCGAATAACTTTAACTTTGAAGCCATTACCGTATCTCTTATAGTTTTTATGGGATGCTGGTGGTCTACATCAGGCACTCCAGACCCTCGTGACCATGTGCCAGTAGAAGCGGCCCGTCATGCTGAATAACTTTAACTTTGAAGCCATTACCGAATCTTTTATAGTTTAGATGAGATGCTGGTTGTCTACATCAGTTACTCCAGACCCTCGTGACCATGTGCCAGCAGAAGCAGCCTGTCGTGCTGAATAACTTTTACTTTGAAACCATTACCCTATCTCTTATAGTTTAGATGGGATGCTTGTGGTCTACATCAGGTACTCCAGATCCTCGATGACCATGTGCCAGCAGAAGCGGCCCGTCATGGTGAACAACTTTTTCTATGAAGCCATGACCGTATCTCTTATAGTTTATATGGGATGCTGGTGGTCTTCATCAGGTACTCCAGATCCTCGAGGGCTGACCATGTCCGTCTTTTATATGATAGTAATATCAGTGCCAAAATTCGCGAGGATCGGCGGTTTGGCTAATTTGGGTAATATCTGCTTTATATCCCCGTTTTCCTGCTGCTAACCGTTTTCCCGTAGGAATGAGGAATTTTCCCGTGGTAAAAAGTAGCCTATGTTACTCAGGGATGTTGTAGCTTTCTAATAGTGAAAGAATTTTGGAAATCGGTCCAGTAGTTTCGGAGTTTATCGATTACATACAAACAAACAAACAAACAAAAAAACAAACAAAGTTTTCCTCTTTATTATATTAGTGTAGATGAAGCACATCTACGATATCTACTTATTGTCTAAATGATAACATCTTATTCAATCATATACGGAAATTGTAAGTCCCAATCAACACTTTTTTTAAAAATTTAGTACCATACAAAATTAAGATGAAATAACCTGGGCCCGAAGCTAAATAAAAATAGTTTCAGTTGGATGTCGATGGTATGTCAGGTATTGGTATTTAGTTTCGTAGTTTCTACTATGGAAAATCACAGTAGCAATAGAATGACATGTGAGTGTTGATGGCATTGCAATGGCTAAAAATTTGCAAACTTGGGGCCCAGGAAGAGGGTACTAATAAAGCTTATTTATAAGTAAGTATGAACTTATAAAGTACAGTGTTCATTCATACACAAGTAAAATTAAGTAATTATAAGATCATTAACAACATTAAAAGTTAGAAAAATCTGCACGTGACACGCGCAATCTGAACTTCCTATAAGGCGCAAGCTCCACAGAGGAGACCCGCGATGCTACGCGTAAAATGACATCTGTCAGAAAAGCAATCGTCAGCCGTTTTCGATGTAACGCGCGTCTCACGTTTGTAGCATTCTCTCTTCTGTTTTATATATTTTATATGGATATGGTTTTAAGGCGTTCCGCTTTCCATACAAAAGTTCAATGGAGTTATGTCTGTAAAGGAGACACAAGTCTGATTAAAAAACCTGACGGGGAGTTCCGTGGGTATGTAATATTTTCGCAAAACACGAAAAAGAATTTATAAACCATCAGATTTCCCCGTAAAAACCGAGTCGCCACTTTACGTAAATAGATGGAGCTACTGCTGCAATAAATACGTTTAATTTTATTGCGCAGAAAATACTTATTATCTTTAAACCATAAGTAGTTTTGCGACAATTTTACGTGTGCCTTCATCATTTCACATGAAGTTTTTTCAAAAATTTGCTCTGCGACTCATGTATAACCCGACTGAAGTGCAGTTTTTCGTTTGTATGGCGTAACGATCCACCTTAAGCGGCGATCTCGCACGTCTCCGACGATCACTTGTTTGACAGATGTCATCCCACGCGTCACAAAGCACGCTCTTCTGTGGAGTTTGCGCCTAAAACTTTACGTGGAGAAGAGAAGTTAAACCAACTTCTACTTTTGTTATGGAGGCGGTGAAATTAGGCCTAATGGTCCGGAAGTACCCACAAATCTTGTTTACTTAAGAATTGTAGGTACACAATACACAAACCTTTAAAGGTCAAAGTTAGTTCAAGTGCAGTCTCTCCCGCTCACTCATTAACAATTCAAATATTTAGATTTCCTTCTATTTTCACTGTTTATCAGCAATAATTGATA
The DNA here is from genome assembly GCA_024500475.1 of Phthorimaea operculella. Taxonomy (NCBI): domain Eukaryota; kingdom Metazoa; phylum Arthropoda; class Insecta; order Lepidoptera; family Gelechiidae; genus Phthorimaea; species Phthorimaea operculella. The sequence goes on along the minus strand of JANFCV010000136.1, from coordinate 715,261 downwards.
CTTTTCTAGATGCAGTAACATTTATTGAAACGTACAACTTTTCAGTTTTTGTCCGGCTTATCGGTATCAATCACAAGAAAACCGAACCCTTAAAAATATAACTGTTCATGAGTTAGAGTGCCGTCATCCAAATAGGCCATATTTGACGTCTGTCAAAACCATATTAATGCTATGACATAAGGTCTATTTTTCTTTGTTGACATGTTTCCTAGTATGGGTTTGACAGACGTCAAATATGGCCTATTCGGATGACGGCACTCTAGCGTAAGAAACTGTATGATTAATATATTTGCAGTGATTCCGACAATAGGAAAAAATTAATAAATTGTTGTGGAAGGGTAACAACCTGTCCTTCGGCGATATTTTCAGATTCTATACCTAGGTAGATTTTCGGGAAGATAGAAAAAACGACAATAGCCCTAAATAATGTAGGTACCATCAGGTCCTATTCAATCGGAGCCGCCTCGTCTGCGGGACTGCGGACGTTGTAACGCGTACAAAAATTCACCTTCTTTTTTGGAGAATGTTGTATAGTTTCTTAGGCATTTTATTAATACCCTTTGAAATATTTCAGCGACGTTTTTCCCATCAATTCGTTCTGCTTAATAAACATGCTATTTGTTTATATTTTCAGGCTTTGAAAGGAATCTATTCATGAGTAAGTATAAGCAAGCTATCGAGTGCAGCACCTAACCAGGTGTGAAAAATTGGCTCGGGTATAAACACAACCTCTCTGATCATCAGTAGCAAATTGCCAGTGACAACACTGTTGTACCACTATATCTTTCCTAGATTAGACGTAAGTATCTAAAGAACTTATGCTCACGTTTGACACAACAGTCCGGAGCAACCCAGGCACTCTATAGCTTGCTTATACCTACTCGAAGATAGGAACAAATTACAACCAGGTGCCGTTATCAAAATCAACAGAATACAACCTCTGGAAAGCAGCCATCCCTCTCGCTCGACACGCTGCATCCTCTTCATAGCGCAAAAACTCCTCACTATCAACCTTACAACCGTACACTATCTTATACGCGTTACTAGTATCCTTACCTTCTACGAAATACTTATTAGCATCATTCGTTTCATCGTTTACATCGAACTTATCTATGTCTTTATTATTATCGGTGAGCTTATGAACGTAATCAGACAAATCATCGTCATCACTTTTGATCCAGAAGAACGGGGTGTGGTCTTTGGGCTGTTAGCGTCAGTCGTCGCAGAAGGTGACTACTGGGGCGGAGTGGTGGTCCCTGGGGGGCACGAAGCAGGCGCAGACGGGGGGCCCTGGGGAGGACAGGGCCGAGCCGGGGCCGAGGGACCCCCCGCAGGACAGGCGGGCCCGGTCGCGGATGCTCTTGATGGACCGCTCTGACCCCCACCATGGCTGGTCGGCGTTTTCTTCCATGCCGCGGTTCAGGCCCGGTTCTGAAAATGTAGAGCTCATTGATTTCCGAAAACTTTGTTTGATAGCAATTTGAAGTGCTTATTGCCTTCATGATATATCGTGAATTAAGTTTCGCAGTTTATCGATTACAGACAAACAATTTCCTCTTTATAATATTAGTGTAGAAAAGGTTTGAACTTTCCAGAAATAAAGCGAATTATCATACATCCTGCAAAATTATGTTGATGAACCAAATGTTTTTTCAGTATCGTGAACTGTAGAAAAGTAGAACCCATGAAAAGTTGCTATTTCTGTTGCGGGATAGCCATGCCTAACTTTTAATGGAAAAACAATATAGCGTAAACAATTCATCGTACAAATGGTTAGGCTAGAGACGATGGGCATTATTTTTGGCAAACATGCAAAATTTTCCTCTGCTGGCAGGATTTCGACCTGCAACTTTTGCCATTTGTACTGGCGACACCTCTACCAACTGGGCTACTGCAACTCAATCTTAGACTGTGAAATTAAGCAAGGTGTCTTTGCCACTAACGCGTGTCAGGCTAAGATTGTACCGTGTTAGTTAAGGTTGTCAAAGGCATCGCCAGCACAGATGGCGAAACTCATAGGTTCAAATCCTGCCCGCGGTGGTCAATTTTGCAAGTTAACCAAAAGTTGCCAAGCACGGGAAACGTTTCAAAGTCTGGTATTAAATTAGGCTTTATATCATAGCTCTAATTTGTTTTAGTACTGGGAAAGGGACGATGTACCGAAAACTTTGCAGGCATGATTAGACCATGAATTTGAACAACATTTTGCTATGAATATATAAATAATAATGTTTCCGTAGAAAGTCAGTAATGGCAATCCCATACATACATACAAAATTTTGTATGGGATGGCGAATTTTTTTTCGTTTTATATGGCCTCGGTAGAAAAAAATGTTTAGTTTCGTTAATTTTTAACGGGGTGTTTAGGTAAGTTAAAACATTATGTAAGTACATATAATACCTAGTCAGTTTTGTACAGATAGAAACGGTTACGATACAGCGAGAAATTATAATAACCTTGACCTTTACAGCCAAAACAATCCACTGCTAGACATGGGCCTTCTCTTCTCGGGGGGTATTGCCATACTACCATTCCCTGAATAATTAACCCTTAGTCGCTTTTCACAACATCCGCCAACCGTAACAGCCGGCGTAACATGGCTAACTATTTTATAAGGAATGACACCTTAAGGTGGGACGCTTTCCATACAAAAGTTAAATGGAGTTACGTCTGTAAACGAAACAAAAATATGATTAAAAAACCTGATGGGAAGTCCCATGTTTCTATAGCATTTTCGCAAAATAATACAATTATTTTTTTACCTATCAGATTTCTCTTCAAAACCTATGTTCAAAAACCGTTTCGCCATTTTATGAACATAGATAGAGCGCTGCTGCTGCAATAAGCACGTTTAATTTTTTTCATGGCGAAAATACTTAATATCTTTTAACCATAAGCAAGCAGTTTTGCGACAAATTTACGTGTGCCTTCATCATTTAACAAAATATTTTTATGAGAGGTTTTAAGAAATTTTTGTTTAGCTCGACTTTAACTCGATTGAAGTTCAGATTTTTGTTTGTATGACGTACCTAACGATTCGCCTTAAATATTTGTACGATTAAATATTTCCGGTACATTATACTTTTCCTAAGAAGAACGGTATTTATTGACTACTCAAATGGCTTGGCAAATAATAGAAATATGTGTTGAATGATCTCCCATTCTTCCATTCATTTTGGTCGAATAATACATCCACGTGACGAAGGTCGGACAAAAATGTTTTTAATTATAAAAGTAAAAATAAAATATGTAAGTACACGAATGAAGAAAATATGCAGAGGAAATGATAAACGGTAAGTCTTGTATGTTTCGTAAACATAGCTTTTACAGGGACTTACAAAAGAGTACAAGCAAACAGCTTTCCCCATGGAATATAGGTCGAAATTAGAAAAAGAAATTTGATCTCCCGTACAAAATCACCGATCAGCTAATTGATTTACCTACTATTAGAGGTCCAAACTGGTTCCATGGCGAAAGGTGTTCAGTTTCATGAGTACCTACCTTGACCTCCTCTTGTTTTGTTACTCCCTGTATAGGTTATACTAATTCCAGTTATGTAAATATATGTAAGCTAAAGTGACGCATTCAGATATCTTTTGGAATTGAGTATGATGATATGAGAGATATTAACAACGTAAGTTGTAACATACTTGCGAACAAAATTAGTCCATTTTCAAGAACGGCTGGCCCCAACACAAGACCTTTATTTTTAAAGTTTTATCTAACGGAAGCTGCATTTTTTTCGATGGATCACGTTTGTTATGAAAAAGAAGCAATATGCCACTGACTGACCGTCTAAAAGTGGCACAAACTATATAGGTAAGTACTTTGAATACATATTTCATTCATTTGTATATCTCGTCTTAGACTAAAGGCCTTGAAAGGGTAACAATAGCCATAATATGATCACCGGTCGCAGGTGGGGGTGACACCTACACCAGATAAATTTTAGACAGAGCCCTTTACAGGTTGGCATTTTGATTAAGGCAATGTATTAAGAGGATCAGTCGGGCCTAAAGAAACATCTTGCCGAAACAGACAGAAGTAGGTAACTAAATGCAAATGTAAAAGCCTACGGTTTCCTCTATTATTCGAAACTTCTACAATAAATTAAGGTCGTTTATGTTCGGTATGTATCCAGAAAAATCTTTACGTACTTACTGTTTCTAAGAACTACCTACACCTGTAGACAGACACTTAAAAAAGGTACGTATTTCAAAGAATTTCTTTGAACAGCCTATGAAATCTTACTTAATTCCATTATTGAAAAGACTTCAAGGAAAACCTAATTTTTCTTTGTCATGAATGTCATAAACATCTGTTTTATTATGCCCTGTCTGTACCTACACAAACTGAAAAAATAGGGCAGTAGATGAAAAGGAAATTTAATGAATACTTACGAAATCGGAACAAGGAATTTTTTCGCCTCTCGTGGTCCTCTCCGACGAGCCACCAAGTCTTCATGTCGCCTTTACCCTGTATAAATAAAAATAATCATTAAAAAACAGAATCCGACTGTAATTTCAAAGTTTCATTTTGCGTATAAAATCCGCCGTTATAAATTTATGACATTTTAAGATTGCCAATGTCACTAGCGCTGCTGAGATGAATCTAACGACACCTCATAGGACGGTTATCGCGTCTATCTACGATATTTTGTAGCTGCTACTTCAATGTACACTGAGCTTTAGTTTTATAAGAATGAACACAATTTGGCATCCGGCATCTGATTTGGGACCCTTTTTACAACATTTATTCTGATTGAATACAAGCGCCCGAAAGGCATCCGCATTTCGGGGAAATCTGGCGTGTTTTATTAACCTAAAGACGTTTCTAGGAAAGAAATAAACTTGCGAAAATATAAATAAAGCAGGAACTTCTCCTTTTATTGCTTTGATTTATTTCAATACAATAAGTTCACCGTATCTACTTGAAAGCGCCTAGCGGGATTTGGAAAATTCATAATTTTGTAAGGGACAAGTCTCCGAACACTGATAGGGTGCAAGCAGTACAAGATACAAATAAAAAGCAACCTCCCGGCTCCCATACAAAATTATGATCAGCCGGCTGCATTTTATATCGGAAGTCAAAATAAAGACGTTTCATAAAAAAACACATATGGGAAATAATTGGATTACTAAATGCATCCTATAAGTATTCAGGCCTGTACCTTATTTTGGTGGTCCCAAAGTTTCCCAATCCCAATCCCAAATTCCATCAAATCCCAAATTCTGTGAATTCCATAGGCACAGTTGTAATCGGAGCAATTGTTTCATTTAAAGTGAAGAATGTCCAAATGAAGGAACCCTTGAGGAACTCGATATTAAATATAACATTGTAATATGCTGCAGGACACCTGGGATGTCTTCCTTACTCATACATCAAGTATTATCAGGTGGAGTTGCAACTGGATGGAGTCAGAACTAAGATGCTCTTAATGGGTTAGACGTGGGCTAGATACCAGTTTAAGTATATCTAAGTGTTTCAGTTTTAAAAACAGCTTATTCTTTAATATGAACACATTTAGATCTCTCCAAAGATTGTTTACAATTTGGTGTGTCTTTCAGACAACCTTAAACTTACGAGAATATACTAAGTTTTGTATGTAAGTACTTACTTTGCTTAGGTAAGTGGTAAATGTTCAGAAGTAGGTCAATATTATGTTAAATTGTAATAGGAGGCTGTGATAGTTTACGGTCTAATGTATAAAAGGAATTAACAAAATACAATTCGTAATTTTGCCAGAAGTACACCGATTTCGCAGTGATTCTGGATATTGTAGTTCTGAGTTAAGGATAAAAAATATCAAGGGCTTTCTTAATGCTCAAAAGACTTTCTGTGAAAATCGTGCCCTAAAAGAGATACCTTCTATTCATTGATAGTGAAGAAAATCAATAAAATAGCAATGAACCGAAAAGGTTAGGTATAATATAATAACCCTAAAGAAGGTCAAGATTCTCATGTGATTGAATAATTTACCTTATTTTCCTTATGGAACCTTCAACAAGGTCGTAACCTAGTCCATGGTCGTAAACTGTTTATACTGTCAGGTTATACATTTTGAGGGTGGCTCTATTGGAATTCCAGTTTACAACTTCTTTTTGTAAAGAACAAGAGTACTTCTAATATAACCTATCTATATTTTATGTTTGTGGTTTTTGAAATATTGCAACTTTGCCCTCACTCCACTTTATATTATGTTACTGTTTTGTTAAGGACTGTGATGTAAAAAAAAAGTCAATAGCGGTAGGCATACCCAAAGTTAGAGCTTTAAAACTAGAACTACGTACTAAATTTATCATGACGCCATTCACAAAATGCTATTCAAAAGAACAATTAAAGTGACCTTGATTTTAATACTCCCGCCATGTCACTGTAGAGATTAACGTCACAGCTATTCGGATTGAGTCAGGATTAGGTTATAACCGGCTATTGACGTTATTATCTATGCTATGTAGCTTTAGCAGCAACATATAACTGTAGAACAGTGCTATTCGCCATACGAATAAATAAATAAAGCAGCAAGTACCTTATATGTGTCGTTGTTGATGTGTATTCTCTGTGGTTCCCCATTAGATTCCATCCTCGCACTGTGACAAGACCAATATAGACTCAATTTCTGTCATGATAGATGTCATTTTCAGTTTGGAAATCCCACCTTGATGTTGATAATCCCTCGTTCCTTAAAGTGGTAGCCGCCATGTTGCTTGAGCAGCAAGTATGTGTCGTTGCTGATGTAAATTCTCTGTGGTTCCCCGTTGGATTCCATCCTAGTTCCGCAACCAGTCTCCTTTATTTCAATCACAATACAGTTTTTTTTCAGTTTCATACACTGACCTTGATATTAATAATCCCTCGTTCCTTGAAGTGGTAGCCGCCATGTTGCTTCAGAAGCAAGCATGTATTATTTGTGGTTCCCCATTGGACTCCATCCTGGCTCCACGACTAGACCAATATTGACTCTATTTCAATCAAAATAGAGCTTGTTTTAGATAACTACCCACCTTGATATTGATAATCCCTCGTTCCTTGAAGTGGTAGCCGCCATGTTGCTTGAGCAGCAAGTATGTATCATTGCTGATGTGTATTCTCTGCGGTTCCCCACTGGACTCCATCCATACTCCACGACTAGACCAATATCAACTCTATTCCAATCAATGTAGAGCTTATTTTAAAATTACTACCCACCTTAATATTAATAATCCCTCGTTCCTTTAAGTGGTAGCCTCCATGTTGCTTCAACAGCAAGTACGTATCATTGCTGATGTGTATTCTCTGCGGTTCCCCATTGGACTCCATCCTAACCCCGCAGCTAGACCAATATCAACTCTTTTTTTACTAAAATATATTTGTTTTTAATTGATCAACTAACCTTGATATTAATAATCCCTCGTTCCTTGAAGTGGTAGCCGCCATTTTGCTTGAGCAGTAAGTATGTGTCGTTGATGATGTGTTTTCTCTGTGGTTCCCCATTGGACTTCATTCTGGCTGCCACGTTCACTGTGTCGCCAATATCAATGGGAAGCCACGTTCACAGGGAGAAGACCAAAGCAACTCCGTTTCATTTACAATACAGTTCATTTTCAATCTTCTATACCGACCTTGATATTAATTATCCCTCGTTCCTTGAAGTGGTAGCCGCCATGTTGCTTGAGCAGCAAATATGTATCGTTGCTGATGTGTATTCTCTGTGGTTCCCCATTGGACTCCATTCGGGCAGCCACGTTGACCGTGTCGCCAAATAGACAGTAGCGCGGCATTTTGACGCCCACCACACCGGCTGCGCATTGGCCGCTGTGGATCCCTGTGTGTGAAAAAAGTATTTATCATTACTATTCAGGACAGTGAACACCGATGTGGTGCATTGGTAGTGGTAGACGCGAAAGATTCCGAGTTCGTTTCTCAGTGGGTCACTTAAAATGTTAATATTTATCACCTTGCGATTTTTCCCCAGTCTGGTTAGGACAAACTACCTGATTTTCCGAAAAGAAAGAATGTTTAAATTCACAAAATGATAGATAAATGTTTACACTGGTTAATCGAACCCGGAACCTATTGCACCTACCACAAGATATCAATGCGCCACATCGGCGTGCTTTGAAGGGCATGTTAAGCCATCGGGCTCTATGATTGCTTAGAACGGTTACCATGCCAAAACTCGATTGGTGATTTGTGTGGGTAGTAGCACTTTATGCCAAGACTTTATGTGACAAAAATTTATAAGCCAACATAGAGAGCTTTGTAATGTGATTTACCCAGACTCACTTAGGTACTTACTTAGGTAAGGTCGTTGACGATAGCTTAACGACCCATCTCCATTAAGAACCGACGACAAGAAGTATTTTTATTATGACATAATGCTTTATGTACTAGATTTTTGTATCGCACTTTTTTGAGAGAAATATTTTGAACGCTTGCTAACTAAGTGAAAGAGAATTACCTTGCATTGGGTAAAGAAGCTTATCGTAGGGGACGAAACTCACGAGAGTTATAGTGAGACGGATGCCTCGCAGATTTGCATTCATAGTCATGAAGATGTCTCGTACCTGGTCCAACAGATTTCATTCAACTCGGCAACGCAGCCAGCGTAATAGGTACTTTTGGACCAGGGACTTACAGGTATGAGCTGCTACATTAATGTGCATAATATAGTTAGACGTTAGGCACGTAATATTAATCAGTTAATTAAGTCTCTTTTTCTTGAATTAATCTTATCAATCTGAACTACGCCTATCCTAAAAGGTTGTCGTATGGATGTCGTATAATTCCATAGCTACCTGATAATCCGGAATGAAGGTGAAACATCCTGGACCTTTCGCTATCGGTACTTAGGTACTCATCGCTTCAGCTCAAATGCTGACTAAGTGTACTCTACAAGTACATTAAATTGTTAGCTTTTGAGCTCATCTAATGAAATTACAAGACCAATGATTTTGTGCTAATAAACTGGCAATACCTTAAACTAAACAGATCGATACCTTGCAGATGTACTTATGTAATCTTACCTGGCGCTACCCATTCAATAACCATCTACATATTTCATAACAAATAAACCATTTTCCAAGAAAGATTTCTGGATAAATAGTAGAAAGAAATAAAGGATAACCTGGTTTACCCGACCCGACCCGAGGTAGCAATATTATTGTTTACATCCTGCTCAAATGTTATGTCATGTCATTTATAATGAAAACGGAGCCAATAATAATATGCCTTTTCGGCTACGTTTCTAAAATGCTTTATTGAGTAACCTATATTCAATAAAGCAAGATATACGTAGATACAATGAAGTATTTTTTTAATTGAATCGAAAAATATCCTAATTAGATTTGGGACAAGACCAAAATAAGTATCGCATTTAAAACTAGTGTTTTTTTATTACTTAAGTTCTTATTTCATTAAAGCCGTGTAATATTACCAGAGATATTATGTAGCTTTCTAAAATCAAGTTCATTTTTCCAAACTTTCTTCACTGACGACGATAGTAGGTATGAATTAAACGTATGGGTCGTACCTCGTACCTCTTGACGTCAAAAAGCCGTCAAAAATCCGAACCTCGCCATACATGGTTCCGGAATGGTGACGTCACGAGGCATGATTCACATGATTGCCGGTACCAAACTTTGAAAAACCGTAGTTGATTGTATAACGCTTTATCTCTCAAGATAGTGCAATGATTTTAATTAAATGAATACTTAAAAAATGGAAAATCACTGATGGTAAACTTGTGATATGTCAAAGTGCTATATTTTGACCCCTTAAAAGGCCCTTTGTTCTCTATAATCGTGGCCATGATGTTAAATCTTTCCTCTTTTCTTAACTCGTAGCAAGATCGTAGCAAAGCGCTACGATAACTTGTGCGACATTGACAGTGTAACACTGTTTCAAAATTGTACTAATTACTTATTTTTAAGGTTTATTGCAAGTTTATTGATAATGTATGTGTGGTATAGACCTAGTAGTTTTAAGAGTCAGAAATAGGCATATTATAGGCAGTGATATAGATGCACCGTATATATGAGATTGCATCGATACTTATCTTTGAATTTCCTTAGATTTCCTGCCATTTTAGCTCCATTTCCGGTTGCTAGCTGGTCCAATAGCGCCCTCTACCGGAAACCATCTGTCACAGGAGACTGGCGGCGGGGTCGCCGCCATATTGCCTTCATAGCGTCGTTACTTTTTCTACAGTTAGGACGTCTCGGCGGAGATCCGTCGAATTTTTTCAATTTTTTTTAATTGTTCTGCCTAATATTAATTTTTCGCTTTAAAAACGTTTAGAAAGTGAAGTATGTGAAGTGATAGTTCCTCGCGTGTCCTTAACACGCGGAACATTTTATGGTCGGTCCATGTGACCGGTCATGTTCGTTTCGTTTTGTGCTGGTTGGCGGTGCGGCCCCAGCTGCCGCGCCGCCGCCGCTACTCAGGATATGTGAGGTAAAAAGGCCTCAACCCCGGTGAGTAATTTCTAATTAAATACTTCGTATAAGGAAAAGTCACACAAATGTGATTCTACCCTCGCTTATCACTTCACAATTTTCTGACGTACATGATACATCTCGTTCGAACGGTACGTTCGCGTACCTATACCTTGCCTGATTTGGAGCCATTCCGATCAGCTCGTACAGTCAAGCTCACGTGCAGTTATACACTCGAACTGCCAATGTACCTACCTATCTAATTCTCATGCGCGCAGCATAATATGAATGTTCTGAAGACCAAACTGTTACTCAGCCTGAGCTTGACCTAATTTTGCCCAGTACGGATTCCGATCAGTTCGATTTTGAGAGGACCTTGCTCTTCAACGCACGCATCGCGTTCGTCGAGGAGTTTTTGAGCGACCGCTCAGCCAGGGCCGGTCCCTACTAGCCCAGAAAACCTGCTACTTAGAACATGGCTTTTATCGCGTCCGTCACTTTAAATCAACATTGTCTGTTTAGAAGGAAGAAGGCGGTTATTTTAGCTCTGCCTATATCAGAATTAGCAAGAATTTTACGTTGTCCTGCGTACAATTTTAAAGTACTTGACGTGAATTGTGGAAAATATAAGTAAGTAAATAAAGCAAGTGTACGCAAGATCTCTAGAACATTCTCAGTATATAATAATATATGTTACGTATCGAAAGGGCGTAAGTACCGTCTCCATAAAACGTACCTACCCTTTATAGGTACTAAGTCAACGTAATAAGTAGTTCTGTCGGTCTAAGAATATTAAATATTCAATTTTTTATTATGATCATGATCACCGCCAGTTTCAAATTATATCATGTGTTTCAATAATGACTATGATGAACTGAGAACGAAAACTAGTCTGCTTGACATTCTTGCTTGCAGTCCACCTACATATGTAGGTATGTGGTGAAAATACGTTCGAGACGTATTTCCTTTTACTTATTCAAAACACCGTATTTCTTTCTATATGAAACACAGGCACCTAACTAGCTAAATGTTTCTTGAATTGTGCATTTGTATTTCTAATAATCCTACTCGCAAGCGCGTCGTTAAGGTACGTTGAAATGAAGCTCAGTCGAACACGCACATATCGCGGTAAATCTCGTCGTTCATGGCGTCGAGAACTGGCTCTTGCATTACAATACTTATGCCTTATTTGAACAAAGCACAAACACACACCTCTTCCATTCTGTTAAGCTTTACTCAACTGTTGACCGCTGCTGCCTTGTCACAGTGGATAAAATCTCCGCAGCTGGTTTTCCTTCCCTTTTTGTTTAGCTAGTTGACCTGTCCTCGGCTTGTCGCCGTGTATATCATAATAATACGCTGCTGTCGCCACCGCACACAGCTTATCTAAACAGCCGCTGTCTCTTATAATCTGAGAGCTTATCCTGGTACCGCTGACCTATCACGGTACTCGCCATTGCTTGAGACAATACATTTGCAATTGCAAATTAAATACGTACGATGAAATTTACTATCTACAAAGAAACCGGTTTTATGGAGGCTGTCCCGGAGCGAATCTGGGGCAGTGGTTTGTGCGCTGTGGGCCTCGTAGGCCTTTTCTTCTGCGTATGCGCCTACCAGTTCCTCCAACCCCTGCTGGTGCGACCGCCACAGTGGGTTCTTCACTCCTCTGCGTATGCGTCTACCAGTTACCTCCAAACCCTGCTGGTGCGACCGCCACAGTGGGTTCTTCACTCCTTGATACTTCTTATCAGGTCGTGCCGCAGCGAAAATGATGCTAGGCACATAATGATGGAGGTGGAAAATATATCGGTGGCAGCAGAGGCAATGAGCTCTTCATACTAACGGCAGCGCAACTGTCTTGCACCTTCAAACCCCTAGCTCCTAGCAGGAGGATTTTTTCGCCTGTTTACACACAACTGAATGTAAGAACTAAGCACAGGCCAATGCTGTGAAAATACCAATAAATGATACTGTAAATAACTATAAGAAAATGTTTCTTCTCGCTCGATTATATAATACGCCAGAAGCTCAACTGCGACAGAGAACGACAAAAGAGGATTTGTAACCACATTCTCCGAACACAATCAAATTTTCTACAAATACCGTAATACTGATGACGGTCTAGACTTCTACAGTGGTGGTAAGCAGGAGATATCTACTTATTTATTACCTGCTTGGCTTGCCTCCCCCTCATTCATATTAAGCGTCTTGACACAGCGGAGGACTGACCCGAGATACCTGTCTGATAAATATAGTAGATATAGATAGATGATACTAAAAGGAATGACTATTGCAGAAAGAGATATAAGATATTATATGAAGTTGGCTTCCAACCCGACCTTGCGCTAAGAAAGACGGCTGTGCTACCATCAGCAGCGTCAACATCTGAACCTGTATAATCTAAATGCCATAAGCGTGATCGAGTTTTCCGGCATAAGAAAAGGAATTCTGATCTCTTAGCAGAAATAGACATAACCTTACAAGAAAATCTGTTAATAAAAAGTGGGGGGGGGAGCACACCCATGAATACACAGCGGTAGCAGCACAGCACCCAGCAGCATAGACAGTCAGCCGTCACCGCCACTGCGATTTGCAGTCTGACAACCACAGTGCCAGTAGCCTCTTTTATTTTTTATTTATACATTTCACATAATTATACAAATATTTATGTTTATAGATGCAGATTGCAGGTACACTCATCTCTTACTTCTTTACCAGTTTTAATTATAACTACTCTCAAGGTACTTAACTTTTTTATCAACTGATCATCCAATCGGTTGTCCACTGTCTATAACAACAGGTGAGTGTCAGGTTGACTTGATTGTCAACCATTGCCGTCATTACATTGCAAAAGAGTTGCCGCATATAAAATGTTATGCTGTCTAGTTTGTATCAACCCACCCACAAAGAAAAATTCGTTTTGTGTATGTACCAGTAGCAGAATTTAGCGATGGGGTTTACACCAAGGCTTTACATTTACCTTAAATTATTATTTGCTGCTAAATTAGGTATAGAAATATATCTCTAGTGCTTGTTGCAATAAGTACAGTTTTGACCACCCTGATTATTACCATCAACCAGATTTCACAATTTTTATTGTGAGTGGTGTCAATTCTCTCCTGAGCCGTAAGTTGTAGGAACTCTATAATTCCTAGCTCTACCAGGCTGTCTCTACAAGTCCAGGACATGGGAGTCGTATACCTGGATAACATAGAAGTTACATCCGTCACCAGAGAATCGTATAATTATTATTATTATTTTTTCTTTTTTTGTAAGTACTTCCCTATATATAAATTTATTTTTGGAGCGCTCACCCATGCGCTCAACTTGAAGCAAGGTACCTTGTTGTACGAATGTATGTAACATGCCGGAGTAAAGTAATAAATATATCTGAAAATTTTATCAATCTGAAGCACGTTAGCCCTTAAATCTGAATACAATATCTAAGGGCGGAATAGCTACCCATCTTGTAGCTTTGGTAAGTAAGTACCTAAGTAATACAGTTCCTTCACTGCGCAGAGCCGTTCTGAGCTAAGCGACATACCTGGTTAAAACATTACATATACCTATTTTGCACTGGCGCGCAGTGACCATGACTTTTGCTTGAGCACATATTCCATAACGCGGACATGTACCTACATGTCGCTAACTACATCACTATTGTCATAATATTTGGTCTAACAGCTATTTTCAATCTGGTAAAACAATATCTAACAGTGGTCCATGATAGCTCTTCTTTTCTTTTCTAAACAAGGCCTGTATTATTGTAAACGTACGGTGAACATATTTGTTATCTGTATCATAGCATAGTAATATTAGTAATCCCAGTTGGCAATAGGGGCTTCAACGATACGTAAGCCGAATGCCTTTTGACAATGATGAAACTATTTAAAGCAAATCTTAAAATACTTTCATTGATAGTTAAATTAATTAATAGTTGAGTATATTTCAGACTTATCCTAACTGTTTTGTTAGGTTATTTACAATACACACACATGCCTAAAAGATTGTGTAGCGTATTGTCTACTGGGTTAATACATGTCATTCAATTAACTTTTCACTAATAAATATGATGTCATTTATCATCACATTTTAAATACAGGTACTTTATCCATCACATAGCGTCGTTAGCTGTCACCAGGAGTTAGAAACACGTCTCATATATACGGTGCATCTATATCACTGCCTATAATAGTGCAAGTTTTACAAAACAATAAAACTTGTATTATGGTGCAGATATAGATGCACCGTATCCGATAAGGGCTCCTGGTGAGAGACTTCTATGAAGGCAATATGGCGGCGACCCCGCCGCCAGTCTCCTGTGACAGATGGTTTCCGGTAGAGGGCGCTATTGGACCAGCTAGCAACCGGAAATGGAGCTAAAATGGCAGGAAATCTAAGGAAATTCAAAGATAAGTATCGATGCAATCTCATATATACGGTGCATCTATATCTGCACCATAATACAAGTTTTATTGTTTTGTAAAACTTGCACTATTTTACAAGTAACATAAAAGATTTTGACACTAAATATACCTAATGTTACTGAGATTAGCTTATGTTATAGAGACTAAATTAGCTGAACTATGATCTAGGCGCATGACTAATTGAAATAAATAATTATAACAAGAGCTAACCGTGGCATTGTAGGCTCAACAAATATCAGTACCTAGATGCCTAGATGTCTGCAGAAATAAGCCTTTTCATCATACATAATTAATCCGGATGTAGCTCACGCCCGAGATCCAAATGACGCGCAATGTCAGTCTAAGCTCTTGTTTTGCTTGTGACCTTGAGTAACTATGATGTATTGTTGTATGTTGGGTTACAAACACGTGCGCAAAAAATAAGTATAAATGTAACCTTCAAATGCGAAACAGTATCAAATAGGTATTCCCTTTGTTGGATGACAGACAGCGAACTTTCGTGGAACTCTTTCATCATTTTGTCAACTAACCCACTTTGAGCCACCAACACAGGTGTTTGTGTTTTCCGGAAATCACACCGGGTACGAGTATTACAGTTTGCTATTTTCCTTCTCTTATAGTCTTTTTCTTACCTATCCTGGTGCAAAGCCTGGCTGACGGTATGTGCCACACCCTGATCTAGGGTACTTCATCCAGAACATGCAGCGTGAGGAATGGCACCAATCAGCTTGTAGCAGTCCATTGCTGTTAAGCCTTCCCAATGTGCGCCATAAGCCACGATCTTCCGTTTTCGCCATCCATTTGCTACCAGTCGCCTTCTTTTCATCATTGCATTGGTTCTTCTGTCCTGAGGGCGTCCAACGTGACGCTTGCCAAGGAGCCTCTATTCGAGAACCCGTTTACTCCTCCGTCCGTCGATACTAAGACATATGTGACCAGCCCACTGCTGTGCAGTATGCATTGGTGCGCTATATTCCCTACACTGTACGAACTATCTTTTTTTCTTACCTATCCTGATGCAAAGCCTGGCTGATGGCATGTGCCGCACCTTGATCTTGGGCACCTCATCCAGCACATGCAGCGCCAGGATGCCACCTCAGCAGCGTGCTTGGAGCACCTCTCCGGAGCGCCTGCGACCACCATATACGCGTCTCCTATGGTCTCCACCTGCGAAAAAATATATATTTTAGGAGCACAGAAGGAACACGTATTTATTAGGCAAGAGACTTTATTCTACTTACATACATACATTAATCTCGCCTTTAACCCATGCGGAGTAGGCTGAGCGCCGACGATCGCAAAAGCCGCATATGTCAAATATCTGAGGGATTTTTCAGATAAATCCCATAATTTCTGAATGACCGCTATAATTTTAATACTCATGAAACCTTCGTTACTTTACTACGACCGCGGAAAAGCTATTTTAAGCCGGTAACACACGGATCGGCATGCCATGCTGCGGCAAGCGGCAGTTCATTCTTAAATTCAATATTTTTAATTAGGTCATGATTAAGTTTAGTTTATATCCTTTTCTTACAAACCAAACCCTGTTCGGGTTCACATTTGTGTCAAGCAACATATTTTTATGATCTAAACGTACAACATGAAAGCAATAAAGAATTGAGTACTAAGTATATTGTGTATTGGGTATCAAAGGGTACGGATGAGTGGATTCATCATATATAACATACGAGACAAATAGTAAAAAGCACTCGAACATAGGTAATCGAATTTCTTTCACTTCCAGAAATGTCTCTTCGAATATGATTGTGTTCCACATTTGGACCGTCTTCAAAAAAACAATAAAGATACAAATTGTAATACCGGTACGTCGTTCTCGGCTCGGCTCGGGCTTGGACTTGGGGAATTTGAAATTTCCTTGCATCTGAGAAATGCGTAAGGCAACGGACGTTACCTACGTTACGTACGTATGAGCAATGAGTTCCACCATTTTGTTGACATTTCTCTAAAATTGCAAGTTTTCTAGCGCAATTCGGCCTTTCACAGAGGCAAGTTAAAACGAACTCGGATCCTCGAAGTTCCAAGAAGTGTGATGACAGAACGATGCACAGCACTTTGAATCCATCATGCCGGCCTAGGATGTCAACTATTGCCAAACAATATCGTAGTTGAGTGTCAACAGCGTTCGGTGCGGGTGGACGGCAAAATGACGACTCGCAAGAGCAAATATTTTTATAGTGTGTTACAGTTTATAGTATGCGTGATATAATTTAAATACCTAATAGTAGTAGGTAGATATGTTTAAGCCAGGTTCCTCATTTCAAAATTTAGAAAGAAGAAGAGGCAACACTTTATGTAGGTATAAATAAATGATCGGAAGCAGGGGGCGAACTGCCTTTTCGTAAATTCTGTAAAGTTTTAGGGCTTTATAAGGCTTTGCCACTGTACATGAGGTGAATAAATTTGCAACCATTGAAACATTGGGATTTTTGAACGTGCAGTGAAAATGGTATATTCTTTTCATATTACCTACAGGAGGAGCAAGCAGCACTGCGCGTTGCAGATTCCGAAAGATTTTACCGTCGACTTTAAGGAATGGTTTAGGTATTGAAACAAATGTACCCTGATAGCAAATCCTTCTAACTCAGTTAAATTAATTAGAGTAATTTATATAAAAGAAGCAGTACCGGAAAGTAATAATATTATTACGATATTTTTATTGTGATTGTGACACCATTGTATATCTACTGCCCACCGTTCTGGTAATATAATCTTCATTTTAGTGTAATGTAATACCAAGTTATAGACCATTAAATCTTTAGTACGCAATAAAGTGGCCCAAAAAAGACTGTGGATCGAAAATATGGCTCTATTTGACACGAACCGTTTTCAGTAGAAAATTAAATAAGTATTGATTAACCCACTTAAGGCTGCTTTTCTACCAAAAATATGCGAAGAAAATGTGTCGAATCGTAGGAGTATGTTTATCGGAGTTTATTCTAGGTACACAAGAAAAACACATACGGCAAATACATTGGGACAAATTTGCAACAGGTCTACTTATTTCTGAAAAGAAATATTATTCTGCATTTCTAGGGTAGTGAGATGTCATAAAGTGAGGCGTTAATGACTGTGCACGCAGATATCCCTTGTACCGTGTAAATACACCATAAGGGATATAGGCGTGATACCTATATGTATGTATCCCTCGTAACTACTTCTCGCTTGTATAGTATACACAAAAAACTTGCTTTGCTTTTCCACTAGCGCTTGTCCTAAGTATCGCTAGGAAAACGAAGTGATTCTATTGGTGGAATTTTTTGTCGCACACCGCTTCTTGTGGAAAAGCAACCTAATCTAAGAGACCAATTTAAAATGGTTCTTTGCAGTAGGTACACGTTTTTCCTTCGTACTAACCGGAGCTAAGTCTTTCAAATAGTGCTGTTGATAGAACCTTTCTACGAACAGGAACTAATAATACAGATTGTATTTCAGGGTCTTCATTAAAAGGGTCCGATTTCTCTATAAAACTCGATACCTATATAATAGTCTAAGCAGCGGCTCTAAGGAAGTTACGAATCTCTGGGTCTAACCATACCTGCGTCTTAGTAGTTCCTTTTTCGGACTAAAGTTGATAAAAAAAGATTTTTAGTAAAGTAAAATTTTACGTAATCTGAAAAGCCAAGACAGGGACTAAACAGACCTTTAATATTAAATTAAGCGTCGAGAACCTAGAACCTTAACCGTACTAAGGTAAATGAGCCCTATTCTTACTAATTAAGGATCACGTTATTAGGTACCTTACTAACTTTACTTACTTACTTATACTTATAAACTTTACATACCCACCATAACACAATTTATTGTGACCTATTAATTCTACCTGTGGAAACTTATTGCCGTTTGAAGCCGGCTTAGAATAGCATTCTCCAATAATATGTTTCCCGTAGGTGTCGTAAGAACCGAATAAGGGACTTTGAGAGTTTAATGTTTAAATTTTAGGGGACAGGCTGACATCTTGTTACTAAGGTGATACACAGCCTTCTGAATGACTTTCAAACTTTTGGTAGACGTGGTGTGAATGGCCGTTTTTACAGCCATTGACGCTCTACCTACCCCGCAAGGGATAGGTATATAGACTCAATCAAACCTTATGTATACTCTAAGGGTCTGCTAAGGGTTTGTACCCTATTTTAATTAAACAAGTTAAGGTATCAGAATCAAGAAAAAGAATAAGAATAAGAATAAGATTTATTTGCATTAAATGTAGTTAATTAACATGGTGTTCATTTTTAAATATAAATAGTATCATACATTTAGATTATGGTCAATCACGCAAATTATAAAAATTAATTAGAATTTAAATAGTCATTAACAGAATAAAAACATTTATCTAAAAGCCATCTCCGTAATGTCAACTTGAATCGACTAATCGTAAGGTGCTTCATATGTTCAGGTAAATGGTTATAAATTCTCACACTCATCGCGAAACTATTCTTACTCATCATTTCTGTCCTCATTTTTGGTAGAACTAGTCTTTCGGGATACCTCGTGTTGAAAGTAGTAATTTGATGTTTCTTTTTAAATAAGCTAGGAAAACTCTTCACGAAAACACATACTTCGAATATGTACAGCCCTGGCAATGTAAGCAGGTTTAGCTCCTTAAATAAAGGTTTACAGGATTCGGGCGGATATATATTTTTCATAGCTCTGACGCATTGTTTTTGGGCAATAAAAAGGCGATTTATTTTTACGGAATTTCCCCACAAAATTATACCATATCTTAGGTTAGAAGCTACATAGCCGTGGTAAGCTTTAAGGGCTGTATTTATATTACTTACTTTTGTGAGTCGCCACAAAACATAAGAGAACCTATTTATTTTGGTACAAATTTTATCTATATGAGATTTCCATGTACATTGGTTATCTAACATAAATCCTAGAAAATTAACATTTTTTGTCTCAGTTAGGATTTTATTATCGATAGTTAGTTGTAAATTTGAATTTGATGTGCATCTATTTGTAAATTGTATATATTGTGTCTTATCTATATTAACTTTTAAATTATTATTGTCAAGCCATTTCACTATGTCATTAATTGTATTAGATAAATTTTGTAAATGATTATTTTTATTAATGTCAGAAATTATAATAGATATGTCATCAGCGAATAAGGTACACGTATGTCGAGTGATTAAGGGTATGTCATTAATGTAGATTAAAAAAAGCAGAGGACCGAGTATGCTTCCTTGAGGTACACCGACTTTTTTGCCTGTAGATTGAGAGTGGTATACTACTTCCTCATTGTTTTTATTAAGATTTTTAATTTCTACAATTTGTTGTCTGTTACTCAAATAGCTCTTCAACCAATCATGGGCACTTCCTCGAATCCCGTATTCTTGACACTTGTTTAGTAGCAAACTGTGTGAAACATAATCGAACGCTTTCGACATATCTACACTAATATAATAAAGAGGAAAACTTTGTTTTTTTGTTTTTTTGTTTGTTTGTTTGTTTGTATGTAATCGATAAACTCCGAAACTACTGGACCGATTTCCAAAATTCTTTCACTATTAGAAAACTACAACATCCCTGAGTAACAAAGGCTACTTTTTACCACGGGAAAATTCCTCATTCCTACGGGAAAACGGTTAGCAGCAGGAAAACGGGGAAATAAAGCAGATATTACCCAAATTAGCCAAACCGCTTTACCGATCCTCGCGAATTTTGGCACTGATATTACTATCATATAAAAGACGGACATGGTCAGCCCTCGAGGATCTGAAGTACCTGATGAAGACCACCAGCATCCCATATAAACTATAAGAGATACGGTCATGGCTTCATAGAAAAAGTTGTTCACCATGACGGGCCACTTCTGCTGGCACATGGTCATCGAGGATCTGGAGTACCTGATGTAGACCACAAGCATCCCATCTAAACTATAAGAGATAGGGTAATGGTTTGAAAGTAAAAGTTATTCAGCACGACAGGCTGCTTCTGCTGGCACTTGGTCACGAGGGTCTGGAGTACCTGATGTAGACAACCAGCATCTCATCTAAACTATAAAAGATTCGGTAATGGCTTCAAAGTTAAAGTTATTCAGCATGACGGGCCGCTTCTGCTCGCACATGGTCACGAGTGTCTGGAGTACCTGATGTAGACCACCAGCACCCCATCTAAACTTTATTAGACTGGGTAATGGCTTCAAAGTTAAAGTTATTCAGCATGACGGGCCGCTTCTACTGGCACATGGTCACGAGGGTCTGGAGTGCCTGATGTAAACCACCAGCATCCCATCAAAACTATAAGAGATACAGTAATGGCTTCAAGTTAAAGTTATTCGCCATGACAGGCCGCCTCTGTCGGCACATGGTCATGATGAGTAACTTCTGCTAGAATGGATTAATGGACCTTTTACTACGGGCAAAGATCCCATTTCTACGGGAAAACAGGTAAGTAGCAGCGAGTGAAACCGCTGGGCGGGCCGCTATCGAAGAATATAGCTGTAGTGCAGATTTTTTTGTCAACGCTATCGATAATTTTATTAATTAATTTAAATGCAGCTAGTGTTGTCGATTTTCCTTTTTGAAACCCATGCTGCTCGTCGCATAAAATATTGTATTTATCTAAGAAGGACATTATTCTACTATGCATACACTTTTCAAAAATCTTAGACATCACTGGGATCAATGCAATTGGTCTATAATTATTTGGGTCTTGCCTATCGCCCTTATTTTTATAAATCGGTTTTATTATTGATGTTTTTAATCTATCAGGAAATATTCCTTGTTGGAAGCTAAGATTTACAATCTGAGCTAGTACGTGAGATATGTACGGTCTACTTAATTTAATTACTTTGGTAGATAGGTTGTCATTTCCTACTGATGAAGTGTTATTCAATGAATTTATTACTTTTTCAATTTCTGATGGAGTTACCGGAAAAAGAAACATGCTGTGGTTATTATGATTTAGTTTGTAACTGTAGGGTACATTGTTATCCAGTGTATCGTCTATTGAGAAATATTGATTCAGGGCATCAGCAATATTTTTCGGAGTTTTAATTATTTGATTTTCATGGACTATTTTAACGATAAAAGTTTTTAATTTAGGATTAGCTTGTTCTTCTTTTATTATCTCCCACGAAGCCTTGGAAATATTTTTTGCATTGCGAATGCGTCCTTCATTTTCAAGTTTTTTTGAAGTTATTATACATTTTTTTAACAATTTATTATATTGATTGTACCTCTGTAAATCCTGTCTTTTCTTCGTTTGGTAATAATTGTATCTTAATTTACGTTTATTTTTTGCAGCTTTCCGTACTCCTTTTGTAATCCATCGTGGGCGTCGTGGTTTGTTTGTTACTTTGATTTTAACTTTGGGGAAACAAAGATCGAAAAATAAAACGAAAATATCATGAAAGCTGTTGAATGCTTCATTCAAATCCGTTTTTTCATATACGTCAAGCCACGAAAGGTTTTTTATAGAATTCAGAAACTTCGTCATATTTTCGGGACTAAAGTCTATTTTATTTATATACCAACTATCTGGCCCGAAGTTCTTATTTTCAACCGGCACAAATAATATTTGTGCTTTATCGTGATCAGATAGATGTAGGTCCAAGACTTCACCTCTAGCGTTCGGGATATTACTCAGTATTTGGTCCAGACAAACTTTTTTTCTGGTTGGTTCAGTAATGTGAATAATTAAATTATAATTCTGCGTTATTCTCTTGAGTTCAGTTAGGGCTACTGATGGTTTAAATAAATCAATGTTAAAATCACCTGCTATAACGATTTGTTTCTTAGTTTTATTTCGTACTTTTAATATCATTTTTTCTAATTTAAATAAAAATGTCTTAGGATTTGAATTTGGTATCCGGTATATACAAATTACTATAAGTTTAAGTTTAGGAATTTCAACTCCACATACTTCGAACGTGTTAATTGCCGCTAGCTCTTTAATAGAATTAATCGGTTTAGTTTCAATGCCTTCCTTACAGAAAATGCATGAACCACCTCTACTTTTGTTAAATCTAGAGTAACTGTCACATAAACTAAAACCATTTAAACTAACGTTACATTCTTGTCCTTTTTTGATAAATGTTTCAGTTAGGCAGATTATATCAAAATGCAAATTTTTCTTTGATAATTCGTGTAAAGTTATTTCAAGTAAATCTCTTTTTTCTCTTAAGCTATGTATATTTTGATGAAATATTTGTATATAACCCTGTTCATTAGGCACGAAAAAAATCAGTATCATTTTGGCATAAATGAGGTGCTTCCTGTTCATTTGTGTGTTGAGAAGAGCTTTTCAAAATAGAAAAATAATCAAGTATTGTTTTTTTCGGTTTTGGTTTAGGTTCTACTTTGGCTTTCGGTTTCGGTTTAAAATAATCCAATATGGTATTCTGTTTTGGTTTTACACTCTTACACGAGGCATCACGAAACACCCTCTTCTTTGTGAAATTCAGAAATTTTGCGTCGTAATCCATACAGTCAATTATATAGTTTATTTTTTTACAAGTGACAGAATGTGAGGTAGAGTATGTTTCGTTTTTAACAAAGTAACAATTTGTATTATTCCTGCATATTAACTCTATATTGTAGTTTAGTAAATTTTCATTGAGGAAATTATTTTTACTGACAGATAATATTATAACTGCATTTTTACTTGATAAAAACTTGACGATTGATCTTAATTCAGCTATAAATTTAGTTGGATTTTTGTCATTTTCCCCAACAATAAGTACAATTTTATCTCCAGTTTCATAATTTTGGTTGTAGCAATGTTTGACTATGTCTTCAGTCCTAGCATTTGTCTTGATCATTGAAAAAACTTTATACTTTTCGTATGTATTGTTTATCCTTGATTTCAGTAAAGATGAGGCTTGTTTCAGACCTTGTTGCGATCTGTAGAGCCAGATACTTTTAGACGGGTGTTGCTTGTTTGCAGGCTGGGTTGTTGTAGGTATCGTTTTTGGGATTTGGTTTGAATTTGCTGGTAAAGGTATTTCAGTCTTAGGGCTAGTGTTGTTTTCTATCGGTGTTTGGGTTTGTCTCTTCACATTTTCTGCATTTTCATTATTTCCAGTGGAATTCAAAGAGAAATTTAGAGTTTTAGATAAGTCTTTTTGCTTCTTGGTTGCTGAGGGAGTGGAAGTTGGACTTGATTTACATAATGTTTTAAGCCTTAAAATTACTTTATCTTTTTCCAGCAATAGATTCTTTAATGTGTAAATTTCAGTGATCATACTTTCAATTTCTTTGTCTGCGCTTTGAATTTGTGCTAGTTGCTCGGAGACTAAATTTTCAAGCTCCTGTATTTTATCTTCTGAATTTGTTCCTATTTCCGGGCAGCTTCTGTTATGTTTCATTGACGATAGGCTTCGATACTTTAGATCTTCATTATCTGTATCATATTCGTCGTCAGAAGAAGAAGAAAGAATTGCAAAAGAATTCGAAACTGGAACAGTAGGTACGTATAGTTCTGGAGTATTTACATATTCTCTCTCTTGCATTTGCAGACCGGTCTTGGTCTTTGGTATTTGGTCCGGGCTAGTAACAGATGGTATATTCTGTTTATTTCCCGTATCTTCCCTATCTGCAGCAGCTTGTGCGTTGGGAGTTGAAGAAGAGTCTCGCTTTGAATAAAGTGTGCGGATACATTTTTTACACTTCCATGCCTGTTTCTTTGCGGGTTCCATTAGGTCATATAGCTTGATTGAAGTTGAGGTGCATAAAACATGATAGATACCATTACAGATAGAGCATATCAGATTATCCTTCTTTCTTCGCTCTATAGGTTTTCCACATTGTCAAATATAAAAATCAAGAAAAAAATAAAAAAATAAAAAAGCGCACCGGCTTGAGATTTGATCTTGCGACTCTGCGCACTGGATCTTAGTAACTGACCACTCGACCAAACTTGCTGTGACGATTTGAGTGAATTAAGCTTATAAGTTCTAACTGTCAGGTATGCGGTAGGCGAGTGCGGCGCACGATTTGTGCCGATTTTTGATTTTCAAAGATTTTCCTCGCTATCCTCTCGCCACCTTGTTTAGCTAAATTGGGTTAAATTCAATTAAGCAAAAAAAAAAGTTTCTATTCAATTGTTGTTCAGTTTTGTAAGTAGAACAAACACACCCTGATAATAATTGTACTGAATAAAATGAACCTTACATACAAATAGGTCAAACTGCTGCGTACATCGTAATCATCGTCGGAAAATAAACTTGCAATCGATCTGATACAGGAAACACAATACATTAATTAAGCAACATGTAATTCCAATCCGGAAACAAAAGGTACATTACATACATACACGGTAGGGCGCATCGGCAATCATTTTCATTACATTTCGAAAGCATGTTTGCTACTTAGTAGAAGCTTAATAATTAGCTACCTAATCTGCGGTGCAGTATATAGGATGGAATAACACAAAATATAGAGTTTACAGAAGGTTCACTCGACCCTATTTAGCATTTTTGCGATTGTCACTTGTTTGTTACATAGCCAGGGTTGCTGCTGTTTAAAATCTCAAAGTACTTATAAGAATATCAAAACAGCAAAAACTGATACAAGAACGTCATATTAATTCTGAGCGTAATCCAAGAAATATGACGTTCATAGCGACCATATTCTTAGTTACCTTAAGAGTTAGTATTCTTTGCCTTAAGTTCCCCTGAGATTCCAGTTAAAGTCAGTAAGCGTCAAAATTGTCGCTATTATCTACTGAGTGAGAGTAAAGGCACACCGCGCCCTGTTTCCCTAATTTGTGCTTACACGGTAGGGCGCATTGCTAAGCAACTTAATTACATGTCGTGAGCATGTTCGCTACTTAGCGGGGAGCTTAATAAATATTTACCTAATCTGCAGTGCAATATAAAATATAGATAGAACCAAGATAGATCTTAGAAATAGATAAAAAGAATCTGTTATTAATCTTTGAACGTGAATAGGCTTCTTGTGGGTGATAGGCTCGCGAGAGTTTAGAGAGATGATCATGTTTTCGTGTTTCTCATGTTTCAACTGTGACATAGATCCGAATATGCCTGGTGTATTTCAATTCAACCGCCTAAGAGTTAGACTTTTGTAACGTCTGCCTTCTAAGGTATCATAGGCGGCAACTTGGATCTACGGGTTTACATACATACATATATTACGCCTATATCACTTGCGGGGTAGGCAGAGCTTAAATGGCTGTAGAACGGCCATTTACACAAAGTTTGAGAGTCATTCAAAAGGATGTTACCATAGTGCCAGGTTGTGACCCTGTCGCCGAAATTGCAATACACATAAACTCTAAAATCCCTTAGTCGCTTCTTACGGCACTCACGGGAAATTTAAGGATAGATGCTATTTTAAGCCGGCATCACAAAGCACCGACGACGACTTTACGTCCCGTCCAAAGCAAGTAAGTACCTTTCTTTCGCAATTTAAAGCCCACGGGGAAATTCCTGGAGCACCCGAAATAATGTGGTAAATGAAATGGGGCAGTGATGGTTCGATAATGTCTGATCAAAGTGTTTCCGAGAGAAGTTTAATGTACAGAAGATAAACAAATAGACATGGACAACATATTATCGTCGTAGTTTTCACGTAGGAACTATCGCAACTTCTTTTTTACAAATGTGCAGGGGAGCGATTTGATGAAATCCATAAAGAGTAACAACTCTACCAAATAATTTTAAATTGCATAGTTTTAATTGCATAATCGATTACTTACTAAAAATTGATTATGTTAAAAAAACGTTAATTTTTTAATAATGAGGCCTTTGGGCGCTATTAAAAAAGCCTAGATAAATCATCGGTGTGTGACTCTGACAAATGTACGTTCACCCTTATTCCGCGTCATCGTGATGCCTCTATTTATTTATTTTCCGCTCCGTCGTCGCGGCTCCAAATTTGGGACTCACTTTGTAATGTAAAAGACTCTTGCAACATACAATATCTACGTATGCCACAGAATCAACATTGTAGAATAGAGAATTTGTTTATCATTAATCAAATAGTTGATGGCAAGGATATACCGAGTGTTACAGAACGACAAATAAATACGAAAGGTAGTGGAAAGATCCTCTGTACTAAAAATAAAATAAAGCGAGGTGTCATTTTCGAAAATTACAAAGAAGAAAAGCGTTAAATTACATTTACTTAATTTTTATCATGTCAAGTTCATGACATAGTGACTAAGTGGATTAGGTTATTGGTGTTGTAGGTCAGAGTGAAGGTCAGTGGAAAGACACCTCCAAACCGCCGCGCGCTGTCTCCTCCCTAATTTGTGTCCTAACTCCAAGGGACGCCCCACATAAATAACGTCAGAATATAAAGCGAATTTTTACGACATTTCGTCGCTTTACTGCCTGCTAGCTAGAAGGTAGTAACCAAAAACTTGAATGAATAGGTACCTAAGTAATACCTATTTAGTATTTACAGAATCCTGGCAAACTGTAAAATTACGTTCTTCTCACTAAAACGCTTTTTCTTCTTTTCACGTCGATTGCAAAGGTTTTAATGCTTATTTTTATTTACTAACTCGGCTGCTAGACTTTGGAGCGGATAGTCCTTTTTCAATGAATTTTCAATAAAATTCAGATGCTGAGGGTTCATTTACATTACAAAAAGTTATTGGAATTTTGTCATGTCACTGCCGCTTAGTCTATTGGAACAATCTCTTCTATGTAGTTTTATTTATTGTTACTATCGTCAGGAAATCCACCTACCCATTTAAGATCAACTTATCCTGGTTTTGCTAAGTATTTGTATGAAAAAAAAAAACCGTATTTATAAATTAGTCTCTCAAATATTTCGTTCCGTTCCGTTATTTTTTTCTAGAAAACGTTTTCCAGTGGTTTATTTTTTAAGAGACTTTTGTTTATTTCTTATGAATTTTCATCGATAATTCGAAAACTTCTGAACGTTTTTTGTTTTAAGGGCCAAGGAATGGGTAAGTATGCTTTTATCTTTTTATAAGAGGGTCTTGTAACATTCTACGAATCTTTGAGTGGGCAACAAAACGTTAGGTAGGAACTTTTATTACGCATTTTATTTTATTGTTTTACAGTTTGCGTTTTTTTTTCTTCTGTATGTCTAAATAAACACTGATAGGTATAAACCTCAGCTATACTGGATTAAGGACCCTATAAAACCCTTTACTAGTACGTATAATTCCTGACAACAGGGTTCATTGGGTCGTTGACGACTTGGTGACCCACTCGAAGAAGAAGAAGAAGTGTGATTCCTCCATGGCTGGGTCTAAGGGTCGGTGGTATACCGAAAACTCAGCAGTCATAATCAGACCATGGAAATAAATAACTTTCCCTAATTAGCTGGTTGTGAGAAATGAGAACGTTTGTCGAATTCCCATACAAAATTTAGCTGTTTTTGTCATTTAAAAACATAAATGATCCATGGAAATGTTATTCAGTTTCATGATCTGATTACGCCTGCGAAATTTTCGTTAAACCCGTCAATTACACCCTGTAGTACGTGTATACATACAGAATTACATGCATATAGTAGAGTATATGCAAAGATGTTTTTTGTGTCGTGTGATGCCTTAGAATAGCATCACTCTATTTCCTATACACCGCGGGTGTCGCAACAGGCGACTAAGGGACTCTAAGGTATAATGTGTATAACAACTTTAGGTGACCGACAAATTAGCGATTACTACAGTGATACACAATATTCAGATAATTTGTCCGATGTGACAATAACGATCGTACTTTTTCGACCGTTGACGCTCTGCTTACCCCGTAAGTGATAAATGCGTGATGTATGCACGTATGTTGTTTTTACGCTAAAACGTACCTTATACACGTTGTAATAAGAGATGATAGCGTCGCAGCACGTGTAGAGATCGTTGAGTATCTCGACTACCTGTCAAAATAAGGAAAAAAGAGATTAAGAAAACATTCAATAGACCTACGTCACCGTCTTAAAATAGCATTGTCACTTTCAGTCCAATAGGCTTAGAAAAGAGGAGATTATCGTTTATTGTTTTGGCGTTTTCTTTCTTTGTCGACAAAGTATATTTAGCAGTGGCGAAGGGTCCATACCTACATGCCGATTACCGTCGGCTTCCCGTTCAGAAATTTACAAATTCAAACTCTTTTATCAATTTACTTTCATTTTGCATTTTGTTTTGCTCCATCCTACATTTGTTACAATTTCACCCTTCACCACTGATATTTGGTATTATTTGCTATTGGTTATCAAGCACATTTCTAGTAATAAACTATAAGTTAAATACGTGAAAGAATTGCTAGTTGATCAGTATTCATATAGTGTTATACACAGAAGTGAAAAGTTTTCGAATAATTGATGGCCTGATGAAAATCTCAATTACATTATCAGGCAAAGCACTCTGGATAATTCGATTGCCCAGGTCGGCTGATGAGAAGAGTTAATTTTGAGGGTTGTGACCTTGACTGTGGGTAGTAAATAGTAGAGTAAGGGCAGGTACATAAAGAGTATAGAAGGTTACTTTTAATTAAGTACAAGTGTATGAGGCGGCGTTCTGCTTACAAAACTGAAAATTTTTCATTAGAAACTAATCATCGAATATGAAAAAAAACGGACCTCTCATACTAAGTGTCGAACTTTACTACAACTACGTTAAAGTTTAATACAATTTTGAAATTACCGCAATCAGATTTTTAATACATTTGCTTGTCTAACAGCGTTTTTTCAAAGGTTTTATAAATTACACCAGTGAGCAAAGAACTCTGCAAATTACAATTCAGAGGTATATTGGGTGAATTCATTTAGCAAGAAGGCCACGGGCAACGAGGCGTCAAAAGAAAAAGGGTTGTTGAGCAGTTGTTGGGGCGCAAAAATAATCAGTTATAAGTAGTAAATATTGGTGGGCGCCCAATACACAGAGACGGCTATAAGGAAACGTCACTATAATCACAGTTCAGACAGACATCTAAAGCCGTCGTTGTCAAACCATCTCAAACCGGCTACTTGTTAAATGTCAACAGCGTTCGGTGCGGGTGGACGACAAAATTACTACTCGCAAGTGGAAATATTTCTTTGTGTTATAGTGTGAGTGTGATATACTTACTAACTCATTTAAAAAAATCAGATATAAGAATTAGTAACGCTAGGGTGTAGGTATAAATGATCGGAAAAAGGGACGAGCTATCTTTCTGTAAATTCTCTATATTCTGTTATAGAACGTGCTTCTGAAAGCAAAGGACTCAAGCTTTATTATGGAAATAGAGAGATGATTTTTTGTTGGTTTCAATGGCAAGGACAAGCTTTTACGAAACAAAGTCTATGGGGTAGGTACTGAACGAACGAATAAATAAATCAAAATGGCGGATTTTGTACGTAAAATATTGGGTGAAAGTGACCGATAGCAAAAATACAGGACGGGCTCGTGATAAGGAACAACTTTTCGCAAGGAACATAGGTCGAACAATGAAAAAATAAATAATTTGGGCCTCCCATACAAAATTGCCAATCAGCTCATACGAGTTACCTACTATGGGAGGATTAAATTTTTTTTCATAATTCGACCTATGTTTCTTGGGGAAAGTTTCGACCTATGTTTCTTATTCCTTATTGCTAGCCCGCCCTGGATTTTTCATTATTGGTCACTAGCAAAATTTCGTCTTTTACCTGCCTATAGCTTTGAATTACTACAGAAAGGTAAGTATATTTTTTAGTTTAGTTTAGTTTTATTTATCACACAGTGGAAAGAACATTATAAAATTACAGAATTACATAATCAGTCAAATCATAAGTTTTCACAATGTGTTCGTCAAAAAACCAATAATAAACATGTCGAATATCAGAAAGGAATGGGCACCACGAGCGGGATGAAGGGCGGAAGAAGAAGCCCATAACAAAACAAAACATAAAATCTTACGCGCGTCAGGAATGTCAGGATATAAAACCAACAGCACGTCGTGGGCGTACACTCGTCGAGTACCTGATGGATACTTGATGGATGGAATACTGCATAGTCAACTGCCGACTCCCGTCAGGATACTACATCGTCACATACTACCTCGAACCACTGCCACTATAATGATAAACCACAGTATACTCACTATCACGTAGTCAGCTCCTCCGATGTGCTTGTTTCGGAATACGATTCCTCGTCAGGCACGGTATCACCGTACGACAAGCCGTCCGTCCACAGTCATACCATGCCACTAGCAAACCAACCTTAGAACCTTGGGCACAGCGTCTTTTTTACCACACATCGGATTCCAATCATGACGGTGATCAACACTGAACACCGTAGAAGTCCTCTGCCCGCAGCCTTGCGCGCCTACAGAGAGACACCACCATCAGTAGTCACCATCCTCGCACGATCTCTGCATTTCACAAACCTGTTTAGGGGAAAACGATAACAATTATCACACAATTCATGATCTCCACAAATATTCCAAAAGCCACACAAATATAGGGCTCCGCCATCACCTGATGACTCCGGTTCCTCCAAATACTCCAGGATTCCTGTGATTTCATCGGATTACGAACGATATCTCAAAAAGACACAAACTAAACCACACTTTATCCGGAACTCTTACAATCTTCACAAATATTCCACTAGCCTTATGAATCTAGGGCTCCGCCATGGCCCGAAGACCACAGATCCTTGAAAGGCTCCAAGATTACCAAGATGTCACTGGATTAGAAATCTAACTCCCAGACACAACCCGATTCGCACCCAAACTGGAACTGTCAAAGTTGTTTACTCAGTTCGCCGCCTCAGTTCCGTTTCTTTATCACGAACGCAGCCAACAATGAACTGTGAGAACGAACTACATCGCCGCTAAAGTCAATCCAGTCTATCTTGCTGTCTTTAGCCTACGGTGTGCAAATAAAGCGCACCGCCTACGTCGAATGTTGCCAGCGCTATGCGTTTCGTTTCTGCAAGATTCAACTAGCAATGGAATAGAAAGACAAATTATCAAAACGCGAACTATCAACTGTCAAATAATTTCACCAAATACCCGCAGAGTCTGATCATTCTCCGACAAACAATTTAAATAAAAAACAAAATGTCAAAGTATACAAAGTAAACAATTAATCAATTAAAATAAAAAACAAAAAGTCAAAAGTATAAAAAATACAATAAAAACAAAATGTCATATAATAATAATAAAAAGAAGTGATTTGAAATCACACATAGTTATATAAATCATTACATTATGTAAATTTACAGTCGGTATACTCTTTCACGGAATAAAATTCATTTTCCAATAAAGGGTTTTTCAGTCGGGATCGAAACGCTTCGTCAGATGGTTCTGTTTTTATGTCCGTGGGTAGTGCTTCGTACAGGGTTGGCCCTATAACTCGCGGGTTCTTCTCAGCGAGATTGGTGCGACGCCTAACTGTTCTAAGGCACCCGGTTCGACGCAGGTTTCTTCCAGGAATGTCTACTCGCTCAAAACTCGCGAGATTATAGCGTACGTATAAAATTACATCAAATAAATATTGGGAAAAGTGCGTCAATATACCGTACTTTACAAACAAGCCCTTGCACGTGTGGGGTGGTTGTATTCCAGCCATAACACGGAGATTTATAATTAGGCTTTTATAAAAATATGTCGCTGAAGGAAAGAGTAGAGGAAATAAGCACTTGATTGTCGATAAAAAGTAACATCGGTAAAAATAATGTGACGTGGTATACGTATTTTTCAAAGGTTTTATAAACTACACCAGTAAGCAAAGAACTCTGCAAATTACAATTCAGAGATATATTGAGTGAATTCATTTAGCAAGAAGGTCACGGGCACATCACGGGCAACGAGGCGTCAAAAGGAAGGGTTGATGCGCAGTTGTTGGGGCGGCAAAAATATTCTGTAGAACGTGCTTCTGAAAAAATATTTCCACATTGTCCCGGTCCCTGTATTCTATAGTCCCGCTCTGCTCCAATTTTTCAAATCGTCAATAAATTAAGTATATAGTCAGTAAAAAAACATACATACAAACAAGTAGGTACATTTGAAGATTTTAATTGTAGGTACCGATATATTTTCCCGTGGTTAAAAGTAGCCTATTCTACTCAGGGACGTTGTAGCTTTCCAATATAGAAATATTTTCTGTAATAGGTTCAGTAATGCATTACAAGTTTTTGACAATCTGTCACTATAGTGATGCCCGATTTTTGTGAATATTCTTTTGCTCCAGCCTACCTTCATTATGATGTCACCCTTTGCTACTGCAAGTAGCCAATAAGTATTTCTATTCGACAGTTCATTTTGAAATCGTAGCATAGCGGGAGTAACCCACAATGTTCAGTAGAACGTGCTTCTGAAAGCAAAGGACTCATCAAGCTTTATTACGGAAATTGAGAGACGAATTTTTGATGGTTTCAAACGCAAGGTCAAGGTTCTACGAAACAAATTGTAGGTATGGGGTAGGTACTTGACTGGCAGGTCAATTGAGCTTCTCTTTAGAACGATATTTTGTATGAAAATACTGGCATTTAGCGTCATATGCCAGTATTTTTCTGTTTTTATTCTATGTTTTGAAAAATGTTGAATGAAGATTATAAAGTATTTTTAAACAGTAGTTTTTAACATATATCTTGCTTCGGATGGGCACGTTAAGCCGTCGGTCCCGGTTGCTGTCCATGATGGCGGTCGTTTCGTCACACAACCGTTTCAGAGGCTTGCTACTTGTAGTAGGCGGTTGAAAAAACTCTGACACCAGGGCTCATAGGGTCCTTGAACGACTCGGTGTCCCACACGAAGAGAGAGAGAGAGAGAGAGAACATATATCTTTTATAATTATTCAGCCAGGTAACCGATTTACCACGCTCTGGATTATCATATCATAATTATGACACTGTAGTAGGTCATAGCCTCATTCATATATTCAGTCATTGTCATTTCATTATTACCTACCTACTTAAAAATTCTTATCCGGATGATAACGTAATTTATCGGAATTTCACTGTATCACATTTAAATGCAGATACTGAAGCTTATTTTCAAAATTTCGTATTATTTAGAATTTGAATACCAAATTTTAAAACACTTCTCGTGTTAGGTATACAATTTTTGAAAACTTGCATAGCTTACTACCGCAGGAGGGATTTGAAAATTGATCTGTACGCGGTAGCCCAGTTGGTAGTGAGTGGCGTCGTCGGCAGTACAGATGCCAAAGGTCGCAGGTTCGAGTCCCTCCTGCGGTGGAAAATTTGGCTAGTTAGAAATTTATTGAGTGTAAAATAACCACTTTTAACATTTATTCTATTAATATCTGTAACTATTAACTAACTACATGACAGCGGATCTTAGATATTTTATGTTGTCATCGAATTATATTTTTCTAAGTTATGAAGCTGCATTTTAATCAATACAATAAGAATATTAGATATTTAGAAATAATTTATGTGTTCCCCGTCCACTGTTAACCTAAAATGGTCTCACAGAATACCAGCGCTGTAGATAGCTACTGCTATCTGCCGCACATGCTGAGTGAGGTCCATTTTCGGCACGTTTGCGCAATTACTTGTCATTTGTCAAGATTTTAAATTTAATTGTTGATCTTCTTTGATTGTGGTTGTGCTATGTGTGACCGAAATAAGTTTAAATGTAATTGTTGATCTTATTTGATTCTGGTTGTCTATGTGTGACCGAAATAAGTATATTTTCTTTTCTTCTCTTTCACTTAGCTAGATAAGATCATAGGAGCCTCATAACTGAGTCTATTAAACACGTACTCTTGATAAATGTAGTTTAGTTTACCAGGAACTATTAAGTTGGCCGTACCAGGAACTATTAAGTTGGTCATACCAGGAACTACCTACCTGATTTATTAACTGTCTTACATTTACGACACTACCGGGAAGAGATTAAATTATGTTATCCTAACCCTGTGATATGATGCCATAGAATAGCATCACCCCATACCTTCCCCGTGGGTGTCGTAAGAAGCGGCTAAGGGATTTGAAAGTTGATGTGAATTGCAATTTTAGGCGACAGGCTGACAACCTGTCACTATAGTGATACACAGTCTTCTGAATGACTCTCTAACTTTTGTCAGACGTGGTGTAAATGGCTGTTTTTTACAGCCGTTTACGCTCTGCCTACCCCGCATGGGATATAGGCGTGATATATGTGTGTATGTATCCTAACCCGGTACCTGATGGAATGTTGGTGATCAAATTGTATACCTTCTCACGATGATAAATACTTATACAGGGTGTTAGGGACGGTGTACCGAAAACTTTGCAGGCATGATCAGACCATCAAACTGAACAACTTTTACTATGGAGCCAGTGGTGGGAAACGAAAAAAAAATTTCCGACCTCCCATACAAAATTCACGATCAGGCTGACTGACTTTGTATTGGAGGTCCGAATATTTTTTTCGTTTCCCACCATTGGCTCCATAGTAAAAGTTGTTCAGTTTGATGGTCTGAGCACGCCTGCAAAATTTTCGTTACACCGTCCCTAACACCCCGTATTTACTTTTTGGACGAAGGTTCAGGTTACCTGAAATATTTATCGTAGAAGAGGCAAAAAATATTATTTATAATGTAATGGTAAGCTTTTTTCGGTACTCAACGCGTACCCGTGTTTATTTCAAATGTCGAAAATACGATTACGATAAAAGACATTGTCTAGAGATGCAAAATGAATGGTGGAAGGAGCATTGTTGCAAAAAACTCGAGTCCGCAAGTCTACATTCTGCTCCACTCGTAAAAATAGAGACTCTTTGCTCGGGCAAGATGAGCCTTTCGTGTTTTAGACTCGAATTCGACATTAGTGCTCTAGGATATCATCATCTTCCTGCTCGTATCCCAATTACTTGGGGTCGGAGCAACATGTTTTGTAGGAACACAAAATTATATCGCAAAAAGGAGTTGGCTTAATTTTACGACCGGCCTGACGTTAACCTTTTTTGGGAATGCTATCGTAGGCGGTGTTAAAGACACTTTTCGTTGGCCTCCAATAGATGTCGCTGTTAGTTATTAGAACTCGCTATAGAGATGTTTACTTGTGAAGTATATAGTGACCTATGGAATAAAGGCTCTTCAGTTCCTCAAACAAGACAAAGTGGTATTATTTACGTAGTAGTTAGTCAGTTCAGGGCCTTTTCATGGTCCTTGTCGTACCGGATCAGCGCAAAGTGGAAGAGCGCGAAATCCGCCGCGAGTGAAAGTCTTCCAAACCGCTGGAAGCTGGCCTGAAGTCAGAAGGCCATCGACGTTTTTGCCCAGCCGCGAATGAATGCCAGAATGTGACTTTCTTAAAGTGAATCTTGTAATTCCTACTGAGAAATAAATGCTTTTGATTTGATTTGATTTGAAATAAAATTTCGCTTCAGTGTGGCTTTGTCTTGGACAAAACATGAAATTAAATTTCGCTTCAGTGTGGCTTTGTCAAGGGCTTTGTTCAATGACAAAAATCATTAAACCAAATTTCACCAGAAAGAAACAATAGCAAAAATAGGCGAAGAACAAATCGTGCCGCTTTGTCTGGGCACGTAAGGCTTGCGACATTGCCATTGAATCGACAACAAGAAGAAGCTGCTTTGTCCTGTTTTTCGTTCCACGCAAGAAGGCAAAGAAGACTTCTGTTCTGACTGTGGATTTCTTGAAAATTCAGGAGGACAGTGTAGTGACAGTGTAGTCGAAGGCATAAATAAGGAAGCAACCTTTTGAATTCTTGAATAAAATATTAAGGTTCATAGCATTTTTTATTTACTTAAAGGAAATAATCAAATCTAGGCCCCCCTCTAAGTAACGGCTAAGAATCTCATGAAATGTAAAAAAGATGATACGTTTTTTGGATCAAAATCTTATATAAATCATCTTCAGGCGAAACGGGAATCACAATTTATGTTAAAAAGTATATTTTTGTGTTTTATTCCGGTCAAAATTCTGGTTCCTTGATTCTGCTGACATCTGTGACACAAACGTAAAGTAGGTACTAAGAGCAACTAAGAGGAAATAAGGGTAAAATGGAGCAGTTTTTAGAACCCAGGATGCGTAAAAACAACTACAGCGCAGACAATCTCCTGTGTATGCCGAGTGATGCCGGCTTAGAACAGCATCACCCCAATTCTACCCGTGGGTGTCATAAAAAGCGACTAAGGGATACTCATCCAGGGAATGGACAGCAGGGTTCCCTGTTAATGCACCATCATGCACTGCGTTCGCCAATCCGCCTGCCAAGCATGGTAAGTATGGCAATACCCCCCGATAGGGGGAGGCCCATGTCCAGCAGTGGACCGTTGTGGCTGTTATGTTATGTTATAGCCGGGTTCGTACGTAAGACAAGCAACAAAATCGACTACAACAACATAAATGATAGATTAATGATTAATGACATTTTTATGATTTATATGACTTTATTAAATAATAGTAATAATAGGCCAGCTGCCACTGGCATTACAACGGCAAAAATATAACAGACCATGCCACAGGAACTGCAAAGGGTGATACGAATTCGTGTTTGGAAACTTCTTTCAACAATGTCTTTAAACTTCTGATCAGGGGTAGGTACCATTTTACCCCATCTACCCTGCAAGTATTACATACTCTTTGAAACTCTCATAGAGAATAAAACTTCTGCCATACTTACTTCTGCTTTTCCTCTTTTGCTATTGTCATCAAGTTGTCATTTGGCAAAAGGAAGTATACCCGCACACCCGCAACGTACTCGCCGTACGCGCTGAATAATGCGGATGGCCTCGCACACCTAGCCGCAAGCACAGCCGCATTGAATAGAGTTGGTGTTGCCAAGAGAGTACTTTCCTCCCAATTTAATGTGTAATTTTGCCGTATGTGTGTATTTTTCGGAATTTTATTTCAAATAATAATTGCTGTCATTTTACGCCAAAGGCACGTTCAAGCAGCCAACTTTCGTAACTGCAGAATTTTCTCCGTGCACCACGCAGCTTACTTTTGTTCCCATATATCCAACTGATCACTTCTACAGTAGAACAGGTCGGAATATTTTCTACGTTCTATGTTCTACGGTGGAACAAAACTTTTGAACATATTACAGGTCCCGCTGTTTCAACTTTTAAAAAATATTATTGTTCAAGGAAGTAGAATGTGCAGAAAAGCAAAATGCCAATACGTCAAAGTAGCAAAATGTAAAATTGCTAGAATGTAAACGTAACAAAATGTAAAGAAGAAGCGGAAAACATTTTGTGCCAATGTCTAAATGTTAAGGTAACAGAATGTCAATTGAATTTAAAAGGACGGAATCTCAAATATTAAAATGTCAAATAAGCAAAATGTGAAAATGTCATTTGGTTATTCTTTAAGAGTGACATAGACTCCAAAACCTTCGAAACTTTAGTTAAGAAAAACTGGAACACGGACGGTGAACAGCAGACTTTACTGGGAGGTAATGTTGATGGGACAGTCTGGCAGCATTGACAAAAACTAAATCTTTTAAATGGTTACACTGTCCGCGTGCGCTCATGACGTCATCAGCATTATAGTCTATGATTAGCACTGGCTTAGATTAGACAGCCGATGTGGCGCAGTGGTTAGTATGCCTGCCTGCCACGCAAAGGTTCCGGGTTCAATTCCGGTGGGGTCAATCACAAAGTTGATATTTATCACTTTGTGAATTTGTTCCCAGTCTGGTTAGGACATTGCAGGTTGAACCACCTGATTGTCCGCAAGTAAGATGGTTCCGTGCTTCGGATGGGCACGTTAAGCCGTCGGTCCCGGTTGCTGTCTATGATGGCGGTCGTTACACAACCATGTCAGAGGCCTGATACTTGTAGTAGGCGGTTGAAAAACTCTGACACCAGGGTTCATCGGGTCGTTGAACGACTCGGTGTCCCACATGAAAAAGAGAAAAGAGCACTGGCTGGGGAATCCGTTCGGTTAGGCGCGTGCGGCTCGACAATATTTTCGAGGTTCCACAGATTTTCATACAAAGAATCCAAAATTCGGCGAGTGCGTTGTGGGTGTGCGGGTATAAATACTTTCACCTTATAACTCTTATCAAAATACTTAGTTAGGTTATGCCATTTTAGGTTAAGAATTATTTTGCGTCGTTTCATCAGTTTCCCGTTAGATAATTAAAAACTAAATATGCCACCATGATCTAGATAGCGTAAGAAATACATTACTACGAGTTTAATTACTAGCCATTTCGATTTAGGCCCCCATTTCGAGGGGCCTAACCTTGTATGGGCATATGATTATCACCTTTTGTACTTAAATGTTGTACCAAGCGTTGTCGTGTAGTTAAGGTGCAAGTTCGTTCATCGCGGTTGATTACAGCCAAACACGGCCGACGACATACGAAAAACACGGGCGTTAGATGTGACAATAAGTAGTAGTCGTTTGTCGGCGGCGGCGATGAACGAAATTTCACCCTAAAGGTAAAAGGTAGTGTGTTTGTCCATCCAGCACTGTCGCATAACATATCTCTTGCGATTAACTTCGACCACGCGAGTTAGCGAGTGCAGGTGCGACAGGCTGCAAGGAACGAACTTGCATCTTATGCAGTAGAGCGACAAAAACTTGCGCAACTTTGAATAGGCGGCATTGGGTAATTGACAGATGATGTTGTGACCTACCAGGCTCGCATAAAATGAAGTAGCTCGTCTAAATTATTTGTTTGAGGTGAGGTGTAGTACTTATTGACAGTTGTGTTAAAACCTACCAGGCTCGCATAAAATGACGAAAGCTGATCTAAACACTTTGTTTGAGGGCTTTGAGGACATCGTGAGGGCATCGATTTCGTTAGTGATGGGAACGATCAAATTTGTACTACCTTAGAATACTAGGTTACAAATGTTACTTTTTGGTTTCCAAAAATTTGCGTTTTCCAGTGTGATACTCCACACAAAGGTTTCTTATCACCTGTATGTTTTGCCACTTTCGGCTTGTAAGGGGTTTTCCGTTACACCCTGTATACTTCACAAGTAAACATCTCTATAGCGAGTTCTAATAACTAACAGCGACATCTATTGGAGGCCAACGAAAAGTGTCTTTAACATTCCGCCCGCCAAGAACGTTATTTTCGTTCTTAGTAAACGAATAACAAAAATACACCTTCTAAAAAATAAACACCTCAAAGAGTAAATAATACAAAAGTTTTGAAGAATTCAGCTCACTTGCTCTTCTTTTGTTTGATCCCCAAGTGTAATTCTTCAAGTATCTTGTAAATTACTCCAAAAGTCTTTTCTTTCATGAATATGCTCCCGTACATTTGTCACCATCTTCGAATTTAAGTGGACTGCATATTGGTTTAATCTAGGACAAATGTCTTATATGATTCGCATATTGTCTTTTGGTTTTAATCAAGGTAAAAGTCAAAATTTCAAAACGTTCTGGTCAAGGCGACGAATGATTTGTGCTGTGCTGTATCTTCAAGGTTGTTTTGCCATTTTCTTTTCCATTCTGCAAGTACTCTTAATATCTTTACGAATTTGAACAGTTCTTTTTCTGTCTTTCCTTTCTAAATATTGCTTATCAAAAACATTCTTTCTTAAGTTCATTCTATTGCTTTTCTTCTTTACGAGTTTGAACAGTTCTCATCTGTCTTTCCTTCAATAACTTTCCGTTTCATCCTTCTGAAGCTTTCTAGAACTTCGATCTTTAATTGACAAAACCTTGTTCATATTTGTTTACAGCTTCAGTCTCCGCCCACCTTCGAACACGATACTTTTGTACACAAATTTCAGCTCTCTGAGTTTGTTAGGCCATTAAACCCTAACTCTGTACCAAATTTCAGCTCTCTGAGTGTCTGTCTTAAATGCGAAACTTTGCCTTCGCTTAACTTCGGAACTAAGTGACCTACAGACTTGAAATTTTGGATTAAAAGTATCTAATTATGACGAAAAATTCTGCGTTCTAGTCTTATCGAAAGAGTCTCAAATAGGGTCCTGAAAATGCTTCGTAATGGTTCCAGTAAAGAATGGTACGGCAGTGACGCAGTGTTTGCTTTGCGCTTGACTTGGCGGGGGCACTGCCGTGCCCCCAGATCTGTCAAATCCGCATAAATAAATAAATAAATAATAATATTATTATTATTACACAATTAAGGTAATTCTGCCAGTGTCAGTATAATAAGATTCCAGCGCTGCTGCGGCGGACGGTTGGTGGCTCCAGCAGAATGATGATAGTGTCTTCTGCAGGACTGAACCAGGGACGTCCTCTTGATACCATCCGGTAA
This sequence comes from Phthorimaea operculella, assembly GCA_024500475.1. NCBI lineage: Eukaryota > Metazoa > Arthropoda > Insecta > Lepidoptera > Gelechiidae > Phthorimaea > Phthorimaea operculella. Next base: position 674,321 of record JANFCV010000136.1, on the reverse strand, counting down.
TGTAGAGTAGGTTCTTCAATTTCAAGTTCTCCGTTCCGTGTTTAAATTGGGCACTTGACTGATTAAATTACTATCAAAAATAAGCAGTGAAAATACGAATAAACTTGAAATAAAAAAATTAAAATTGAAAAACACGTCTACCATTGACGGGTGAAACAAAAAGCCCACATTGAATTTTTACTATTGGCAACAAACGCATCACTAAAAAGCAGCAATGCACATTGTCATTCCACTCTTTGTTTATGTTTTCCTGGTGTTTGCGCACTAGGAAATGGCAATTTAGCTGACGTCAATAGTTTTTAAGTAGGTACAGTAAATCGTGAAAATGTACTAGGATTCCATATTCTTTACTGGAACCATTACGAAGCATTTTCAGGACCCTATTTGAGACTCTTTCGATAAGACTAGAACGCAGAATTTTTCGTCATAATTAGATACTTTTAATCCAAAATTTCAAGTCTGTAGGTCACTTAGTTCCGAAGTTAAGCGAAGGCAAAGTTTCGCATTTAAGACAGACACTCAGAGAGCTGAAATTTGGTACAGAGTTAGGGTTTAATGGCCTAACAAAGGGAAAACTAAAAATAAGGATAATCGAAGGTTTGTAATACCTGATGTAGACCACCACGCACATCACTAGGTGCTCGGCTAAACCATAGGAGATACAGATTGGACTTCAAACCAAAAGTTGTTCCGCTGGATAGGACGCTTCTACAAAATTGTGTGAAATCCCATCAAAAACATTCAGTAAAAAACTTGCCAGTCTCGATGGAGCTGCATTAATGTTGTACGACTGACCGTTGAATATTCTTTAAACATTAGCGTGTACAAATCATCGGCCAAAGAAATCGCAGTGAGGAACCTTGGCACGACTTTGTCTAGATTTCATTACTTTTTAGAGATAATCAAGCAGCTCCATCAAGACTTGGCTAGTTTTTTTTCCTTTGTTCCCACCTGTCCTACTGAGTAGTTCTACGGTAGAACAGGTGGGAACTTTTTTTCCCACTTGTTCTACGGTGGAACAAGTGAGCACATTTTAAGTCCCACTTGTTTTACGTTTTAAAAATAATTATTTTTCATGAAAAATTTGTCGTGGAGTTTTTTGTCAAAAATTACTAATCACATTTACATTTGGAAGCACATTTTTATTGCAAAATGTCAGTGTTCTGGAACATTGAATGCATGTTCAGGTGGTGTTGGCTTGAATACCAAATTTTAAAACACTTCTCGTGTTAGGTAAACAATTTTTGGAAAACTTGCAAAATTTACCACCGCAGGCAGGATTTGAACCTGCAACCTTCGGCATCTGTACTGCCGACGCCCTAGCCAACTGGGCTTCCGCGGTTCTAATCCAACCTGCGAATTAAGCAAGTATATCTTGTCCACTCTCACTTGTATCTCTACCGGGATAGTTTTTTGCAACTAATTCCCGCGGTAGCCCAGTTGGTTAGAGCGTCGGCAGTACAGATGCCGAAGATCACAGGTTCAAATCCTGCCTGCCGTGGTAAATTTTGCAAGGTTTCCAAAAATTGTTTACCTAACACGAGAAGTGTTTTAAAATTTGGTGTTCAAACCAACACCACCTTAACATGCATTCAATGTTCCAGAACACTTACTTTTTGCAATAAAAATGTGCTTGCAAATGTAAATGTGATTAGTATTTTTTGACAAAAAACTCCACGACATTCAGCAAATTTTCCATGAACAATAATTATTTTTAAAACGTAGAACAAGTGGGACTTAAAATGTGTTCACTTGTTCCACCGTAGAACTAGTGGAAAAAAAAGTTCCCACCTGTTCTACCGTAGAACTATTCAGTAGGACAGGTGGGAACAAAGGAGTTTTTCCTTTTACAGAATGTTTTTGATGGGATGAATTCAAACTGGGACCAAGTCTTGCGACCAAAAAAAATTTCATAATGTGCATCCTAATACAGCCAGCCTGGCTCAAATCGGTAGTCAGCAAACATTCCACCCATACCATATTAGGCGAAAATTAAGTTTAGGTAAACGCCATAGAAAGGAAAATATTTTATTTAAGTTAACAAGTTTTTACCCTGTACCACATCTGCTAACTTATCGATACCTAACTACTTACAAATACATACAGTAGTACACGCCATAGAAATGAAAATATTTTAAGTTAACAAGTTTTTACCCTGTACCACATCTGCTAGCTTATCGATACCTAACTTAACTACTTACAAATACATACAGTAGTACACGCCATAGAAATGAAAATATTTTATTTAAGTTAACAAGTTTTACCCTGTACCACATCTGCTAGCTTATCGATACCTAACTACTTACAAATACATACAGTAGTAAACGCCATAGAAATGAAAATATTTTAAGTTAACAAGTTTTTTACCCTGTACCACATCTGCTAGCTTATCGATCCCTAACTACTTACAAATAAATGCATACAGTAGTACACATGGAAGTTCCGAGAACAACTTGATAAAATAGACAATGTGATACGGGAAACGCTCGTCAGAATACTAAACTGCCCCATCGACGACAAAGCCTGGAATCAAGCATCACTTCCGGTGCGGTTCGGCGGTATAGGCATCAGGAAGTCATCCAGCATCGCCCTCCCCGCTTTTTTATCCTCAGTCCACGCCTCAATTCCTCTATGCAGTTCTATTCTGAGCCCATCACTGGGTTCCGTGGAGATTTGCGGCGTGCCAGAAGGGGTGGAGCAATGGCGATCTATAACCTCGGAATGCCTTCCAGAACATCCAAATTTGCAGCGACAATGGGATGAGCCTATATGCAAGGGAACTCAGCTCAGTCTAATCAACGCCTGCAACAACGCAGTAGATCGCTCCCGGCTCTTGGCTCTAGCTGAAAAGGAATCGGGATACTGGCTGCAAGTCCTACCTTCCGCCAACATCGGGACGCTCCTTGAAAACTACACGTTTTCCCTCTCGGTGGGCTTAAGACTAGGTTCAAGTATAAACAGGCCACATAGGTGCGTCTGCGGTGTATCAGTCTCCGAACAAGGCCACCATGGGCTCTCGTGCGCGAGAAGTGCCGGCCGAATCTCTCGACATGCCACCCTCAATGACGTCATAAAAAGGGCCCTGGCCACCGCTGGCGTACCTTCGATCCTTGAACCCAACGGAATCATACGTGCCGATGGTAAGCGTCCCGATGGAATGACACTAGTGCCCTGGAAGTCGGGTCGGTGCCTCGTGTGGGACGCCACATGCGTAGACACCTTGGCGCCTTCCCACATCCCGTCAACCTCAATTAGGGCAGCCGCCGCGGCCCGCGCTGCTGAAGCTTCCAAAAAAAGAAAATACCTGGATCTGGGGGGATCTTACCTGTTTCTGCCCTTCGCGGTAGAAACAATGGGTCCCTGGGGGCCGGATGCCAAGGATTTCCTCAAAGAAATCTCTTCACGCCTCATCGAGGCAACGGGGGACCCCAGAGCCGGCAGCTACTTCGCGCAAAGGGTTTCCCTGGCAGTACAACGTGGCAACGCTGCCAGCATCCTGGGGACGTTGCCTCGATGCGGCGCACTTGAAGAAATTTTCTACATATAAGTTCATTTGTTCTGTTCGAAAATAAACGTTTTTTCGAACCTAGAAAAAAAAAAAAAAGTACACGCGACACTTTAAACATTTTTTTATTTATTATTATTACCTAAATTACGAAAAGGTTTGAATTATTATTGTTTTTGTGTCCTCCTGCTACAATAACTAAAATCCTACCTGCCTTTTAAATACTTTTAATGAGAATGCCATTTGGAACTCCAGTTGAATTAAAAAATACAATTTCAATTTAAAAAAACAGGATTATCTACACTTGCCCGCCCCTTAGGCAGCGTCAGCAACAGCCCCTCATTGCTAAACACGACTTCAAGCTGAGCCATAACGTGGCCCGCCTCTGCACGCGGAGTGGAACCATGCTGGGTCACTACTCGCTCGCTACTATTAGCACCACCTGACTGGTTCCCTTTGGCACCACTTTGTCAGGTCCAGCGGAAGGGAATAGTCTAGTAACTAATGTCACTAGCTGGTTTTAACTATTCGGATTGACCCATGAAGCTGAAAATCGGCATGTAGGTATTTCTTGACCTCCTGATCAAAATTAGACATGGAGCCCAGCGGGCACCACCCCCCGGGGATACGTCTTCCACATAGTTCCACCATAATAAGGTATAGTCAGAGATAAAAAGTATTCAGTTAAACCTTTGGCGAAGTAGGACCGAGAGGTAAGAAAACCACAAGTAGTGCAGAGGTCTCAAAAAGTGACGTACTGTTTTGGGGTGATGTGAACTTTAAGGCAGCCGATGCCACCAAGGCGGGAATCACATTCAGAATTACCTACATCTAAGCACATAAAAATATGTAACATCAGGTAGAAGAAAACAATGTAGCCGTCCTTTGCTCATGAGAATGATAGATAATCATAACTGTCGTAGACACTATGATAGAGATGTCGCAGCCAACTGGTTAAAAACGCTGTGTAATAAAACAACTAGTTGTTTAATCAAACGTCGCCATCTAACCAAACAACTAAATATTCATCAGCTAAGTGGTTGAAGATAACGTTCTACACTACAGCTGTATGACGGTTAGCCAACTGGCTAACGTTCAATTTGCTAGGGTAGCCATGTGTGCTAGGGCATATTCACACATACGCGGGCTCCACGCGCGTTATTATAATGTTACACGCACGTTGCGATTCGCAAACGCAAGGGCAACGCGTGGTTTGTCTGATTCTGTGATGTGAAAGTAAGCCTTTTCAAACTATAGCGGAATTCGGGTGGGTACGTGAGTACCGGAAGTCCGGAACTCAATTACTTGACATTTGTACTCGTCAGATAATGAGTACCCACGTTCCACAACGGTTTGCATAGGGCTTTACTAAATTATTCTTAACTACAGCGGAATCCGGATGGGTATATGGGTAGCGGAACTGAATCTTTTGATTAATTATTGTACTAGCCAGAATACCGCGTACCCACGTACAGAGCCGGTTCAGCTCCGGTTTGCATAGCTCACGTTCAGGGCTAGACTATAGGGGAGACTGGGGTTGGAGTGCACTAGGGGGGCGGCCATACAAATGACACTTAAAAAAAAAGTGTTTCTCACTGGTTGAGGTGTATGATGAAAGGGTAAATAGAAAAAAATTACCCTCTTCTTTCCCCCTCCACAACAGGCCCCCTTGGGGTCATATTGACCCCCTGTTTTTTGACGGGAATGTACAGGGTTGCTCATCAGCTACAATGTTTACCTAGAACACTTTTCTCCAGCCCCCTTTCATACACCTCAACCAGTGCAACCACCCTTACTAAGAAAATTTTGAAAGTGTCATTTGTATTGGCCGCCCCTAGTGCAAGCAACCCCAATCTCTCCTACAGTCTAGCCCCGTTTCTATGCAAACCGGAACAGTCAGGTTTCTATGCAAACCGGAGCGGAACCGGCTCTGTACGTGGGTACGCGGTATTGTGACTGGTACATATTGTCAATCGGTTGAGTTCCACTACGCTACCCAAGTACCCATTCGAATCTCGCTGCAGTTTGCATAGGGCTTTATACTTTGTAAGTACCTACGTTCACATCACTCTATTTTCATCGAAAATTAGTAGAAACTGCAAATTGAATGATTACATAACGAATTACCCATGTTTTATTAGGTTTGTGACAGTTTAATTAACATTTAATGGCCCAATATTCGTGTAATAACAACAATTACCTTGATGTTGGATTTCATAATTTCGCAGAATTTCTTCAAACAACTGTTTGAATTTTTGTTCAGACGTTTCCCCCGTAGGCGCATCCATCACTTATAACCATGAAACAGCACTGATGACGCTAATTACTGATTATTTAACATAAAATAACAAAATACGGTCTTGATTTTAGTGCCACTGACGCCATCTTGTAAACAAACCGACTCTAGCGCCGCAGTGGCGTAAAAACGTACTTATTCAATTAAACAGCGGGTTTTTGGTCCGCTGCTGTGTTGAACGTTTGGAATGCTTCAAAATTCAGCCAGTGAACTAGTTGTTTGGTTAGATGGCGGCGTTTGATTAAAGAACTAGTTGTTTAATTACACAGCGTTTTTAACCAGTTGGCTGCGACAGAGACACAAATTAGAAAGACATCGCGCTGGGCGATAGGGACCTCTCCCCTGCCTGCGCCCAACTCTCGCAGATAGGTATGTTCATGTTGGACTGAAGTTGCATGACGATCACGTTGCAGCGTGCTGATTAGAGAAGTGATGTAGGTGCTGCGTCATCCAGCCAGGGCGATCTCGCTGTAGGGAAGATGAATACGAGCCTTCTGGTTTAGTCTCATCTCATGTGGTTGCTTTGTCGGTGGCGAGGAGGAGAGAGATCTGTCTTAGTCGTCTTAGTAGTTAAATATGGACAAGTTCATACAAATTGAATTTTGTTGTAGATGATAAGATGATTTTACAAACGTGTTAGGGCAGAACACACCTCCTTCGTATGCGTGAGGTGCACGTCATCACGCGCGTAACTATCGCATGGGCTCGTATGATACACGGTACACCGCGGTAAGCATAGGTTCGGCGACAGTGTGCCGCCTCGCATACAATCCCATACATTACATCCGGTACCCGCGTGATGACGCGCACGCATAGGTACGACCTGCATACGGAGGCGGTTTGTTCTGCCCTTTTCAAAAATTAGAACTTTGATTAAAATTAGAAGGCGGGGCAGCGGAGGGCATGTACCCTCTCGTGTGTGCAGTTCTCATTTAGGGCATTTGCTGCGTTACACTGATCGTACACGCGGCATTTATTTGGCCGCCATGGACAATCCGCATGACGTAGCGGGAAGCTAATAGTGGGACAGCCGACTGCAGAAATGCCTATCTCATCAGGTACTACAATAGGCTAGGCTAAAAGACTTGGTCTGCCAGTGCGCACTCTGCTGGAAGTGCTTGGCAGACCGCTCCAAAAGTGCCCTTCCGGCACCCTTAATAAATCTTATCATCACAGTGGCAGACCAAACTTTTTTTAGACATAAATTTTACAGATGAAAAATTATCAAAAATATCGATTATTTTCATTTTTCGGCAGGATTGGCTCTGGCAGACCTACATCTTTCGACTTGTTTACGTTCTAGTTAACGTTCTAAAGTTAGCCTATTGTAGTACCTGATGAGATAGGCATTTCTGCAGTCGGCTCTTCCATTATAAGAAGAGAAGTCAAAAGCTTTGACTACTATTAAGTCTAGTCTAGGCAGAGCAGACTGATAAAATTATGCTTGTCGTAAGGTACCAGAATGAAAGTGCTGGCAGTTTACCATTGATAAATTATGTAAAATAATCCTTGGTCTGCCACTGCACACCCTGATGGTAGTGCCTGACAGACCGCTCTAAATATGCCCTTCCGACACCCAACAAACCTCATCATCGCAGTATTGGCAGACCAAGCTTTTTTTTACATAATTGATGTATGGGAAACTGATGTTAGCAAGTTCATTCGGGTTACTTTAGACATAACTTTAACAGATGAAAAAATATCAAAAAATATCTATTATTTTCATCTTTCGGCAGGATCGGCTCTGGCAGATTTAGGTCTTTCGACTTGTTTACGTGAATATGTCAGTTAACGTTTGAAGAACGTTATGAGACATTCTGGAATCTGATGAGATAGGTATTTCTGCAGCCGGATCTTGCATTAATAGACGTGCCTAAGTAAGATGTATCGTAGCGAGTAGATAGAAAATAATAATGACAAGCGTTCAGTCGGTTCCTCGGGTCGGTTCAGTATTAGCGACTGTACTAAAAATAAACTAAGTAAGACCAGATTTTTAAAAAGTAGTTCAAGTTGTTCAGTATGTCACAATCAGTTAAATTACCTACATTACTCCACCATTTTTATTTCATCCACATGTTTGGAGGTACTTTATTTAGAAGCACGACGGGGAAGGGCGGGGGGGACAAACATTTGTGTAAAGAATACTGTCAATCCAAGAGAATACTCGGACCAGCACACGTCGAACCGATTAGGTTTTAGATTATAGCTTTAAGGGGCATGTGTCACCGTTTATAGCAGCCAGACTGGTATTTTACAAGCGACTCATCCGGAAGGGCGTCCGAGCAGGCAAGATCTCCTGAGTTGGAGGAAGCTGTGCTGGAACACTTCCAAGAAAACCACCGAACCAGTACTCGTCGAGCCGCTCTGGTTTTGAGTGCAGACAACCACACGCAAGTGTGGCGAGTGCTGCTTAACGACGGCCAACACCCGTATCATTTTCAGCGGACACAACAACTTTTGCCTGCAGATTACGCGCCTCGGGTCGCGTTCTGTGACTGGTACCTGAACGAAAACCGAGATACTAATTTCGCGTCCAGAATTCTGTGGACTGATGAAGCTTCGTTTACCAGGGCCGGAATTAGCAACACCCACAATGAACACGTCTGGAGCCACACTAACCCATTTGTGTATTCAGAATCGTAGGTAGGTACTTACTACTTACCGAAAACCTAAGCAGTGGCTCGACGTGTGCTGGTTCAAGGATTCTCTTGGAATAGAAGTACTTATCCTTACATACAGATGTTTGGCTCCATCTTCTTTAAAGTGATAGTAGTTTTGTTTAACACCTGGTGTAAAAAAACAATGTAAGTACATCTTGGATTAAAAAGCTGAAAATATTTTACTCTTTACCAAATTTTAAAATTATTATTCAATAAAAAGTTGAAAATAATATCCGCTTGAGGAGACTGAAGACCTACAATGCAGATATTGAAGCTATTTAAGAGAAAGTCGTATTGTAAAAAAAATTGTTAACTGTAGAACTCCTAACATAAAGCTAAAATGCTAAAGGTGGCCACTTCCATTAAAACGACGTTTCTGTAAATAAGCTTCGGTATCTTTTCATCAATTTTATCTAACGTATTTGTGCCTGTTTCATCGTGTTATGAATTGACACTGCCCCGTAAACTGAAATGGGGTTTTAAAGATGATGATGTGCGTCAAGTGGTGGTAAGTAAATTAAAAGTAACTAACTGCTGTCTCTAAAGAAAAGGTTCAAAGTGTCGGCCTTGTGTTATTTGCGAGCAAATTCCTGTTCAGTTGTTGAATCACGCGCATTTCTAATCATTTGGGGCGTGATTGTTCGGAATGCCTCCCTTATCCGGTTTTCCATTTCAGGTGCGGTCGCACACTCTGTCGAATAAACCATATTTTTGACGTAACCCCAAAGGAAAAAATCCAAAGGAGTGAGGTCAGGCGACCGTGGAGGCCATGCGACCGGCCCGCCTCGCCCAATCCACTGAGGAAAGCGTTGGTTTAGGTAATCGCGCACGTCTCTCGCAAAATGAGCAGGAGCACCATCGTGTTGGAAAATAATTTGGTTTTCTTGGACCAATCTGCCGTAGACTGGGATTGGTAATGCCCGCATAAGTTAATTATTCATGGCATTGGATAAAAAGTTAAGATAATTTTCGCCATTCAATCTACCTGGCAGGAAATAAGGCCCCACCACATAGTCATCGACTATACCTGCCCAAACATTTAGCCGCCATTGGTGCTGGAAAGACGATTCTGAATACACAAATGGGTTAGTGTGGCTCCAGACGTGTTCATTGTGGGTGTTGCTAATTCCGGCCCTGGTAAACGAAGCTTCATCAGTCCACAGAATTCTGGACGCGAAATTAGTATCTCGGTTTTCGTTCAGGTACCAGTCACAGAACGCGACCCGAGGCGCGTAATCTGCAGGCAAAAGTTGTTGTGTCCGCTGAAAATGATACGGGTGTTGACCGTCGTTATGCAGCACTCGCCAAACTTGCATGTGGTTGTCTGCACCCAAAACCAGAGCGGCTCGACGAGTGCTGGTTCGCGGGTTTTCTTCGAAATGTTCCAGCACAGCTTCCTCCAACTCAGGATCTTGCCTGCTCGGACGCCCTTCCGGACGAGGTGCATGGAAACTTCCAGTCTGGTAGAGCCGATGACACATGCCCCTAAAAGCTTGCAGCGAAGGCAAGCGACGCTGTTCCGCCTCTGGTCGGTTTGCTATAAACCTCTCCCGGTAGAGCTCGCGGGCTTGGCTTATGTTGCCATCAGAAGCACCGACGCACATCATCATTTCGAAATACTCACCGTTGCTGTAGTAAGACATTTCCAATAATTCAGTAATCGAGGAGAAGAATAACAATTCAGTTTCTCGAAACGAAAAAACCTAAGGGCTGAAATGTCAAAAAAGACAGGTTAATTCGGTTTTTTTTTTGAACCAGGTAGCACTGATATCTCTTTCTTTCTTTTTCTAAAGTAGGTGTAGGTGTAATGAAATGATTCTTTTTGTTACTTTATTTCTTAGCTTTTGCCTCATTCTCATCCATAATCTCTTTGCTTTTCATCTAATGCCATACTTTTTGCTGAAAGAGTGCTGAAAAGACAGAATATGGACCCCTAGTAAATTTTCACGGTTTTCTACTGCGCCGCTGCCTTAATTGGGTGTTGTAGGTGCGTAAACTGAAGACGGATATTAGGAAAGCATAAATAACATGAAACTGAGTTTATTGAAAAAAAATGAATACACAAGAAAGCACATAACCAACATTTGGCTTTTTGCCTTTGGATCTTCTCGCTTTCAAACTTTCAATTACCAACCTCAAACTTCGTAGTCTTTGAAATGACTGAAGTGTTGGACGCACCCCTGTTGACGATGACATGACGATGACAAATGGTTTGATGTATGATCTGTTGTGTTTTGTATCTTCATGTTGTTTTGGTCTGTTGTCGAAAACTACAAACCACTGAAAACTTGTGCTAATTTACCGAGCATGGCGAATAAGAGTCTGCAAATTTTACAAAACGGAAACAAAAAAATTCGTCGCTGACGTCATTGCCATTTCATGGGTAAATAAATACCAGGAAAACATAAACAAAGAGCGGAAAAACTGTATTCATTGCTGCTTTTTAGTGTTATGTTTGTTGCTAATTCTTTTAAGAACCTTCAATGTAATGCATCGCCGAGGAAGCATAACTGATAGGAGGTGGCATGACCAGTGGTATGACGTTTTGCACTCTTCTCAAGTGAGGGCGTGAGGGCCCACTTTAGTGATGGGCAAGTAACTCGTATTGGGAACTATTATCCTTTTTTTTGATAATGTTACTTTTCAAAATGAGTGAATTACCAAATTACACACCATGCTATAGATTCATTATCACCAGTACGTTCTGCAACTTTCGGCTTGTAATACCCTTTCCGTTACACCCTGTATAGTGACCTATGGAATAAAGGCTCTTCAGTTCCTCATACAAGACAAAGTGGTATTATTTACATAGGAAGTGAAATAGTAGTAATAGTTAGTTCAGGGCCTTTTCAGGCGGTATTACCGCCAATATTCGGTTGACCATGGTCCGCAGATATTGTAGCTAAGGCCAAAAACTCTTCGTCGCCTTATACGACACACTCTGTGTAGAATAGGGATGGCAGATTTCTTAGCCGCTACCACTTGGTCGAGTATTTATTAGTGCACGAGTACATCGAATCTATTTGTACGCTAGAGTCTGATGCAGTTTGCCTAAAAAGTCCTGACAAAAAATGAGGGCGCCTCTTTGTTTGAAATTGCAAAATTAAGTGGCAACATTGACCATAAATGGCAACAATTTTGTATGATTTTCTTTAGTTCCATTTTTTTAAGGTCACTTTTAAGACTGACTATAGTCTGGTTATTTTGAGCTTCACTTATTCTTAATTAAATAATTATTCTTCTTATAGACTCGAATGATTCGAAATCGAATCGGCTCCAGACTCGCGAGCATTTTAGTCGACGAGTACTGAAAAAATGGACCTAGTTCTCAAATTTAGACTCTCGTGCTCGAGTTTTTTACAGCACTAGGAAGGACAGATGTAAGCCGGGCTGTAGGTAGATGTACTTAGGGGTACTTAAATATTGACGTACCTACCTAGTAAACGTTTCTGGAAAAACGTAGACAAAAATAGAAATTTCTTCGGAAAATGCTTATTCGTGTTCAAGGTACGAAAGATAGGGAGCTTAGAACCAATCAACCGAATACAGACAGATACAAATGACGATGATTACACCATTGTGATGTTTTCTAACCCAACAAATAATACTAAAACTAAGTAATGTATCAAACAGGGAAGCCTATTTGCTTGTGTTTTATGTAATCGATAATTCTCGGAAGTTCAGAGTCAATTTTGAAAATTGTTTTACCCTTAGTGAGCTTTTAAAATCTCGTATTTAAGGGTAGAACATCCTAAAAACACTTAAATTTAGTCGCGGTTGCCCATATTATGGCAGAGACGACGTAGCCAGTACGTATGGCGAAAGTAGCCGTTTCAAATCCTACCTGCGGCGGAAGATTCTGCAAGTTTTTCAAAAATTAGATCTGCTTTGTTTGTTTATAGTTCGTACCTAGGCCTGATGTCTGCTGAAAAACGGGGATCACCGAGTGTAACCGTCAGGCAAACAGCTAGTGTTCTATTTTTGGTAACTATTTGTTCAATCACCACAGTGAAAGCCATTTCAATTCGGCAGGGCTATTTTCAGTAGGTACGCAAATTTAGCTAGTTGATTTTACTTGTGAATAAACAACTTTTACTCTAGGACCGCTTTGGAAATCTTACCACTTAGCAATGAAGGGACAGCTTAGGCGTTATGTCCACAAGTGAACACGTTTCTCGAAAAATATAAGAGACGCCATCTCTACTCCCGTGAGACGCGCGTCTCATCGCTGACGGCTGATAATTACTTAAATAAGAAATTGAAAAAATGTCACGCATCGACCGGGGCTCGAACCACGCTCTGCCATTGAGCTATCGATGCACCGATTGTTGCTCACCTTCAACCTCTTGATGCTCGTCTTTCAACCTCTTGATGATTACTTGTCAATTTTGACAAGACTCTTCGTAATTTTGAAGTCACTGTACGTTTCAATTGAGATGTTACGCACGAAACGAAAAAAAAAAACCGACTCACAAGTTAAATTTGTTCAAAAGTTACGCCTTTTAAATGAGGAGGGGCGGTAAAAGGTTAAGGGTGGTGGTGCCCGCTGGGCTCCATCTCTAATTTTGATCAGGAGGTCAAGAAATAGTTACATGTCGATTTTCAGCTTTCTGGCACAATCCGAATAGTTATATAACAGGCTATCGGCGTTATCCTTTACGCTTATGTAGGTGAATGTTTACTATTTTGTAGAACTTTTTCCACAAGATATTAATTTCGAATAGGTACTTTTTTTTAAATCAAACACTAGATATTGGTATTATTGTTAATACAAACGAAACAAGTGGAAAAAATTCACGGGATTTAAACCCAACGATATAGTCATAGATGGCTAAAGCTACTCGTAAGTAGTCAAGTAACAAAAAAATTGTATGAACGAAGCAAGTGGATCACAATTTCGCCACCTTAGGTAGAGCCAGCCGTAGTGTAACGGTACACGTCTGACCCGGCTTGTCAGAAGACGTGGGTTTGAATCCCGTCGGCGGTGTGAATTTTTTCCACTTGTTTAGTTTGTATTAACAATAATGCTTATGTAGGTATGTGTGTAGATAGCGCCACAGATAAGGTACAGGCTGATTGAATGATGGATGATTAATCACACAAACTTTGTAACGCACCTGCGCATAGGACCGCGTAGCTAATTTTAGATTGCGTGGGGTTCATATTCCATTTGCGTGTGTAGTCTTGAGACCCTCAATCACTACGAAATTCCGCGACTGGTGTTTTCTTAGCGACTTTGGGGTGTAAGAGACAGATCTCCGAAAATTTATAGGGTGCGTGTAGACCATGAACTGAACAACTTTCTCCTAGGAACATATACCAGGAAACGACGTATATAAAACAGCCGACTACATTTATTTACCTACTACAATGGAAAGTAAAAAGAGGTATCTATAAAAGCTTTTTTTGTGGTTTCTTTCTTAGAAAATTTGTTCAGGTTCATGATCAGACAGAATGCACCTTATAGTACGTATGAATTCCCATACAAATAAACTTTGGGAGTTTCCTCCCGTGTTCCAGCTTGGACTTGCCTTGGTAACTAATCTTTAGGCTATTCTTTAGCTATGCCGAGCAGGGGGCCTTGTTGGCATATCTACTTAGAAAAAAACAAATTGCAGAATATTTGGAGATCTATCCGTTATACCCAGTATAAGTATGTGCTTTATGACACTAACCTGCATTGGTGTGTTAGTAGCAGCAAGTCGCGTGAAGCCGACGATATCACTGAAGTAAATTGTTACGCAGTCGAAACTCTCTGCCTGCACCCTCTCCCCGCGTTTCAGAGCTTCAGCTACCGTCCTGGTCAAGAAAAATATAATAATTTTAGTTTTTTACTACAGTATAACCGGGTTCAGTAAACATAAGCGCCCAAAGGTAATGCTTTTTCACTCGCACTAAGGCTCTTACATCTACCAGAGGTTAATGCTTTCCCCCTCCTACTTAGGTATGGAACCCCGCCATTTGAAATTCCATTCTTTATTGAATAGTCTCGTAACTAACGTCACAGCTATTCGGATTAACCCATGAAGCTGAAAATCGGCATGTAGGTACTTCTTGACCTCCTGATCAAAATTAGACATGGAGCCTAGCGGGCACCACCCCCCTTAACCTTTTACCACCCCTCCTCCTTTACAAGGCGTAACTTTTGAAGTAATTGACTTAGAGGGTAGTTTTTATTTCATATCGTGCGTGACATCCCACTTGAAGCTTATTGTGCCCTCAAAATAAGAACGGGTCAACGGGACACCCCACTTTTGGGGCTTTTGGGCCCCCCGGGGGGGCTAAAGAGTAATTTTGAGGGCACAATAAGCTTCAAGTGAGATGTCACGCACGATATGAAATAAAAAAACTACCCTCCAAGTCAATTACTTCAAAAGTTGCGCCTTGTAAATGAGGGGGAGCGGTAAAAGGTTAAGGGGGGTGGCGCCCGCTGGGCTCCATGTCTAATTTTGATCAGGAGGTCAAGAAGTACCTACATGCCGATTTTCAGCTTCATGGGTCAATCCGAATAGTTATAACCAGCTATTGACGTTAGTTACTAAACTAGAACCAAGTAGAAGTTCCCCATGTGTTTCGCCATCATCATCTCTCCGAATCGACTTTACCTTAATTCTTGGGATAGGTGGAACGTTTAAATTCACTAATGAAATACGAGAAATCCTAGTCAAGGCTCGGGGTTACCGCTGTTACAGAGAGTGATTGCATTTACCGTTACCGGATACACGAATCCTGAATACATTCATAGCCTCTAATGGAATATCCTGCCTCGGGGTAGCATTGCACAGATAACACTCGGATTAGAGAACAGATATTCCCAAAATATCAGCGATAGTAGGGAATCAAAATAGGCAGACAGACGCAGCTACCACTACATAAAATAGGCTATCTACAATACATTGTGTCGACTGACGGAAAAGAAAACTTATATTTATCTTCTTTTTTTCAAGTCACCGAGCGTCACCGAGTCGTCAAACGACCCGATGTACCCAGGTGTCAAGAGTTTCACAACCACCTACAAGAAGAAGCAGGCCTCTGACATGGTCATGGTCTTGTTACCAAATCGACTACATTGCGATAAAATTTTGTCCACCCGCAATTCTGCCACCGAAACAGCGTTTTTGTAGCGTTAAGGAGGTCCTCTCACGAGCATATTATAGACTCTTAACAAAACAAGACCGGTCATTCCATAATACAAAACTTACCGTGGTAGCATTCTATTGAGCAAGTCATCAGTCCTTCGCTTCTCTTGCAGCAGCTGCTCAGTCCTCGCAGCCACCAGCGTCTCCAGGTTTGAAGCATACTTCTCCATCATCGCCAGCATATTGTCGAATATGTTCGTTTTCCTGCGGAGAACATTGTATTTATTGAATTCGATAATCTCTTTAAATCTTGTTAATCTACAAAATATGTGTGGAGACAAATTCGCAAAGCGGTAAATATTAATTTTGTGAGTAATGCATCGGGAATAGAACCTGGAACCTTCACCGTCGCAGGCGGTCGGATTACCGCTGCACCACAACGGCTGTCGTATTTACTAAATTTACTAGACTGGTTATAATGCTTATATCGCTATGCAGTCGCTACCACCCCCAGTGGGCGCCCAACGATACACTTTCCAAAGCGTGGCCTCTACTTGAGAAACGCTGACGCACGCTGGTACAGGCATTTGTCCAGCAGTGGACTGTTATATGTTTATGATGATATATGATTGATAAGACATCGTTATCTTTGGAGCACGAGTGACGTAATCATGTCATAGAGATGAGTTGCGGACTTTTTTCGAAACACAAGTTATCGATGCTTTCATGCTAGTAACATATAAATATGGCCTTGACATGGTGTAAAATTGAAAATATATCCTAAAATTTTAATTGACTTTTCCTAGAGAACATAAGTCGGAATAGGGAAAAACATTGTAACTTGCCAATAAAATGACTTAGGAACTTATTAAGTCAAATGTTATGTTACTTGGTTATAATTATAAATCAGTTGTAATTTTAAACTGTATTTTTTTATAAACCCTTTGGTTTCACAGCAACTAGGTACTTGAATATAATTTGTCGATATCTAAGGTGTCGATAAAGTACGCCACCTCTACGATTTTTTTGTTTTTGCTCCAAAGATAACGATGTCGATATATTATTATCTAGTCTTACCTATTTTACTAATAGGAATCCACCTTATCAGCCTCATGACTATCGCCCTGAAACCTGCTCAAAGTCCTACCACATTTTCATGCCCTATTTGACCAACACATACCTACCAAGTAAACTCCCACAGAAACAAGCTTGTTCGTTACGAATTAATATTTAGGGTAGAGGGCATAAGGGCATGTGGGGTAATTAGTAAAACCACTTTTGCAATGTGTGGTCAGTGGGTGGAACTACTATGCCAGTTTCTCATAAAATGACTGAAGTGTAAAACACAGTGGATTACAATAGAACGCCAATGGGGAAAGGTCAAAAAAAAACATTTCTCTGCGTCGGTTACTTTAATGAAACAAAAGCGGATTATAATTTTGTGCCGTGTGGTAGCGGCTAAGAATACTACCCTAGTCCTCTCAGGGTGTTTCATAAAAGGCGAAGTAGAGTTTTGACTTCGGCCGAATATCTGTCGACTATGGTCAACTGCATGGTTGCGGCCATGCGGTGAAACCACCTACAATAATTCCCAAAAAGGGTTGACGTCAGGTAGGCGGTCAGTCACAAAACATAGCCAAATCCTTTGCTTCATGATTTTGTGTTCCAAGAAAACATATTACACCGACCCCAACTGATTTGGGATAAGGGCAGAAAGATGACGATATGAATTTCTGTAATAACTTTTATAAGCTCCAGTACACATGATAGGCTACGCTGATGGACGCACCGCCTTGAATTGGTTAAAAACGATAAGTGACCGATTTCACGCCACGATTGCCAATAAGGTTTTTAGGCAACGACGAGCTGGCTGTGTGGTGCCAGCTTAGAATAGCATCACCCCATATATTTCCCGTGGGTGCCGTAAGAAGCTACTAAGGTATTTGAGAGTTGATGTGTATTGCAATTTTAGGCTGACAACCTGTCACTATAGTGATAGGTGCACAGTCTTCTGAATGACTCTCAAACTTTTGTCTGACGTGGTGTAAATGGCCGTTTATACTCTGTCTACCCTGGAAGGGACATTGGCGTGATGAATGTAGGTATGTATGTACACACAAAATGGCAATGGCCTAGAATTGGCCATAATGGCCCATTGTGTGTACGGCCATAAAGAAAGTTTTCTTCAAGTCCTCGTTTTGTATACCTACCTAACACGCTATTCATAAAGTTATAATTATCAGTTACCAGTTACTGTGTAACTTGCTTGTAAGGCTCTGAGATAGAATGAGCTCTTAGAATTAATACATCAGTTTACAAGTATACACCACAATGAGAGACATTCAGAAGACTGTGTATCACCATAGTGGCAGGTTGTAAGCCTAGCTGTCGCCTAAGTTGCCATACTCATCAACCCTCAAATCCCTTAGTCGCTTCTTACGACACGCATGGGAAAGACGGCACCACACGGCATATCCATATACCTACGTACTCACTTAATTGTAGCCAACATAAGTCACTCCAGAGATAAACTTACAGCACTGTACCAGTATCTACATGAATATACTACAAGCCTAACTTCAAGATAAAAGTACAAAGCTGCTATTTTTTTCTCCGTGTGGCACACCAAGTCGTCCAACGACCCGATGAACCCTGGTGTCAGAGTTTTATGTATGAAATGAACCAAAACCTGCTATGAATCCAAAATAATAGTTGAAATAATAACTTCAGAAATACATCTAGCTCAAGAAATTACCACCTAAATGTGGCTAGATACGAGTATTATAAGCTACCCACGTTCACAGAATACTTTAGCTGCTCCACAATTTCGTAAAGGTTGTCCTTGGAAGTAAAAAGCAACTTTTTCGTGACTAAGTAGATTATTATTATGTAAGGAGAAACTGCCTATTTATTTAGCGAAAGTCGAAACTAATTAAAACTAAGCACCCCACTGAAGGTTTTTCCCACTTTTGTACAAACTACCAACAAGTTTAGTTTGTTTGTAGGTAGGTACTTAGTTGACCCATGTTTACTCCAGTTTATAAAGACATTTATATTCTTGTTTTCCAGATAAAAGGTGTTATTTTAGATGCGTGTTATAGTTTAGTTAAGGGTAGGTTCAGTATCGATAAAGGAAATCACGTAATAGTAGTTTATGCAACTGCCTAATAATGAGAGGCTTTAGGATGTGAGTGTCTGTTTATCACACGAGGCGCAGCAGTTTGACACGAGCATTCTAAAGCCTAATTATATGCAGTTGCATACACTATTTTATCTACACTCTACAAGAAAAACTATAAAAAATAATTCAAACCTCCGCACTGCACTATGGCGATTGCAAGCCTATCTACTGAACCACCAACTGAACGACTTTTGTACATAAGTAACTTTTTAACTAAACGTTAAAATGGAGGCTCATGAAAACAGAACAACTTTTAAAATTAAAAATCATTTATCGGTGAATTTTAATTCGAAATATGATTTGAGCAAAGATTTATTAATAAATAAGTTCTCATAATTTCAAGTGTCGTCCCGCCCGGGTGACACCACTTGTTTTTTTTTCATTTGACTTACTGTTGGTCAGTGTCAAATTGGAACAAATTACATTTTGGTACGCGGGTCAATTCGTTAATTTTTTTCTCAAATACTAGAAATCGAGTTACTTTATGTAGTATGAAAGTTTTTTTAAAAGGCTGTATATTCGTAATGCAGTTCATTACGTTCGTACTTTCGATTCTGTAAAACGAATATTACGAAATGAGTGTAGATAAAATATTTTAAGAAATCCATGTCAATTTTCTTTTTCTAGTAAACAACAGCGATCAAAGGCGCGACCGGCTGTTTTGATTAAAAAATATTTTTGACCTGGAATTTTTTGGATGTCTTTTAGGAGTTTAAGCTATTATATGTATTACACACATTTAAATTAACACCCTGTATACCTCTACTTAATATTGACAATGTAACTACGTGAATTTGGTCAGGCAAATAATAATGTTCCACTAAAACCAAGGTTCCGAATACAGTTTGAAATCCATTAAGATTACACGTACCTATTTACCTACATAAAATTAAACTCAGCTTACTGAGATAGTTACTAACTATGTGACTGACTACTATTATAACCTTCGAGCAAGACGGCCAAAATTCTAATCGAACAATTTTGACAATGAATAGATTTAGCAAGTCTGAAATAGTTAGGAGCTGTCTATCCCTTCATCAAGTTAACGTCACGATATGATCATACATAATAAATAATAATGTATGCCATTATGTTAAGCAAGAGTCTACACAACACATTTATACAGGTGTCCCTGGTTAAGTGGCCCAAAGAAAAAAATCTAGATTCTGGACCTCCTTAGCCATCAATCTGGAATATTGTTTTATTATTCGAAGATTTTTTTTTACTCTCTATACAAAATGTTCTATCAGTCACCATTATTTATTTATTAGTATGGGAGGTCCAATTTTTTCTTCGAATATTTAAAGACAATGTTCCAAATTGGTAGCTAAGGATATCTAGAATCTAGATTTTTTCTTTGGACTACTTAAACAGGGACAACCGTACTGTATAACAAATTCGTAGTATTTGTTCTTACTTAACAAACAATTAGGGATGAATCTGATTCTTGCTTTTTTAAGTATCGTTATCCAAAATCTAAATTGGATGATAGAAAATTGGACACCCTTAGTAACAAATGGAAAACTCAATAAAGGAAATATTAAAATCACGACGCAGAAATTTCGATTCAGTGGATAACAAAGTTAAAATTCATCCTCTGGAGATAGACAAATATTTAGAAGTTCTAGGAGTTTTAAGAACGCAATTTTGAATGCCATTGCTCGAAGATTATGTTGTTAAATTAAAAAATACAGAAAAAATACGCAGCCAGCGAAACTATAACCATACAAAGTGTACTTCGTATTTTTTCGTCTTTGTCGTGGTATAGAAGTGACAGTAGGTACATCTCACACTTACACTATTATCATTGATAGTTTGATAGTGTAGTACATAAAAACGAAACAAATTTGGTATTCTTCTTGCCTATATCTGGTGTAATTAACATTAATTTCTAAACGTAACGCAGTCCAGCCCTGAAATAAAGCGATGCGATGATCGAGTAATCTTGTGTAACCCAGGCAGTAAATTACCAATTTAGCTCAGCTCGGTAAATTATTAGGACTTTTATCTTTCGGTGTTTTTTTTTTATAATTTTTAGAATCGGTAGGTAGACTGTAAAAAATTTACTAAGGCTTTTCCGGGCGGTTCGATATGAAATACCTACATCTTTCCACTCGATAAGATACTAGCAAACTTCGGCAAAATATTCTTTTAATACATGCCTATCCTAGTCGCTTTCGCTTGGCCTTGAGCTTACTTTTCTTTAGATAAAACGCCTGACATTTTATCTAAGTGACTTTTTTGGTAGATAAAACGGCCGACATTTGATTGAAGTGCCTTTTTCGAGATATTTCCCTTATACGTAACTTTACAACACTGTAATCAGTGTTGTAAAGTTACGTATAAGGGAAATATCTCGAAAAAGGCACTATTAACACACCTATTTTTTTTGCTAATGCAAAAAAAATAGGTTTTTACCGACGATTGAGACTCGTGAAAGAAAGGCATAGAGTATTATTTGCTTAGTTGTCCACATCAGCAAGCAATACAAAAAATACTAACTTGTGCTCATGCATGTCGTTCAGCCGCAGGTCAGGCCGCTCGCTCCAACACCGCAGGCCGCATGGTCAGGCCGCCAGTACAACACGCTCAAACTTACATCCCCGCATGCATGTCCGTGAGCCGCAGCCGCACGAGCCGCAGGTCAGGCCGGCGGTCAGGCCGCTCGCTCCAACACGGCCAGGCCGCTGGTACAACACGCTCATACTTACATTCCCGCATGCATGTCCTTCAGTCGCAGCCGCACGAGCCGCAGGTCAGGCCGGCGGTCAGGCCGCTCGCTCCAACACGGTCAGGCCGCTCGCTCCAACACGGTCAGGCCGCTCGCTCCAACACGGCCAGGCCGCTGGTACAACACGCTCATACTTACATCCCCGCATGCATGTCCGTGAGCCGCAGCCGCACGAGCCGCAGGTCAGGCCGGCGGTCAGGCCGCTCGCTCCAACACGGTCAGGCCGCTCGCTCCAACACGGTCAGGCCGCTCGCTCCAACACGGCCAGGCCGCTGGTACAACACGCTCATACTTACATCCCCGCATGCATGTCCGTGAGCCGCAGCCGCACGAGCCGCAGGTCAGGCCGGCGGTCAGGCCGCTCGCTCCAACACGGTCAGGCCGCTGGTACAACACGCTCATACTTACATCCCCGCATGCATGTCCGTGAGCCGCAGCCGCACGAGCCGCAGGTCAGGCCGGCGGTCAGGCCGCTCGCTCCAACACGGTCAGGCCGCTCGCTCCAACACGGTCAGGCCGCTCGCTCCAACACGGCCAGGCCGCTGGTACAACACGCTCATACTTACATCCCCGCATGCATGTCCGTGAGCCGCAGCCGCACGAGCCGCAGGTCAGGCCGGCGGTCAGGCCGCTCGCTCCAACACGGCCAGGCCGCTGGTACAACACGCTCATACTTACATTCCCGCATGCATGTCCTTCAGTCGCAGCCGCACGAGCCGCAGGTCAGGCCGGCGGTCAGGCCGCTTATACTCATCATTATAGAGTATGGCAATCCCTGCTAAATCGAGATTCTCAAGCCAACTCTCAGCACTTGGGGTGAATTTATGTAGTTCAGCCATACCACAGGGAATCCCGTTCACAACACGTGACAGGGTCTGGTCAGGTGCTCCACAGTCGCAATTTAGTGACTCCCTTGGACCCCATTTGTGAAGGTGATAGTTGGTTCATACTTACATTCCCGCATGCATATCCTTCAGCCGCAGCCGCACTAGCCGCAGGTCAGGCCGGCGGTCAGGCCGCTCGCTCCAACACGGTCAGGCCGCTCGCTCCAACACGGTCAGGCCGCCGATACAACACGCTCACACTTACATCACCGCATGCATATCCTTCAGCCGCAGCCGTACTAGCCGCAGTTCAGGCCGCTCGCTCCAACACGGCCAGGCGGTACAATACACTCATACTTACATTCCCGCATGCATGTCCTTGAGCCGCAGCCGCACGAGCCGCATGTCAGGCCGGCGGTCAGGCCGCTCGCTCCAACACGGCCAGGCCGCCGGTACAACACGCTCATACTCACATCCCCGCATGCATATCCTTCAGCCGCAGCCGCACGAGCCGCAGGTCAGGCTGGCGGTCAGGCCGCTCGCTCCAACACCGCAGGCCGCGCGACCAGGCCCGCCGGTACAACACGCTCTTACTCATCATCATAGTGTATGGCAATACCTGCTTGGATCAAATGTCTAAATCGAGATTCTCAAGCCAACTCTCAGCACTTGGGGAGAATTTATGTAGTTCAGCCATACCACAGAGAAAGCAGTGTAATGGGCTCTCGTTCACAACATATAACAGGGTCTGGTCAGGTGCTCCACAGTCGCAATCTAGTGACTTCCTTAGACCCCATTTGTGAAGGCGATAGTTGGTTCATACTTACATTCCCGCATGCATGTCCTTCAGCCGCAGCCGCACTAGCTGCAGGTCAGGCCGGCTGTCAGGCCGCTCGCTCCAACACGGTCAGGCCGCCGGTACAACACGCTCATACTTACATCCCCGCATGCATGTCCTTCAGTCGCAGCCGCACGAGCCGCAGGTCAGGCCGGCGGTCAGGCCGCTCGCTCCAACACGGTCAGGCCACCGGTACAACACGCTCATACTCACATCCCCGCATGCATATCCTTCAGCCGCAGCCGCACGAGCCGCAGGTCAGGCTGGCGGTCAGGCCGCTCGCTCCAACACCGCAGGCCGCGCGACCAGGCCCGCCGGTACAACACGCTCTTACTCATCATCATAGTGTATGGCAATACCTGCTTGGATCAAATGTCTAAATCGAGATTCTCAAGCCAACTCTCAGCACTTGGGGAGAATTTATGTAGTTCAGCCATACCACAGAGAAAGCAGTGTAATGGGCTCTCGTTCACAACATATAACAGGGTCTGGTCAGGTGCTCCACAGTCGCAATCTAGTGACTTCCTTAGACCCCATTTGTGAAGGCGATAGTTGGTTCATACTTACATTCCCGCATGCATGTCCTTGAGCCGCAGCCGCACTAGCTGCAGGTCAGGCCGGCTGTCAGGCCGCTCGCTCCAACACGGTCAGGCCGCCGGTACAACACGCTCATACTAACATCCCCGCATGCATATCCTTCAGCCGCAACCGCACTAGCCGCAGGTCAGGCCGGTGGTCAGGCCGCTCGCTCCAACACGTCAGACCGTCGGTACAACACGCTCATACTAACATCCCCGCATGCATATCCTTCAGCCGCAACCGCACTAGCCGCAGGTCAGGCCGGCGGTCAGGCCGCTCGCTCCAACACGGTCAGGCCGCTCGCTCCAACACGGTCAGGCCGCCGATACAACACGCTCACACTTACATCACCGCATGCATATCCTTCAGCCGCAGCCGTACTAGCCGCAGTTCAGGCCGCTCGCTCCAACACGGCCAGGCGGTACAATACACTCATACTTACATTCCCGCATGCATGTCCTTCAGCCGCAGCCGCACGAGCCGCAGGTCAGGCCGGCGGTCAGGCCGCTCGCTCCAACACGGTCAGGCCACCGGTACAACACGCTCATACTCACATCCCCGCATGCATATCCTTCAGCCGCAGCCGCACTAGCCGCAGGTCAGGCCGCTCGCTCCAACACGGTCAGGCCGCTCGCTCCAACACGGTCAGGCCGCTCGCTCCAACACGGTCAGGCCGCTCGCTCCAACACGGTCAGGCCGCTCGCTCCAACACGGCCAGGCCGCTCGCTCCAACACGGCCAGGCCGCTGGTACAACACGCTCATACTTACATTCCTGCATGCATGTCTTTCAGCCGCAGCCGCACTAGCCGCAGGTCAGGCCGGCGGTCAGGCCGCTTATACTCATCATCATAGAGTATGGCAATCCCTGCTAAATCGAGATTCAAATTCAAATTCAAATTCAAATTCAATAATTTATTTCTTAGTAGGAATTTACAAGATTCTCTTTAAGAAAGTCACATTCTAATTCAAACTTAAAAAAGAGAAAATTTCTAATGCAAAATTTTCTATTTTTTATAACAATTTGTGTTCCTACTCTAAACGCGGCACGGGCGGGATAAAAAAAATAAAAATAAAGGCACTGCCTCGGGGCTGGCCAGGCTAACCACACAGCATGTAACTTTATGCCTCAGTGATTGACAAGTAAATGGAATTACATTCTGTCAATATTTTAAAAAGGTGTTCCATACGTATAGTTAGCCGGACCCCTGGACAGGAAAACCCCAAAACCTGCCCAGAAGTGCACCTATTCTAAAGTTGACAATATTTTAGGCCCTATGCTACCCTATCTAAGCTAGAAAATAAATTAATAGTATAATAGTAATAGCCAAAAACGGCTCAACAAAATAAAAATAATATTACAGTAGATTATTCTAACTGTTTCGTCTTTAAAATAAAGGTACTTTAAATATACGAGCAATAAAATAACATAACAAAAAGTTAATTTACAGTAAATGTAAAAATACATGTCAAAAATTTAAGAATAATAAGTATGAAATGTCAAATTTAACCACTATACATGTCAATTTACATATCATAAAAGTTTAACCACTAAAATATAATGTCATGTTTATTTTTAAATAATGCCTATCTCTTGCATTGTGTTGGAGCAACTGTTGCTACTAACCAGACATCTTTGTCTTTCAGATAATGTTCAGTCTTGTAATACGCTTTCAAACATAAAGTATTCTTTATTTTAATTTTAAATTGCCTATCATTTAACTTTAAAATTTCCTCTGAATTTTATTATAGTAGCGTACACAGTTACCCATATATGATTTACTGATCTTACTTAATCTAGTTTGTGGCGGTACAATTTTATTTTTATTTCTTGTATTACGACAATGAATATCAGAGTTTCTTAAATAGGAACTGGAATTCTTACGTACATACATTATATTGTCAAATATGTACTGCGAAGGAAGCGTAAGAATGCCAATTTCCTTAAACAATTCTCGTAGGGATTCATGACTTCGCAGTTTATATATTGCTCTTATAGCCCTTTTTGTAACACAAAGATAGTTTCAATGTTAGCGGCTTGCCCCATAACAATAATCCGTAGGACATTATGCTGTGAAAGTAACTAAAATACACAAGCCTGGCTGTAGCAACATCGGTCAATTGTCGAATTTTTCGAACAGCGTATGCCGCTGAGCTAAGTTTACTAGCCAGTGCTAGTATATGTGGATCCCATTGAACGGTTGCGTCGAGTGTAATCCCTAAGAAAACTGTTTCAGTTACATAATTAAGCTTTTCATTATTTAGAACAACATCGTGTTTAATACTTTTACATTAGGCAAAGAGAATTTAATACATTTAGTTTTTTTAGAATTCAGCACTAAATTGTTTGACGTAAACCATTTATGAACCTGATCAAGTGCGCCATTTACTTCGTCAATATTTACAGCTTTTCTATCCACTTTAAATATTAAAGAAGTATCATCAGCAAAAGCACTATCTTGGCTAGATTCTGTACCATGAACGGCAAGTCGTTTATGTATACTAAAAATAGAAACGGCCCCAAAATTGATCCTTGCGGTACACCAATTCTGACGGCAGATCCTATCGACTTCACACCATTTATCTGCACTGTCTGCGTCCTATCTCCGAGATAAGATTGAACTAAATCAAGCGCTTTTCCTCTTATACCATAATGGTCCAGTTTCAGCAACAGTGTCTCATGATCAACGCAATCAAATGCCTTGGACAAATCGCAGAACACCCCTATGACATCCTGCGACTCCTCCCAAGCACCGTAAATAAGTTGTAGGAGGTTAACAGCAGCGTCGGTTGTCGAGCGCCCTTTCGTAAAACCGAATTGTTGATCATGTAGTAATTTATTTAAGTTGAAATGTAGGAGCATTTGATTAAGTACAATTTTCTCAAAACTTTACTCAAAACTGGTAGTACAGATACTGGCCTAAAGTTACTGGGATCCGTTTTATCTCCTGCTTTAAAAAGAGGTATTACTTTACTGTGCTTCATGAGATCAGGAAATACGCCATGATCAATGCAAGCATTAAATATACAGGCTAAGTATGGTGCTAATGTATCAATTAAAGAACTACATAGTCTTACTGACATGCCCCATAAATCCTCTGTAGTTTTTACTTTTATATCTTTAAAAGTTTTTAATATTACGTTCGCATTAATGTGCCTAAACTCAAATATATTAACACAAGTCTGAACATTGTTTTTAAGAAGATTTGACGCGATGATTGGCGAAGAGTTAAGTGACTCAGTAGTTTTGAATGGGATGTTACTGAAAAAAGTTTCAAACTCATTAGCTACATCAGCGTCTGCAGTAACAATGCCCTGACCAGTCATCAAAGAATGAGATTTTTCAATTGGTTTGTTTCGACCAGTCTCTGAATTGACAACTTTCCAAACAGTTTTAATAACATTTTCAGCAGAGTATATTTTATTTTTGGTGAAAATTGCTTTAGCTTGTATGCAAACATTTTTGAATATCTTAGAATATTTTTAACATGTTCAACAAAAGTTACACTATGATTATAAGACTTTTCGTCATACAGCTCAAATAACTTATTCCTACTTGTTCGAATCCCTACAGTTGCCCAGTCGCTGAATTTAAATTTAGGATTAATTGTTAATTTCTTTACCTTGAATTTGTCTTCAAATTCATCACGTATCGTTATAAAAGCTTTGAATAAAAGTTATTTGGATTGTTAGTATCATAGTCTAGAACTGGTAGTTTTTCTGATAGTGCAGTATGGAGTTTGTCTACTTGGTTGGAGCTTATAATTCTTTTACTAATAACAATCTTTTCAACTTTAGGACGACATGGAAAAAGCACAGATTGTCCATTGTGGTCTGATTTACAACAATTTACTATTTCTTGGTCTGAATAGTCACAATCACAGTAGATATTGTCTAAACAAGATGCTGTGGTTGCAGTTATTCGAGTAGGTTCTTTAAATATGTTGTTTAGGTTAAATGACTTAAACAAACTGATAAATCGACTTCTAAAAGCAACATTTTCTAATAAATTTATATTGAAATCTCCACACACAATATGAAATTTATTCTTTGATTTTAATAATATCTTTAAAACATCTTCCATAATTAGTTCAAAACTCTCATAGTTACTATTTTTAGGGGGTCTGTATACGCACACTATAATATGTTTCTCCAACTCAATGCATGACAGTTCACACACACATTCAACCGAAAGTCCAACAATATCTTTTCGCTCTTTAGCTTTGATATTTTTATTAACAAGAATAAAAGTGCCTCCGCGAATAGTGGACTTTCGATTGAAGGCACTGACTATTTCATAATTTTCGTAATTTATGAGCATCTCATAGTCCTTCAACCAGTGTTCCGAAACGCATAAAATATCACATTTTCTTGACTCCAGGAACAACTCAATCTCAAGCTCCTTGCCAGGAAAGCCCTGAATATTCTGATGAATAATACTAAGCGGCTTTCCTTTGTCTCATTGTTTAGTTTAAATGTTGAGATTTATTGTTCCTGGATGCAAGAGGCCTAAGTCTAGAATGATCTGGTGTACAATGTGTAACCGGGTCAGAAATGTTCATAGCTAACAAATTAGCTAAAAGTTTGCGGTAATAAAGAGATAAGTACATTGTACTGTTTGTCAATATAAAATTATCAAATAGATTAATGTCAACTGTATATAAGTTGTCACTATGACTACATGTCAATTTATATAACATAGTATTAAAATTAAATATTCTACTATTATATTCAACTTGTCCCTTAATATAAGGTAATGTGCCTATAATACAGTTACGGACATTTAGGGTGGCACAAGAATTAATAAAATTAGTCAAGGCTCGCTTGTCGACACCGCTACTGTGACTTAATAATAGCACCACTGTAGTGTTTTCAGAGAAGTTATAGTTTAACATTCTATTAGTAATTTGTTCAAACGAGGCCTGGGGTAAACAAACATTTTCAACAACCTGATTAAGTTGATTGTGCAGTAAGTAACCTAAACCTTTTCCTATTCTGTCACTAAAGATGACCGTCTTAGCGAGATTAGTGTCCACGGGTTTGGGCAGCTGCTGAACGTGCTGGGTACGAGTACTGGGCGTAGGCGTGCTAGTGTGCAACGCCAGCGGCGCACCCTGGGCTCCTTGCCCGGCGACGCGCGGCGTGAGCAGACCTGACCACGCACACGAAGGCGGCTGGGCGCATGGCGAGGCGTGCGGGGCGCGGGGCGGGGCGTGCGGAGCGCACAGGGTGGGGCGTGGGGCGCACAGCGAGAGGCGAGGGCGCACAGCGGGGCGTGCGGAGCGCATGGCTGCGATGCGCACGGCGGGGCCGCGGGCGCACGGCTGCGAGGCGCTCGGGACGTCCAGTGGAGCGCGCGGTGGCGTGGTGAGTGCACTCGCGTCCAAGCTATGTAGTCCCTGCGCGGCGCTACCAGACTGCTCGACTCGTGATTTAGGAGTACTGGGCTCCAAATCCATCGTAGCATGCTGACCTCGCTGTGACTGCTGACAATACACAGTGCCACAGCCCCACTGAGGGTCAACCTCCTGCGGGGTGGGGGGGCACCGTGCAGATTGGTGAGAGCAGTGTTGTGGTATTAAAACAGCTTGGTGCTCCTTCACTGTTTTCTTTTTCATTGATGAATGACGGTCACTCTCAACGGCAAGTCGGACGGACATTCTCAAGCCAACTCTCAGCACTTGGGGTGAATTTATGTAGTTCAGCCATACCACAGGGAATCCCGTTCACAACACGTGACAGGGTCTGGTCAGGTGCTCCACAGTCGCAATCTAGTGACTTCCTTAGACCCCATTTGTGAAGGCGATAGTTGGTTCATACTTACATTCCCGCATGCATGTCCTTCAGCAGCAGCCGCACGAGCCGCATGTCAGGCCGGCGGTCAGGCCGCTCGCTCCAACACGGTCAGACCGCCGGTACACACGCTCATACTTACCTCCCCGCATGCATGTCCTTCAGTCGCAGCCGCACGAGCCGCAGGTCAGGCCGGCGGTCAGGCCGCTCGCTCCAACACGGTCAGGCCACCGGTACAACACGCTCATACTCACATCCCCGCATGCATATCCTTCAGCCGCAGCCGCACGAGCCGCAGGTCAGGCTGGCGGTCAGGCCGCTCGCTCCAACACCGCAGGCCGCGCGACCAGGCCCGCCGGTACAACACGCTCTTACTCATCATCATAGTGTATGGCAATACCTGCTTGGATCAAATGTCTAAATCGAGATTCTCAAGCCAACTCTCAGCACTTGGGAGAATTTATGTAGTTCAGCCATACCACAGAGAAAGCAGTGTAATGGGCTCTCGTTCACAACATATAACAGGGTCTGGTCAGGTGCTCCACAGTCGCAATCTAGTGACTTCCTTAGACCCCATTTGTGAAGGCGATAGTTGGTTCATACTTACATTCCCGCATGCATGTCCTTGAGCCGCAGCCGCACTAGCTGCAGGTCAGGCCGGCTGTCAGGCCGCTCGCTCCAACACGGTCAGGCCGCCGGTACAACACGCTCATACTAACATCCCCGCATGCATATCCTTCAGCCGCAACCGCACTAGCCGCAGGTCAGGCCGGTGGTCAGGCCGCTCGCTCCAACACGTCAGACCGTCGGTACAACACGCTCATACTAACATCCCCGCATGCATATCCTTCAGCCGCAACCGCACTAGCCGCAGGTCAGGCCGGCGGTCAGGCCGCTCGCTCCAACACGGTCAGGCCGCTCGCTCCAACACGGTCAGGCCGCCGATACAACACGCTCACACTTACATCACCGCATGCATATCCTTCAGCCGCAGCCGTACTAGCCGCAGTTCAGGCCGCTCGCTCCAACACGGCCAGGCGGTACAATACACTCATACTTACATTCCCGCATGCATGTCCTTCAGCCGCAGCCGCACGAGCCGCAGGTCAGGCCGGCGGTCAGGCCGCTCGCTCCAACACGGTCAGGCCACCGGTACAACACGCTCATACTCACATCCCCGCATGCATATCCTTCAGCCGCAGCCGCACGAGCCGCAGGTCAGGCCGGCGGTCAGGCCGCTCACTCCAACACTGCCAGCACTACAACACGCTCATACTTACATCCCCGCATGCATGTCCTTGAGCCGCAGCCGCACTAGCCGCAGGTCAGGCCGGCGGTCAGGCCGCTCACTCCAACACTGCCAGCACTACAACACGCTCATACTTACATCCCCGCATGCATGTCCTTGAGCCGCAGCCGCACTAGCCGCAGGTCAGGCCGGCGGTCAGGCCGCTCGCTCCAGCACGGTCAAGCCGCCGGTACAACACGCTCATACTTACATCCCCGCATGCATGTCTTTCAGCCGCAGCCGCACTAGCCGCAGGTCAGGCCGGCGGTCAGGCCGCTCGCTCCAACAAGCACTCAGTACCGCCAGCACCGCAGGCCGCGCGGCCAGGCCGTTCAGCGGCGGCCGGAACAGCACTCCGCCGATTGGGTGGCGGACTCGCCCGATGATTTCTGTTGAAATAGATCAAATGTTGAACAAAAGTATTTAAGAATCAAAAATTTACTGAAGCAGAATTTGACAAAAAGTAAGACATGGTTTGACAACGTCAAATCGTATGGAAAATTAATTTAAACACTGTCTAAATGCGCGCCTAACTTTTTTGTAATCCCACCGAGAGTATCGAACAAGTATGTTGCGCCAATACTGGCATACTAAAAATACTGGCATGGCCATAGGTCGTGCATTCAAATGCCACTCATGTAAAAAAAGCTTTTAACACAATGAATTGGACACACGATTGAAATTTTTTTATGCCAATAAAAACGCCTTTTGTGGTATGATATGACCTTCAATTTTATCTTATCAAATCTCAAAACGTAAACGAAAGGATCACAAAAATGAGAAAAGAAAACACAAATCCAATAAACTTCACTTACTGAATAAACATCTAAGGCTTCTTAACACATTCACTGCGGCAGCCTCTGCACCTAGTTTTACTGCCAGTGCTATACGAGTCATATAGTTCCCGTATGAAGAAAGCCAATCTTGCGTTACGAGAAGTATTTTCCCGTATCATGCCCTGACTTTGAGTTTTCCTACAGGCGTGGAAAATCAAGATTTTCACTTTTTTTTTCACCAACTTATAGACAATATCATTGTTAGTATACAGCTTTGGTCGCACGGGGATCTAAGTAATAATGTAGAAGATATAGGCATTTTTCAAAAACACCAAATTTACGGGAAATTACTTCCCCCGCCGCATAGAACACAAAAAATGATAGGGATGGGGTAAAATCAAAAGAAATACGAAATTATCGAAGAGTTAGACGGTGTTTATCGTAATAGGTGTCATTTAACCAAAAAATAAAAGAATAAAGACAATGAAAACAAGAATGTTCCTTAAGGCTGATTAACGCAAATGAAGAACAATGTTTGTATGACAAACTCCTTTTCAATATAATTACTCGAATATATAATGCAAACTTTCACATGACATCGGAGTTTAATAAATTATAACTTACCAATAACAGCTGTCTAAGCAGGTATGTTTGCGTTTGTTCACAAATATAGGTAATATAAAGTCGTAGATTTTTTGATAAAATCAGGTCTTTGATCAAAAAGCTGAACTAGTTTAAATTATTGATGAAATTTCAGTAGCGCAGCGTCGAGACGTAATCACTGTGCACAACACTAGACCAAACTGGCGCGCCGCGTACGCGCCTCGCAGTGCTATACGGGGTTGTGATTACGACAAAATAGTTCCCGTATAGCACTGAACGAAAACAAAAATCATCCAGTGCGATACGACAAAATACTTCCCGTACATTTTTTCTTCAGAAAAGGATAATAATTAAAAACGTAATATCAGGAATATATTTGTCTCACTTCTACCTACACAGGAACCTAGGAAAATACACCCCGCACGGACGGTAAAACAAGGATAGCAGGCTGCCGCACAGGCGGAAAGTCAAATACGGCCAAATACTTCCCGTAACGCAGGGAATGTGTTAAAAGACGAAAATCTTTTACCTAGTAAATATTACCTGGCTGTCTAGCAACATGTATTCAGTTTATTCTGCTTTAGGGTGAGAATCCACCAGAGCTGTGCGAGGTAGCTAAGCGGTGTGCGAGGAAAAAATCCACCAATAGAATCACTTCATTTTCCTAGCCTCGCTTAGCTCAGCTCTGGTGGAATAGGGTTGAGCGAAGCGAGGCCATTCTACATACAAAACAAGCGAGAAATGTGTGCGAAGGATGTGTTGCGACGAATGTGTTGCGAGAAATGTGCTGCTAGGAATATGTTGCGAGGTTTCCACTACATCGCATTCTCCCCGCTCACACATTTCACAGCTTCGCAACGCATCCTCGCTCCGCACATTAATGCGCATTTTGACAGCTCCGCTACGCATCCTCGTACGACACATTTTACTCGCACAGCTCTGGTGGAAACCCCTACACATTTCCACAGCACAGCTACACATCCTCGTACGACACATTTTACTCGCATAGCTCTGGTGGATTCTCACCCTTATATGCGTGATATCGATATGATATGATAGAGTCTCGTTTGTGTTATTTATTGAATACGAAAACATGGCCTTGGGGAAAAATCTGTGGTCTGAGCGACAGGAGCGCAAAAACTATATTGCGTCCTCATAGATTGCCGTGCGGTGCCAGTTTAAAATGGCATCACCCCATATCTTACCCATGGGTGACGTAAGAAGCAACTAAGGATTTTAAAGTTGATGTGTATTGCAATTTTAGGCGATAAGCCGCCTACCTCTCACTATGGTGATAGACTTCTGAATGACTCTCAAACTCTTGTCAGACGTGGTGTAAATTGCCGTTTTTACAGCCGTTTACGTTCTGCTTAACCCGCAAGGGATATTGGCGTGATATTTATTATGTATGAATGTGTGTATGTCCTATCCTACCAGTTTTTTTTTACCTACACCTACACCTTGTATTAGTAAACATTAATGTACCTACTTATGCCATTTATATCAGCTACGTCGTAGCAACCGCCTACGGTGCTACGTGTTCTTATTTATTTTGCTTCTAAAGAGTTCCCAATCAAGCAAAAAATATGTAAATTAAGCCACTGATAGGTAGTCCCTCTCTCTCTTTCTCTCTCTTCATATGGGACACCAAGTCGTCCAACGGCCCGATGTCACAGATGTTACATAGTTTTACAGACGATAAGTGAAACATATTAAGTCCTTTTGGTGTAAAATAAAAGCATTTTGTATTTGTATTGTAATGGTGTTTTATCTTTTTCTTCACGTGGGACACCGTGGTTGTCTAACAACCCGATTAAACCTGGAGTCAGGAGTTCTTCAACCGCCTACCAAAAGCATTCCTCAGACATGGTTGTGTAACGACTGCCGTCTAAGCGATCATAGACAGCAACCGGGACCGACAGCTTAACGTGCCCTTCATTATGTCATAATATGCCTGTCATCCTGTCTGTTTAAGCCAGACAAGATAAGACAAGGTATAACGTTTCTATCGTGTCTAAATAGTCGTAGTATGACACTAAGGTCAAATAAAACATGCATACATCACGCCTATGTCCCTTGCGGGGTAGAGCGTAAACAGCTGTAAAAAACGACCATTTACACCACGTCTGACAAAAGTTTGAGAGACATTCAGAAAACTGTGTATCACTATATCGCCCGTTGCCTTAAATTGCAATACACATCAACCCTCAAATAAAACAGATATAGGAAATAGGTAAACAATAATATTGTCGCCTTCATCATTTACGTGTTTATCTCTACTCTACCGTGTAGAGTATGAGATTATCCAGCATAACGCACCCGCACTTTCTATACAGAGTGTAAGAGACGGTGTACCGAAAAACCGAAAGCTTTGCAGGCATAGTCAGAACATGAAACTGATCAGCTTTTACTGTGGAAACTATGTTGGTAGACGAGAAAAAAATTACGACCTCCAATTCAAAATTTCCAATCAGTTGAATCATGACTGTTTTTTTATTTAGGCTTCAAAGTATCAGATGGTCTAACCATGCCTGCAAAGTTTTCGGTGCACCATTCCTTACACCCAGTGTGAGTGAATTCTCACACGGAAATCCCATGAAAACTACTTACTTTCCTATGTTCGCTCACTTATATAATGTGCATTTCGTTGGAAGCTCGCACTTGTGGATACAGGAAATCGGATCACGCGTCGCATTTGTTACGTTACGACACGCTTAAGGGACAGGAAACTGACAGGTCGCTTAAACAACTAGATAGGCGGGAAAACCGGTAGTAAATGCATATATCAAGTATATACAGGGTGTTAATTTAATTGCGTGCCATAGTTTCAGGGTAGGTTAAGTATCAATTAAGAATGCCGTAAAAAATATTGAAAAATACCAGTCAAAAACTTTTAATCTTTTTTTGATTTAGGTTTTTTTTTTGAAAAATGAATTTTTGGCAGTGTTGTTGTTTAGAGAGTGCCCATACAAGTACTAAACAACTTTGAGATTGAACGAATTTCGGCTGAGATATAGGCATTTGAATCAAATGTCTGCAAAGTAAAAAAATTGTGACTGGGATTGTTTTCAATATTTTACAGCATTCTTTATCGATACTAAATCTACCGTGAAGCTGGCACGCATTAAAATTAACACCTGTATTTTGTTGGGGCTAGGCAAAGTGTAAACAGCTGTAATAAACGGTCATTTACAGCACGTCTTGACAGCAGGTGTTTCTTCTGTTTCGTACATATTATAAGGAAACGTTTTCAAGCGTTGCATTGTCGCACGTCTCCGGCGATCACTTGTTTGACAGACGCCATCTTACGTCTCACGTCTCACGTCTACTCTGTCACAAAATAGAGAGTTTATAGAAGGTTCACTCGACCCATTCAGGATTTTTGCGATCGTCACTTGTTACATAGCCAAGTTTGCAACTGTCAAAAATCTCAAAGTAAGTATAAGAATATCAAAACAGCCAAAATTTGATACAAGAACGGGTCGTTGAACGAGTCGGTGTCCCACACGAAAAGAAGAAGATATGATTTTGAGAATCCAATTATTTCCAGTTATGGTCAATAAGCGACAAAATTGTCGCTAGTACTGACTGAGTGAGCCATCTGTATAGGCGCCCCGCGCGCCGTTTCCCCTAATTTGTGTTTCCGCCTTAGACCCGGATCTTCCGTCCCGTTTCGACGGTAGGCTGTCTTTGCTCGAAGTTTCAAACCGTTTTCAAGTAGCTCATTTGACCTGTCAGTCAAGTAGCGGATTGGTAAAGGTCGCAACGACAAGGGCAAATCGGAAAATACATTCGCTTTTTGGTTTCTTCTTCTCTAAATAGTATATCTACACTACTTTATCTATACAGGGTGTTAATTTAAATGCGTGACATAGCAAAGGGTAGATTAGGTAGGTTCAGTATCGATAAAGGAACCCCAGGAAAGATATTCAAAACTTTCAGGTAATTTTTCTACGGGAATATATTTTTTTTCCTACGTTTTGAGCCACCATTCTTTAGAAAAATTCTTTGGTATGACCTATTGAGTATAGCGTTTTTGGGAAGGTCCGTCGTTTGATACCACCCTGTATAGGGTGAAACCAGGTCATATTCCTTCTGATATTATGTTTATGAAATAGGGTAACCTTAAGGGTAACCCGATATCCTAACGAATTGTATAGTATTAGAGGTCAGTGGTTGTCAGGTCAGGTCTAATCAAAACAAGATTAATTCACCTACGTTACTAAGCGATTTGCAGAGTGCTGCCGAGTGTTGCCAGCTTAGAATAAATAGCATCACCCCATATTTTTCCCGTCGGTGTCGTTAGAAGCTATTAAGTGATCTGAGAGTTGATGTGTATTGAAAATTTGATACTGTCACTATGGTGATACAAAGTTTTCTGAATGACTCTCAAGCTTGCGTCAGACGTGGTATAAATGGCCGTTTACGCTCTGCCTTCCCTGCAAAGGATGTACGTTATATATATTTGTATATACGTGGTAACTACTCAGAAACTCAGCAGAAACTCTGACACCCCGACGAACGACTCGGTGTCCCACATGAAAAAGAGAGAGAGAGAGAGTACGTATGTGCCCTTTACAGGGGTGACACATATTAAGTTGTTTACCCAAAAGAGGCATAATGAGTTTGGAGTTTTGTTAACCGTGTTTGAATAATAGGATATTTTCCACCAAACCTAGGTATTTTCCGCTTCTTCTTCTTAGTCGTAGCACTCTTGACAGAGTGGTCGTGGTCATCATGTAGTAGTCGTGTTGTCATCATGCTGAGTGGCCCGCTTGATTGTACGACGCCATTCTTCTCTCACAGCTGCTCTTCTGGTGCACTCGTGAACTGTGCTGTTGGCTGCAGCCTTAATCTGGTCGGTCCATCTCATTGGTGATCTTCCGCGAGCTCTGGTGCCCTGAACCTTCCCCTGTACCACTAAACGTTCGATGGACTCATTGTTACGCCGGGAAATATGACCGAAGAAGGTTAGTATACGCGTTTGAACTATCGACGAAAGGCGTTGTTTGATGTTCAGTTCTTTGAGTATAGACATGTTTGTGCGAAATTCAGTCCATGACACGCCGAGCATTCTCCTCCAACACCACAACTCCAGCGCGTCTATTTTCTTCCTTTCGCTCTCGCGAACTGTCCACGTCTCTGAGGCGTAAAGAAAATGGGAAACACCAATGCTCTGACTAGTCGCATTTTAGTGGCCTTTGTTATGTTTCTGTTTCGCCATATGTTTCTCAGTTTTTCCATAGCACTCCTTGTTATAGCCATTCGTCGCTTAATTTCATCCACACAACCACCATTGTTGGATATAAGTGCTCCTAAGTATATATATGACTGAACAACTGCGCAATTCGCTATTTGTGTGATCTCAGGTGAGTTATTTTTAACACGATCTACAATCATAACCTTGGTTTTGGTACGATTAATCTTTAATCCAAAGTCAAGACTGACGCTCTCTAATCTTCCAAGTAGACCTTCCATGAGCTCAGGACTAGTGGCGAACAGGGTTGTATCATCTGCATATCTGAGATTGGAGATCTTCTTTCCACCTATTGCAACGCCATCTGTCCAGTCCTCAAGGGCAATTCGCATAATCATCTCTGTATAGATGTTAAATAGGAGAGGTGAAATGATGCATCCTTGACGAACTCCTGCACTTGGATGGAATTTTCCGGATAAAACTTCATCTGTTCTTACTGATGCAGTTCCATCCTCATAGAGACGCCTAAGTAGATGTACGAGATGTTTTGGCGTACCCATTTCCAATAGCGACTTCCACAGTACTGGCCACTTAACGGAATCAAACGCTTTTGAAAAGTCTACAAAGCAAATGTATGTCGGCTTGTTGTATTCCCGGGCCTTTTCAACAATTTGTCGAACGTTAAATATTTGCTCACGTGTCCCTTTTCCCTTCACAAAACCCGCTTGTTCGGGAGCAATCTCTTTAGATAAAAATGCTTTGAGACGCTCATTTACGATATGCAGTATTATTTTGCTAGCGTGAGATATTAAAGCTATAAGTCTATAATTACCGCAGTTCTTCGTAGATCCTTTTTTATGTAGAGGGATGAACACAGTGTGAGCCCATTCTTTCGGCCATTTACCGGTGTGCCAGATCTTATTGCATATGGCATGAAGCATTGCGACGCCATGTTCGCCCGTAGCCTTAATTACTTCTATCGGGATCACATCCACTCCTGTAGCCTTCCCGTTTTTCAGATGTTTGATCGCGGCTCTTATTTCTTCTTTAAGAATGTCAGGCTCTAATTCGCTTGAGGTGGGTTCCGTCGAGACAAAGTTGGTTGAGTTCATGTCCTGAAATAATGCTTGACAGTAATCTTTCCAGGTTTCGGATATTTTGTCTATTTCAGTTATTAGGTCGCCGTCACAGCTCTCAATGGCCCATGTCTTAGAGGACAGAGTTTTCGTAAGTGAACGAATTTTTTGATGCAGATCTCTTGTTTCGTATTTGTCCGCATGGGTCTCAATTTCTCCGCATATATTACGCAGTCTTGTGTTGAGATCACGCCTACAAGCCGTTTGAATTCTTGCAGACAACTCGTTCAAAGTTCTGACGTCGGCACCTGATGCCTTCAATCTCCGTCGCTCTTCAACAAGTACCAGGGTGCTATCGTTCATCCAGTGTTGGCGTTTGCGAACGGTTGTTGGTGACTTGGATTTACTTACTGCATCCTCTATCAAACTTTTTGATCTTTCCCACAGTGTTTCTGGATCTTCTTCATTTATCTCTGCGTTGGACCACTGATTCCAGTTTTGTTCAAGCGCTGCTATGAACTTTGGAGTATCTTTTATTTCTATCCTCCTTTGCTTTTCAAGTTTTCTAGCCGCTTTTAATTTTAGCTGTACTTTGGAGATCAGTAATTCATGGTCTGATCCACAGTCAGCTCCAGGGAGAGTGTGTGCATTCTTGACTGAAGACTTCCATCTTGATCCAATCAAGATATAATCAATCTGGTTTTTGTAGTTGCCGTCCGGAGACGTCCAGGTATAAAGTCTCCTTGGGTGGTTTTGATAGAAACTGTTCGCGATCACCAAGTTGTTATCAGCTGAGAACTGTATAAGTCGCTCACCGCGTTCATTGCGCTGACCTAGCCCGTATCTACCAACTACATGACTCAGTTGTTGCGCATTGTCTCCTATTTTTGCGTTAAAGTCACCTATAATCATAAGCATTTCTCTTTTAGGGCACTTTGAGATAGTTGCTTCCAAAGATGAGTAGAATATCTCAATTACGTCATCTTTTGCTCTAGTTGTGGGTGCGTATACCTGTATGATGTTTAAGTTGATGGGTGACGCTTTGATCTTGATACTTAATATGCGGTCACTTACAGGCTCGTATCCCAGGACACAGTTTCGTAGATGCTTTGGTAAGACAAAAGCAACTCCATTTTCGGTAGTCAGATCATTTCCAGAGAAGTAGATGATATTACTTTCCGTCAAAAGGTGACCATGACCTTCCAATGAGTTTCACTCAAGCCACACATATTCAATTTACATCTGGCTATCTCTTTCTCCACGATGTCCAGTTTTCCTGCTTGTAGTAAGCCGCGCACATTCCACGTGCCTATCTTTTGTATCTGTCGCAGCTTAACAGGGTTTCCAGTAGCATTGTTTCCATGCTGAGCCTGGTCTACCACATCCGCATGGCCGGTAGCACATTTCCCACCGTCTGCCCCGGACGCAGGACGGCGCCGGTTGCAAAGCGGGTCGCATTGCCTTCTCACATTATTTTTATGTACTTTCATGATGACTTTCTTTGGGAAAATAGTGCAGTAGTTTCCCCTTGCTTTCTGCACCAAACATTTTAGAAGAAATTTAGTCTCCAAGGCCGCTGAAACCTCTTCCAGGCGATTTCCCGCTTGGGTGTTTGGTTATACCGCCAATGTTCCGCTTACAAACCTGTAAAGTTTTGTTTTGTTATGAGAGAACTAAAACCTACAGGCAAATGGAAATATGAATATTATTTACACAAATTAGGGAAACGGCGCGCGAGCGCCTTTACAGATAGATGGCTCAATCAGTACTACCGACGATTTTGACGCTCACTGGCTTTAACTGGCATCTCTATGAAACTCGAGGTAACTAAGAAGATGGTTGCTACTAACTGAATTTATGTCTTGGATTAAAATTGGCTCAAAATCGTATGACGTTCTCGATTTTGATTTTGACCGATTTTGCTGCTCTAATATTCTTCTACTTTGAGATTTTTGACCCTGCCTAATCTTAAATGGGGTCGAGTGAACCTTTTATAAACTCTCTATTTTGTCTGATTTACCTGTCCTGTAGGCACCTACAGTTTCTAAAGCGTGGAAAGGAAATAATGAATGAAATCAACCGTTGTAAGCTTATCTGGCAGTTCCCGAGATTGCAAAGGCTGTTTATTTTTATAGATGAAAATATCAATATATTTTTCTACAGTGGAAAGGAAATAATGAATGAAATCAACCATTGTAAGCTTATCTGACAGTTCCCGCGATTGCAAAGGCTGTTTATTTTTATAGGTGAAAATATCAATATATTTTTCTAGCGTAGTTTTCCAGTTTTCCTAAAGGGTAAAAACGATACACCCACGAAATCAACCGCCGTAAACAAGATTGACGGTTTATAAGATTGCCTGGTATATTGGTCGGTTGGACGTGGGTATGATTGTGATCGATGGATTTCAAGCTGTGCCCAGCCGATGTGGCGCAGTGATTAGTACAATCGCCTGCGACGCAGAAGGTTCCGGGTTCAATTATCGGTGGGGTCACTCACAAAGTTGATATTTATCATATCACTTTGCGAATTTGTTCCCAGTCTTGCAGGCTGAACCACCTGATTGTCCGAAAAGCAAGATGGTTCCGTGTTTCGTAGGGTACGTTAAGCTGTCGGTCCCGGTTGCTGTCTATGATTACTTAGACAGCGATCGTTACACAACCATGTCAGAGGCCTGCTACTTGTATGTAGTAGGTGGTTGAAACACTCTGACACCAGGGTTCATCGGGTCGTTGGACGACTTGGTGTTCCACTCGAAAGAAGAAGATTCCCTCTTCGCAAAGTCAGTTGAATACGTGTACATCGAGCTACTCGTATCATTTTAAGATCTATTGACACAGGTTGCTCTTAGTAACTATATATGAATACCCAGTACTCCCTTAAGTTAGGTTTATGAGCTGGTCATACATTTGCTGGCTCGGTTACATTTTATTTGGGGTCAGCGAAACATGTTTTGTTAGAGCACAAAGTTACGTAGCAAAAGAATTTGGAAATATTTTACGACCAGCCGATAGGGAAGCTTAACCCTCTTAGGGAATGCTATTATAGGTGGTATCGACCATAGTCGACAGATATTCATCCGAGGTCAAAACTCTACGTCGCCTTTTACGAAACACCCCTAAGTGGACTAGGGCTGGCAGTATATTCTTAGCCGCTACCACACGGTGTAAATTTTTCTACATTGTTGCTTACGTAACATTTTATCTCGTTGCAGAATCAGAGCACGCAGGCTGTCTGTCTATTACATTATAGATCCTGACACATATCGTACCAAGCTTATAACCCGTATTGTATTTTCTAGAATTTTCTGCTTTATCTAGATTTCATTGGAAATATTGACGGGGATTTTATACAGCCCACGCTTGGTCACGGATGAAGGGCTCTAAATATAGGAATAATAAAATATTGTTACAATATATACGACTTACTTCTGTTACAAAAGTTGGGAAACAACAATAATTGGGCTAAATGAATGGAATATGTCTACATAATCCAAGTCTCAGACACAGCTAATAATTACAAGTAAACAATATCTTTTTGCATGAGTATCCTCTTACGTATTAATATTGTAGAAACTTGATATTAACTAGTATTAAAAGCTTAAGCATATAAGCACGATGATGTGTTTGTATTGTTTTGTATACCTAACCCGAGCAATTTGACCACATAAGAATAATTGAAACAGAGTGGTGTAGAGTAAAATGTGCCAAAGGATAAGAGCAGATTTAGATTTAAGATAATATTTTCTACTTTATTTACACCCACTAAGAATTCATAGTGTTACCTCGTGAGTTGTATACTTCCTGATTCACAGAAGAAAGAGAATATAAATGGCGGCGGTTTCTTAAATGGGTGGGAGGAAGCATGAACGCCTGGTGCATGTAAGAGCCTTAGTGCGAGTGAGAAAGCATGACCTCCGGCCGCCATTTATAATCCCTTTCTTCTGTGAATCAGGTAGTACCTACGGTGTGACGGTGTGCGATACCGGATAAGAAATCTAGAACAGTGTCACCTGTTATTTATTTCCCGAGGGTGTCGTAAAAGGCGACTAAAGTGCTCAAAGGTTTCATTTTTAGGCGAGAGGAGCACTATACGGGGTGTTAGGGACGGTGTAACGAAAACTTTGCAGGCATGACCAGACCATCAAACTGAACAACCTTTTACTATGGAGCCAATGGTGGGAAACGAATAAAAATTTCCGACCTCCCATACAAAATTCACGATCAGCTAACGGACTTTGTATGGGAGACCGGAATTTTTTTCCCACCATTCCCACCATTGGCTCCATAGTAAAAGTTGTTCAGTTTCATGGTCTGAGCACGCCTGCAGAGTTTTCGTTACACCGTCCCTAACACCCTGTATGATTGGTAGGTACACGATTTTTCTGTAACCTTAAATATTAGTCAGACGTGGCGATAACGACTGTATTTTTACGACCGTTGACGCTCTGCCTACCCTACCATCTAATGCCTAATATGTGTATGGAAGTAGGTAAATATAACTCACCCGCGTTGGTCAAGTGCGAGTCGCCCCACGGCCCGTTGCGTCCCAGGATCTCGTACAGGATGATGCCGAAGGAGTAGACATCCCCCCTCTGGGACCCTCGCCGAGGGGGATTAGGGTCCCGCAGGAGCTCCTAAACACATCACAACAAACGATGCCTTATAACTCACCCGCGTTGGTCAAGTGCGAGTCGCCCCACGGCCCGTTGCGTCCCAGGATCTCATACAAGATGATGCCGAAGGAATAGACGTCTCCCCTCTGGGACCCCCTACGAGGGGGATTAGGGTCCCGCAGGAGCTCCGGAGCACGCCATAGCATGCGACGTTCTTCGCGCAATGCGTCTTCTTGGTCGGCGCAGCCACCTGGTAAATAAAAAACACGGTTTAACTTTTAAATTACTAAACAAACAAGGTTAACTCATCATGTATGTTCAGTGGCCAAAGGTCGCACTGGGCACGTCGACCTGTTGATCACCCGATGATGGTTCGCCTACCGCACCGAAATGTCGAGATTCTGTTTGCCTCGACTTCTAAAAGAAGGGTCGTTTTATAACGTACGTGATAGTGCCTGATGAACTATGAAAGCAGTATTTTAACTAAGTACTACTAATGGTTTCTTCCCTGCTCCTACTAGTAGGTAAGCCACTTCTACAGCGCATTGGGTTAACTACTTTTTTTCGTATAGATAAGAAAGAATAGAAACCCACATTAAGAAAACAGAAGAAGTAGTTCAGTTTCACGTCTTAAAGTTTGTACGAACGTTACTTAGGAATCGTATCAGCTAGCCTTCGGTGGCCTAGCCATATAGCTACAGTGCACGCGTGATCTGATGGCATTCAGAGTATAAAAAGCGGCAGGGAGCGCACGTCGCTGTCATCGCATTGCTAACTAGGTTGTCTATGACCAGCACATTCCTCAGGGCTACGGGCTACTATCTACGCCCCAAGTGTGCTAACTTTTAGCCATTGTAATTCCAGTGACACTCGACTGTCATTTTTTTGCCACTGTGTTTACTAAAAACTGTAAGCAGGATACGAAACTACCAAAACCATCCAAATGACATGCCATCGACACTCAACTGAATAGATTTTTATTTAGGAGACTCTCGGTCCGAGATCGTGCGCGTACCAAGATGATGTTATACGTACTCGCTTATGAAGACAAAATATCTGTT
The DNA here is from genome assembly GCA_024500475.1 of Phthorimaea operculella. NCBI lineage: Eukaryota > Metazoa > Arthropoda > Insecta > Lepidoptera > Gelechiidae > Phthorimaea > Phthorimaea operculella. Next base: position 630,221 of record JANFCV010000136.1, on the reverse strand, counting down.
TGATGTGCGCAAGGTCACGTCCCTGGCGCTTAAGCAATTAATTTTTTGGAAATAAGTACGTGGCGAAAGAACGCCTCTCATGTCTTCATAACAAATTAATTTGTTTGTTGCGTAGGTTTGGAGAGTTTTTCCCAGCATACCTAAGTACCTACTTGAATTCGTTTGTTCGGGTGACGCTGAAAAGTTAGGTGGCCCCACACCTAATATTCGCTGCTGCGCTATTTTTGTGTCTAGCCATGCTAGTCTACACTAATATAATAAAGAGGAAAACTTTGTTTGTTTTTTTGTTTTTTTGTTTGTTTGTTTGTTTGTTTGTTTGTATGTAATCGATAAACTCCGAAACTACTGGACCGATTTCCAAAATTCTTTCACTATTAGAAAGCTACAACATCCCTGAGTAACATAGGGTACTTTTTACCGCGGGAAAATTCCTCATTCCTACGGGAAAACGGTTAGCAGCAGGAAAACGGGGAAATAAAGCAGATATAACCCAAATTTGCCAAACCGCTTTACCGATCCTCGCGAATTTTGGCACTGATATTACTATCATATAAAAGACGGACATGGTCAGCCCTCGAGGATCTGGAGTACCTGATGAAGACCACCAGCATCCCATATAAACTATAAGAGATACGGTCATGGCTTCATAGAAAAAGTTGTTCACCATGACGGGCCACTTCTGCTGGCACATGGTCATCGAGGATCTGGAGTACCTGATGTAGACCACAAGCATCCCATCTAAACTATAAGAGATAGGGTAATGGTTTCAAAGTAAAAGTTATTCAGCACGACAGGCTGCTTCTGCTGGCACATGGTCACGAGGGTCTGGAGTACCTGATGTAGACAACCAGCATCTCATCTAAACTATAAAAGATTCGGTAATGGCTTCAAAGTTAAAGTTATTCAGCATGACGGGCCGCTTCTGCTCGCACATGGTCACGAGGGTCTGGAGTACCTGATGTAGACCACCAGCACCCATTCTTAACTTTATTAGACTCGGTAATGGCTTCAAAGTTAAAGTTATTTTATTCAGCATGACGGGCCGCTTCTACTGGCACATGGTCACGAGTGTCTGGAGTGCCTGATGTAGACCACCAGCATCCCATCAAAACTATAAGAGATACGGTAATGGCTTCAAAGTTAAAGTTATTCGCCATGACAGGCTGCCTCTGCTGGCACATGGTCATGATGAGTAACTTCTGCTAGGATGGATTAATGGACTTTTTACTACGGGCAAAGATCCCATTTCTACGGGAAAACAGGTAAGTAGCAGCGAGTGAAACCGCTGGGCGGGCCGCTAGTAACAAATAATGTCATAAATCTAGCCTAAGAATGCTACAATTCGTCAGTCACATTGGTCAGTCAGATACATACAAATTTTGAATTTTCGATACTAAAACGTCGTTCTGATAGAAAAACGCCCGGCGGGCGCTACTACCGAGCGCGAGCGTACTATCAGACTCCCGACGATGGTGCACTTATTGCATTCTAAACGTCAAGACTCTTTAATCATCGACTAGGTCAGTCGTTTTACTACATAAATATGAGTTATCCTTGTTCGTTTAATAGTTTAACGCAACGAAAATTTCTTGTTTCGACGCAAGTTTCTGCGTTGCGTTATTTTAACTTTATAGTATGAGGAATTTGAAATGTGTATGCTTTTGACAGACGTATGCGTTAGCGCTACACTAATGGCAACGGAAGTTACGTATGGGTTCCCCCGTAAGTTTGGAGAGTTCTCCGCAGCATACTCAACTTCGTTTGATCGGCTGATGTTGAATGGTTTATTATTCTCACTCAAGTAGGTAGGTAATATCATAATTCATAAGCCAGGAAATTAATTTACACAATTCTCAATACGTTGTTTGAAAAACACACAGGGCCACACGCTGGAGATTATAAGCTTACGCACAAAGCTACCAAAGCTACTGTACGGTCTTGCAGATGCTAATTCAGAAACATGAACACATATTGGTCTATGCACATATTTATAAGTGCCGTCTGCTGCCAGCATGTTTTATGCATATAATAGGCCGGTTCAGAATAGCCCCATATCTTTTCCGTGGGTATCGTAAGAAGCGAACAAGGGATTTGAGAGTTGATGTGTATTGCAACTTCAGGTGACCGATTTGACATACTTATCTTGTGTGTATTATAATTTAAAAAGCAATACTTACGCAATAAAAAAAAACATTTTCGTAAACATCCTGTCATGAAAACCAAAACCAGCAAAACGTTGGAAAATCATGCTAAAATCGCCTTAGTGGCGTCGATTCCAAGCCAAATATTTACCTCCTCTGTCTCTGTCAAGTCATTTCAGGATTTCCCAGGAGAGTTCCGTATAAATTGTTTGCGTTAGGAATATTTGGCGCAAGCTCCACAGAGTAGACGTGAGACGTATGACGTTAGATGGCATCTACAAGTGATCTTCGGACACGTGAGACGTGCGACATCGCGACGCTTGAAACCGTTTTCCATATAAAATGTTTGAAACAGAAGAAACGAAGCTGCACAGGTCAAACGCGCCGCGCGTCCCATCGATAACGGCTGACAATTGCTTGCCAAGATATCATGTTGTGCGTCGCGTCTCACGTCTATTCTGTGGAGATTGCCCCATAGGACTCTGCAAAGCATCCAGCCGAGAATTTTGGAGGATTAATCAGACAGTTTGATTAATTAATCCTTAACTGAACTTGACGCCGTAAAAGTTTGAATTTCGATTTTACAGTTAAGTCACGGTCAAGGCCGATAAACTTCGGAAAATACAGTACCTAACAAGAAAAGTTTACTGCATTAAAATAAAGAAATCAACTTGAATGTTTAAACTGGAATAACTACAGGAAGTATTAATTACAGTAAATAAAAAAGTCGAGTCAAGCGTAGCAAAAGAGCCAGGCATATTCCTCTCTCGAGGCCACCAAGTGGCTCAAATCTCTTAATTTAAGTTTGTAAGAACTGCATACGCTATACGACTAAATAAATTCCTCCAGTGATTCTCACAGTCTCTCTTTCTCTCTTCGTGTAGGACACCTAATCTTTCAACGACCCGATGAACCCTACCAGACTGGGAACAATTCACAAAGTGATAAACACCAACTTTGTGAACCCAACGAGAATCGACCCCAAAACCTACTGCGTCGCAGGCAGTCGCACTACCAATGTGCCACATCGGCCATCAGTTTCCAGGTTATATAATTATAGTAAGTTTATGTAAGGAACCAGAACGTGTCTCTGAAGAAAAATCTTGCAGTTACTCGTAGTAAATAAGTACCTCACACGTACTTAGAAATTCAATGAAATATAAGTACTTAAACCTCTCTATCATATCTCTATTTTGTGACAAGCCAACTAGGTACATCCATCCACACGGAACGTATTTAGTAGGGACATTGGCAGAAAAAATAAAGATATTATCACTACACCAACATGTTGATGAAAGCCTATAAAGGCCGTCACAACAAGACGACAAGTATACGTATACGTTATAAGTATACGTTGAGGACGACACAACAAGATTTGTTAGATCATTACAATCAGTAGAAAAAGGATTTTTTGACAATGTTTTATGACCGGCCCGGCTGCCTGTCTGACGTCAACAAACGAACATTAATGTAGACTCAATACACAAATTATCGCCAGCTTATCAGCTTACCTGTTTAAGGGATCAACTTACACTGGTTTTGCTTAGTATTTGTATGAAAAATCATTTTTAGCCGATCTTTCAGCCGGAACTGCTGGCCTGGCGATAGTACACAGCATAGAATCCGAGTGTTTCGCGCACGGATAATTTGATTACTGATCGTATTATGGTTGCTGTAGCCACCTACAACTGCTATAATTTTAGGCTCTAACGAACAAAAAATATAGGGTAATGTTGTAAGAGCTCAAACTTTGCAGACTCATTCTACCGACGATTATGTTCAATTTACTAGAGCACCCTACGAAAGCTCGCAAAAAATAAGCCCTCCTATTTCGGAGACGGTCAATCACGGCTGCAAAGACTGCGCCAGTTAAAAAAAAATAGTTTTCGCCAGCAAATCCACTTACTAAGCCACTTACCCATTTAAAGGACCCGCCAGTCACGTTACGTGTGGGTGGGCCCGCCAGTCACCGTATGCCGATTACCCTGCACTATGAATACTTATACTCTGAAGGCAGTTGAAAAACTCTAATACTAGGGTTCATCGAGCGAGTAGTAAGACGACTCGGTGTTCCACACGAAAAATTGACAGAATTTGTTCACTCACTTTTCAAATGATGCAGGCCGTAGTCGGCGATCTGGAGCACCCACCGGCTGTCCACCAGGCAGTTGCTGGAGGTGAGGTTCCCATGGGATATCAGAGGGGAGTCGTGAAGGTAGGTCAGCCCCCGAAGTAGGTCAGCCACCAGGCTTGCCACGAACATATCGTCCAGGTGGAGGTCCCTGGGAAGAAATACAGTTCATCATCACCCTCATCATTCAACAGTTGTGGGCTTGCCACTTTTGAATAAAGTGCAATGGGGCATTTCCGTCACGGCGCTACAACTCTTATCCCTTCCGTTCTTACTAGAAGCATTTAACAGTTACGGCGCCTACTACTTAGGTATAAAGATCTGAGTTAGATGTCACAATTGCTAGAAGCACATAAATTTGGAACTGTAGACCTGTAACTGAATCGCCCCACGTCGGACGGAATAGCCTCTGCACATTATTTAAAATATCATTTTATAAAAGCCCGCACCAATAGCAAATCATTTAATGACAATTAGGTAAGGCTGCGAAGAAACTGTGCAATTGTTTGTAACAAATAAAAGTAAGCTATTTTTGGAAAACTTGCCACAGGCAGGATATTTTAAAAGTAAGCTGTTGTATATTTTGATTAAAAGATACGAGTTTTGTAGCGAGACGGCGCGCGTGGTCTCTAAAACCGTTTGGTTAGTTATTTAGAACAAAACCTTTTATAATGAAGAGCAAAGGCAAAGCGATATGTGTGGTCCTTCACCGACAGGTCCTAAAAATTTAAATGACACCGCTTTAAAAATCCTGAACTAAAACCGCTAAAAGTATTTCAAAAGCTTATCACTCTACACTATCGAACACTTTTCGCCAAGTTAAATTAATATTGGCGCAGCTGCACGATTCGAAAGGCCTTTTCGACTGGAAGCGCTTTTATTAAAGTTTATAAATGAAGCTTCTTGAACGTAATAATATTTTATATTAGGTAGAGTATATAAAGTCCATTCGCTTAGATAGTGCCGCGCTGACAATGTCATTCACGTAAAATAACGTCAAATCTTGTATTGAGCCGACCTGGCAGAGCGACACCACCAAAGTGAATGGACTTTACAAGCAAGCTATTCATTCATTCATTCACTGGCCTCATAAGTCTGTGACAGACGATTTATTCAGTGTCTGAGGCAAAATTTTTCATAGCTGTTGTATAAGCCGATGCGGGAGCGGCAAGAAAGCTATAGAGTGTGCGTATCGACCTAGTCAAATGTATGAGAAATAAAGTAAGGTAATATAGGTTCAATAGAGTTGTCACTGGCGTTTTGCTACTGATGGGCAGAGAGGTCGTGTTCTAACTATTGCTACTACCCGTTCAAACTTTTTAGGCGCACTCTATAGCTTGTTTATAATGTACTCTAAGTGTAGCCTTCCTTCAAAATGTTTATTTAGGTAGGCTTGGTATGTATTGGTAAACGGATATTATAATTTCACATCACAAGATGATTAATAACAACAACCCGTCCTCCTAAAATATCGAATAGATTCCCAACATTTCTGTATATTTCTTAGATTTCCCACGATATCAAAAAAATAATATTTTCCTTAAATCCAAAATAACACTGTCACCATTACTGTCAGTTATCGAATGAATTATTTCCTTAGAAACATTTTACATTCAGACTGACCGTCCGTAATTATAGACCATGTCAGATGACTCAAAGGAGGAGTATAACAAGCTTGTATGACCTCCAGCAAAGAAAATATTCCCAAGTGAGGCTGTTTGGTGCACGTGCACTCAACATAGAATCCTACGAGCCCTGACATGTAGATAGATAGATAGAAGAACAGTGAGGTACCTTGTGAGGGACCTACTCTGATATGCAATATGTGCACGCAGAATGTTCAAATGTCAGTTATGATAGCGATTAATGATAGCGATTGTAAACTTGACCAGGTTCTGGGCCGCAATGATGTAGTTTTTGCCATCGAAACTCAAAGATAAAGAAAAACAAAATTACCTAAACGTGACTAACCTGTCAGCCAGCACCCTCGCGAGCGAGCCGCGCGAGCAGTAGGCGGACACGATGCAAGCGGCTCCAGTCTCCACGCACACTCCAACGATAGCAGTCAGGTTCTCGTTTGCAATGATGTAGTTCCTGCCATCGAAACTCAAAATAAAACAAAAATAAAATTACCTAAACGTGACTAACCTGTCAGCCAGCACCCTTGCGAGCGAGCCGCGCGAGCAGTAGGCGGACACGATGCAAGCCGCGCCAGTCTCCACACAAACTCCAACGATTGCAGTCAGGTTCTCGTTTGCAATGATGTAGTTCCTGCCATCGAAACTCAAAGAAAAAGAAAAATAAAATTACCTAAACGTGACTAACCTGTCAGCCAGCACCCTTGCGAGCGAGCCACGCGAGCAGTAGGCGGACACGATGCAAGCGGCGCCCGTCTCCACGCACACTCCAACGATAGCAGTCAAGTTCTCGTGGCGGAGCTCGCGTATCTACGGAGAAATAGGTTCATTATTTCGTCAAGATTTGGACGACCGATGTAGCGCGGTGGAAGTGCGACTGCCTGCGGCGCAAAGGTTCCGGGTTCGAATCCCGGTGGGGCAGCCAATAATTTAATAATTGATTCATTTGTGAATTTGTATGGTAAGAACATTGCAGGCTGGATTGCCTGAGAGAGAATCTTCCGTGCTACGTAGACACGTTAAGCCGTCTACCCCGATTATCCTCAATGATTACTTAGACGGCAGTGTAACAAAACCACGTAACACGCCTTACTATATTTACTCGATAAATAGTTTAAATTTCATCCATATTATCGTGACAGCCGATGTGGACGCAGTGGTTAGTACGACTGCCTGCGACGCATAAGACTCCGGGTTCTTTTCACGGTGGGGTCACTCACAAAGTTGATATTAATCACTTTTTGAATTTGTTCCCAGTGTTGTCAGGAGATTGCAGGCCGAACCACCTGATTGCCCGAAAAGCAAGATGGTTCCATGCTTCGGAAGGCACGTTTATCCATCGGTCCCGGTTGCTGTCTATGACCACTAAGACGGCGGTCGTTACACAACCATGTCAGAGGCCTGCTACTCGCAGTAGGCGGTGGAAAAACTCTGACACCAGGGTTCATCAGATCGTTGGACGAGTCGGTGTCCCACTTGAAGAAGATGAATAGTTTAAAAGCTCTAACACTAAGGGCCTTACCACAAAAAAGTTAGACCAGTGTCGAACGCGTGTTTAAAATAAAACTTCATACAAAAAAAACGCTAGACACGCGTTCAACGCTGGTCTAACTTTTTTGTGGTAAGGCCCTAAGGGATAATCGGGGTCATTCGTCGACTGGAAAACACTTACCTGCTTCAACTCTTTCCTTATGGCTCTGGTGACGTCGATACTCTTCTTCTGCAGTCGTTTGATGGCGACGATGTTCCCGCGGTACAGAGCCACAGTTGTATGGCAACGTCTCGTCTCCATGTCTTGAGGAATCGATGTCTGAGAACAAGTCGAAATTTGAATACGAACAAAAACACATTTCAACATGTTACGTGTTAGGTATACAGTGTGGCATTACCGGCAAGGGACATTTATTTCGCATATTTTTCTTGAGTAGGTTATTCTATGGAACAAATATTTTTCGTGATTTAGCAGATGGCCCCATAGTAAAGATGTTCATATAGGTGCCTAAAATAACCAGTTTGAATAAATGCCTACTTGCCGATAATACACCGTTTTTCGCAGGTTACGGATGAGAGTCTGTAGCACAATTGTTTAGAAGCTTCGACCGAAAGTATTGATAGCGAAAGTAGCAGGTTTAAAATACAAGCCAATATTTCACAAAATACGTAATATATACCTAGCAACAAGACATATAAAGAGCTCTTACAATTATTCGTTCAAAACGTTTTCGGAAAGAAAATCATAAGAAATTATGTTGCAAAAGGCATAACTTTTATCACCGGTTGCTCGCCTGACGACAACCCTCTTTGTAAAGTTTTTGTTAACAAAGTTACAATAATTTCTCAGAAATATCTCTTTTATGGAACTGGAATGAATTTACTTGTTATATCTAACCTATAAAAAAAAACTAACAAAAGCAACATTCGGGTATGTCCGTATGTCACTTAAATGAACAAGTGAGTCATCACATCATCTGCCTGCCCTTATCCCAAATCAGTTGGTGTTGGCGCAACATGTTTTATTAGAGCACAAAATCATGTAGGAAAAGGATTTGGCAATGTTTTGTGACCGGCTGCCTGCCTGACGTAAATCTCGTATTGATATATCTCTGCCACCTTGCGGTTGACCTTAGTCGACAGATATTCGGCCAAGGTCAAAAACTTTACGTCGCCTTCTACGTAACACCCCGAGTGGACCAGGGGTGGCAGCATTCTTACGGAAGTAATAAATCAAATTAAGATTAACAGGAAGGACAGGAAGACGGGTACCGTACCGGCCTAATTAATATTGGGCCTGTTTATACAGTTTCAAGGCCAAGTCCAAATACTTTCAAATTCTTGTCAGAAAATACAGTATAGGTACATGATGTTATTTAGATGGCGTACACTAAGTTTAGGACAATATCAGTATCGGTTGAAGGAAATCTAAAAATATTCAAAAGAACTTTCTTAGTTTTTAAAAGATCATAAATTCTTTTCCCAAAGCTCAATTGATAAAGAGAAAACTGCTCTTGTTGGTGTCTTTTACTGGTCAAAAATTAAAAAATTTACCACTTTTGCCTATGTCCAAGATTTTAATCATCTTTAACTGCTCAAAATCTAAGGCACGCATTTACATTAACAACCTGTATAATTTATTTCTGAAAAAAAACCAGTCCGGAAATGCGTAAAAAAATATAGAAGGTATTTATTTAGGTCTTTGCGTGTTTCCTCTGAATTTCCTCGAACACAAAAGGATTATTCCACGAAAATGTCGATTGCTAATAATTCTTTCGTATAAGCTTTCAGTATATCATAGGCATATGTAGGTGCTCAGCTGCCATGGTGTCACGTAATTGACAAAATTTGATGATTTCGTGGAATTCCACATAATCGGTAAACCCATACTAATATCACAAACTAGGGAAACGGCGCGTGGTGCGGATTTACAGTACAGATGACTCACTCAGAACTAGCGACGATTCTGATGCTTACTGATTTTGAATGGAAATAACCGGAATCTCAGGGGAAGTCAAAGTAACTAAGAAGTTGGTTACCACAAACGCAATATTTCTTGCACTGTTGGGACAGGGGTGAAAACTTTGAAAGCACAAGGATGAGGAACGCTTACCGCTGGTTCGATGGCGTGGCCTCGTGCCCGGGCGAGATGTTGGGGGCCCCCTTTGGTCTTGTTTCTCCCAGATCCGCTGATTTCTTGATGATATTTTGAACGCGCACGACGCGGGTGGTTCGCGAGCGTAATCACAAAGTTAAAATATAGTTTTGCTGGTTTGCAATAGGCGAGTCGACGGAAAGCGTCTTGACCGGACCGCGTTCGTTAGCAAACAGGGCGGGCAAGCCAACTGTCAATTTTGACATCAGTGGGTTCTTCGCGTACCCACATTAAAACGTTCCTCGGGATAAGGTTAGGAAGAGGGTAGTGACATCATAAAGGTTCCTATACACTATCTATAACTACTCAACATGCCGCCCCCCAAAGAGCTTCTAAGCTCTTTAAGAATTAACAGATATCCTTACTAAAAAACAATACCTAATTGAAGTTCCTACCTTAACTAAAATTAACCTAAGTGAAGTCAGCAAGTAAATATTTAAGCTAATTTTGATATGGCAGGGGACTAAGTTTAGCCACCGCCCTCAGACAGGTACCGTTAGCGATTTTCAACTCTACAACGCGGACAATGTTATCTGCGCCAGGGTGCAACTTGATCACCCTACCCTTTTTCCATTGAAGAGGAAGAAGATTGTCCTCTTTTATGAGAACCAAATCTCCAATACTAAGATTAGCAGAGTTTTGACGCCATTTGACGCGTTGTTGCAAATTGTTCAGGTACTCAAGGTGCCACCTGCGCCAAAACTGCTGAGATATTTTGCGAACTAGCTGCCAACGAGATAGCCGAGAGGAAGGTATGTGGTCAAAGTCGTAGTCGGGAACGGCTACCAACGGTTGACCCACCAAAAAATGACCGGGAGTGAGTGCTTCAAGGTCGTCGGGACTCTCTGAAAGTGGGCAAAGAGGCCGCGAGTTGAGAACGGCTTCCACCTGTGTGAAAACCGTGGTTAGTTCTTCAAAGGTGAGAACTTGTTCGCCAATGGTCGCTTTTAGGAGTTTTTTGGCAGATTTTACCGAGGCTTCCCATATTCCACCCATGTGGTGAGCATATGGAGGATTCATGTGCCAGCGCACTTGGGCATCAGCGAAGTCTTCATATAGCTCGCGACTATTTTGGGAGAAAGGCCTCAACCTCGCTAAGCTGGCGTTTGGCGCCTTGAAAGTTTTTTCCTTGGTCCGAGAAGATATCAGTGGCTTTGCCTCTACGATTGACAAATCGCTGAAAGCTTGCCATGAAGGCGTCAGTACTGAGGTCGGAGGTTACCTCCAAGTGAACTGCCTTGACTGCAAGGCAGATGTAAAGACAGAGATACGCTTTTCTCACTTTAGCGTTGCGTATAGTGGAGACCTTAATACTGAATGGTCCCGCAAAATCAACTCCTACTTTGATAAAGGGTCGCGCTTGCTGCACCCTCGAGGGGGGTAAATCACCCATGAAAGGCTCCAAAGTTGTGGCTTTGAGCCGATGACAACGTTGACAACGGTGAACTCGGGTTCTAACCACGCTACGTCCAGACAGAATCCAAAATTTCTGTCGAAGAATGTTGATCAACGTGGAGGGACCGACGTGTAAATTTGTCTGATGATAATAATCCACAATCAAATCTGTGAGATGATGCGACTTGGGAAGCAGTAGAGGATGCTTTGAAGAGAAGGGCAGATTAGAGTGCCTTATTCTGCCACCGACACGAAGAAGACCCTCGGAGTCTATGTAGGGACTCAGGCTGGAGATCGAACCTTTGACAGGTCGATTTTTAGAAATTGCTTCGATCGTATCAGCGAAAACCTCTGACTGCGCTATACGAACTGCTCGCTTAAGAGAGATGTCTAACTCTTGCACACTTAAAGGCCCAGAGTGTCTATTTTCACGATGACGTGTGTTATTGACAAATCTAAGCGTCCAGGCCAGGACACGTTGAAGGCGCGAAAAGGAGCTGAAGCGCCTAATAATCGAGTCAGTTTGATCAGTACCATCCGACGTTGAGCCGCTAACGTGCTGACAAGTCAGTGACTGTAAAGGTTTAAGTCCGGGAAGATTTTCATGGATCTCAACTGGGTCCTCAGAAGGCCATGAAATCGGATCGTCTCTCAACCACGCAGGTGACCACCACAAGGGATGATTTACAAGATCGGCTGGTTGCAAGCCTCGGCTGGCGCAATCAGCAGGGTTGAGCGAAGATGGAACATGGCGCCATGTTGCCATGGGATTAAGACCCGTGATCTGAGAGACGCGGTTACCTTCGAACGTCTGAAGTTTGTGAGGTGGCGTGCGAAGCCACGCTAGAACAATTTTGGAGTCGCACCATGCAATAGTGCCGTCGATTTTAATGTTTGTCTTTAAAACGTTGGTCACGTGAGCCAGTAAATTTGACAGGAGAAGAGCACCGCAAAGCTCCAGACGTGGGATGGTCCACTTTTGTTTGATGGGTGCTACCTTCGATTTTGCTAAAAGCAAATGAACCTGCACCTCGCCTGACAAATCCACCACTCTCATATAGACGACTGCCGCGTATCCAGCTTCCGATGCGTCGCAGAAACCGATGAGGTCACATCGCTGCGCTGACTCACCTGAAATAAAACGAGGCACCTGTGACCGACCCAAAAGACCAAAACCCTCGGCGAAGGTTTTCCAAACGTTTTGGAAATCCTCCGGAAGCAGGTCATCCCAGCCAAGCTCGTATGACCACAAGCGTTGCATGACAACCTTCGCATAGAACGTGACTGGGGCTAAGAAGCCACAGGGATCGTAAATCCTCGCGATGTTCGACAAGATCTCTCGCTTGGTATTGCAGTTACCAAAGTTGGAGACGCGATAGACGAAACTGTCAAGTTTTGAATTCCATTCAATTCCTAAAATTTTGAAAATATGATCACCCGAATCCTCAAAGCGTAGTGGAGTTTCAAGATGATCCCTTGGAAGATCATTTAATAACTCGTCTGAGTTACTAACCCATTTTCGAAGCTGAAAGCCACCCTGTGACAGAATGTTCTCCACCTCCTGCTGCAAAGCTTTGGCTGATGCGAGATCACTACTTCCTGTGATGATATCATCGACGAAGATATCTTCAGATAAAATGCGGGCAGCTTCAGGATGAGCGTCCTTGTTGAGTAACGCAAGCTCACGTATGACACGCATGGCAAGAAAGGCCGAACTGGTTACCCCGTAGATCACAGTCGTAAGTTCAAATTGCTGAAGCGGAAGCTCAGGAGATTCGCGCCATTGTTTGGTACTTGCAATCATCTTCGTGCAGCCGTACCTGGCGATACATTTGTTTGATGTCGCATGTGAAAACAACGGCATGAGTCCTGAAACGAAGAATGACATCTACAACATTCTGCTGAAGCTTGGGACCGGAAAGCAAAATCTGATTTAGAGATACACCGGAGCTACTGGGTTCTGATGCATTCAAGACTGAGCGAAGCTTGGTGCTGCTACTTTGCTCTTTAAGTACACCATGATGTGGAAAATAGCATCTGTCTGCTGATGGAACACAGTTGACAGGTCTCATATGTCCTGCCTCTAGATAATCCTTCCAAAAGGCGACGTAAAGTTCACGGAGAACTGGATCCTTTTGAAGTCTGCGCTCCAAACTATGAAATCGCTTTAAGGCTTTGGTGTGCGTTTCACCCAAAGGCTTGTGTTCAGTCTTGAATGGCAAGCGAACAATGAAACGGCCTGTGTCATCTCGAGAATGAGTTTCCACAAAATGTTTTTCGCACTGTACGTCCTCTGGATCTTGCACAGGAGCAGCCGGAAGTTGTTCCGCTTCCCAAAACCTAGAGACAATAGAGTCAATGTCCATTGTGCAAGACAGAGTCGATAAACCTGAGAAAGTTGGAAATGTAGAGTCCATTAGAAATCTACCCATAATTACCCATCCGAATATGGAACCAAAGGCTGTAGGAAGGCCTTCCCCTAATGGAAGCTTCCTGCCGTCAACAATTTGATCGTAGAGATCAACACCGATCAACATGTCGATAGGCCTCCGCTTGCTGAACTCGCTGTCGGCAAGGGAAATACCCTTACATTTATCAATCACCCTAGATGAGACTTGAACACTGGGCAAGTCCCTGTAATCCTTTTCATAATAGCGGCTTCAGTAACCAATGGTGGATGCGAACTATCTTGAAGCGATTTGATAGTGCAAGTAACAACACCATTAGTGCGCTGAGCAACCTTGCCAAGGCCGTATAATGGAGCAGACGTTGAACGTGGTAAACGTAATGTCTGTGCTAACTCTTCTGTAATAATGGTGGTTTCGCTGCCATTATCAAGAAAAGCCCTTACCCGATGAATATGTCCATTGACATCCTGGACTCCGACCAAGGCCGTACCCAACAACCTAGCAAACCCCGTGTGGCTGCTATTTGCATGTAGAGACTGGACTGTGGAAACAGTATTCGGCACAGCAGACTCATTTCCTTGAGGAGCAGGAGAATCGGACGTGCTCGTTGATGATTGAGCAGAGCTTAAATGAACATTCTGTTCCAAATGTAGTTTGGTGTGGTGCCGACCACCACACACAAGGCATGATGACTTCGAAGAACACTGATTTACGGAGTGGTTCCGCATACAATTGTAACATAATTTATTAACCTTTACGAATTCCCTCCGCTGGGTGGGTGTCATAGAATTGAATTTGTCACACGAATAGAGGTTATGTTCCTTGGTGCAAGATGGACACTTTAAACTGGAAGCCATATTCACTGCTAGCGCAACTCTATTTTGATTGTTGTGTGAAATGCTACTGCTGGTTTGACCTTTAGAGGTAGATACCGACTCTAACACTCGAAGATGCGTTTCTAAGAAATTCAGTAAGCTACTAAACTGAGGAATAACATTGGGTTCTGAACAATGTTCCAACTCGAATCTACTGCGAAGATCTATCGGTAGCTTCCGCACAATGATATGCAGCAACATGAAACTCCATTCATCTACATTGAACTTGAGTGCGAGAGCCTGCATGTTTTCTTTTAAAGTGTTGACAAATTTCCTTAAATTGTTACTTTGATTGTTTTGATTTATGTTCCCTAAGGATAGAATAAGTTCCAAATGTTTGTCTGCTATTATTCTTCGATTTTCATACCTATCCTTGAGCATTTGGTATGCTTTTGAGTAGTTTGCTGTTGAGAGTTCTAAGTGTTTTATCAAGCTTTTTTGGTTCCTTATCCAAAAAACTAAGCAAATAGTGCATCTTCCTGACATCAGGAATGTCCTGAGAATTATGTACTAAACTGTCAAACATTGCTATGAAATTAGGCCACTCTGTGTAATTTCCATTAAATGTTTGTATAGTTATCTTAGGTAGACATAGCTGATTGCTGCTGCTAACCCCTGAGCTCAAATTATGATGGTCAACCGATGAATTTTTGTTATTTGAAAAGGATTCTTGCATAACCTGAATTGAATAATACATGTCATGAAAGTTTACAAAAATCGCGTCAATCTCCTTTCGAGCTACCTCATCATTGCAGTGCGCAGCCACATAAGTAACGGCATCTTGAAACTTATCACGACAATCCTTGATATCTTGAAAACGAGCCCTGAAATTCGCTAACAGCAGCTTATCGTCTGGCAACAACATTAGTTTGTTTGCCAACTCGTATAAGTTGCAAATATAGGTGTTTTGCAAGTTCATTACAACCTGTAGCTGTTTATACTTTGCAGCATTCACGTTAGAATCGAGATTATGCTTGTTTTCTTTCGCATTTCCATCATTATTTTGTTTTTCGTCGCTATCTGGCATGTTTACAATTTATTTTGTGTTTGACACTTGAATTTAGTGTTGCTACTTTATAAAAATAAATCGCTAGTGATGTACTAAAAAAGTCTCAAAGTACGAAAACCGGTAAAAATGAGTTGATTCAATATGACAATTCGATATGATTCGAAACTGGTACAGCCCTATCGTTCGAGTCTATGGTCAGAAACGGAACAAAATGGCGTACGAAAATATGAAATACGAATGGAAAGGTATGCAAAGAAAATATCCCCAAATGAATATGATTGATGTCACAGGAATGAAGGAATATTCGGAGCGAAGGACCAGATTATGTTGGGACAGGGGTGAAATCTTTGAAAGCACAAGGATGAGGAACGCTTACCGCTGGTTCGATGGCGTGGCCTCGTGCCCGGGCGAGATGTTGGGGCCCCTTTGGTCTTGTTTCTCCCAGATCCGCTGATTTCTTGATGATATTTTGAACGCGCACGACGCGGGTGGTTCGCGAGCGTAATCACAAAGTTAAAATATAGTTTTGCTGGTTTGCAATAGGCGAGTCGACGGAAAGCGTCTTGACCGGACCGCGTTCGTTAGCAAACAGGGCGGGCAAGCCAACTGTCAATTTTGACATCAGTGGGTTCTTCGCGTACCCACATTAAAACGTTCCTCGGGATAAGGTTAGGAAGAGGGTAGTGACATCGTAAAGGTTCCTATACACTATCTATAACTACTCAACATGCACTATAATTGGCTTAGAGTCATATGACGTTTTTGTATCAGATTTTCCTGTTTTGATATTCTTATACTTTGAGATTGTTGACAGTAGCAACCTTTGCTATGTAACAAATGACTATCGCCAAAATCCTGGATAGGATCAAGTGAATCTTCTGTAAATTCTCTATTATGTGCTAATATGTGGGCGTCCGCGTGTAAAGAAGGGTCTTGGTTTCGGCATGGAGTATCCAAGATACTCGCATTTTTGTGGACTTGGGATTTTCAGAGTGACATCTTTGGATGTCCCATGAAATGTTTTTCTAAGCTTTGAATTTCGGTCCTTAGGAAAAATTGTTTGTTCACTTTGATCTGTAGATCTTAGCGTTTCCAGGAAAGTGGGTCTTTCGGTACCACCCTGTAAAAATAATTAGGTACCTGACTAGTTGACTACCCACAGTATCACTTCTAGGAGAAAATGGATGAGGTAATGAATACGTTTAGATAGTCAAAAGACTCAAAGGACCCAACGCGCTCATTTACAAAGTAAATAACATTCTTAATTTCATTATGTAGTAAACGTCAAGACTCTATAAGCCTCGAATTAAAACAACAAGGTCAGTTGTATAACTAAATAAAATATTGTTAATGTCACCTGGCTTCACTGTAGGTATCTAGGTATTCATTTATAGAATACTAGCGGCCCGTTAGAAGTTTCACCCGCTGCAACTCATTTTTCCACGGGAAAAGGCCATTTGTTATACATATAAAGCCTTCCACTTCACTCACTTAAACCATTACAAAAAGAAAACACGGCCAAGTGCAAGTTGGACACGCCCACCCAGGGTTCCGTACTAACGTTTGTAGGTTGGTAAACCTATATTTAATATCATACTTCACTTGGACAACTATCCATTTATTTTAATTTTGTTCTTTTTCGGCCCCCATAAAAACCATAAAATTATGAAAATTAAATGTTATCTTTACGCGGAATCAAAATCAAAAATCAAGAAAACAGCATCAAAATCCGCTGGGTGGTGTAGGAGGAGTTAGCGAACTCCATGACAGACAGACAAACAGAGAAACGCTAACAGCGACTTCATTTATTACTATGTATATTAATATTGATGAGCGTCTCAAAGTTTATAACCTCAAAAACTTTTACTTTATCTTTTGTTCTACGTTGTTTAGTCTAAGCGGTTACGGTCAAATATCACCCGAAAGCTGTTTTGCCGGCACAGTTGATGCCGCTTTGCTCAGTGATACTAGGGACCATTATGAATGATTCCATCCGAGGAAATGAAAAATCCATCCACTGGATTTCAAGATGGCGGACCTTCGTTTTTTTGTATGGCACTAAAAAAATAATTCTTCTGGAGCCGATCGTGTGGGGTATCAAATGAAAGCGCTGCACGAGACGATTTCAAAAATATATCGCTGTAATACATTCTAGTTACCCTTTTTGAAAAAAATCAAGTTATATTTTTAAAAGTAGTCAAAACATGCCAAGTTTGAGGTCCAGTAAGTACAAAATGGCTGACATAAAGTTTGTTTAAAGTATGCCAAATGATCTACCTTATCCTCAAAATTAACGTCACGAAAGGAATTTCGAAATTAATAAGATTTAATGTATATTTTGCAATAGAAAGTAGATCAATGTGGACTGCAGTAGGTTAGTAAGAACTGCTTGTGCGCCTCCAAAAATGTTTTAGATCCAATTCTTCTCATGATTGCTTTTATACTCATAGCTAGATTATGATGTGTCGGATCATTTTGAATCTGCAGTTGCACGGTTGTGCCCCCGCCAAGTCGAGTAAAAAACGGGTTTGACACAAGTATATAGTTTTTCTCTACTCATTAATGCTATCTCACTTCTTTAGGTGCTGTAACAAATTTCTTGTTAGAAATAAGTAGTGCTTGTTGTGTCATTTTTATTTTTGTATTTGTTCTGTGATTCTGTGTTTCCTTTTGTGTACCTACGATAGATAGTTAACTTGAATAAACATGTTTCTCTCGAAACAGTTTAGGCCAATTTCAACACCTGTATAATGATATTTTTGATAACATTTGAATCATCAGTTTTGAAAACCCAAACAGACAATAAATAAACATCGCATATTTCAAATTTCATTAAATTCCTTCGAATCTGTTGCTCATTAGACCGACCATCAAACTTGTAAAGCACTTTATCTACACTCAGTTCGTAATATTCGTTTTACAGAATCGAAAGTACGAACATAATGAACTGCATTACGAATATAGAGCCTTAAAAAAAAAAACTTTCATACTACTGGCAGCTACATAAAGTAACTCGATTTCTAGTAATTGAAAAAAAATTAAACGAATTGACCCGCGTACGAAATTGTAATCTGTTCCAATTTGACACTGGCCATCAGTAAGTCGAATGAAAAAAACAAGTGTCACCCGCGGCGGACGACACCTGAAATTGTGAGGACTTATTTATTATTAAATCTTTGCTGCAAATCATTTTTCGAATTAAAATTCACCGATATGTGCTATTTAATTTTAAAAGTTGTTCAGTTTTTATGAGCCTCCATTTTAACGTTTAGTTAAAAAGTTACTTATGTACAAAAGTCGTTCAGTTGGTGGTTCAGTAGATAGGCTTGCAATCGCCAATAATCGTTATAGTGCAGTGCGGAGGTTTGAATTATTTTTCATAGTTTTTCTTGTAGAGTGTAGATTAAATAGTGTATGCAACTGCAAATAATTAGGCTTTAGAATGCTCGTGTCAAACTATTATCACAGACACTCTCATCCTAAAGCCTCTCATTATTAGGCAGTTGCATAAACTACTATTAAGAAGACATGTATCTACCGGGAGTAACGGAAATGGTATAACAAGTCGAAAGGAGGTCAAGGTACTCATGAAACTGAACAACTTTGCGTATGGAACATGGATCGAAATATGAAAAAAAATTGACCTCCCATAGTGTATCGATTAGCTAATTGGCAATTTTGTATGGGAGGTCAAATTTTGTTTTCATATTTCAACCCATGTTCCATAGGGAAAGTTGTTCAGTTTCATGAGTACCTTGACCTCCTTAGGGCTTGTTATACCCTTTCCGTTACGATAAGTGATTTCAAAAAGCGACGTATGTAAAGATGAGATACCATCAAAATATAACTTAAAAAAAAGTGTTACCACTCATACCTCTACCGTAAAAAAATGTGAGATTTTCGTAAATAAAATATTGACCTAGAGTACTGTCGTTCTAATAGGCCAAATTTGACAGCTTTCAAACCCATACTAAAAGATTTTAATAGCAAAATTTGTTACAGCAGGCCTACAGAAGTGAGATTTCACGATTTTACGAGTAGAGAAAAACATGGTAGATACCTATGGCAAATCCGCTTTTCACTCGACTTGGCGGGGGCACAACCGTGCACGCAGATTCAAAATGATCCAGCACATCATTATCTAGCTTTGAGTATAAAAGCAATCATGAGAAGAATTGGTTCTAAAACATTTTTGGAGGCACACAAGCAGTTCTTACTAACCTACTGCAGTTTCCAATGATCTACTTTCCATTGCAAAATATACATTAAATCTTATTATTTTCGAAATTCCTTTCGTGACGTTAGTTTTGAGGATATGGTGGATCATTTGGCATACTTTTAACAAACTTTACGTCAGCCTTTTTGTACCTACTGGACCACAAACTTGGCATGTTTTGACTACTTTTAAAAATATAACTTGATTTTTTTCGATAAGGGTAACTAAAATGTATTACAACGATATATTTTTGAAATAGTCTCGTGTAGCGCTTTCATTTGATACCACACACGATGGGCTCCAGAAGAGTTATTTTTTTTGTGCCATACAAAAAAACGAAGGTCCGCCATCTTGAAATCCAGTGGATGGATTTTTCATTTCCTCGGATGGAATCATTTATAATGGTCCCTAGTATCGCTGAGCAAAGCGGCATCAACTGTGCCCTGAGGCCAAGAAAGTTATTTCCGAGCTCTCAATGCGTCTCTACAAGACATCCGGAGACCGCAGAGCTGGCAGCTTCCTTGCCCAGCGTATTAGCCTGGCGATACAAAGAGGAAATGCTGCCAGCATGCTGGGTACGATGACTGGTGGGGACGTATTGGGGGGCTTATTTTAGTTCTTAGTCTATTTTTAGTTAAGTTTTTGTAAATAATGTAAATATTTTTATGTTTGTAAATATTATAATAAATATATAAAAAAAAGATTTACAGGTCAGTAAAAGTTCACCTAACCTAAAGCACCTTACATTAATGTTTTTTAAATATTATATGTTGAAATTAAATTTTTGAATGAAGCAACACAAGTTGTATGAAAACGAACTAATAACAAGAAATGTGAACAACAATGTACTACGTCTCGTAGTAAAGTGCTACGCGCGTAGTCTATTTTGCTGCCGCCAGATGCCAGCCAATATCGACAATTTCAATTTCTGCTACATTGATGTGCAATTTACTAGAAAATAAGAGGCTATCCAAGGGGGCTATTTTCACAGATGATATTTGCGACGATAGACGTATGATGACATCTATGGCGCAAACTCCACCAAAAAGACGAAGGGCATAGGACGTAAGAATGACAGTTGACAGACAAGTGATCGTCAAATATTCTTCTTAGTTTTTGAAGCTAGCTGTCATGGATGCGACGCTTTGGCGACGCTTGTGTGTGCCTTTGTCAATACTTTTTCGTACATTTTGTATGGAAACGTCGCGTTGTCAAACGTCAAGCGTCATGCCCTACGTCCTATGTCCTAGATGTCCTCTCCTTGTCCTCTCTGTGGAGTTTGGGGCTATCAGACAAGAGATCGTCAGCCGTCATCCATGCCAGGCGCGCGTCACGTGTGTAGACGGCGTCTCATGTTTTATACATTTTATATGGAAACGGTTTCATACGTCGCAATGTCACGCGTCTCACGACTCCATCTCATGTCTTACGTCTCGCCTGTGGAGTTAGCGCCTTAGTGTCATTATTTTTTTGTGTAGAGATTTTTAACACTAACTATTACAAGTAGCAAGCCTCTGACATGGTCGTGTAAAGTTTTTCAACCGCCTACTACAAGTAGCAGGCCTCTGTTTTGGCTGTGTAACTTTTTCAACCATCTACGGTTGTGTTACGAAGTTTTTCAACCACCTACTACAAGTAGCAGGCCTCTGACATGGTTGTATTACAAAGTTTTTCAACCGCCTACTACAAGTAGCAGGCCTCTGACATGGTTTTGTAGCAAAGCTTTTCAACCGCCTACTACAAGTAGCAGGCCTCTGACGTGGTATGGTAAAGACCGCCGTCAAGGTTATCATAGAAGTATATTAAAAAAACTGTGCGTTTTATTTTTTCCCATCCAAATTACCTATGAAGATAAAATCTACTATCTCAACAAAGAAACTTGTTAGAATAATAATAGAATGTGGGATTGCACTGCCATTTGTTTATCCAGCACGTTTCTACCGTCTGAGCAGGGCTTGGCACAAATTGGAAAACTCCTTGAGGTTTTTTATTTACGTACTAAATATAAAACACTATGTTTTGGATATATTAAAAATACATTTTCTTGTTTTAATTAGTGTGACAATGACACAGAATGTCTATAGGTTACTTCGGTATGTGCTCAAAAACTGAACACCTTTCTTTAGTCAAATGTTCAGAAAAAATATATTTTTTTCACCTGCAAAGTGGCCTATTTATTGATGTAACTTACAAAAGTTGTTCAGTTTGATGAACACACTCTGAAAAATATTAGGAATTCAATTAAACAGTTAGTTCGAGAGCCCAGGGGGTAAGTGGCTATCTCATAAGGTACCACGATAGGCTAGGTTTGGATCGTTAACCAAGACTTAAACAAGTCGTATGACCCAGGTCTGCCAGAGCCAATCCTGCCGAAACATAAAATAATCGATATTTTTCAGAGTCATTTTTCGTAAAAATATGTCATAAGGTACCACAATGAAAGTGCTGGCATCAGTTAACCATTGAAAATTATGTAAAAAAGCTTGGTCTGCCTCTGCACCCTGCCGGAAGTGCTTGCCAGACCTCTCCAAAGATGCCCTTCCGACACCCCAAACTATCTCATCGGGTACCACGACGCGACCACCACAACATAATAGCCAAGATCACTCTGACAATAGATCACAAGGTCTGCCAGGCCTAAACTTGCCGCATCCTAGTGTTTCAGACATTTGAAGTTGTAGGTCCAGTGTATGAAAAATGACCTATATCTTTTCCCCGTGTTTGATTTTGATGGTGCCTTAATACGAAATGCTCTCCATAATAAGGAGCTTCGAGTCATATAGGACAGTTGGGTGGAGGTTTCAGTATTGAACGCAATCCTGTCAAAAAGTTTGAAATGGAGGTTTGGTCTATGAAAACTGGCCTATATCTTATTCCCCCCGGGTTTGATTTTGATGGCGCCTTAATATGAAATGCTCTCCATAACTAGGAGCTTTGGGTCATATAGGTCAGTGAGGAGGAGGGTCTCTGTATTGTAAACAATCCTGTCAAAAAGTGTGAAATTGTAGGTAAAGTGTATGAAAACTGGCCTATATCTTTTCCCCCACAGGTTTGATTTTGATGGTGCCTGGGTATGAAATGCTCGTAATGATTAGGAGATTCGATTTGTATAGGTCAATTGGATAGAAGGTCTCTGTTCTGTGCACAATCCTCCTAAATATGAAAATATTCGATAACTTCTGCAGATTTTATCAGTTAAAATTGTCATATCATAAGGAACTCGAATAAAAGTGCTTGTATCAGCTTACCATTGACAAATTATGTTAAAAAAACTTGGTCTGCCATTGCGCACTCAGCCGGAAGTCCTTAGATGAGATAGATTAGGGGTGTCGGAAGGGTATATTTGGAGGGGTCTCCCAAGGACTTCTGGCAGAGTGCGCAATGGCAGACCAAGTTTTTTTAACATAATTTGTCAATGGTAAGCTGATACAAGCACTTTTATTCGAGTTCCTTATGATATGACAATTTTAACTGATAAAATCTGCAGAAGTTATCGAATATTTTCATATTTAGGAGGATTGTGCACAGAACAGAGACCTTCTATCCAATTGACCTATACAAATCGAATCTCCTAATCATTACGAGCATTTCATACCCAGGCACCATCAAAATCAAACCTGTGGGGGAAAAGATATAGGCCAGTTTTCATACACTTTACCTACAATTTCACACTTTTTGACAGGATTGTGTACAATACAGAGACCCTCCTCCTCACTGACCTATATGACCCAAAGCTCCTAGTTATGGAGAGCATTTCATATAAAGGCGCTATCAAAATCAAACCCGGGGGGAATAAGATATAGGCCAGTTTTCATAGACCAAACCTCCATTTCAAACTTTTTGACAGGATTGCGTTCAATACTGAAACCCTCCACCCAACTGTCCTATATGATTCGAAGCTCCTTATTATGTAGACCATTTCGTATTAAGGCATCATCAAAATCAAACACGGGGGGAAAAAGATATAGGTCATTTTTCATACACTGGACCTACAACTTCAAATGTCTGAAACACTAGGATGCGGCAAGTTTAGGCCTGGCAGACCTTGTGATCTATTGTCAGAGTGATCTTGGCTATTATGTTGTGGTGGTCGCGTCGTGGTACCCGATGAGATAGTTTAGGGGTGTCGGAAGGGCATCTTTGGAGAGGTCTGGCAAGCACTTCCGGCAGGGTGCGCAGTGGCAGACCAAGCTTCTTTTACATAATTTTTTAATGGTTAACTGATGCCAGCACTTTCATTGTGGTACCTTATGACATATTTTTTACGAAAAAATGACTCTGAAAAATATCGATTATTTTTATGTTTCGGCAGGGTTGGCTCTGGCAGACCTGGGTCATACGACTTGTTTAAGTCTTGGTTAACGATCCAAACCTAGCCTATCGTGGTACCTTATGAGATAGCCACTTACCCCCTGGGCTCTCGAACTAAGTGTTGACCCAGAAAACAACCAAATTCTATGCCACTTAAGTCAAGGGCAAATTCATTAAGCTTATTATAACTTGTAGACGGTCGAAGAACAGATTATTCTCAAAGAAAGAGGGAAAAGCGAGTATTATCTCATAACACAAAGGCATTGTTATCTTTTCAACCATAAAACGGACGACCGATGTGGCGCAGTGGTAGTGCGACTGCCTGCAACGCAGAAGTTTCCGGGTTCGATTATCGGTGGGTCACTCCTTAACAGCCACAAAAGTCCACTGCTGGACATGGGCCTCCCCCGTATTGGGGGGTATTGCCATACTCACCACGCTTGGCAGGCGGATTGGCGAGCGCAGTGCAAGATGTCTAATTCACAGGGAACGCTGCTGCCCATTCCCTGGATAATTATCCCTTAGTCGCTTTTTACGACACCCACGGGTAGAATTGGGGTGATGCCATTCTAGGCCGGCATCACACGGCATTTGTGGGTCACTCACAAAGTTGATATTATCACTATTTGGATTTGTTCCCAGTCTGGTTAGGGTTACTTAGACAGCGGTCGTTACAAAACCAAGTCAGAGGCCTGCTACTTGTACCTAGTTTGCGGTTGTAAATTTATGATACCAGGGTTCATCCGGTCGTAGTACGACTCGGTGTCCCGAAGAGAGAAAGAGAGACTCTAAAAGAACCTTAAAATCCAACGAAATATGAAGCGTTGGTTTCACAAAGTTGAGTAAAGAAACAACTTTTCGATGCTTTAATATAATATTGATGAAGAAAATTTCCAGTTTATGCTTATTAATTAATAAGTTGGGCACTTTTAGTTGCTTTCATTTTGTTCTGTAACACTTTTGTTCATTCTATTTAGGTCTTCTCACTTTCCAAAAGTTATAATATAAGTTACACCTATTATTGTATCTTGATTGCAAACCCTTTATCAAAGAAAACAGAATTTAGGTACCTACTAGATACCTATGATACGAACGAGGTTTTTTAAAATAAATCATAGACGATAGCAGCACCTGGTAGCTATAGTTAGTTTTTTTAGGCAGAACGCAGCGCGTGTGGTTCAGATCCAACTATGTTATTCAATCATTTTATCTAGTCGTGGCACTCATACTATTCCTTCTTTTTTTTCGAGTGACTCAAGCCCCACCCGAAAAGAAAGAGAGAATGACTCTTATCTATCTTATCTAACTTAGCCTGCATCGTCCTACTGTTGGGTGGGCAAAGACCTTCCTATTCTCTATTTCCACTTCTTTCTGCTTTGAGCCTCCAAGTGCCAATCTTCGCTAAATGTGTCTAGCTTAATGACTCTACGATTTGTTATAAATTGTCAAGCGATTGAGTACCGCTACCTACGCGCGCGGATACCGCTAAGGTTTGAACGGGGCTTTAGTTGGGTTGGCTAAGAAATGTCACGTACGAGGATAACAATTACTTTTAACGCGTACAAAAAGTAAAACTGTGTAGTTCTCCTTATTGCGTAGTACAAGCTTTTACGTTTTTTTACACCAGGGTATCGCTGTCTCCCTAATTTGTGAGGATACTCAATGACAAAGTACCAATTATGAAAATACATTAAATTCACTGAAGGCCAATGTCGAGGGTCTAATTAATTCTCGGAAACTGATACCCAGAAAATAATTTGTTACCTTTATTTTCTAATTCAATTAAAATTTATAATTGTTAGAAATATTTCTTATTATAAAGGAAGAGGCCAATCTAGACGAAACTAAGCGAAAAAGCTGATGTCTGTCGTATCAAGAGTTCGCCGAATCGAGTCGAATGAAAATTACTACCCATAAAAATAATTTTCAGGAAGTAAAAAAATTTAGTAAATAATACCCAGAAACACCAGTAAGTAAAAGTATCACTTCGTAGTAGGTATAAAACGAAGTTATTTCTCATGTCTGCCGATATGCCCGACCTTAAAAAATATTTAAAGAATGTAAAAAAAATACTTGGTCTTAAACAAAGAAACTTCTGTAAACCATACCCAGAAACACTAGTTAAAGTATCGCTACATAGTATAAACAAAGCTACTTCCCATGTCTGCTAATCTGCCTGATCTATAAAACTACGCAATGTTGTTTCGCGTCGCATTGATTTAAAACACAGAAGCGATATAGGAGGAATTTATATTAATGTATAAAATTTCGGGAAAAGGTCTTATTCCTACGGGAAAATGATTAATAGCGGAGGAATTTGCTAGACTAGCCGTTTTTTGCGCTTTTCGAGTGAAGTAGGCTTGATTGATCACTTCAGCAACAAAATGGCTTCGGCTCATCCGTTTGTTTTAGTAGATAATGGCTTTTGAAAGCTTATTTATTCCCAATTGAGAAGTTTCCAGTTTTTAATTTTATTCAGATGCTAAACAGCGAATTTAGTAAAAAATTCCAGTAACAGGATTTCACATGGTTATTGGTTTCAATCAATCAACAATGAAGGATATCTTTTGCCTAAATAGCATTAACCTTATTACGTTCTTCCCGGAACAACTTCTAAGCCCAGTCTTGCCCCATGGGCGTGATTAGGCTGGTTGTTTGGACTACCGTATAAATGCATCCGGGTGAGCATCCGCTCCCTGCCAAACTGACCGACGTAGTTTTTATAGTCATAAACAAAAAGACCATCACACAAAAAATAAAACTAACCTTGTTGGAATCATACGTGGAAGTGTGGAGATATACATCAGATCCATATGGCTTCCATTCTCCATAGAACCGATGCCTGTTTCTGGTTCTGGTCATATCTATAATGGCGAACCAGCAAGGTACAGCCGCAATGGCTGCGCCAGGGTTGTGGCTGATAGGTGGCTCCTTAAGAATTCAGGATATCTTCCTAAATGACACTAACCTTATCACTCCCGTTGGAGTCATATGTGCTGATATACGTCAAGTAGCTTGTTTTTTAACGGGAAAAGGTACTTTTTTTTGCGTAGAGCAAAGCCCTATAGGTACGGGTATTCTATACATCTACCTGAGCCAAAAACGCCCGGTAGCCGGATTCAACACCGTGCAGGGAGGGGGGGGGATTAAAGTACAGTCCTCCCGGCGCTCAGAAAAAAAAATCTGTTGGATTATTTTGGACCTTTGAGACAAGTTTGGTGTCATTTTCAGGTAACTAGATGATGCCCGATTCATTCCCCATACCAGTTTTTTAGGGTTCCGTAGCAAAATAAGTCGCAATACTTAAAATAATAAATTTTTAGTAGTTACAAAATGTGAACAAACCAGCATATTTTCATATTTTTGTATGCAACTTGCTTTATAAAAAATACTGTCCGAAAGCCCATTTAATGCCGATTATTTGAACATTAACATTATTTATATTTTCAATTATTTTCTGCCTTAAAAAAAATAATCCTACACGTACCTAACTGATTCCTGCGGGCGGGGCGCAGGTTTCGCTCGGTTTTCTGTTGGGAAATAGTATAAGATTTTGAAGTAAATCAACACTATTTAGTATGAATGGTTAAAACAGGTCCACTTGAGTCGAAATCGACTGATAGGAAGCTTCAAATCTGCGACAGGTAGGAGTAGGAGGGTTTCAAAGTACCGAGGCCTCGGCGCTCAGAAATAAAAATGTGCTGGTATCGTTTAACCTTTGAAACAAGTTTGGTATCGTTTTCAGGTTACTAGATGACGTCCAATTAATTCCCCATACTTACCAGATTTGTAGGGTTGACAGGGTTGACAGACAGTGTATTTAATAAACTTTATCTAAGATTGATACAAACGTATGAAAGTATGAGGGTTTCTTTGCTTTATATATTACTAAAGTATAATATTTTTAGTATTGCGTCATATTTTTTTACTGAACCCTACAAATCTGGGGAATTAATTGGACGTCATCTAGTAACCTGAAAACGATACCAAACTTGTCTCAAAGGTTAAAACGATACCAGCACATTTTTATTTCTGAGCGCCGAGGCCTCGGTACTTTGAAACCCTGCTACTCCTACCTGTCGCAGATTTGAAGCTTCCTATCAGTCGATTTCAACTCAAGTGGACCTGTTTTAACCATTCATACTAAATAGTGTTGATTTACTTCAAAATCTTATACTATTTCCCAACAGAAAACCGAGCGAAACCTGCGCCCCGCCCGCAGGAATCAGTTAGGTACGTGTAGGATTATTTTTTTTAACGCAAAAAAAAATTGAAAATATAAATAATGTTAATGTTCAAATAATTTGCATTAAATGGGCTTTCAGACAGTATTTTTTATAAAGCAAGTTGCATACAAAAATATGAAAATATGCTGGTTTGTTCACATTTTGTAACTACTAAAAATTTATTATTTTAAGTATTGCGACTTATTTTGCTACGGAACCCTAAAAAACTGGTATGGGGAATGAATCGGGCATCATCTAGTTACCTGAAAATGACACCAAACTTGTCTCAAAGGTCCAAAATAATCCAACAGATTTTTTTTTCTGAGCGCTGGGAGGACTGTACTTTAACCCCCCCTCCCCCCCTCCCTGCACGGTGTTGAATCCGGCTACCGGGCGTTTTTGGCTCAGGTAGATGTATAGAACACCCGTACCTATAGGGCTTTGCTCTACGCAAAAAAATATACGTTCCCATACAAGCCTTCCCTTTAAAAAACAAGCTAAAGTCCTTCGCTTCGATCCTCCACAGCACCGAAGCTAACTTTTGCTCATATCTGTAGTGGCGGACCAGCAACGCACAAGCTAGTATGGCAGCGGCAGCCACGGCAGCAGCTGCACATATGGCTTCAGGATTGTGGCCGAGTGGTATCTTCCTAGCGAACCAAGATATGATGGTGTTTAAACCCAGGCCAGGATAGCTGCAGCAGCTACAATAGCAGCTGCTGAGATAACCCCAGGGTTGTCTCTGACTGGAGCTTTTAGCCAGGATATTTTGGTGTCTCGCCGATAACTAGTTGGCTTCCTAACCAGGATTTCTTATTTTCTAAATGTCACTAACCTTGTCACTCCCGTTGGAATCATATGTGCTGATATACGTCAAGTCCTTCGATTCGATCCTCCACAGCACCGACGCTAGCTTTTGCTCATATCTGTAGTGGCGGACCAGCAGTGCACAAGCCAGTATGGCTGCAGCAGCCACGGCAGTAGCTGATGAGGCGACTACAGGATTGTGGCCGTGTGGTACCTTCCTAGCGATCCAAGACATGATGGTGTTTAAACCCAGGCCAGGATACCTGCAGCAGCTACAGTAGCAGCTGCTGAGATGACTCCAGGGTTGTGTTGTGATTAGCTGGAGCTTTTATCCAGAATATTTTGGTGCCTCACGGCTAACTGGTTGGCTTCCTAACCAATATATTATCATATTTTCTAAATGACACTAACCTTGTCACTTCCGTTGGAGTCATACGTAGAAATATACGTCAGATCTTTAGCTTCAATCCTCCACAGTACTGATGCCAGCTTTTGCCCATATCTGTAGTGGCGGACCAGCAATGCACAGGGGAGTATGGCAGCATATCCAGGGTAGCAGCTGCTGCGGTGACTACAGGATTTTGGCCGTGTGGTACCTTCCTAGCGATCCAAGACATGATGGTGTTTAAACCCAGGCCAGGATAGCTACGGCAGCTATAACAGCAGCTGCTGTTATGACCCCAGGGTTGTTATAACTGCAGCTTTTATCCAGGCTTTGGTACCTCGCGGCTAACTGGTTGGCTTCCTAACCAATATATCATGTTTTCTAAATGTCACTAACCTTGTCACTCCCGTTGGAGTCATATGTGCTGATATACGTCAAGTCCTTTGCTTCGATCCTCCACAGTACAGAGGCCAACTTTTGCTCATATCTGTAGTGGCGGACCAGCAACGCACAAGCTAGTATGGCTGCAGCAGCCACGGCAGCAGCTGCTGAGGTGACTACAGGATTGTGGCCGAGTAGTATCTTTCTAGTGATCCAAGATATGATGATGTCTAAACCCAGGCCACGATAGCTGCAGTAGCTACAGCAGCAGCTGTTGTGGTCTGCTGAGGGTTGTGGCTGACTGGAACTTTTATCCAGGATGTTTTGCTGCCTAAATTATACTAACCTTGTCACTTCCGTTGGAGGCATACGTGGAGATATACGTCAGATTCTTAGCTTCGATTCTCCACAGAAAAATTGAAGCAACTACAGCAGGAGCTGCTTTGATTACTTCAAGATCGTGACTGATAATGGTTTTCTAAAATTCCAGAATATATTCCTCAACATTACTAACCTTGTCACTCCCGTTGGAGTCATACGTGGAGATATACGTAAGATCTTTAGCTTCAATCCTCCACAGCACCGATGCTAGCTTTTGCTCATATCTGTAGTGGCGGACCAGCAGTGCACAAGCTAGTATGGCTGCAGCAGCCACTGCAGCAGCTGCGGAGATGACTCCAGGGTCGTGGGGTAAGGAGCACTTGACACCGTCGAAACCGCAGGCTGGTTCAGCGACCGGTGGCTTCCCCCCGATCCAGGATATTCTTGAGCCGCCGACTAGCTCCTGTAGGAAAATAATTTATCGATAGATATTTTTTAACGTAAATTAGGAATAGAATGGAGTGCAACACTGAAAGTCACTTTAGTTTATACTATACAGGGAGTAACAGAAAGGGTATAACAAGCCGAAAGGAGGTCAAAGTACTCATGAAACTGAACAACTTTCCCCATGGAACATGGGTCGAAATATGAAAAAAAAATTTGAACCTCCCATACAAAATCGCCGATCAGCTAATTGATTTACTATGGGAGGTCAAATTTTTTTTTTTCATATTTCGACCCATGTTCGATGGGGAAAGTTGTTCAGTTTCATGAGTACCTTGACCTCCTTTCGGCTTGTTATACCCTTTCCGTTACTCCCGGTATAGTTTATACCTAAGTAGGTACTATCGCCAGCAAATACTCCTACCATCACCATTTAAGGGATCTACTTATACTGCCTTTCTTTGTTATTCTTATTATTTGTATGAAAACCTATTATTAGTTCGTCTCTTTAATGGGTGATTTTGTTGACGATAGTAAGTAGTAGGTTAAGAACAGCTAAGGAGTGGAATTCCTGCCGGCGGATCTGTTTCCGGAACATTATAACTTGGGCCTTTTCAAGGCAAGAGTACATAAATATTTTTACAAAGAAATTCTCAACGCAATGTCGAGACGAGACGGTCTACCATCCGGGACGGAAGATCCGCATTGTTCGAAGTCAAAAAGTTGGAACTCGTCATCGTGTTTAGTTACCGAGATTCTTGGAATATCACAACTTGTGCGGGAAAACTTTGTAGATAGGAATTCCGAATTAAGGACCGGTATGTTACGACTCTTTTAATAAAAGTTAATGAACTTTGTCACGAATTTTTCAGTGCAAATAAAAAAGAAAATTTAAACTTTCATTTCATAAAATAACACTTGTAATTAATCATGAAAATATAATGTAGAGGTACGCAAAATCAGCTATTTTAATTTAGAAGTTTTTAACAAGATAATCGAGCAAGACCTATTTTTAGTATTCAGAAGGATTTTCCTTAAAAAAATGTTTATTAGAAACTTCTAGTCTAGGAATTACGTAAAAAAATCACTAAGGTCCCGGAACGGGACGGAAGATGCTCGAAGACTAAGGTGTATTTTTGGTATGACTCGTATACAGGGTGTAAAGCCGGGTTTACACGTTACGAGTTGGCTCGGACCGAGTCACGGCCGAGTCCACTCGTACGAGTTAGCTTCATACGAGTGTACTCCTATACCGGTTTACACGCTTCATAGTGTACTCCTATCAAAGTTCATTATTTTTTTTGTGATCTCACGGAACTCTCTCACCATGGAACAAACTGATCTACTTTTGCAAGGTGTCTCAGTTGTTGGTGAATGTTTCCGAACTTTAGGAAGTTCTTTTTGAGTTCCAAAGTGCACTATATCCAAGTATTTGTATAGTGCGACATTTCAGACATATCTGTTTTTGTAATCTTCATGTCTTACATTCCACAACACTTCTTCTCCTTCATAGAACTCCACAAAACGGAGAGTATTACGATCCGACTACCTTCTATTTTGCGTCATTTTTGTTTATATCCGAGCTGCAGATCCGAGTTGAAAGGAAAAGTAGAACACGATCCGACTCGACTCGGATTGGGTGCCGGCATCCGAGTGACATCCGAGTACACTCGGATACATGTTTACATGTTACGAGTAGCGTCCGAGTAGTAATCCGAGTGCACTCGGTCCGAGCCAACTCGTAACGTGTAAACCCGGCTTAAGAGACAGTTCTCCTAATACTGATACTGATGCATTCAGACCATGAAATGAACAGCTTGTAAAGAAAATATTTCACGACATATATATTTTTTTGATCACCTATACAAAATCACGATCAGCTGACTACTGAATTTTTTTAACGTGTATTGAAATATTTTTAATGACAAAATATCAATTTTAATTGTCTTACTATCAGTATTCGAAAAGCTGTTTTTCCACACTGTTTGTGTACTCTATCTAGCTTCTACAGTCTACTGATGGCCGTTAGCCTCTCTCTATATTTACCATTCTCACCACACTCCTTGCAGGTGGACTGAGGTGGAAGCGAGCATAGTACAAGAATTTGCATTCACAGGGAACGCTGCCTAATCCATAGATAATACTTACAGGTAATATGGTGCAGCTGTTAGCGTATCTGAAGGTAGCCACAGGCTGCGCGCTCCAGCCAATCGCAGCCGAGGGGTCCGGTAATAGACCAATCACAGTGAAGTTGCCCTCCGCGTCGCCTGACCGGTCCATGTTTACCTGGTCGCAACAAAAATAATAATCAAAATAAAAAATATTTTTGAACGTAGGATAACACAAACAATCGCTTAGACAACCAATGAATAGTAGTGGATCTGTTATTTTAAAGAAAAAGAACATTATTACACATTATTTGTAAAATACTTTCCAAGTAGAGAACACTGGTGAAAATCAAATATAAATAGCTCTGCCTCGGGGCTAACCAGGTTAAAAACCTCACTGATTAAAGTGCTTGAAAATACTACGTAGACTTTTGCTACGATAACACGTAGACATCTGCTACGCGAGCATGTGGAGTTTTGCTACGGATGTAGATATTTTCTACGTCTTTACAAGCTTTTAAGGTTGGTTATTTATTGCGTAGGAAGGGGTGATACTTTAACTCTACTTAAAAGAAGTGAATAAAGTTTTTTTTATAGTTGAAATATATAGAATAGTCAACATAAGTTCTATCTTTATTCTTCAGATCCTAAAGCTGCATCACATAATCAGACCCTGAACTGGTAAATATGGGATGCATTCACGCGTGATTGTCTAATTGATAAATATACTTTCAAAGAAATTGATATTTATGCAACAAGAGAGCAAAATTTATTTTTGCTACAAGGGTTGATTTAAATTCCGAGTTAGCGAAGGCTACTGAAAATCAATCACGAGCGTAGCAAGAGATTCAAAAAACCAAATTATTTTTTGAATCTCTTCTTGAAAAGATTCAAAATTAGTATCCTGACCTTAAAAGCCCGAATGTAAATTAATTTGCTCTCGTGAGAATATGCAAGAGCTTTAAAAATTTACTCAAACGCTATTCAGACATTCCGTTTACAAAAAGATAAGAATTTGAAATCAAAATCATTTCGCCCCAAGATTTCGCCTCATCAAGTAAGCAAAAATGACTTTCGCTCATTTAGTCTAAGCGGGTACGGTCAAATATCACCCGAAAGCTGTTTTGCCGGCACAGTTGATGCCGCTTTGCTCAGTGATACTAGGGACCATTGTGAATGATTCCATCCGAGGAAATGAAAAATCCATCCACTGGATTTCAAGATGGCGGACCTTCGTTTTTTTGTATGGCACTAAAAAAATAATTCTTCTGGAGCCCATCGTGTGGGGTATCAAATGAAAAGGCTAGACGAGACGATTTCAAAAATATATCGTTTTAATACATTTCAGTTTCCCTCTTAGAAAAAAAACAAGTTAAATTTTTAAAAGTAGTTAAAACATGCCAAGTTTGAGGTTCAGTAGGTACAAAATGGCTGACATATAGTTTCATAAAAGTATGTCAAATGACCCACCATATATCTTCATCTCTAACGTGACGAAAGGAATTTTGAAAATAATAAGATTTAATGTATGTTTTGCAATGGAAAGTAGATCATTGGAAACCAGGCGCGGTCACAGGGGGGGGGTCATAGGGGTCATGACCCCCCCTGAAATCCAAGAATGAGCTTGAGCTTGTTTATTTTTTTGATCATTCAAAACGAGCTGTTATTTGCAGTGTAGTTACGCTCTTTGCTTGTTTGTAGCGTGAAAAGTCGAGTACACCTTACCTCACTACCTGTTTTACATCTACTGCTAGTGTTGAGGCCTCTCACTTTTTAAAACGCGAAAAGTCGAGCTCGCTTCGCTCGCTGTACATGTATATTTTAGTCTGTTTTTCACTAGCGGCCAGTTTTTAAGCTCACATGCTTGTTTGTAGCGAAAAAGTCGAGCTCGCTTCGCTCGAAAATTAAAAAATCTGCATCCGCTCGTGTTCAGCGTGTGACGAGTGGTGTGACGTCATCATTACATTATGCCTATGCATGCAGTAGGAAACTGGTTCTAAGGCATTTCAGCCGCCATGACCCCCCCTGAAACTGAGGGCTGTGACCGCGCCTGTTGGAAACAGCAGTAGGTTAGTAAGAACTGCCTGTGCGCCTTCATAAATATTTAAGATGTAATTCTTCTCATGATTGCTGTTACACTTAAAGGTAGATTATGATGTGCTGGATCATTTTGAATCTGTTGGCACGGTTGTGCCCCCGCCAAGTTGAGTAAAAAGCCATAGGTGCCATGTTGCTCTACTCATGTATGCTGTAAAGTTGCTAACCTATGAACAAAGCTTTAAACTTTGAGGAATCCTATCAAAGCTAAAAGTCTACCCTAACTATTAAAAATTATATTTATATTTTTCATGAGATCTATAACATTTCTGAAACTAGCCTAAACTTTCTGAAGCTTTGAACAGTCTTAAAGAATGTCTGAAACCTGTAGAGCTCTAGAAAATAACCACATAAGAAAATGTACCTAACTCAAAAATATCCGACTTTATTTACTCATCTACCGGCTTCCTAAAGGCGTGATCATCAAGCAGGCAGGACCCTAGTCATGAAGCGACCCATCATATGAATGAGGAGTTCTACAAAACCATAACCTATCCGTCCAAAACATAGCCTAAATAACATCAAGAGTATTTGAACTACTTTAGTCTTTTTTTTATACCTAACCCTAGAACTTAGATTTCATCCTAAAGACCTAGCCCGATTCGTAGACACACTTGCTAAATACTCCCAGAACCTATTTGTCTTTGTGTTTTCTCTGCATAAAATTGAAAATCTAAATGTTTTATTTATTCCCGCCTTTTCTACAGAAATTGGCTGAATAACTTGACTCCCTTTGTCTTACTAGGAATTTTTTTAAGAAATAATCGCCAGCTACTAGTTCGCTAAAACTTCATTTTCTATTAGCCTTCCCAAATGACAATAAAATCTAGAAACTCAATAATTCCATTCTAATCCTAAACTAACAACTACAATTTAGCTTCACTCCATATTTTCTATGATTTACTTTATTCCAGTGCAATAACCGGTAATTAACCCAATGACCGCAACCTATATCGAAACAACTACATCCCTAAGTGTCAGTGGTATCGACTCCTTGTAGAAATCAAAATGGCCGAACGAAACACAATAATTTTTTATATCAGGTAAGAACCAAATTCTATCTTTTCCAAAGCTTTTTAACAATAATTAAGAGATTCTATTTAAATTATTAAAATGTCCACCCTAAATAGTCTATCAAACAAGTTCCAACACCGACTTTTGGCCAAAACTAACTCGAACCTTGTGGAAAAGTTATTTGGTAAATTTCTGCATAATTCTATCTTTTCCAGGACTAATACAAGTGACAACCTGACACAAAGAAGACTTCAAATAAGTTAAAACTTGTTCCTTTGCTAAAACTGCCAGAATACAAGGATTTCGCCACAAAACTCAAGGTAAGCAAACCCTACTTTCAACTTGCTAAAATCTGCCTTGCTAGGACCTATGATGGTTGTCTCAAAAGTCCCGCATTTCCGACGAGATAGCTAAGCCCATTCTCCTATTGTGCGCCAAGAAATTTGCCAGAAGGATATTGGTACCTTTGCCTAAAATCCCTTATAACAACATTTTATGACTTCTCTCTATAATGATGGTTTTCTTTTCCAGATTCGATTGCTATTGGCTCCAATTGACTCCTAACAAAGGGCCTGAACCGTATCAAAGATTTACTCCCACCTCACAAGTAAGGTAAGATAACTATTATGAAAATTTGTCATTTGTAAAAGGTGAAAATTGTTTTCCATACAATTCTAATACAACCCCAAACCTTGTACAAGTGCAACAATACATTTGGAATATTTTTCATCTAGCTAAGCTAAATATCTTTTTTTTCCAGCTAGAAAAATAACCACACAAAAGAATTTAAGAAATATTCGACTCGGCCAAACCCCCTGAACCTGTCAACTAAGTCCTCAATTCGCTGAACAGTAGACTTCTGTCCAGGCAAAAAGGTAACTTCAAATCTATTCAATAATAATTTAAAAACGCTCGGTTCTAATTTACTTTAAGACGACCCCACTTTGCTATAAATCCTAGCTGTTTCCTAGTCGAGTTTTAAGAAAAACAATAAGTAGGATTTATTAAAAGCTCAATTTCAATTTTACACAAAAGTTAGATTGTACTAAAGTAATTAAATATTATAATATGGCTCGAACCGGGACCACTTGTGTCTCAGACAGACTCAGGCATTGTTATTACCTACAAGTTGATACTTAGCTCCTTTCGTTTTACTAAAACAAGTTAATATTTGAGTAATATTATGTGTTAAAGCAATATTTGTTTAAATTTCAGTAAAAAGACAACGACTACATCTATGAAGCTCAAAAATGGATGAGAAATCAGAAATTTCAAGGAAATCAACCTGCCCTGATCGACAAGGCTGTTAATTTTAGTATAACATCACGTATTACTGTTGTGAAAAGTTACTCAACCAAGTGACCGACCTCAAATTGAGATCGGAGAGGTCCAAACCGCCTTAACCCCTCGACCTCTTCCTGACCACTCCAGGATTTAGTGATATAAAGCCAAAAATGTATGGTTTATCCATAAAATCGAAAATTTAGAATTTGGAAAAACTTTACTACTGAGTTTCTATTTTCACAACAGTAGTTTTATAAGTAGAAGATTCCAGTTCTTATTCTCTGGTAAATTTATATCAACAAGAAACCAATAAGATTACAAAAAGCATAATCAAATTACTCCTTAGAGAAACTTCAAGATTATGGAGATTTTTTATTTTTATCTCAGTATGCAACCTTGTTAGCTGTATCTAGAACAAGTCTGGAATCTTATTCTACTACCCGGATAAGAATTTAAGTTGGACACTATGATAGATTCAAAATTTCTTTCATCTATTTGTAAATTGTCTTTTCTCAAAATTACATCTGATAGGCTGGCAAATCAACTTTTGTTTTGTGATGCTCATGCCTGAAATCTTTGATAAATTGTAATTTCTGTAAGTATTTAAATAAATTCAATATATTAGAATATGATAACTCAAACTGGAAAGATTAAATTAATATTTTAATCCATGAAATCTTATACTCTGTAAAGTAAAATTCTGCTTCAAATAAAATCTTGCTACTATTTTCTTTTCCAAAAATATTTCAACTATTTGAGAGAGTATTGACTTTATTTTGTAATTTTAGGTAACTAAATAAATATTATTTTTAACAATGACTCCCTGGTTTGATTTTAAATCCCCTTTTCTTATCTAAAAGCAATATTAAATTGGAAATATTGCAAAACTCTGATCAATCTCGGCTTTCTCAAGTCTCGAGAGATGGCGCTGTTATCAAAACCGACCAACATCCGAACCTAAAGCGAGCCCTATGTAAAACCTTTCGGATCAACTAGATGGCGCTACCCGTCGTTTAGTTCGCTATCATTTCTTTTGATTTGGAAATAATAAAATATTGTATGCTAATAAAATATTGTTTTTCCCTATCAACTGATTCAACAAGTTACTTTACGAAATCTCAGTCTAGCTATGAATAATTCTGTCTTATTTTGCCTAAGTATGAAACGACTTCTGAAATCGTTTTTGTAACTTGAAAAGACCAACCCCTACTTTTATATTTTGCTTTTCTGTAAAAATAAATCTCGTCAACCAAGTAAAATTATTCCCGAAAATTGAAAGTTACTTTAATAAACTTGTCTTCCAAGCTATCAGCCACCTAAAATATCTTAGAAATCTTACGACAAAAAGAACCGAACATTCATATTTAATTTAATCTCGCTTTCCGTTCTAGATTCTGATAAGTTTGATTTTGTAACCTAAAAGCCCATCCACTACTTCCAATTTAAATTTCAATAAAATTAAATACCTATTCCCAATCAAACAAAATGTTTCTATAAACCAAAAGATTTCTTTAATAAAAAATATTGCCTACCAAACTTTTAGCCGCCTAAAAAATATTTTTTTACAACGAGAAAGAATCGAACTTTCCCGAACCTGTCCAAAAATATTTTATATTTTATAGCTTTTAGAATATTTTACTTAGTGAATTGTCTCAAATTTTAGCCTAGTACCCGCCCAGCTCAAGATTTTTATAAAGTTTCATTTTGTCAAAACCTTCCAACAGAATTTTACTTTTCCCGCGCGAAACATAACATATTCGAAGTTCCCACGATTTTGGTTTTACAAAATAAATCCTAGATAGATTTACCTAGCTCATCATACGTTTTGTGAAGACTACAAACTAAATTTTACTTTTCCCGCGCGAAATATTTTGCTATTTAAACAATCGAAGTTCCCACGATTGTGATTTTACAAAATAGATCCTAGTTGGGTTTACCTAGCTCATAGCCCCTCGATTTTCCTAGTCTAAAATATTGAAGTCAATAATATTGTCTGTCAGTTTGTATGGCGTCAAGCTACGTCGATCGTTTGTGCAATGATCAACCCTAATCTAAAATGGAAATACGGGGTGGCAAAGCCCGATTTTCTATTAATTACCTAAAGCCCTATAGCCCTATTTTTTCCCTAAATATCCAAAAGCATGATTCAGAAAGTTTACTGTATCAGAATTTTGTGATACGCAAGCAAACCCTCAGAACAATGCAGTTGAATCCTAGATGAACACGTCCATGCAAACAAAATATGAAAAATATTTGCAGAAAATTATTCCGAAACTCAACTAGACCAGGTTTTTTTATAATCCACCCCGTCATTGAATCTCACAATAATTTCCCTTATTTCTAGCTAGCGGTTCGATTCTTGACCAGGTTTTTTTTATATTCCACCCCGTCGCTTGATCGAACCAACTAACTAAACCCTATGTAAATCTGCGAACATTTTAACCAAACTTTTTAGATCCAGCCAAGAACGCTCACAGACTGTTTCCTAATCAAAAATTGTGAAATCTATTAAGCCCGTACAAAGTACCAGCCTGCTAGACGTTCCACAATTTTTATCAAAACCAAAATATTAGATCGAAAGATTTTACCCAAGTTACTATAGGTACGTGTATATCATGAGAGAGCTAGCCCTAGAATGAATTCCCGCCAAAACGCTTGTATGGCTTATATAGCCTTGCCTTTCTTCTTTTTAATGATGGAGGCAAAGGCTTTCCAAATTATACAGCCATAATTTCGAACACGCTCGTCAGTAAATGGACCCCATCCCATACTTTTAAAAAATAAAAGCGATGCGCAAAGGCAATTTCCGTTATACAGCCTTATTATTTTTTTCATACTCCGACCTTCTCATATATGAAACGGGCAAAGGCAATGCCAACTATTATGCCTTTTTCTTGAAGCTTCGCTGAACCGGTTTCTTCCAAACTTCCTGTAACATTCTGAAACAGTCTAAAGCATTTATTATTAACAATTTGGGTTAAAAAACTCTGACATCAGACTTTCCAAAATACTGAACAACAATCCAATATTCCTTAATTTTGTTATATTAATAAAATGACTGAAAATCTCTACAAAAGTGAGATTTATCAGTACAATGCTATCTCAGTTTAGTAGGCCTGTAAGAAAAATTCATCTTAGAAATAAGTAGTGCCTGCTGAACCGTTTTTATTTTTGTATTTGTCCTGTATTTGTTTTTGTGTATGTTCCTACAGTAAACGATTAAATTAAATAAAATTGTTTCTCTCGAAACAGTTCAGGCCAATTTCGACGCCCAAAACAATGATATTTTGGATAACATTTGAAACCTGTGTTAAGGACCCAAACAGTCATTAAATAAACATTCAATATTTCAAAAAATCATTCAATTCCCTTAAATCTGTTACTCAATCGACGGACCATAAAACTTCTAAAGCACTTTTAGATTTCATGTACCTAGGTATATGAATGAAGTGAGATCAAAAAAGCCTTATTTAAAAATATGAGATACCATCAAAACACAACTCAAAAAAAGCAAGTCTCACCACTCATTAGGTACATCTACCGCAAAAAAATTAGAGTTTTCGTACATAAAATATTAACTACGAGTACGGTCGTTCCAATGGGCCATATTTGACAGCCCATACTAAAAGCACATCATCAAAGAAAAATAACCTTATATCTGAAAGTTTTCAAATGTGGCCTATTTGAGCGACCGAAATTAAATAACTGCAAAAACAAATAATCATATACTTACTACTTGCAAGATATATTTTATTAAAGACAGCCAAGTCCGCCACTCCACCAGAAACGTTGTGCAATCCACGACGTCGTTGGTACGAAATAACTTTAGAATCATTGTATTTCATATTTATACACTAAAGACTAACATGATTCTACAATTAAAACTGCAATGAATGCTGTTTCGCTGTAAATTTAAAATGGTAATCCTGTGTATTCACATAGAATCACATAGTTTATTTTTTCTATTCTTAAACTTAAGTATTTTACTCCATTTAGAGCTTCTATATCTGCTGAATTAAATATTTCTATTTTTATCCAACATATCGTTAAAGGGGTCTCAACTTTGGCCGAAACTGCTTTAAGATAAATGTGGTACGGCAAAGCCACATTTTACTCGACTTGGCGGGGGCACAACCGTGCTCGAAGATTCAAAATGATCCGGCACATCATAATCTAGCTTTAAGTGTAAAAAGCAATCATGATGAGAATTGCATCTTAAACATTTATGGAGGCGCACAAGCAATTCTTACTAACCTACTGCAGTTCCCAATGATCTACTTTCCATTGCAAAATATACATTAAATCTTATTATTTTCGAAATTCCTTTCGTCACGTTAGAGTTGAGGATATGGTGGATCATTTGGCATACTTTTATGAAACTATATGTCAGCCATTTTGTACCTACTGGACCTCAAACTTGGCATGTTTTGACTACTTTTAAAAATGTAAGTTGATTTTTTTTATAATAGGACAATGGAAATGTATTAAAACCATATATTTTTGAAATCGTCTCGTCTAGCCCTTTCACTTGATACCCCACACGATGGGCTCCAGAAGAATTATTTTTTTAGTGCCATACAAAAAAACGAAGGTCCGCCATCTTGAAATCCAGTGGATGGATTTTTCATTTCCTCGGATGGAATCATTCACAATGGTCCCTAGTATCACTGAGCAAAGCGACATCAACTGTGCCGGCAAAACAGTATTTTTTTGCTAAGGACCATGACTAATTGATTTTACGCGGTAAACCTAGAGCCTTTTTCAAGCCAGAGAGGTGAAAGAAACATTTTTGAAGTTCATTATTGATATGAGTCTTTGAGCAGGAGGTGTACCTACCTACAGTCCATACCTAATTATGTACGAAACATCAAATAGGAAAGACCAAGTCTGAGGATCAAAGAGAATCAATCCCCCATTACTTAGGAGGCACAGGTGTATTCTGAATAATCAATTTTAGAAATAGATCATGAACCAGTAACGAAAATGAACTCAGAACCGGTAACATATTTTTAAATTGTTTACTCATTTTTGCATGCGAAATACTGCCACGGATTGTATTTAATACTTATCACACGAAACAGTCGATATGGCGTAGTGGTAGTGCGTCTGTCTGCGACGAAGAAAGTTCCGGGTTCGATCCCGGTGGGTCACTTCACAAAATTGATATTTGTGTTTTTTTGCCAGTCTGCTTACGACATTGCAGGCTGAACCACCTGATTGTCTGAAAGCAAGATGGTTGCTGTCTTTGATTTGGTTAGTTAGACGGCGGTCGTTAACCAACCATGTCAGAGGCCTGCTACTGTAGAAGGCGGTTAAAAAACTCTGACGGTTCATCGGGTCGTTGGACGACTCGGTGTCCCAATCGAAAACAAGAAGAAGAAATCACACGTCGTATAAGCTACACGACTTTTATCAGACCCTTAAAACATTCACACCCCTTGATATGAAAAACGCCATACCTATGTGGTCTTATGACATGCACCGCGACTACGATTTTCTCTCCACCTTTATGTTAAAGCTCTTTACTTTTTTTATATACTACAAGTCTTTCTACGGTGCACATTATAATCCCAGGGTATCCTAGAGTTTCGAAACGGACGCATTTAGAATATTGTGGAAAATAATAAGTAAAGTAGTGCACGTCACTTTTAAAGGTGCAAATTCGTCAGGTACAGCCGATAGCAGCTGCACGAGGCTGCGGCCATGCGGATGTAGTCGTAGTATGAAAGTTAATGCACTCACTTAGGCACGCACGCGAACTCGTCGCGTTCGAGGGGTGCGACAGACGCCATACACTTTCAAACTACATTATACTTAAATGACAATATATTACACTGGTGACAAGATTTTCTGCATAACTAAGTAATTTCTTCGTTGCCAATTCCAATTTTCCAGTAGAGTTGATCATAATTATCTTAGCAGGCAACCTTAATAGCAACGATTTGGCCAAGAGACTCTCGGAAAAATTGTTCAAGAGTACTTGTTAACTTTGTATCCAAGGGCACGGCTTTTCTATATTCTCCTGAAGTTCAATACACTACTTATTTATGTAATTTGTAACATTTGACATTGAATCAAGGGGCTATTGTTCATATTAGGCTTCTTCCTTTCATATCCACCCTCGTCAAAAATTTGATGGAAGTGGCTCAAGAATGGGCAATCTTTGGTAAATATAGGTTCTCCATCATTAAAATAATTAGCTGAAAATACAGGCAGAAACCCGCCTGTGAAACAAAGCAAGAAGCTCCCAGATCCCAAAGGAATATC
This sequence comes from Phthorimaea operculella, assembly GCA_024500475.1. Classification (NCBI taxonomy): domain Eukaryota; kingdom Metazoa; phylum Arthropoda; class Insecta; order Lepidoptera; family Gelechiidae; genus Phthorimaea; species Phthorimaea operculella. The sequence goes on along the minus strand of JANFCV010000136.1, from coordinate 587,118 downwards.
TGCTTTACTTAGGTACTTATTTATAAAAGTGACAGGGATAACTACCTACCTAAGGGTAACCCAATTAGCAAAGATTTTGGATCCCTGGAATTCTATGCTAATTAGTGAATAATAAACGCTAAGATCACAGGAATTTTCGGGATAATTGGAATGAAATGATGATCTTGACACAAATTATTAGGAAGACGGCGAGCGGGTTGCCTTTACAGATGGCTCACTCAGTGCTATCGATGATTTTGACGCTTACTGACTTTATATGGAAGTATCTGGAATTTCAGAGGAACTCAAAGTAACTAACTAACTAACTTTTTTTGGCGCTAGATCTCACCCAGCTGGTGGAACAAGCGACGCGAATACCAGATATCACAGACCACACACCCAATTGCCTGGACCTTCTGCTGACAACTGATCCGCACAGACATTCGGTTTCGGTCTCGGCTCCGCTGGGATCATCCGACCACTGTGTGGTGAAATCCGTGTCCATCTGCTCTCCTCCGGATTACACCCCTAGGGGCACGAGGAGAGTATGGCGATACGAGTCAGCAGACTGGGACGAGATGCGTGCTTTCTTTGCTTCATACCCGTGGCGGCAAATGTGTTTCTCTTCGGAAGACCCCTCATATGTCGCTGATGCGATCACAGCTGTAATCCGGCAGGGAATGGAATATTTCATTCCTTTCTCCGATATCCCGCTCGGTTATAAAGCCCAACCTTGGTTCAATGCGGACTGTGCTCGAGCTGAGGCTCGTAAACAGTCCGCTTACTGCTTGGGTAAAAGCTCGTGATCGAAAAGTGCGAGCGAGAAGAGTGCGAGCAAAGAAGAGAGCATATAATGCCACCGCCAGGTATTGCAAACGGGTGCTACGAAAAGCTTGGTTCGACCATATTAGCCGTATTGGGGCAAAGCTTGCATCATACCCACCGGGTAGTAAGCAGTTCTGGTCCCTTTCGAAATCAGTCGAATCCAACTTCTGCAGTCCCTCACTACCTCCAATGCAGAAACCTGATGGGTCGCTTGCCCACACCGCGGCAGAGAAAGCAAATTTATTTGCCGATCTGTTTGCGAGCAACTCTCGTATAGACGCTGGCTCGAAATATCCACCCACCTTACCTCACTGTGATTCTTTGATGTCTGAGATCACAGTGCACAATAAAGAGGTCCGTAGAGCCCTTCGCAGTCTGGACGTGAACAAGGCCAGTGGTCCTGATGGCATATACCAGCAAGATTGTTGAGGTATTGTGCGCCTGAGTTGTCTCCTGTACTGACACGCTTGTACCGCCTCTCTCTCGTGTCAAAAATTGTACCAAAATCTTGGAAGCTTGCCAATGTGCAACCTGTGCCCAAGAAGGGTAGCCGTGCCGACCCTAGCAACTATCGACCGATCGCCATCACTTCCGTACTCTGTAAGGCTATGGAAAGAGTTCTGAACTGCAAACTGCTTTCGTACCTCGAAGACAATGATCTTCTCAGTGATTGTCAATATGGTTTCCGCCGAGGGCGTTCCACGGGAGATCTTCTAGTGTACGTAACGCATTGCTGGGGCGAGGCCATTGAAAACCACGGCGAAGCAATAGCAGTGTCGCTGGACATTTCAAAGGCCTTCGATAGGGTGTGGCATGCGAGTCTGTTGAGCAAGCTTCCAGTAGCTGGGTGGCTGACTTCCTGAGTGAACGGTCGATCCGAGTGGTCATAGACGGCTGCTCCTCTGACCTCAAGGCTATTGACGCCGGAGTTCCTCAGGGGTCTGTACTCTCCGCGACGCTTTTCCTGCTGCACATCAATGACCTTCTATCTTCAGGAATTGTTGGGTACGCAGATGACAGTACTGTCACCGAGAAATATCTGTCCGGCGCAGGAGCCAGTGGTGATGAAATCCAAAGATTGAGAAAGGCTATGATTGAGCGTACGAGCCTGACGTTAAGTAACGTCTCCCAGTGGGGCGATGACAATCTCGTCAGCTTCAATGCTTCAAAAACGCAGGCGTGTCTTTTCTCCGCAAAAAGGAGTCCTTTCACCTTTTCTCCTACTTTTCGGGGTACATCTGTTCCAGTGACCAACACTCTTCAACTCCTTGGCATGGAGCTGTCCTCTGACCTCAACTTCGGCACCACCATCGAGTCCAAGGCTCAAATTGCAGCTAGAAAGTTGGGCGTCCTGAATAAAGTCAAGCGGTACTTCACGCCTGAACAGCTTCTAACTCTTTATAAAGCTCAAGTCCGATCTTGCATGGAGTACTGCTGTCACCTTTGTTCAATTTCGTACACGATTATCTGCCCTGACCGGGACTCAAACTCAGGTCAGGGTAGTTCAGTCAAGCTTAGGCTGAATAGACAGTTTGGATTTTGTACCGTTCTTATACCGCGCATACTTTACGTAAGGCGAGGAACACACGCAACGTCGGTTTGTGCGTCGTTCATTCGATTCTCCACCCTACCTGCATATGAATACGGTTTGTGTCATACGGCATCGCACAACGCTGCGTTGTCTGTCAAATCGTTTGACATAAACCGTATTCGTATAAAAATAAGGTGGAAAATCGAACAAACGACGCACAAACCGACGTTGCGTGTGTTCCTCGCCTAATGCACGCATACGTAATAAACTCTACCCTTAAAACCAAACGTTTTATAGGTGTATTAAAGTAAGTTTGTTCAAAAAATTAATACAGAAATATTAGAAGATGACTATACTTTTCAAAAAATTTGAATTAAATTTGTCAACCCAGCACACTGTCAATTACCGCTCGGATAACTTTGCACCGCTCCTTCGCGCGCAATAAGGTCTACATCTAAAACGGTGCAACCGCAGCTGTATGTGAAAGTAACGACGTGCTATGTCACCCACCCTCGGACCTAGGGTTGAACATTTCAAAAAGAAGTTTTTGTAAATTATGTTTTACTTATAATATTTTTATTACTATTTTAAACATGGTCAAGACACTGTTATACCTACAAAACTCCTGGTTAAAAGGAACGTTCTACTTTTCCTAGTAGGTACCTTGTATATTACATTGAATTCAGGTGTCTACTGTACGTGAGTTTGACTGTACACTACCACTGTACGACCACGGTACATGATGTGATCTGCATAATGTAATACAAAGTATAATAATAAATAAATAATAATAAATATCCCTGGACGAGACACACAGCGCCATCTAGCCCCAAACTAAGCAAAGCTTGTACTATGGGAACTAGACAATTGATATAATACTTACATACTTCTTTTTTTTTTTTTGTAAATAAATACATATTATACATAGAAAACACCCAGACTAAACACAAATATTTGAAAATTGTCTTTAAAAACATTTGTGTCGGTGGGAATCGAACCCACGACCCTCGGCGTAGAAGGCAGGGGTACTATCCACTACGCCAACGGGACAGTCTTATTACTATCTTTTCTTTCTCAGTATCACACGAGGCTGGAATACATTAAATTGCGGAGCCTTTATTCAAATTTCTGCTGCTGTGAACTTTGAACACATCACCCACCACAACACGTGGATCAAAATGAGAAAATCGAGCATTTTTGTGTGGGTGCATAGTAATATACAGCAAGCTATGAATAACGTCGGCTGAGAATACGTTTGTGTCATATCCATTTTTAAGAAAAGTCGATTATGAGTAAATCCAACAATACAGTTTACGATACATATTTACCACGGATCGAAATTAAAAAATACCTCTTTGATACAAAGATAATTTATTAGATTTTATGCTATATCCGCTCTGTAAATTAAAACGTAATCGTAACGTTGTGCCATGTCCGGATATAGCACAAACGTATAGTAAAACCCCAGGAAACAGTGTGCCAAGCGACATTACGCGTGAGATTTTGTGCCATATCCTTATTATTCAACTACCTACTTTGTTTACATTGACTGACTAATTTAGGTGTATTTGTGAATAACAGCTGTGCATTTTGTTTTATTTTAATATCAGTATAATTATTTAGTGAAAGTTGTCACAATGAGTGAAGAAGAGTCATAGAGTTCGCCATGTAAAATAAGGTACAAAGAAGAAGTATAGGTAAGCACATACTGATTAAGAAATCAATCATCATAGTCATACTTTACGATTGTTTTCACTGTATTTAATATCATTTTATGAACTTATGATGACTTTAGACATTTTCGGACGTAGCGGAAACTGTAAGTTAGACATGTTGGGCTATTGATACTCTGCTTATCCCCGCCAGAGACATTGGCGTGATATGTGTGTATATTGGGTGTAATTTTACTTAGTGACCGATAGCTGGTAATAAGAGTTAAATTTCCCCAAGGCCATACATAGATCAAAATATGAAAAAATATTTGGACCTCCCATACAAAACTGTCGATCAATGATTTGTGTACAATGGGAGGCCCAAATTTTTTGGCAACCTCCTAATAGACCTCTGGAGTGTTTTCATATGTAATTATTATTAATAATAGACATATAATCCTCGGAATCTTTTTTTATAATTCATAATTTGTGTGTCATTGAACCTGTTTCTTTAAAATTAACTTATATTTTGTGCTATATCCACGTGATTTGTGTCATATCATACATTCTACGTTAAACAATGATTTATCAAAAACGGATATAGCTATTGAAAAAAGCTAAATAACTAATGTTTCATCTAACTTCACTGGATCTAATATATTAAAAATAATTGTATTCTTGTGTACCTTTTTGACAAATTAGTTTGTGTTTACAATAGAAAACATCCTTCTACACTATTAACGAAATTGTTTATTTCGCTCATATCTGAAACATGGAATATGGTGTATGGCACAAACGTATTCTCACCCGACGATAAGATATTTTTAATGGCAGAGCAAGTACAGAACAGAAGGGTAAGAACCAGCACATAAAGAAACACTAGAACAATCAGACCCAAAAAAATAATATTAATCTTTCGAGTATCCCCAATCTATGCTTCGCAGGTATGCACTACTACAGCTGTGCTACATCGATCGATAAAGTAATTTTTATATGGTTTATTTGTGGGATGGAGCTATTAAAAGGTACTTTTGATTCTCAAAATGTAATAAAATATTGGCCAAGTGCAAGTAAAGAGTTTCGTACCTATTTCTATTTTTAATTACCAAAATAAACGCAGAAAATTTAATAAAATATTGGCCAAGTGCAAGAAAAGGGTTTCGTACTTAGGTTTTGTACAAAAAATCACAAATACTTATTATACCTACGTCTTTCAGTTTTTGAGGGACCAATAACTTTCAAAATTTTGAAAGGTATTTTGTTTTACCTATCACGGTTTATGAAATACAACAAAAAAGTAAGTCTGCTAATTTTGTTTTTAGCCATTGTAATGCCAGTGACACTCAAATATCATTCTATTGCCACTGTGATTTTTCATACTAAAAACTGTTAGCAAAATACAAAACTACCAAAACCCTCCAACCGACATGCCATCGACACCCAACTGAAACGATTTTTATTTAGCAGCCTTCGGGCCCTGGTGACCGACGGACAACAAGGTTTCGGTAATAAGATTCCCGTTTTTACCCTTTGGGTACGGAACTCTAAAAATGTCTTACAATGTTGACAGCTCGAGATAAACTAGTTTTAGCAGGTAACTTCCTGGTAGAGGAAATTTTACACGTGTCGAAACGAAGCTAAACTACTGTGCAAAAATAGGTAAATCTTAAATGGAGGCAAGTTAAAATATCCCACCTACAATATTGGATATAAGCTAACACGAGCAAGGATTTAAAATATAATAAGCATGATCTTCCGGTAGTCGGTTATTCACTTACCATGCCGACAGGGCTCGATTTGGTATACATTTCTCGTTATGATATGGGCGTCCTTACAATAAAGTCAAGACAGCTATGTATACCGAGTCGACAAAGTAGTTTATATCTGTTTGCACAGTAGTTCCCAAAACAGGAGTTAATTTCAGTGGCATAAAGATTAATTTGTTTGAATTTATGCTGTAGCGCCCACATTAAATTGGATTCCTCATATAAATTGACATGATTGGCAAATTCCAAACAAATTGGAATTCCAAATATATTTGATTGGTGTATGTTCCTCTGGGAAATGTGTTCAGTTTTTCAATACAATAATATTTCGGGATTTTGTGGAATCGACATTGATTCGCATTTAATATGCACATAGCACGACACCGAATAGATAATTCGCGATAAAAGCTTACGATAAACGGTTATCATGAACACTTTTTATGAAGAGTTTATTTGCAGGCATTTCTCCTGCACATTTTTTCAAACATTTGATAAAAACATCTGTACATCGCAGCGTGGTCATACACCTTTATATGAGAATTTCCATTATTTGTTTTTCGCGAAGGATTACAACGCTCGAAAAAACACGCATAAATAAAAGACGCGGCCTTTTTTCTCAAACATCTCGTAGAGCAAGTGGATTGCTAAGTTGAATTTTTCCGCCCACAATCGGATGTTTCATGTTCAGTAGCAAAAAATAAACAAACAGACATTATCTAGATGACAAATGGTCACGGTCGGCGGAGCTAGACGGAGATGGCCGAGCCATTTGTCATTCGCACCAATAATAATTTTTATTTCGCTCATTTCGGATATCTAAATGAGAAAAGAAAACGTATAATGATGGTGAGCGCTGGCCCTTGATGATTCGACAGCCCCAAAAACAGGCTTTATAGACTGGTCAATGAATGATTGATACTAGCTAGAAAATTCAGTCCACCAATTTTAAGACGGTTTGGGTTTGGGCTATTTCTTCGTACTTTGTATTCTTTGTACTTCCCCTAAGGCGCCCAGAATTGGAGAGGTGGGGTATTTAAGTATGTTTGTCTCCCTAAGAGCCCAATCAAAATTTTTGTCGTATAATTAGCTCCAAATAAACTCTATTGATAAGATCTTCACCAAACTTACATCAAATCCTTGGACATATTATCTATAGGTAGTAGGACGTAGAAGTCCGATTAGAGTTGCTCCATTGGTCGATGGAAGAACAGCTTGCATTACCACTGTGCTAAAGCGGAAGTAATCAGGTCATCAACTGAAGACTTACATCGAATCCCTGGATAGATCTATAGGTAGGCCATAGGAGTCACTTCAGAGTCGCCCAGTCGGTCGGTGGAAGTCGAGATTGCATGACAACAGCGGCTGAACAGGTACCTAGTGCTCAATTAATCAATGTAAGACTTACATCAAATCCCTGGACAGATCTGTAGGTAGTAGGCCGCAGGAGTCCCATCAGCGTCGCTCCATCGGTCGGTGAAAGACCAGCTTGCATGGCAACAGTGGCTGCTCGTGCCCACAGGATGACAGCATCGTAGAGGTGGGCCGCTTCTATTGGAACCTGATAAAAAAATATACTTTAGTCTTAGCTTGAAATCAGTCAAGGTCAATATTGAGAGACGAGTTCCTACATTTAAAAAAGATATAAAATTTTTGAAAAAAAATATTTTCAGTAAAATATAAAACCATAGAAAACAAAGAATCATCGCGCTTTGGAGCAGTAAATCAAAATGAACTCTATCGTATCACGTATTGTATGGACTTTATTGTATTGTATTGTTTTGTATCGTATTGTTGGCTTTACAGCTATACAACGTGTTACAAAACAACAAAGAAATCCGAAAGGGTGTTGAAAGGTCCGTTGCAATGAGTCAATTAACAAAAAATTAGAGCCGTAGGATCGTTTTTGAAAATGAAGAAAAAATATTATTTTTATCGAATTACACTTATTTTTAATCGTGGCATCGCAGCACTATTTTTGAGAGCTCAAAGTTCAAATGAAGTTACCGACGCGGCGCATCGCAGTTCGGTCTACATTGCTGGCTATTACATGAATGTCATCAATACAAGAAACTAAGTCAACCAGCAATGTATGCCGAAGCGGACTTTCTTCGCCAGGTAGTGTAGCACCTGACCTAGACTAGTGATGTGATTATTTTATCGACTGATAATAATGAAAAATATTCTTTTTTTTGGTCAGTTATGTAACAGGTTGTATATATTTTCTACTGTTTCCTTACCGCCTGGTTTCCTGGAAGATGAAATGGGAGATATTTAATATTACTTTTTTTTTATTAAAACGAAGAAACGTTTCTAATAAAAGTTTTTTAGTTCTGTAAGTAGCACATGACCTAAAAATATTTGTCCATAATTAAATGTAACCTTATACTATAGTTCCGATATTACAGTTCGTTTCCAATTTGCTACTAAAAAGCCCATGCAAATTGGGAATGCGAACCTAAATCGAGTCCAATATTCTTCCACGTCGTGCCGTGTGTACTTAAACCAGAGATGAGGGATGTGAAAAAATAATCGATTATTTCAATAAGCGATATTTCTTTAAAAAAAAAAACAGTTTTAATAATTTTAATCGATTAATTAAAAGAGTAGGGATAATTGATTAAATAAAAAATCGATTATATTTTCATAATTTCCAAAATGACAGATATCGATTTTTTTGCTCCTCTATTCTTTTACCAAACGTATTGATTATGCATGAATTAAAACACACCATACCCGATTTTCTCGGTCTTAAATTTAAGAGTTCGGATATTTATACACAATTTTCTCGGTCTTAAATTTAAGAGTTCAGCTATTTCATGAAACAATCGATTATAAAAAAAACGATTTTTCATTACTCAAGTCACATCCCTAACTTAAACCGAATTAACTTGCAAATTAAGTAGGTATATGCCCTTGAAATCAAATGTCACTAAGCATTTCCTTGTTATTAGTTCATCAAAATTCATCCCCAACCGTTGTAAGACATAAAACGCAGAATCGCTCAACGTCTTCGAAATTTTTGATGAGATTTCGAAAAGGTTCTTATAATTTTCAATAGAATTTGTTAACACGGAGTTCAGCTGCTTTCGTTGATAAATTATTCATTTCACCGTCGTCTTTGACTTAAAATTTGCGAATAAAGTTTCTACAGCAAGCTATAGAGGGCGCGTATCACCCCGCGTCGTACTGTCAGGAGCAAGAGTAAGCAATAGATACTTACGTCAAATGTATGAGAAGTATAGTCAGAGATTCAATACGTATAGTGTTGTCACTGTCGTTTTGCTACAGATGGCGAGAAAGGTTGTGTTCGTACTAGTGCCACCCGTTCATACCTGGTAAGGCGCACTCAATAGCTTGCTTTTATGTACTCTAAGTTCTACTTCCGCGGCTATTCTTGGATTTTATTGAGTTACAGAATTGTTTAAGTACTTAGGTATAAACAAATTCAGAATTCAGAATAGCTATTGCCAAAGTTTTCAACTAATCTAATAGACGCCTTCCGCCCAGATGCACTGATGTCTAAAACAGCGATCAGACTGCACTATTTATCGTGCCCAATTCGGTCTAAATTGCGGGTTGTTTTGATTTTATTATAATCTATCTATCTCTATCTTTTCTCTTTTACGGCAACTCCTCCGGTCATGTGTCTTCTGCAGCCACTTTTTACCAGCAATTGCCAGATATCATCCGTCCATCTGGCTGGCGGTCTGCCTATTAAAATGTCACCCATAAAATAACCAGAAATATAGTCATGCTTAAAGAAAGCGGCTAGTGACTTGCAAAAAGCCATGCCGCTCCCGTATCGGCTTATACAGCCATGATGAAAAAACTTGCCTCAGACACTAAATAAACCGCCTGGCACAGACGTATGAGGCCAATGACGATGAGTGACTTGATGGCGCAAACGAGAGATGGTACCGTAAGGCGTACCCTGGGGAGGCCTACGTCATCCAGTAAATAGATGTGTCAATAGAAAATCGATGCCGTGCGTCTTTTTATTACAAATTCGTTATTATAAATTCGCAGAAATAATTTACAAAGACTTTAAATCTATTTTCATTGCTCTTGAGCTCCTCAGGAACGTCGTAAATTGGAGACACCTTGAAAGTCAACGACCGATTTCTAATTTGTTCAGGGGTATTGGGTATAGGTACTACCCTGCTGACAGCGCTCGATTTGATATAGATATGTCGCAGTACGAAGGCAGGATTAGGGTTTGGTTCTCTATCCATTTGCATAAAAAGAATTGACATAATATATTTTGGCACACTGTAATTTAAACTAATGATACTTACGCATAATTCATGTACGCATAACAGTTTAGGCATAATTTCTTTACGCATAAAAAATATTGCCATAATAGTACATTTGTCTAAAATACAAAACCATAAATTGTCATATCCATAATCAAAATAGGCATAAAAATCTGATGCATTAGAAGACCCTCTAAATTGTATAAAAATAACCTAACCTAATCTAACCTAACCTAAAGTGACCTAATTTAACCTAATATATCTTTAAAAATAATAAACTGATTTTCATCTCCAGCCATTTGAACTTAATAAATAATATATAAATATTAGTCCAAAAAAATATTGCAAAAGCAATTATGCCAAAATATTGTTAGTACAAAATACAATAGTCCAAAATATGATTATGCTAAGATAAATATTATGCCAAGAAATTTATTATGTCAAAGCAATGGTAGGTGAAAAAAAAATATGCGAAACATGTTATGCTAAAACATATTAGTGGAAAAAAAATTATGCCAGTGAAAGGGATAACTTAGGGTTTCGTTCATCCGAACCGTAATAAAAGCCATATTACTATGGCCGGGATGGCCATAAATGATAGAATCAACTTCTTACTTGAATGATCTTTATTCAAAGATATGGACCCTGCAGACGTAACAAACATTAACACTGTGTGATGTTGAGTATGGAGGTGAGCAGATGGTTGTCGAGAATGATTTGAGGGTTACCTTGGGTGGGTCCATTAATGTATCACAAAATATACAAAATAGACAAAATATTCACTTTCACTGTGATAATAAAGCTTTTTGAACTTGAACTGTTTTAGTGATAATCTTGCACTATTTCGGAATTTTACTTGGTTGATACAATTGCAAAAATACGCAAAAGAGCAAAAAATGAACAAGAATAGGTGTTGACTTTACCGTCAGTTAGTGAGGAATGCGTCAAAGAAGCCAAGAACGGTGACGTTTCGGTGCCGTGTTCCAAATTTAAGTTATAAAATGATTCGAAAAAGGGAGATGTGAGGGTGGCTTAGGGAGGATGTCAATGCAGAGTTTGCACTCTGCTACATTACTAATCAAATCTTATCCTGTATCTGCTTAGGCTTAGGCTTAGGCTGATCGAAGTCTACAATTTTGCCATTTGCCGTAGGATTTCAACGAAATTCTGCCGTCGTAATGCGACACATACATTGTATCATCACATCAGCCCATAGTAGTCCACTGCTGGACATAAGCCTCCCCCCATGGTACGCCACAAGGTACGGTCTCACGTTTTCTATAGATATCCATCCAGTCGCTACCAGCTGCTCTCTAAGTTATCGTCCATCTGGCCGGCGGGCGTCCAACTCTACGCTTGCCACGCCATGGTATCCACACGAAAAAAATTTACATCCCTTCATTGTTTATCACGAAAAGAACCAGCAATGTATGTAGAATAAATTCCTGTTGACTTATTATAGTGTCAATAGCATCAAATACCAAAGTTACATCAGAGAGTAATATTATGTGGTCATTTGTTATTACATAAAATATCCCCTGGGGAGAGGCAAAGAAAAAGAGACCAATAATTTTCGTGTCCTTGTTTGTACAGGATGTACCTATCTAAGGAACAGTTCGCCGAATAATGATATATTCATTAAGTTCACAAAAAAAAACAGGAATCGTATTAAGTATAATTATTAAAAAACAAAACCTCACTGCGGTAATTTCAAAGTTATATATTGCTTTTAAACTTTGCCATTTTGAATTTGTTTGGGGGATAACCAGTGTCACTAACGCTGCCGAGACAAATCTAACGACACCTGATAGGTATGTCAATATCTACCTAGCCGTTTGGGCTGTAGTCCGTGAAAAATAATATTCATTCATGTCCACATAGAAACATAGCTAAAATAACTATGGTATTTTCGATAAAATGGGTATAACCCTCAGTCTAAGGCAGTCGGTTAGAAACAAAATCACTTTTACTGCAATCAGCTGATCGTGATTTTGAATTTTATGGCGTCGCCTGAAAAAAAAAACAAAGTCTGGGAAGTTGTTTAGCACAAATCTGAATGCTTGTCCTTGCGGGATAGGCAGAGCGTAAACGGAAGCAAAAAACTACCATTTACACCACATCTGACAAAAGTTTGAGAGTCATTCAGAAAACTGTGTATCACTATAGCGACAGGTTGTCACAGGCTGTCGTCTATAATTGCAATACACATCAACTCTCAAGTCCCTTAGTCTTGAGTCTATTAGATCTTCTTACGACACCCATGGAAAAGATAAAGGGTAAATCTATTCTAAACCGGAACCACACGGCACTGTCATATACATCATCATCCTGCCCTTATCCCAATTACTTGGGGTCAGCGCAACACGTTTCCTTGAACACAAAATCGTGTTGCAAAAAGATTTGGCTTAATTTTACGACCGGCCGCCTACCAGACGTCAACGCTCCTTGGGAATGCTTTTGTGGAGAATTAACCGCCACCATACGGTTGGCCCTGGCTGTTTGGGTCGGGTTTATCCCTCAGTCGCCTCTTACGCCCCCACGGGAAGAGAGGGGCTGGTGCTATTCTACTCTGCCGGCACCACACGGCACCTAGGCACTGTCCTATACACCCGGTATGTATTTCGAATGAAATGACTAAATTCGTCTTGTTTACGAGGAAAGGTCAAAGTCACGCTCAACTCTAGTACCTATCACAGCCTCATTTGTTATGATTATGTTACGCACAAAAACCCTCTCTTGGGGGTATGGAAATGTCTAGACATTTTACTTTATCTCAGTCATATTCATAAGACGTAATAATACATTTGAGGAAGGAAAATTGGTTTGATTGTTTGATGTCTTACGTCTGTTACTATTAATATAAGCTAATGACAATATTTTTATCATATTTTCTCGTATGTTTAACAAAGGTAAGCGTATAAAGTTTTTTTTTTCAAACATATTTTTTTACACTCTGCCTTTTTAGGGTACCTTCCAAGCTTTTTTTAAATAACTTATCAATGGTAAAATGATGCCAGCACTTTGATTCACTTTTAGACATAAAGTTTACAGATGAAAAATTATCAAAAAATAGCGATTATTTACATCTTTTGGCAGGATTGGCTCTGGCAGACCTACGCTACGTCTTTCGACTTGTTTATGTATCAGTTAACGTTCTAAAGTTAGCCTATTGTGGTACCTGATGAGATAGGCATTTCTACAGTCGGCTCTTCCATTACTACTAAGTACAAAATATTCCTATTTAATAGTTGTCAAAAATGACCTCATTATAACTCAGCTTGATAGTTTCGTTGCCAAAGTAATTAATCTCCTTGGCAATTATTGCCGACGTATGTCGATTGTAGGTACCTAATCTGTCGTAATAATCACGTTTCTTCTGAGAAATAAATCAATCAGGGCGCTCGCAAGGCTTAGCGACCACCTACACGTGTACTCAAGGGGTATAAGTGAATCTCACAATACACTGGAACCGGTGCGGTAATGGGTAGAGCCCTCTTGAACGTTTTTATACAAACGTTCTTATTCCCCAGGTTTCTGACTGCCATTATTCCAAATAAGTTGGGGTCGGCGCCACTACGAGTTTGTTTTGTTATAGCACAAAATTATGTGGCAAAAGGATTTGACAATGTTTTCGTTTGACGTCAACCCTCTCTGGAAATGCTATTGTAGGTGGCATCACCGCCACCATGCGGTTCACTATATACCTATACATTTTTAGCCAAGGTCAAAAACTCTACGTCGAATTTTACGAAACACACTTGAGTGGACTAGGGGTGGCAGTATTCTTAGCCGCTACCACACGGTATAATGCGTGTAAAGCTTTAATTCTTTTATTCACATCCGGGCCATAGTGCACCGTATCGCCGGACGGAGACACGGATAAAACCAAGCGGTCGTCCTGTGCCGTGCCTGTGAACCACATCTGGATTCCGAAGTTACGCACACCGCAGCGGTGTCCGGTGGCAGTGTGAGATTCATCGCAGTGACTCAGCCTAATGTGCATGAAATGAAGCAAATAATGTCCATAGCTCTCTATTATCTACCTACATCAATACGTAGTATAAGGTGAAGTCGCTTTTAGTGTTTATCTTTCTGTCTGTCTGTCGTGGAATTCGCTAACTCCTCCTAAGCCTGTTAGGGTTTTTGTAATAGATAGAGTGATTCAAGATGTATAACACATGCCGGGAAAATGCGTTTCAGCGGGCAAAACCGCTAACAAGCCGCTAGTTAATAAAAAATTGTTTACGTATGTAATCGATAAACTTCGAAACGACCACACATATTTCTAAAATTCTTTCAAGAAATTATTAGAAAGCTACAAGATCCCTGAGTAACATAGACTACTTTTTACCACAGGAAAATGCTTTATTTAAACGGGTAAACGGTAAGCAGTGGGTGAAACCGCTGGGCTTTATGATAATGAAATCAACTTTAATAGCAACTTTAAAAAGTAATGAGATGAAAATAACAAAGAGAGTAGGAGCCAACACGCGGCCTTGGCAAACACCTCTTCACATTTTGAACGGCTCGGTTGTATTGCCGTTAAAAACAACAGATCCTTTAATGTCCTCGTGGAAGTATCTAATGAGGCCCAGAAGTTTTGGAGGGCACCCGATGTTTAAAAGTATTCAAATGTGCCCAACAATAATGTTGCCATTTCGAGTCGCTTTTATTTAAGTAATCGAGTTATAATTCCCCACGCACCATAATGAATTTCATAGATTTTGTCTCATTAATTCAGATTACACGTGAATTTTCAATTCACTTCCGCTGAGTAAACAGCCGACTTAATTATTCCATTGATCTGGTCACTGACCGAGACGTCCATTTCGCAGTACATAGAGATATACCTACATATACATAATAGTGATAGTGGCACGTTTAATCTCTGGATTCTGGTGGTTCCGAGAGCTAAATGGCGCCACGACCAGTAAAAAGAAACTATGAAATCTTTAGAGAGAATGTAACTTTTAGGCGTGTTGAGTGAGAGCGTATGCAGCCTACGCATAGACCACGCATTGCACACGCGTCTGGCTAGCGAGCTGAACGCTCAAGACGATCAGAGCAGTCACGTACGTTTGAGTCCACACCTACGAAATAAGGTTGTGTTTACGAGGTTAGATAATACAGTTGAACCTAGAGGGCGTATCCTCAGCTAGTAAAATAACGTAGTCTTCATGTTGTATGTAATGTATTAGAGTGACAAGACATTGACATAATCATAGATGCGGCTTTCCTAAAGAGGTTGAGGTTACAACATTCGTCCCCCCTTAGGATGTCTTCCATGGGGCACCTTGGCGGCTCCGTCGAAACTGGCTGTACCACTGCCGGGTAAGTTTCTTCTATTATGCCCCTCATATGGATCTATTGTCTCCCCTCCGGGGCCTGGATCCCAAACGATCACTTGATATCGTATCATCATGCATGTGTTCAAGAGTGTTTTTGCGAATTCCAAGTGTTTGTCGTCAGGTAAATCGGTTGCAACAATTTGTAGCCTGTAGCGTTTTTGGTTTGCTCCTTGTTCTTTTTGTTTAGGACTAGTGGTTTCTCCGGTGCTCATTTCAACAGATGGACTCGATGGACTATGATTTCCTTTGTTAGCAGTTATCGCATCTGTTGTATCAATAGTCAGTGTGGCCATCTCTGGTGTAGCCAATTCTGTTGCTTGGAATTCCATTGACGGTGGACTCTCCAACTCAGTTTCTGGCGCGTCTAATGACATGGGAGTAGGTCCTGGTTGTGTTGTAGCCGATTCGGTCTGCTCTGTGTGTTTGGTCTCTACGGATGATGTTGTTGATGTCTCATCTAGTGCTTTAGTAGCTGAGGACTGTGAGAATGCCGTCGTTGATAAAGAATCTTCCGTTGGTGTTGATTTTGTTGCTGTCTTGTCTAGTAGCGTTGTTGGAGTGGTCGTCGTGTCTTCATCGGTACCTCCTTCATCCGGCGATGTCGTCACCGTCGTCTCGTCGACGCGGCGCTGTACTGCTGTAGTGTCGGTTGCGGATGCAGTGCTCGTCACACTGTTGGTGGAGTCCGAAGACTGTGTCGATGTATCAACATTGTAAACCCTGCGTACCAACAATATAAATTGCTTTAATAGCTCCGTGTTTCTTTGTTGTTGGGCTAAAAGCTTGTTAAAGAGCTCGTCGTTCATTTTTATTTCGCTTTTTCTCGTCGCCAATAAAATAACGTAGTCTTCATGTTGTATGTAATGTATTAGAGTGACAAGACATTGACATAATCATAGATGCGGCTTTCCTAAAGAGGTTGAGGTTACAACAGCTAGTCTAATCGAGCTAGGGCCTACTAGGGGCTAGGGCTATGTTTGATAGGTATACCAGCATTTAGTGCAAAATCAGTGCAATCTACCAGCAAAATTGTCAAAATTAGTGCCACACCTCGAAAGACGCTACGAGCTAAAAACCATGGGAGCTAGCTGACAAAAATCTCGTCAGCAACCATAAGCTAGACTTACATTACAATCAAGTTAGACATACACCTCACGGAAACGAATACACTGATCGCCTTTTACTGATAAGATTTATAATTTATACTTAGCTATATTATCTATTAATACATATATTACCACGTGTGCGACTGATCCAATAATAAATCGATTGGCGTCACTTTATGACTTGATACGGAATGAGTAATATCATCATAATAATAAAATAAGCTATTGTCATGCATGTTTTGTAGGAATGACTTTTCTTTGTTAGACCAGCGTGCATGACCAGAGAAGAAAATTTATGAGTCTCACTTTTGAGGTCCTTTTTACGAATAAATATTTCTATAAATTAAAATTGGAAACGTTATTAAGTCAAAAGGCCTTTATAAAGGACTGTAGGCGCTAGCAGGTAGTGCAAAATAATTTGAAAATACGATTCAAAGTGTGCTAATTAGGCCCTTGAGCAAAAAGTAGGTACCTAATAAAAAGCAAAATAATCTTTTGAAAAAGTAACAAAGTTAAGTAAAAGGAAAGTATACACATTTTTTTCTAGTTTAACATAAAACTTTGTGGCGCTACTCAGCTTCAGGGATCCCATGAAAGGTCTAAGTCAAGGTCGACGGCCCAGGCGATAATTACAGGGCGGGCGATGTTCATTCAGCCCAACCCTTTAGGCTGCAGGCTGTCAATTCATCAAAGAAGAGCAAAAAGCTGGGCACTAATTATGTCCAAGTCTATTCAACACAGTATGGCGTTACTAAATAATATAGGCAAATTTTAGTCTGTCGAAGACAAAGATCTTTAAGGAATTTACTAAGAGCATTTACTAAGAGCATTATGTACGGAAATTCTATAAATTATAGCAGTCTATAATGAATACGTGTCTGGAAGTGTAGCGTATTGAAGTGACAGGGGGAGCCCTAGACGTACGTTCTTCAAATCTAAGGTCGTCAAATTCTGAGGATACCCAAGCACTTCTCTTCTGGTCGGTAGCTGTGTTACTGGTTTTTTGTTTCGATTGTTTTCTATTGAAACTATTTCTATGATGTACACCTTTGCGATCGATACTTAGTGTCTATATCTATGTATTCTTATACATTTATTATTACTATTACTAATCAATTTCACTGTTTATACTACCTATATTAAGCACTACCACTCACTTAATATAAAGTTTAAATCGTATTATTATTAGCCCTGTTTTTGCACTACCTAAATACAAATGTGTATGTAGGTAATACAAATTGTTTTATGTTTTCGCTTACCATTACTCTCTGTGTGACCTATATTTTTTTATCTCTCTCGCTAGCTTCGATAAATGGCAACTTGATTGATGTATGTATGAATATAAATGTAACAAGATTTTAAACGGGTCCATCAATAGGTAACCTAATTAATATGTAGTACCTCATAATAAAAGTTTCTATAATAACCGGAGGCGATCCCTATTAGGTTTAGGCCTTTCGCACACGCAACGTCGGTTTCGACGTTATTTTAGCGCTGCGATGCGCAGCGTTAGAAAAATGCCAATTTCCACCTTAATCCCATATAAATACGACGACGCAGGCCCAACGCTGCGTTGCGGACCCTAATGTCAAACGGTATTGACAGACGCATCCGTCGACGCTAAAAATGCGCAGCGTTGTGCGTTGCGCTAAAATAACGCAGGGTATGGCACACGTAACGCAGCAACGGACGTTAGATTTTTGACGGTTTATTAACCCTTAGCTGAGCCTGATACTTGGAATAATTAGGACATTTTCTGTGTATATTCAGTGGGTAGATTTAGTCGGCGACGGAATTTCCGCTGAAGTGTGTCATCTCTAATGCAAATAACATTGCTGGCGTAATGGCGCCGAATTTCCTCGCATAGGTCCGGTCGTAGAGTATTTAATTATATTTAAATTGTATAGTATTTTTTTATTTTTATTTATATTAGTTATGTTGGGTAATTAGTAGTACGAGTGAAAGATTATTTCTTTTTTCAAGACAGGTTTTAATCACTACTTTTCAACAGCACCCCCAAGGGTTAATAATCGAAACCGACACTATAATAGAGTACAAAGCAATATAATCTGCAACAATGTATTACAATTAAATACAATATGAAACAGTGAGGCGCAATATCAATCTCAATATCATTCATAAGTAAAAAATATACGTCTCATTCATTGTACAATGGTATTACAACAGAAGTTGTCACCATCAGAAGTCTGTGATAAATTTGAAATTAAACTTGGCGTTCAACAAATCTCAGCACTGAGCCAATCGTCTTACTAGCCGCGGCTGTCAGAAGTCCGTGCCGTGGAAAATACTGTATGCAGATGATGTTTCTCTTATGACTCTGTAGAAGACCTGCAGGGCGAATTCGACCGTTGGTTGAAGTTTCTATAAGGACATGGGTCTCAAGATTAAATGCAAGAAAACGGAGCATATGTCGTATACTTATGTCAATATATTCATGAAAACATTTAGTATGTAAGAAAAAATATAAATAATTATGCTAGAAATTATGCCAGGCAGGCATAACCGCAATACAAGAAGTACAAATAAAATAGATCAACCAAAGTACAGACTAGCTAAAGTTAGGTCTTCATTTTGATGGTCTAAGTATACGATACTATAAAAATATACCGGAAAATATATTAAGTCAATCAAAAACTAAATTTTAATCTGTGATTAAGAGGCTACTTTACCGAGCTAAAAATTCGTGAGCTGTTAGTTGATAAAAATATTTCTATTTCATTTATGCATCCCACCCGTCCCGCAGTTATAAAAGAGACAGTTGTAGCTCGCTACCGGAAAATTTGCGTTCTGGGTTTACTAGGCTCCCCGTTCGAAATCTCTATCAAATTTCTTGATAGTGGCATTATTTTGCTGCCAATAAAATATTCTATGCTCCTATCGTTTACGTTGCTGAAATTATTGTCATATTTAGAAGATACCAAGGCGTAAACTTGCTGATAAGTTTAGAGCACTTTGCGACGGCCATATCTTTTTTAAATGCATTATTACAACCAGAAAAAGAATATGGAGCATGGATGTAGTCCAGAAGAGTTACCGCGCAAAATTTGAGTCGATCGGTTGCGAATTGGCAGGGGGATAGGTTGAGAGCGTTTGTATGAAAAATAATGACTATAGGTCCCCCTTAAGAAAACTTTATATTATAAAGCCTATTATAAGTTAGATGATTACATTAATGACAAAAGGCATGGACCTCTGAAGTTTCAGCTCATCAAAAGAAACATGAACGCGTTGTTAATACCAAATCCGGACGTGCATTTACAATTGAAATAATAATAATTGTATGATTTTAATTTTCACACTTGAATGACTAAATTTAATTTGAAATTCTATTTTGTTTATGTATATTGATTGTATTTGACATTCTAAAAGAATTATTTGTGAATCTACTTGTAAATAAAGTTTTAAACATTTAAATGTTATAGTCGAGGGCCACAAAGACGCGTCTAAGACAAAACTTTTAGCTTAAAGAAAACTTATACCTACAGTTTTACCATTTTAAATACTTGGGGCCAATCATTAGAAATTATGGCAAAATCGACCTACATGTAACCTATAGATAACCTTTAGAAAAACAACGGGATTGATGAAGTGGAGACAACTCGCAGGTGCTATGTGCGACAAGGAGATGCCCATCAAACTTATAGGAAAATTATATGTATAAAACGGTGATTATATTATACGAAAGGAAGGATATCTCACACAAACGTGCACTCCATTTTGAACCCTTATAATACCCTACTCAACGTAGAAAACTATTTTTGTAATCTTATGCCTTACTCCGTAGTAAAGACACTTTGTTTGGCTCGTCTTGGCGGGACACGACCGTGCTTCTAGATTGTGCTTTTAAGTTTGATTGACCAGCAGCGCTCTGATATTATTTTGTTCGATAAGCAGCAGTAAGATCAATTGCTCTTTCGACGTCAAATGAAACGGCCAAATTCATTTCGACATCCTGTACGGGAAACTCATTTGAAATACAATGTCGCATATTATCAAAAGAACAATATCATGTTGCTACGTCTACCAGTACTTTTCTCGCTCGCTCATTCATACATAATGTCAGGTAAAATGTCAGGCTAGTGCAAGTGTTGCCAGGAACATAAAAATAAATTTACTCCACATTGGTCATTAAATGTTGTTAGGTTATTGTCGGACCAGCAGTAAAAGAATATGTATTATATCAGTTACCTAATTCCCATAATACAAGCTTTGCTTAGTTTCGGGCTAAATGGCGCTGTGTGTTTTATTCAGGCATATTTATTTACCCCTTGCAGGGTAGGCAGAGCGTAAACAACTGTAATAAAACGGTCATTTACTCCACGTCTGACAAAAATTTGAGAGTTATTAAGAAGGTTGTGTATCACCATAGTGACAGGTTGTCAGCCTGTCGCCTAAAATTGCAACTATCAAATATGGTAGCTACGGGATAGATATGGGATGATGCTATTCCAGGCCGACACCACACGGCAAATAAAAATAATACAAAGATAAATATTTGAATACTAAGAAAACAACAATAATAATTATTAGTGAATTTTAAGAACAAGACTGCAGATATTTATAACGTTTGAAATCCGCGATCTTGAATTGATAAAATTTTAATATAGTCAGTGCAACTTGAAGACTGTACAAATGTTTTGTGATTTCGGCGGTCTCTCCGGCTATGCTCCGGTAGCGCTAAATGGCGTAACCTTACCAGTCTACTCCGATTTCCGATACCTCGGTTCACTTCTGCAAGGCGATGGTGAGATAAACCGGACTATCAAGCACAGAATAAATGCAGGATGGATGAATTGGCGACAGGTCACGGGCACAGTGTGCGACCCCCGAATGCCCCTCAAACTGAAGGGCAAGATTTACAAGATGGTGGTCAGACCTGTCGTCATGTATGGATCTGAGTGTTGGCCTACAAAAGTGACACTTCATAATAATGTCACTATCCTCCCAGCCGTTCAGGCTGTTTCCGTGAAAAAGAATGTATCTACATGACCGTGTACCTATTATACTTCTAGCGGCCCTTTGAGCGGTTTCACCAGCTTCTACTTACCTGTTTCCAAGTAGAAATTAGATCTTTGCCCTTAGCAAAAAGTCGATTACTCCGTTCCAGCAGAAGTGACTCATCAAGACCATGTGCCAGCAAAAGCGACCGTCATGCTGAACAACTTTTACTTTGATGGAGATATCTTATCTCTTGCAATTTAGATGGGATGCTGATGATCTGCATCAGGTACTCCAGACCTTCGATGACTATGTGCCAATAAAAGCGGCTCGTCATGCTGAACAAATTTTACTTCAAAGCCATTACCGTATCTCTTATAGTTTGAATGGGATGCTGGTGATCTGCATTAGGTACCTACTCCAGATTCTCGATAATCATGTGACAGCAGGAGCGGCTCGTCATGCTAAACAACTTTTGCAATGAACCCATTTTAGTATCTCTTATAGTTTAGCTGTGCTTCTGGTGCCCGCCATCATCAGGTACTCTAGTGATGAAAAAAAGTAGTCCATGTCCGTCCCTAATATTATGCCAGCAATATCAGTGGCAAATTTCACGAGGATCGCTAAATCATCGGTTTGATTCATTTTGGCAATATCCGTAACATTTCTCGCTTTTCCTACTTCATTCACCCAACTTCTATGGTAAAAATATGTACGTGGCAACACCTATCAACAAATATTGTTTTGACAAGGTTGTCCGCCAGACGTGCGCAAAAGAGACAAACCTATGTAAAAGAAAGAGTGGTATTGTCAAATTTTGAAGTACTATATCTCGTTCTTTCACATGCAATCGCCACATCTTTTATTTCATCAATTATCAAACAATACGAATTGTACAGATGGTTTCTTATCTTGTAGGTACCGTCAAATTTGTTTCCGCTTCTGCTGGCACATGGATATCGAATATCGACATGTCTGTCTACCTTATAAAGTAGGTATCATATGAATGTTTAGTATTTTGTAGATTTTTCCACATGAAAGTAATTTGGAATACTTGGTGTTTTAATCAAACACTAGATATTGACATAAACTTTTTGGTTACAAAGTTAATACAAATGAAGCAAATGGAATAAATTCATGCCACTGATGGGATTCGAACCCACGTTTTCGGACTAACCGGGTCAGATGTGTTTGAGCACTACACTCGACTCCAGACTAAACTTAGCCACATAACAGTTTTGGGCAGAATATATTCGATGCTCAATTACAAGAGCAAACTCTTTCTTAGAAAATGTGAGAATCTACACTAACTGCATCAGGCCAATCATGACCTTTAAGACCCATCTGAATATGCTGCAAGTCATCCAAAACCGCTTCATGCGCAGAGCTACTGGAGCTCCCCTAATAGTTGCAGCGTCTAACTACTACCCCTATCCAACTTCGAACTTTCGACTTTGCCCCAGGCACGTCCTTTCGGATGTTGACGGTCCCATCACATTAGCAGCTGATGCAGCCATTGCGAGTAGATCACACTCTACAAGCTCTTTAAGCAACCCTCGTCCCCGGCGAATAGGACACAGAGGCCCCTCACTTGTGCCATTCTTTGGCAACTACCGGCACATACCGGGTAAACACAGTCCGACCCGTTCTTCCCAGAAAAACTCGTAAGCCCAGTCTTACCCCAAGGGCGTGATTGGGCTGGTTGTTTGAACAACCACCCACACACATCCGGGTGAGCCCTCGCTCCCCACAAAATAGTTAGGTGTAGCTTTAACCGGCCCCGGGGCCGATAAGTGCAGTGCCACATAACAAAAATAAACCGCTACACTACGGTAGCTCTAACCCAGGCAGCGAAATTGTGAACCACTTGATTCGTTCATATATTTTTGTAACTTTGAATGGAATGGAATTCGATCTCTTTCACTAGTTCAGCGTAAAAACTAAATTAAGCTACATTAAGTTTAGCGATTGCCCCGATTGGGTACAAGAAGCTTATCGTAGAGGACGAAACTCATACCGAGTTGACGTAAGACACACATGAGACCGATGCTTCACAGATTCACACCAGTAGTCCATATGGACGCAGTTTCAAATTTCAACTGTCGTAAGGTCACTGAAGAGATGAACTAAAACAAAATACTTAGCTGTCGACTTATTTTGCAAATACACTGATCGTTATCCGTTCTCTTTCAATAGTTAAGCGTAAAAACTGAATTAAGCTACATATAGTTCTCAACCCGAGATTATCACGAAAACTACACTTCCCATCAGAAAAATCGAAACACCTCGGTTTTTCTTGTTTTTGGCTGAATTAAACACCAAAATGTATTGTTTGCATTAAAAAAATTATATGACTGTGTAGCTGGCAGTTTTGTCTTTTCAGTGTGTATAAAAAAAATCAAAATTCAAAATTGGAACTCCACCTGTTTGTTCTGTAAATGAGATGAATGACTGAGACACGTTTGCAGTTTGCGCCTTTTAACGATTCATAGCATTTTTAAAATTAAAATATAGAGCTCGTCTTAGCTTATCTTAAAACTTTTGTTTTTTTAATTGTTTATTGTGACTTTGGATCGCCTGAAAAAAGTTAGATTTTATCTGAATCATGGGTATTTTGCCCGTAGAAGCCGCCCAAGTGGTGACATTGCCAAATTTTGGACTTGGTCGTCGTTTTGTGGCTGTATGTTTGCATTTAAGCCTCACCTCTGTTCATAAAGTTTACAAACGCTATCAGAAGACTCATCTGTTTACGCGACGTTCAGAATCTGACGGAAATCGGGTCAGCTCTGACCGATATGATCGAATTAATGTTATGAGTTCTTTGCAAAATCGACGCCTTAGCGCTTTTCAACTGCGGCAAAAGCTATCAAATGTACAAAAGGTGGCTGAAAATGGCTCTACAATCAGAAGAAGGTTAAAGGAACGTAGACTGGTACCGCAATAGCCAGGAAACGGGCCCAAATCAACTGCAGACACGAAGACAAAATCTGTCATGCCGTCGGCGCTGATTCCTTCCCAAACTTTCACGAACTGTCACCATAACTGACCTTTTTATCAATGCAACATTGTGTAAAGCATTTTTAATCCTTTCTGTAAACCATAGTGCTTCCGTGGTTACCACTCAGCGTAATTCTACACTCATCAGAAAAGAGGAATTTGATCCATTGGGTATACGACCAGTTTAGGTGCTCACTTGCAAAGTTAAAGCGCGCTATTTAATTGTCTTCAGGTGATTTGGGCCCTTTTTCTGGCTATTGCGGTACCAGTCTACGTTCCTTTAACCTTCTTCTGATTGTAGAGCCATTTTCAGCCACCTTTTGTACATTTGATAGCTTTTGCCGCAGTTGAAAAGCGCTAAGGCGTCGATTTTGCAAAGAACTCATAACATTAATTCGATCATATCGGTCAGAGCTGACCCGATTTCCGTCAGATTCTGAACGTCGCGTAAACAGATGAGTCTTCTGATAGCGTTTGTAAACTTTATGAACAGAGGTGAGGCTTAAATGCAAACATACAGCCACAAAACGACGACCAAGTCCAAAATTTGGCAATGTCACCACTTGGGCGGCTTCTACGGGCAAAATACCCATGATTCAGATAAAATCTAACTTTTTTCAGGCGATCCAAAGTCACAATAAACAATTAAAAAAACAAAAGTTTTAAGATAAGCTAAGACGAGCTCTAAATTTTAATTTTAAAAATGCTATGAATCGTTAAAAGGCGCAAACTGCAAACGTGTCTCAGTCATTCATCTCATTTACAGAACAAACAGGTGGAGTTCAGATTTTGAATTTTGATTTTTTTTATACACACTGAAAAGACAAAACTGCCAGCTACACAGTCATATAATTTTTTTAATGCAAACAATACATTTTGGTGTTTAATTCGGCCAAAAACAAGAAAAACCGAGGTGTTTCGATTTTTCTGATGGGAAGTGTATAACGGATGCTGTACCACTTAAGTTTTAAGAAACACAAAAGTTTTTCGATTTGCGGTTGGTAACCATACCACTGCAAGCAAACCAACAGCATAATTAACTTTGTTATGTATATCGAAACGTTGACTACAAAACCCTAGTTGAAGGTGTGTCTGAGATGCTCTTGGACGGTTTAATCTTCTAGTTCATACCTACTAAATAATAAAAACTTGTTTATTAAATTCAAAATTCTTGCGTACCTACATTTACACACAGAAGATAAATACATAATGTCGCTTCTACAAATTTTAATCTTGACACATTTTTTCCTGTCTTTGTTACTCTTATTGTTTTAAATGCCTACAACTATCTTTGTTGCGCCGCAACGCACAAAAATCGTTCCTCTTTTGTTTTCCAACGCTGCGTTGTGCGCTATTTTGACGCTGCGCTAAAAATGCGCTGGAACGGACGTTGCGTGTGTTCTTCGCCATACAGTGTCACAAAATGTTCTACTCACCGAAGTATCGTCGAACAGTATCTTGTGGTATTTGGGTACGTTGAAGGGCGGCTCAGCTGACAGCTGTCGTATCATCTGGCAAAGGATACTGCAACAAACATATTATTTCAAGCTCTATTCAGATTACAGAGGAATTCGGATGGGTAAGTAGGGATCGGAACTTTATCCCTTGACAATGCGCACCAATCAAAATACCTCAGATTTTCATACCACGACCATAACAGCCACAACAGTCCACTGCTGGACATGAGCCTTCCTCTATCGGAGGGTATTGCCATACTCAACACGCTTGGCAGGTGGATTGACGAGCGCATTCAAGATGTTGCATTTACAAGGATGCCCGTTCCCTGGATGATTATCCTTTAGTCGCTTTTTACGATACCCACCAATCACCAACTTTACATACCGAGGTAGAAAGCTGAAATTCAGAATGCAACGATCGACGGATGGCTGCGATCGTCAGGGTCAAAAGAGTATATCTAGGACCGCCTCAAATGGTTCAAAATAGCTCTTTAACTACATTTACTTTAGTAAATTTCGTCCTAGGTATGCTCGACAATGAATAAGTATGTCTAATATCCAAATGTCACACGTTTACAGTTTACAGATACAAACACACACATGAAAACATATTATGTACCTACAGATCCGGTCACTGTCACCAACCGATAGCACACTTTTGTATCCGAACCTATCTTTGATATCTGTGAATTTTTCTTGTTAGCGTGAAGTGCACGTTCTATATAAAAGCGTTCTTTCTTGAAAATATACGTCATCCAGATAGTATTTTCGGGTTTTATTGGTTCTAGGTTGGTTCTAGGCACACGAAATTACCAGCCGGCCACAAGATCACCTAAAGAATTTATTTTAATTAAAGTTAAAGGACAGAAAAACCAACCGTCGGCGGACACACGTTACATAAGTTTACTAGAAAATTGTCGCCAGGGGAAGGGACGCCAATACTTTGTGGTAAGTATACAGTTGTGGGCATAAAGGATCTTTAAGACATATATATTAGTGATCTGTGGAAGGATCCTGTTAATAAATACGTATTAGTTAACACCAGTTATCGAATACAGAAAATCGTACATCAGAAACCCCAACCTTATAAAAATGCAAATACCTACCACGCTATCCAAATATATCCCGACCCTTTTCGGAAACCCAATAGTAAATGCTTCGAGTGTGAATGTTTAAAACATTTGTTTGTACATAATGTTTGGTTTCAGGTTTACTTACGAGTAATGTGGATTGGTGGGAAAAGATGGCGTCAGCTTCAGAACTGCTCGAAACGACAGGTAGTCGCTAGTGCTGTTCTGGCCCAAGTGATCTGTTGAAAAACATTTGTATTAATATAAAATAAAAATGCGGCAAGACGTAAAAGATGTGGAAATCAAAGTACTTACTTATAACGAGCTTATAACATTAAACAAAGTTTCCCATTAACGTATGTAAGACGTACGTTATTAGAGAACTTTATTATATATACGATTAAAGAATAAAGCCTTTTTATTAAAATTTCAGACCACCATTTCTTTGGCGATTGTCTTTTAGTTTTATGAGTAACCTTGTAATCTTCTTTTAACATTTTGTTAAACATTGAACTATCAGTAGCCTATTAACTTACCAATTTTAGGAATGAAATCAAATGGTTTTTATACAGCGTTGAAAATCGGCTAGAAACCTGAAACTCGGCATAAAGGTATTTTGACCTACTGATCAAAACTGGTGGTAGTACTAAGTGCCAAGCGGGCACTACTCCTTTAACATTTTTTCCTTAGTTTTGCCTCACTACCCCCAGTTTTTGTTAATAGCTCAAGAAGTATTTTCATGGTTTCTTTCTAGCTGGATGTGCAATTGTGCAAGGTTGAGGAAGCTATT
This sequence comes from Phthorimaea operculella, assembly GCA_024500475.1. NCBI lineage: Eukaryota > Metazoa > Arthropoda > Insecta > Lepidoptera > Gelechiidae > Phthorimaea > Phthorimaea operculella. The sequence continues at coordinate 559,385 of JANFCV010000136.1, read as the reverse complement.
CCTTTATAGCAATCAAAGGATGGCTTCAAAAAAGATTCTAAATTATGCAAATCGAGATAGAAAGCTGAAATTCAGCAGAAAGCAAATGATTACTTACTGATCAAAATTAGGAGTGGTGCTTAGTGCCATGCGGGCACCACCCTGAACAGTTTATCTCTTGGCACCGTTCCCAGTTTTGGTCAATAGCTCAAGAAATACCTTATTTTGGCAAATTTCAGCTTTCTAGCTCGAAATGCAAGGTTGAGGACGCTAACCTCCCTGCTATTAAATGCCTAGGTTGATTGATGTGCTGCTGAATACACAAAAAGGCTTTATGTTTAATGAAAACCCGGTCGAAACTACGTTTTAACTTAATTTTGAACTTTTCTCATTTAGCGCGAGTTTCAGCAAATAAGCATTTAAATAGCCTACCCAAAGGCTAAGGGCGTCCTCGCACCTACTAACTATTAGGTACTTGACTGACAGGTTAAAATGAGCTACTTGATAAAACGCCCAAAACCGAGATTTTGAACGAAAATTTTGAAACATGTCGTCTTATTTCCCTATTTTTAATGGCTTTAAAACATTAAATGTAATTAGATATTGGCATTCTCTCCATTTAAAATACAATGATTAATAATGAATGAGTAATCCATTTATTAAATTAACGACCCAGTCAAGTAACGAAGTAATCCATTTTTTACATACGAAATTAAACACAAAAACAAGATTAAACCCAAATGAAAACAAAAACGTCTTGCTACGACGTAGTAGCTACCGTAGCGTGTAGATAGAGTCGTAAAATATTCGTAGCGCACTTTCGTAGCTTACAGGCCGTGGTCGTAGTACGCACTTGTGGCCATAATAAAATTAGTAGATACAATTAATGCAAGCTGTGTTATACAATCTGCGATACCTTCTGATAGTGCTAACACTAATTATGTGCGCTTGTATCAGCAGTACATTTGGGCAGATGAAACTACTTAAAAAAACTAGTTTTTCTTACAAACTTTATGATAAAAACCAATTTCAATTTAAATTGGTTTTTATCGTCTATCGTCCCTTCGTGTGAAAAACGATTGATTTGATACACCTAAGGCACAAACTCCACAGTGGAGACGTGCAACAAGTGTCTGTCAGACAAGTGATTGTGTTAATGCACCATGTACTTTGAATTTCCCGCTCCACTCTTTTACTCATCCATTAAAAACCCTTTCATTCACTCCTTTCAATTCACTTACGATGTCATTCTCTCACCAAGATTCTGAGAATGGCCGCCGTACAACAAACATCCACCAAGAAATCATAATGTAATCAACCACCTGGCCCGGCGTCAGCAGTGATATGGAGCATGTTCAGAGCCCCGGGGATAAGCTTACCACCCAACAAACCAGAAACAACAAGTGTTAACTTATGGAAAGTACACCGGCCTTCATCCACGTGAGTTCTTTTTCCTTTTCATAATTTTCCCATATTTAAAGTACATCTGTTTAATTTCCTCATCCAACAAGGCACCTGGGATAACAGTCCACGAAGGGTTCTTAACAGATTGTCAACCGGCATCAATGCAACCCTCGTCTCACATGTGTTGCTTTGTCTTTTGTTTCATACAATTTATATGGAAACGGTTTTAAGTATTGCGATGTCGCACGTCGCACGTCTCACGTCTCCGTCTCTGGTCTCTAACTTCACTCCTTTGTGAAACTTATGTATTTTTAACACTGATTGATTGACTTTAGAATCTCACATTCAATTTCTATTACGTCCAAAATCTTGAATCATATTTTGATAGCCACTGTATTTTTAATAGCTTGATGAGCGCTTTATGGATAAAAGTCGTAAGCTTTTATAAGCTCTATAAATCTCTACGGTGATCTCGGTATGTTCTATAATATATCATTGCTTTCCCAATATTGTCCACTAAGACAGCACAAACGAAAAACGTTTCATTGTGCCAGGAATGTAATAATGGTATATGTACGGAGTAAGCGTTATGATTAGATGTGGCATTTCATTTATGATAAGATTATTTTGTGGAAGTCTCTCTTTGGGAAAGCTTTTCCTTTCTATTGTTGGTTATCCCTAACTGAGCTCTTGAAATGCTATTGCGCTTTTCTTCATATTGTATTATTGTTACTCTCTATCACCGAAAATGAAAGTTAAAATCAGAGACATTCGGATCTTTCTGAAGCCACCCCAGCATTCAAAATACATAGAATAATAGCTCACATAAATTTAGTTGTAAGATCTTTAAGAGATATGTAACAAAAACAACATAGCATGGCAATAATATGGCGGACACAATTTTGTAACAAAATTGAAAAACAACTAAATACATACAGGGTGGACCATGGAGTGACGTCAATAAAAAGAAATTAGATTCCTCGCATCTTGGGGTATTCGAAAATACCCCATGTATGTTCCGCGATTATTTTTAGTTTCCGAGTTATTCAACTTTTAAAGTTGTATGGGAAAAACTCGAATGGCAGATATTTTTTCTTTTTTTGTACGCTAAAAAGTACAAATCATAAAGATTGTGCTAGGAAATCAACCACGCGAGAAGCCCTTAAATGGAAATAAAAAAGGAAAGGAAAAATTACTGCCAGTCGAGATTTAACCACACAACTTTAAAAGTTGAATAACTCGGAAACTAAAAATAATCGCGGAACATACATAGGGTATTTTCGAATACCTCAAGATGTGAGGAATCTAATTTCTTTTTATTGACGTCACTCTATGGTCCACCCTGTATATTATACATTATTTCTATCTTCTATCTATCTATCCATCACCGAGTTGTAAAAACTAACAGCGACATCTATCGTCGACGACAAGTCAACTCACCGATAGCCGCGATCTCCGGCGTAGTAGGGTCGTAGATCGTGCGTAGATCTCATCGTCAACCGCTATGACAGCGTACTGGCCGTCTTTGAGCAGGCCTTTCTTCTGTAGTACGCTTACAAAGTACATCAGTGCAATTATTACTCTCCATCACCGCGTTTTAAAAACTAACAGCGACATCTATCGCCAGCGACAAGTCAACTCACCAATAGCCGTAATCTCTGGAGTAGTAGGGTCGTAGATCTCGTCATCCACAGCTATGACAGCGTACTGGCCGTCTTTGAGCAGGCCTTTCTTCTGTAGTACGCTTACGAAGTCCACCAGGGCAATGTGTTCTCCCAAAAAGACGTAAACTGCGAACAAAGTTTTAATGGTTAATATTGTGATTCCACCAAAATCTTAGTAAAACTAGCATTTTTTAAATATAAATTGTATACCTAACACAGGAGGTGTTTTAAAAATTTGGTATTCAACCACCAAAAACATAAAAAAATAAAAATAGGAAACTTATAAAGTACGATTCCTATGAACGTCTCTTGTAGAGCTAAGTCTAAATAGGTCCAATATTAAAATACAGTGAATTGCTTGGCAATCGCTACATTCCCATCATATATTTCGTATAATGAAGTACAGTACCTACTTATGGTAATTGCGTGGAGGTTAGCGTCATAATTTTGCAAATCGGACTAAAAAGCTAAAATTCGGCTTACTTCTTGCCCAGATATCTCCGTTTTGATCTGTTGGTCAAGAAGAAGGTACTTTCATGCCGAATTTCAATATTCCAGCTCGATTTGCAAAGTTAAGAACTGGCAGAAAAAAAAGCCACATGTTATCAACTTCCATCATCACATCAAGTACCTAGTACCTTTACTTGTACAAGTACCTTGTACCTAGTTCTTAAAATAAACCCAAGTTAAAGCAAAGTATAGTAATTAAAGATTATCATTCATTATAATCATAAAACCCAAAAGCTTGTAAGAAAAATACCTACTAATAACCTACCTAATTTTTAAAATAAACCCATGTGAAAGCAAAGTTAATTAATTAAATATAATTATAAGCATAAAACCCAAAAGCTTGTAAGAAAAATACTAACAACTATTTGATATCAAAAGATATTAAGTAAAATCATTTCCCTAGCCTTTCGTTAAACACTCCCACGCATGAATGAATCACCAAGCTATATTATTAAAAAAACATAACCCGACTTCGTTGATTAAACATTCATAATTTATTTTAATACGTAAGTATGCCTAAAATGTCAACCTTTTAGGCACACTTACGTAGGAAAAATGTGCATCTGCTTACGTGCGTTGATATCGTCGTTTTCAGGAAGTTAAAACACTGTCAGAAAATAGACGGGAATGGATATTGCTATACTGACAAGAACATGATGATGGATGACGTAATGTCACCCGCGCTGCTGAGACGAATCTGACATCAGCCTATTCGTTTGCGCTGTAGCCCGTGGAAAATAGTTTTCATATGACGTGCCTAACGTACGTAATAAATAATGGGGAATTATAAAACGAGCGAACAAAAAAAAACTTTGCGACTGATGATGACATACTGTTTTAATAACTTGAGCGGTATGAATTTGAGTAAGCGAAAAATTAACTAAACTGACGACGAATATTGATTTATAATAAAATCCAGAACGAGCTTACAAAAAGTAGATTGTGATAAATCAATTTCAGATATTGAAATTTTATCCGAGCGACTTCATTACTAAGTGAGCGACTGGAAATACAGAGAGGGCAACTTCAATATTAAGATAGATTCGATTTTTCTAAGTGAGGTTATACTTAGCGAACTACTAAAAAGTTTACTTTGAGCAAAGTTTTGTAAGCTGCTTTATTAATGATAATTGATTACTGATATTCTATTTGAGGGCTAAACTAACAACACCACCACTGGAAGCAAAAATGATACCCATTGGACAAAAAAGAAAACGAGGCCGGCCCACTAAGTCCAAGCCAGCACTTATTTACCAGTGACGATGAGTAGTAGGGCTCCTCATACCTATCAATGTTTCTTAGTATTAATAAGAAGTTTTTTTTTGTTGACTGAAGCGTCTTATTTTATTTTTTGTTCATTTGATTGAAATAAATGCATGCATATTACTTTATTTTTACGGAGTACATTGTTTTATTTAATTACCCTTATATTTCGATAATAAAATTTCTCAACTAATAGAATAGTGTTTCTTCAAATAGTTATTTCATATTATTTTTGTTTTTTAAATGTGAGCTCATTATACTCTGCTCATCACTGTATTTTTCAAAGTGGTTTTTGTATTCGAAACACTTCATTTAAGATAAAATGCCGCTCAGTATAAAAAATACATTTGCCAAATATTTAAAAAAATGCAGGACGTAACGTTGACCCGCAAAGAAATATTAGGTCGCTCAAATATTATGAAGCTGCTCATTATGTATTTTAAGTAACTCAAATTAATGTTTGTAAGTTGCTGTTCTGTTGATTTCTCGTCACTCGCAGTCAGTCGCTCACTTAGTAATTCTATAACCCAAATTAATTAATTTTGACACTTAGAACTGTAATTTACAGTCACTCGTTTTATTGCTACCCATAAATAATACACTTTCGAAAAACATAAGCCTTCTTCTGGGGCAGTCCGAGAAAAATACGTAGGTACCTAACTTAATAACAATAGGTAACAATCACCCAATCCAAACCTTTTTACGACTTGTTTACTTATCTTACTGCGCAACAATTTATCCTTGAGTGGGTTTGCGGTAGGTACTATTCTATTTTTACCGCGGTAAATGTTTGTTCTCAAGGGGAAGGCGATGTAAACAGTGGCAGCGCGAAAAAGCGCGATGGTTAAAAAAAGGTGAGATAAATGTATACCTTTTTACCTGATAAAATTGATACCTACTGGTCCTCCAATACACCTCCATAGTAATATTAATAGATCCAAGAGTTTGAGTGTGTGTGTATACGTATGTAAGTATGTTTGAAACGTATGTAACCACTTTAAAGGGTAACGCAGACCAGATACATAAAGCACAAAGTAAGCATTGGCTAGCGCCACATAAAGCTCGCGTGTGTGCAGAATTAATAAAAAAATGACATGAAATCGATCAATCGACGCGTTTAAAGGTTGACGTAGACCGTATGCAACAATACAATCGCATGTGGCTTAAGGGATTTGGAAGCAATTCAGTACAATAAGTAGTAGCAGTATAACCTGGAATAACAAATATATGCTACTTTTAACTACTGGAAAATTCCCATTTCCTCGTGAAAAGTTTATCTAAATAAAACCTGCAATATTTACCAGAATGCTATCGCGAAAGACCTTGTTTAACGACCAATGTATGAAAGTAATCACGAGTGCTTTTAGTTAAGATTACAGATTGTCCCAAAAGTTTAAATTACAATCGTAGGGTCAATGAAGGTTACGGAAACCCTTTGAATATTAAATATGATCTATGATACACAACTTTTGCGGCTTATCCCATTTGACCTTTAAGGTCACGGTCCTCAGAGGTTATTCGGGTAAAATTTCACTAGTGACCGATACCGAAAATTCAGGACAAGATATGATAAGGGACAATTTTCCCAAAAACAGGAAAAATTTGAAATAAATATATTTAATCTTGTCGTACAAATTGACTGACTAGAATATACTACCTGATTCATAGAAGAAGGGGACCCGAAATGGTAACATTATTGTTGACATATTGCTCAAATGTCATGTCATGTAATATAAAAAAGATGCAAAAAATAATGTTGCCATTTCGGCTCCCTTTCTTCTATGAATCAGGTTATAACTAGGTACGTATATGCATAGTAACAAAGTAAAGGACCGCACTGGAATAATGCCGTCGTCGTACTAGGCTACAAAATATGTAGAAAAATCTGCTTAGTAACTGTAGGTATTACAAAAACATTGCCATTTCTTTACTTGTGACAGAATAATTACGCAAAAAACTTTTCGAATAGTATCACCGTTAAACCGAAACGAATAGTATAATCCTTGTTAAATCCATATTGAACTTTTTTAAGCTTGCTTTCAGCCAAATGAATACGTTTGAATCGTATTTACTTACTATTTATGTGCATTGTGTAAGTTTATATGTATTTATTTATTTAACTGTTTATTGTACACAAACAGGTACTACTTATTTCTAAAAAGAAATCTCTTCCAGCAGTCCTACGGTAGAGAGACAGCATAAAGTAAGGCTGATAGACCGTGCACAATTTATTGTATTAATTAGAATATTTATGTAAATAAGTACATATAATATACTAAAACTTGTAAACAAAAATAAGTTAATATCAATATCTAGTGTTTGATTAAAACACAAAGTATTCGAAATTACTATATTGTGGAAAAATTTCTACAAAATAGTAAACATTTAATTAATGTACTTATAATTTAATTTATTCTGGTAGGTATTTGTAGTTTATGATGAATATGGTTTTCACGAGTTCTACTCGATCATGTTAATCCTATCCTAACTAATATTCTAAAACTATCCTATTTGATATTACTGAATTTATTTGTTACCAGGGAGATTTGTCACATTATTATTGAGAAAGTTTTAGAATTTTGTTTGGGTAGGTCAAATAGGGCATGTCTGGCCCAACTTTCTAGATATTATGTAAAATTGTGGTGACATATTATGAATAAACTTTGTCGCTAACGAAGCTCGCACGAAGGCTACGGATCACAAAATTCGACAACTATTTCGTTTGATCAGTCTATTCTAATGAGGAACTGTCCAAGGCTACGCTACTGAAAAAATACAGGGTGTTAATTTAAATGCGTGCCATAGCTTCTGGGTAGGTTTAGTATCGATAAAGAATGCCGTAATAAATATTGAAAAAAAATAACAGTTTTTTTTTTTATTTGTCTGACATCTGATTCAAATGCCTATATCTCAGCCGAAATTCGTTCAATCTCAAAGTTGTTTAGACGAAAGTACTTGTATGGGCACTCTCTAAATAACAACAGTGTCAAAAATTGATTAAAAAATACAAATGCTACCTACCTATATCTGAAAAAGTAAATCTTTTTGACTGGGATTTTTTCAAATATTTTTTACGCATCCTTAATCAATACTTAACCTACCCTGAAGCTATGGCACGAATTTAAATTAACACCCTGTATAATTGGCACGCTCCATCATCATGTAGATATATAACGATAGAGAGCTCCATCTTTTTATTTTCTATAATGTAGCCCTGGACAGTCTCTTATTACCAACTAGGTAATTTTGTTCGATGGACCAGATGTAAGTAAGTTGGTAGGTGTAAAATAGGTAGGGTCCTGCTACTTATATAGCAATAGGTCTTAGGTCTTTGACCCGAAAACTATACATAAAAAAATAAATATTTAGGTTTAGGTAGGTAAAATAAAATCGCATTGCATACCTAAAACTCTTTCAACGTTCGGCTTTTTTATGGACTCTTCTTTCGTGTGGGATACCCAATCATCCAACATCCCGAGCAACCCTGATATCAGAGTTTTTCAACCGTCTACTTTAAGTTATTTCTTATGCTGAGGCCTTAATAATCAAATCAGGTATATTAAACTACGAGGTTGTACGCGACGTAGTGCGCTGTCAATGTGATTGCGTTGTGCCACTTTGCATTGGTATCTCTTTTCTCTGGTATCTCATGCAAGTAGGTATGCATGCAATAAAGTTTCAAATACATATTTGTGTTTAGTCTGGGTGTACTTATGTATGAATGTATTTATTTACAAAAAAAAAAAATATAAGTATTGTATCAGTTGTTTAGTTCCCATAGTACAAGCTTTGCTTAATTTGGGGCTAGATGGCGCTGTGTGTTTCATCCAGGGATATATATTTATTATATTTATATTTATCTTCAACTTACTTCTAGTCTTGTCGTAGGTCTGCTCGACGATCCGTTCCATTTCGGATATCTTGCGCGGGATGTAGTCGGTGAAGCGGTGTTCCGCCGTGACCGTCATGCCGTTGGTCAGCGCCAGCTCCTGGAACGAGACGCTCGTTGTCAACTTACTTCTAGTCCTGTCGTAGGTCTGCTCGACGATCCGTTCCATTTCGGATATCTTGCGCGGTATGTAGTCGGTGAAGCGGTGTTCCGCCGTGACCGTCATGCCGTTGGACGCCGCCAGCTCCTGGAACGAAAAGCTTGTTGAATCATCATCATCTGCCTTTGGGTCGGCGCAAGATGTTTTGTTAGAGCGCAAAACCCTTCTTCTTCTTAATCGAGTCGATAGTAACAATTTAAATAACTTTTGACCAATGTTTGATCACGGAAATGCCTCTAGTATTTGCATCTTGCAGGTCTTGAAGCGTGCATGAGTTTGGGCAATTAGGGCAGGAGCAACGGCAGGAGAGTAAATGTCCCATAGTTTGGACAGCTCCACAGTCGCAACTGTCATCCACCGAGATGCGCCACTTGACTCTGATATAGTGACACCTTCCTACACCTGTAGCAAAAAGATTTGGCAATGTTTTATGACCGGCCGCCTGCCTGACGTCAACCCTCTTTGGGGATGCTATTTTAGGTGGTACCACTGCCACCATGGTTGACACAGTCGACAGATATTCAGCCGAGGTCAAAAATTCTACGCTAAAATGCTTCAATACGAGATCACGGCCTTTTCAACCTTTAGTTCCTTCAACATATCCATAACAATCAGATACATTAAAAAAACAAAAATACGACTGCGGTAATTTAAAGTTATATTTTGCGTTTAAAATCTGCCATATTGAAGTAATGAAATTTTAGTGAGACAAATGTAAAGACACCTCATAGATATCTAAGTACATCGAAATCCGCTCAGCCATTTGGGCTGTAGCCCGCGAAAACAGAATTTATTTGCCACGTACATACATACATACTGTTAAAAACAACCCTCCTACAGAGGCAGTGTTCTCGACTGCCGAATGTGTACGGATGAGTGAGTAATGAATGAATACGGTCGTTACAGCCACGATTGACAAGTATTTGAGAGCCGTTTCAGAAAAATTGTATACCTATTCTTAGATGAAAAATTGTCTAACTTCATTCATCATTTATCTAAGCGCGTTTCACTGTAGTGACAGGTTGGCAGCCTGCCTTTCAGTCCCTCAGTCGCCTCTTACAAGACCCACGGGAATAGATTAAGGTGATACCATTCTAAGCCGAAGTCACTCGGTATCGTTTAATACAAGGTGGATATTAAAATATCCTCATCAACCTATAGTAGTCCACTGCTAGACGTAGGCCTGCCCACACATCCTAATGTAAAAAATAAGGCACGATCTCCGGTTTACACCATCTAGTCACTACCAGCCGCCTATTTAGTCATCGGGACTAATAGCATCCACCGTTACTTACACCACGCAAAAGTAACTTTAATTGAGATATTGCCAAGTGGAAATAAGTAAATATTGAGTAAATATAAATAGCAACTTAAGGTGAAAGTTATTCTCGCGGAAACGTGCTATTTTTGCAACACTTCCTTCCGCATTTTTATCTAATCGCCGCTCTGTGTCGTTCCAGCTTAGAATTGCATTTTACCTGATATACTTACACGTGGCATGGGTTTCATAAATGGCAACGGCAACTACCGAGTTCCATGGCAATAAAAACGACTTTAATCAGCGCTAAACAAGGGCGCAGGTGTCCTATTACGAGTAAAAGGGTACGTTTGGTTGGGAATAGGAGGTAATTTATCAGCTGTCAGGCATGTAGGTGTCTAACTGACTTTTATTTTGGGAAATAAGACGTACAAGTAACACATAAAGTATGTACGTAATATATTATGTAGGTAGAATACCAAATTTTAAAACACTTCTCGTGTTAGGTAAACAATTTTTGGAAAACTTTCAAAATTTTCACCGCAGGCAGGAACCTGCGACCTTCGGCATCAGTACTGCCGACGCCCTAACCAACTGGGCTACCGCGGTCTGTACTGATGCCGAAGGTCGCAGGTTCAAATCCTGCCTGCGGTGAAAATTTTGGAAGTTTTCCAAAAATTATGTAGGTATGTGGGCGGAAGCAGAAGGCAAGAAATAGAATAGGTATGTTGAATGGATTGGCATAACGGATGATTGCTAATAGAAAAGAATGTTGCCCCGACCTCAAATGAATTAAAAATATAAGGGTAGCCGTGAGATACTGGCTCAGTAGAGCACACAAAATGACGCGGATTTTCGTCCCGTTCCGTCACAGGTAGAGCATTAACAAAAATATACCCGTAGGTATGTGGTATTATACACGGCTAACGGATGATCCAGAGAATTGGCTGCAGTGTACCCTGAGAAAACAACACCTTACGCTGCGCTGCTTGCCAAGCCCAGCCCAGTAAGTATGTAAGACTGTTGTGGCTGCTGATAAATAAGAATAGGGAGGATTATGAGAATTTAAAGCCAGGGGCAGTCAAGTCGTCCTTGGACCAGCTAAATTCCTTCAGTAGCGCTACGACTGACTTGCTGACTTTAGCAGAGTCCTAGCTAAGGTGGCAAGGGAGGTCCATATGTAGCACTGGACTGTTATGTGTGACTGTGTTTTATGATAAAGGTACATAAGGATAGGCAGATACCGATATGGTAAGAAAAAGTTACCTTGATTGCAGTCATCTGCTGCCCAGCGGCCGTCAAGTCGTCTCCAGCGATGATAGCAAACTTGGTCCAGCTGAACGCCTTTAGTAACGCTACGACAGACTTGCTGACGGGGGGCAGAGTCCTTGCAAAGGTGACGAAGGAGGCACGTGTCCAGAAGTGGACTATTATGACTGTGGTTGCTGATAAAGGTAGATAAGGATAGGCAGATACCAATATGGAAAGTAAAAGTTACCTTGATAGCGGCCATCTGCTGCCCAGCGGCCGTCAAGTCGTCTCCAGCGACGATGGCAAACTTGCTCCAGCTGAACGCCTTGAGGAGCGTTACGACTGACTTGCTGACTTTGTATTCGGGGGGCAGGGTCCTGGCGAAGGTGGCGAGGGGGGCACATATCTAGCAGTGGTATGATCTTGTTGCTATGATTGATGATGAGGGTGGATAAAGGCAGGCAGATGCTGATATGGAAAGAAAAAGTTACTTACCTTGATAGCAGCCATCTGCTGCCCAGCGGCTGTCAAGTCGTCTCCAGCGACGATGGCGAACTTGGTCCAGCTGAACGCCTTTAGTAGCGCTACCACAGACTTGCTGACTTTGTATGCGGGGGGCAGGGTCCTGGCAAAGGTGGCACCGAGGCCTGCGGCGTCTCGCGAGCCACGCGAGCCTGCGCATTTCTGGACAAAGAAAATACCGTAAGTTATAAAACGACAAATAAAACCGAAAATGTGTGGAACGGTCTTTCGTAAAAGTTTTTATAATTGGCAGATAATTACGATCACAGATTACTTATATAGTTATACCGGGAGTAACGGAAAGAGTATAACAAGCCGAAAGGAGGTCAAGGTACTCATGAAACTGAACAACTTTCCCCATGGAACATTGGTCGAAATACGAAAAAAAAATTTGGGCCTCCCATAGTAAATCAATTAGCTGATCGGCGATTTTGTATGGGAGGTCCAAATTTTTTTTTCATATTTCGACCCATGTTCCATGGGGAAAGTTGTTCAGTTTCATGAGTACCTTGACCTCCATTCGGCTTGTTATACCCTTTCTGTTACTCCCTGTATATGTCGCAGTACGATGGCAGAATTAGGTTTTTTGGAATTAGATGGCAGAATTGTCGCAGTAAGATGGAAAAAGCCGGCAAATGGCAAAATCGTAGACTTCTTTCGGCCATCGTCCTAAGTTGATCCAGGTTTTTGGCCAAAAAACTAGGATTTTGGTCAAAACCCTAGATTTGTTTAATATTATGGCTTTTTTTGCATTTCGGGGGAACTTTTTCTTCTTCGAAAGGTACACTAAGTCGCCCAACGACCCGATGAACCCTGGTGTTAGAGTTTTTAAACCGCCTACTGCAAGGAGCAGGCCTCTGACAAGGTTGTGTAACGACCGCCGTCTAAGTAGTAGTAAGTAGACTGTCTAATGTTACCCCCCGTCCTTTAGGGTGTCCATTTACGGTGTCCAAGTCTACCCTCAAAAGATCAGAGGAAGGTGCATAAAGTACCTCTCCACTCCTCGATCCCCCGAACCACACGGATACGGTAAGCCGTCGTCGGTCCCGATTGCTCTCTATGATCACTTAGACGGCGGTCGTTACACAACCATGTTAGAGGCCTGCTACTTGCAGTAGGCGGTTGAAAACTCTGATACCAGGGTCCATCGGCCGTTGGGCGACTTAGTGTACCACTCGAAGACGAAGAAGTTCCCCCGAAATGCAAAAAATGCCATAATACTAAACAAATCTAGGATTTCGGGCAAAATCCTAGTTTTTGGCCAAAAACCTGAGTCTGCCATCGTACTGCGACATATACACAGGGTGGACCATGGAGTGACGTCAATAAAAAGAAATTAGATTCCTCACATCTTGGGGTATTTTCGAAAATACCCCATGTATATTCCGCGATTATTTTTAGTTTCCGAGTTATTCAACTTTTAAAGTTGTATGGGAAAATCTCGACTGGCAGTAATTTTTCCGTACAAATACGGCTTATGATGCCAAACCGTTTGACAGACACATCTGTCGACGCAGCGTTATAAAAATGCGTCTGTCTGGTCTGTCTGTCACACCGTTTGACATAACCATAGCATAACCAATTTTTTATGAACATCATCATCATCATCTTCCTGCCCTTGTCCCAATTACTTGGGGTCGGCGCAATACGTTTTATTGAACACAAAATTGTGTTGCAAAGGATTTGGCTTAATTTTACGACCGGCCGCCTACCAGACGTCAACCCTCCTTGGGATTTTTTTATGAACATATGGGCCCATAATAAATTATAGTGCGTTTCATTTTATAGTCCCTATGGCGTCATGTTGGCAGCATTGGAAATTTGTATGTAAATTTTAAGGTGGCAATAATATTACATACAAATTTCCAATGCTGCCAACATGACGCCATAGGAACTAAAAGATGAAACGCACTATAGTCTAAGATACATATCGATATCTTCGCTAGTGTTGTAGCCGTCCGATATTTCAAAGTCGATAGATTCAAGAGGAATGCCATACCAGGTATAATATGATTTATTTAATTTGTTTTTTATTTTAAGCTTATTTTATCCTTGATATAGGTATATAAATTTACGACATCTACTCGGATTCACGATAATAAATTACATCTGCGTTGTCCAAATGTTCGTGATGGATGATCGAGCGATTTATACAGACAAGCACGATTACTTTGCTCCTATTAATTTGGCAGCTGCCAAATTAAGTTTAGTTTTGGACACATTTCAGACGGTGCGGATTGTTTGACGGTGCGGAAAATGTAGACACTTTCCTAAGTAGTTAGCATAAATTGTCAAAGTCTTACCCTCGGTCTTACCTCATAACAACCTCATAAGGCCACCGATTGGAAATATACTGTAATGTAATGATAGCTAATGTTTAGGAGCATTTGTTGCCATCCGATATCCTGGCAGCTTTCTTTATCCGACTTGAAAAACTAATTTTATTTCCAAATATTGCATCACATGGTTATACCGTTCGAAACGTATATCCTTCTACAGAGACACATTTGGTGATGAGAACCCATTAATATAAGGTAATGAGTTCCTAAACATTTATCTATCTCGTTATAGCATACCTACTTCCGATCGGTAGCCTTAAGAGGTAACACTTTGTTAATGGGAGCTTAGTCTATTACTAATTATTATACTTTACATAATGATTTAAGTTATAAATAAACAGATAAGACGTTTATCGTTTGGATTTCTGCCCCTAATTCCATCCTTATTTTAGTAGCCATGAGTAAGGCAAGGGTAAGGCACGCGAGTAGGAAACATGAGCCATTTTCTTTTTCCATAGAAAACAAAAAAATGCCTTTTGCCGTTTTATAATAAATTTTTCTAAAAGCTAAAAACTATGGCTAAAAAGTTTAAAAGTAGGGTCATACATATTATTAAAAAAAGTATAGAGCACCAATAGAGCACTACTTAAAAAAAGTATACTTATAGGCATACGATAAAAGGTGAATACGTTTGTATGGAAAAGCGAAAAACAGGCATCACTCAGGTAACTTTATAACCAAAACTCGTGTAAACAAATGCTATGGATAGCATTAATTAAATATCTGTGACTGAATTCCTGACCTTCGTTCTTGGAAGGTTCTAATTCCTGCTTTAAACTTTATTTGCACGTGTAAACAATTTTGGATATACCTCGACGCCTCTAAAATTGCTTTATAATAATTATTTCAATACTAGGGGGTAAAGGGTATACATTATACAAGCCCCTTTAGACGCATAATGTACGATTCGCAAGCCAAAGGGAGGTGAAGGTACCTACTCATGAAACTGAACAAATTTCTCCATCACGAAATATGAAAAAATACATGTCTTATAGCAAAAAAATCAACAAAACGGCGATTTTGTATGGGAGGTCCAAATTTTTGTCATATTTAGACCCATGTTCCATGGGGAAAGTTGTTCAGTTTTTTGAGCACCTTGACCTACTTTTAGCTTGTTGTACCTACCTTTTTTGTTACTCCCTGTACAACTTATTTATCTGTTATACCCAAGTTACAACACATCAACCTATGCACACAAACCAACCAGTGGCATGCAACCATAGCGGGAAGGTAAGCTTCAAAAAAGAACCGCAACTTTGCAAATCGTAACCTGAAAATCAACATGGAAGCGTTTCTTGACCTACTAAACAAAACTGGCGGTGGTGCCCGCTTATAGCCATCTTCAATTTAGATCAGTAGGTCAAGAAGTACTAAGAAATACCTTTATCCAAAACTTCAGCTCTTTATCTCAATGTGCTGAGGATGCTAACCAACTACCCGGTATGAAAAGAACAGAGACATAGATACATACATACATATGCGGGATATGTAGAGCGTAAACGGCTGTAAAATGTAAATGTCAATTTATTCCACGTCTGACACAATTTTGAGTCATTCATAATGACTGTGCATCACTTCAAAAACCCTTAGCCGCTTCTTACGACACCCACAGGAAAGATATGGAGTGATGCTATTCTAAGCCGGCACCGCACGGTCTTATAAGAAGAGCAGATACTCACGTGTGATATAAGAGGCAGGTTCCAAGCCGCGGCCAGCTTCGCTTCAGTGTGACAGGTGCCATCGGGGCCGAAGAAGGCCACCACGCCGAGGTCTCGCATTTGTGTCATCACCCTGTAGAAAATATGACAGTTTCAGACTTCTTGGTACAATAAAAAGAGACAAAACATGGAGTCTATTGTAGTGTAGGTTACAGTTTTGTGGCGGGGATTGTATTCCCTGTGTAGGTATGGCATGGTTATGATCATGGTTATGATCAACTGTATAGAAACATGCAGATGTATTCAAAAACAAAAATCTGACTGCAGTAATTTCAAAATTGTATTTCGCGGTAAAAATCCGCCATCTTCAATTTATAAAGTTTTAATATGGCCAGTGCCACTTACGCTTCTAAGAAGAATCTCATGACGCCACACATTTCAATAATTCAAGATCCACCCAGCTGTTTGGGCTGTAGCCCGTGAAAAAGAAATTTACTAGACTAGCCGCATTCATACATACCTACTCTAGAAAAACATAACCCTCAGGCAATCGAGTACAAACCAAAATAATTTCTATCTCAGAATATTCAGGGCCAAGTTTACGAAGTTTCGTAGTTTACAAAAGTTTATACACCCACATCGCAGACAGACAAGAGACATTGCAAACATTCAACATCTCATTATTATTACCCGACTGCCTCAGAAAGAGGGTTACGTTTTTCAAGAGTATGTAGATACGTGGGTATGTATGTAGGTATGTAATGTGGACAAGTTAGTTCTTTTTCACAGGCTATAGCCTAAATGCCTTGACAGATGTCGACGTATGAGGGGTCGTTAGATTTGTCTTAGTAGCGCAAGTGACACTAGCTAATCATATTAAAAATTCATAAATCTAAAATTTCGGTTAAAAAAACAAAATATTACTCGGAAATTATCGCAGTTGGGTTTTGTTTTTTAATTAATTATACTAGTAATAGGCTCGTTTTGATTTGTTTATAAACTCTGCCCACATTATGTAAGCTTGGCGCTTTACACATATAACGCCTGTTTCGACGTTGTTTTTGCGCTGCGCTATCGCAGCGTTAGGAAAGTGCGAATTTCCACCTTAATCCCATAACGTTGATGGATACGTCTGTCAAACCAGTTTGACAAGTATAACCAGTTTGACAGACGCATCCGTCAATTCACCGTTGGGCATGCGTTGTCGTATTTATATGATACTAAGTGCTCAGGTGGAAATTCGCATTTTCCTGACGCATAGCGTAGCGCAAAAATAACGTCAAAAATGAAAGTTATGTGTATAAATCGCCAAACATGGAGTTATTAATTATGGTTCTAGATTTTAATTGCTAAAATATTTAAACTGCTGAAACTACAATTATTCTCTCTGTATTCTGGAACACTTTCACAAATTAGGGAAACGGCGCTACCTATGTAGATGGCTCACTCAGTACTAGCGACGATTTTGACGATTACCGACTTTAACTGGAAATAACCGGAATCACAGGAAGTTGGTTGCCACGAACGTCATATTTCTTGGATTAAAATTTCCTCAAAATCATATGACGTTCTTGTATCAGATTTTGCTGTTCTGATAGAAGAAAACTTCTACTCTGAGATTTTTGACAGTAGCAACTGTAACAATTGACAGTGGCGAAAATCCTAAATAGGGTCAAGTAAACCTTCTAGGTATTTACTCTCTATTTTGTGCTACTTCTGCTAACTACTAAAAGGTATTAGGTAAAACTACTAAACATATATTGCTGATTCTAATCTAAAATTTAATACACAACAAATGGTTTACGTTAATGGTTAGGTATTATTTAGTTTGAAACAGAATCTGGATGTAGGTGTTGGATATTTGCGTGGGAATGAGAAGGCTTAGGTACAATCTGCACGGAATAGTTTAAGAAATATAATTTGATCCGATGAATAATATTGTACTCATCTAAAGAACTTATTTACTCCACCATCCATGTGTCAACTTCTACGCACTACAGCTGCTACGAACTTCAACCGCAGACCAGGCAGAAGCAGTGGCTTACAGTTGACCATAAAGCTTGAACTCCCGTTGTCACCATCCAGTCACTCTCTACTATCTACCCCCTTCAAGTCATCGGTCCATCTGGCCGTAGGACGTCCAACCACAACGCTTTCTATGGCATTGCCTCCGCTCAAAAACTTATTTTGATTCTACGAAAAATATGACCAGCCCATTGCGACTGCCAAGACATGACTTACCGCAAAGAAAGGCTGTCTTTATCCATATGCCCATGTGATCTTGCTCCTCCGCCGATGTCAGCTGCTACGAACTTTAGCCGCAGACCAGGCAGAAGCAGTGGCTTCCAGTTCACCATAAAGCATGATCTCCCGTTGTCGCCATCCAGTCACTCTCTAATATCTACCCCCTCAAGTCATCGGTCCATCTGGCCGGAGGACATCCAACCAATGGCGATGCCTCCGCTCAAAAACTTATTTACTCCACCGTCCATTGATTCTTCGAAAAACATGACCAGTCCAATTCGACTGCCAAATCTTGACTTACCGCAAAGAAAGGCTATCTTTATCCACATGCCCATGTGATCTTGCTCCTTCGTCGATGTCGACTACTAAGAACTTCAGCCGCAGACCGGTTAGAAGCTGTGGCTCCCGGTAAGGCATGATCTTCCATTTTGGCCACCTAGTCACTGCAAGCCATCGGTCCATTTGTCCGCAGTCCAACGTTATCTTGCGTGATATCCATACGAGAGCCGTTTTCTCCACCGTTAATCGGTTCTAGGACAAATATGACCAGCCATCTGCGACTGCCAAGACACGACTTACCGCAAAGAAAGGCTGTCTTTATCCATATGCCCGTGTGATCTTGCTCCTCCGCCGATGTCGGCTGCTACGAACTTCAGCCGCAGACCAGGCAGAAGCAGTGGCTCCCGGTTCACCGCAGCCACCGCTAGAGGGAGCGCTCCCAGTATAGTCTGTAAACAAAGTAAGATATCAGTCTTGTGACCTGATGATTTGGAGTAATAGGGTGCTAACAGGAGATAAAAGCTTCGGTACACAAAACTTTAAAATAGATATTCCGCAGAGAGGGTTGGAAATGGGAGAGTCATCGTCATTTTCCTGCCCTTATCCCAAAATACTTGGGGTCGGCGCAACACGTATCGTTGAACACAAAATCGTGTTGCAAAAGGATTTGGCTGAATTTTACGACCGGCCGCCTACCAAATGTCAACCCTCCTTGGGAATGCTTTTGTGGTGGATTAACCGCCACCATTCGGTTGGCCCTGGCTGTTTGGGTCGGGTCTATCTCTCGGTCGCTTCTTACGAGCCCCATGGGAAGAGAGGGGGTGGTGCTCTTCTATTTATAAAAAAAAAACTCTACCGGCACTAGGGTGACAATTATGTCATCCGTGTGTGTTGTAGATGCCTACACCTATATCTTTATTGCACCGCATCGCATAATAATCGTTCCTCTTTTGTTTCCCAACGCAGCGTCTCGTGCGCTATTTTGAAGTACGTTAAAAATGCGCTGACACGGACGTTGCGCGTGTTTCTAGCCATAGGTGTAGCCCTATAAACGGGAGAATTCGAAACAATAGGTACTCATGGTCAATCATGGTAGAGAAAAAACTAGAAACAGGCATTTTGGGTCGCTATTCGGTTGTTAGAAAAACGTTTGTGAAAGGAAGGAACGCAATATTCTGGGTAGTGACAGTGACAGGAAGTCAGCCCATCCTATCGCCTAAAATAGAACCCTACCCTTAGGTACTTACTATTACTTGACTAGAGCTTTAGACTTCCATATAGTTCCCATTAGTCGCTACCAACGTGGGGAAATAGAGTGTTTCTATTTTTTGCTAGCTTCTTCCCAAGGTCGTAGCTTTGATATTTACAGCACAAAAGAACGTCTAAACAGACGTTATACATATACAGGGTGGACCATAGAGTGACGTCAATAAAAAGAAATTAGATTCCTCACATCTTGGGGTATTCGAAAATACCCCATGTATGTTCCGCGATTATTTTTAGTTTCCGAGTTATTCATCTTTTAAAGTTGTATGGGAAAATATAAAAATGGTAATTTTTTCCTTTCCTGTTTTTACTTCCGTATAAAGGCGTTTTGCGCGATTGATTTCATAGCATAATCTTTATGATTTATACTTTTTAGCGTACAAAAAAAGAAAAAAATCTGATATTCGAGTTTTTCCCATACAATTTTAAAAGTTGAATAACTCGGAAACTAAAAATAATCGCGGAACATACATGGGGTATTTTCGAATACCCCAAGATGTGAGGAATCTAATTTCTTTTTATTGACGTCACTCTATGGTCCACCCTGTATGTATAATCATGGTATAATCACAATAACGAGCTAGAATTTGGTAAATTAGCTATTGTAAATAGTTGATAAATTTTCAAATTCATCAATATGCAGAATGTCACCATATTATTATAGCTACTAAACCGTATATATAATCATCATCTGCCTGCCTTTATCCCAAATCAGTTGGGGTCGACAAATCTCGTTTTGGAAAATCACAAAAAGTCTACTAAACCGTATAAAGGTCGATAATCTAGGTACAGAGGCAGTTTCCCAACATAAAAGACAACTTCTAGGAAAAACTCTCACTCATATAATCTATCTTGTGTGTACTGAATAGAATAAAATTTATCGTAATCTTTTCTTTTGATATATTGCAATAGTTTGGAACAATGCCTAAGATTACTTTATTCATTTTTCTGAGAAGTTGAATAGAAGGTCAGATTTGAGAATTTATTATCAAAAATAGTCTATCCATTGACCTTTTGTTGTATAAGTAACATTCCCACCCAAACTTCAAAGGGCACATTTGATACACGAATTTCCCGAAAAATACCTTAAATATTTGACAGATGTGGCGGTAGTGAACGTTCTTTTAGGTTGTCAATACTTTAACCCACAAGGATTACATGCGTGATTTATGTATGGCCAAGACAAGACAATGCCATTTCCAGATGCTATCGTCATAATCGTGTTATAATCGATTTAAACAAAGGTATAACAGTATATGAGTAATTATATCTTTATGATATCAAATTGTAAAACACGATAATCTCTTGGAGATAATAGTCTCTATTCCGTGTGAGTGCCAAAATTAGCAATTTTAGAAAAGCGCTGTCACTCTTAGTAAAATAGTCTTAGAAAAAGATAGGAGATGATTGCAACTAAATTGTCTACGGTTCTAAGAATCAAATTTTACGCGTTATCCGTCAAAATGAAGCGGCTATCAAAAAGATGTCAGCTAAGCATATAAGAAAATAACCGAATTTTCGGAGAAGCCTATGGAAAAGACATAACTAAAACACTTTATTAACAAGACATGATGAAAAATGCTCCATGATATCCACTATCCTTTTCCTAAAAGTGTCAGCGTATTCTATAATAGCTATTTTTGACAGTCACATGGAATTGGGACCACTACGTTATCATTTTTATCATTGATCATTATTGCCTATTAAAGGTATCAAGTTATCTTACTAATCTACTATTATTACATCGACAGGAAGGAATTATCAAATCGATAGCATTTTTTTGTCTTTCATGCAATGTTCAGCAGTGGACTTTATTGTGGCTGATGATGATGATGATGCATGAAGAGTCCATTCATAGTACAATGATGCAGTAAATCTACGTAAGGATACTCAACTGTGTATATAGGTAATGGGGATTTTTTGGACTGACATCTACACGAGTCCGAACTAGATGGCACTGTTAAAATAAAGGGATCAGCTGGCAACTGTCAAATTCAGATTGACATCACAGATTATACGAAAATTTATGTCGCCGCTTTCTAAACTGTAAGTCCTTATAAAGTATAGATTTGGCGTATATCCTTTATATCATCATCTTCTTGCCCTTATCCCAATTACTTGGGGTCGGCGCAACACGTTTCGTTGAAGACAAAATCGTGTTGCAAAAGGATTTGGCTGAATTTTACGACCGGCCGCCTACCGGACGTCAACCCTCCTTGGCGTATATCCTTTACTAGCTGTTACCCGCGGCTTCGCCCGCGTACTCATAGGGATTTATTAATTAGTTGCGTATTCAAACGACACATCATAAGGCAAACAACTGAGAGGGCACTAAAATCACTATTCACTGATATGCAGACGACATTACGTTGAAATGGTTCAATTCAATTCAATTTATCCACTTCCTTTTAAAATAATAAGGATAAGCCTGGCACTGAGTCTCTAGGTGTCTCCGTTCGTCTCTCCATTATGAAACATTTCCAGTGCAAGCGAACATTCTATATTCTTGGTGGTCTTGGTCCTAGTCTTGGTCTTGTTCCTGGTCCAGGCCCTATTTTTTCAGTCTCAGCCTCGGTCCCGGTCCCGGTCTCGGTCTCGGTCTCGGTCTCGGCTTCGGTTTCGGTCTCAGTTCTGGTTCTAGTCTAGGTCTCGGTCTCAGTCCCGGTCCCAGTCTCAGTTTCGGTCTCGGTCTCAGTTCTGGTTCTGGTCTACGTCTCGGTTTCAGTCCCGGTCCCGGTCTCGGTCTCGGTCTCGGTCTCGGTCTGGTACTCGTCTCAGTTTCAGTCTCGGTCTCAGTTTTGGTCCTGGCCTCGGTCTTGGTCTCAGCCTTGTCTCGGTTTCGGTCTCAGTCTCAGTTCTGGTCGTGGTCTAGGTCTCGGTCCCGGTCTCGGTCTCGGCCTCGGTTTCGGTCTCGGTCTCGGTCTCAGTTCTGGTCCTGGTGTAGGTCTCGGTCCCAGTCCCGGTCTCGGTCTCGGTCTCGGTCTCGGTCTCGGTGTCGGTCCCGGTCCCGGTCCCGGTCCCGGTCCCGGTCTCGGTCTCGGCCTCGGTTTCGGTCTCGGTCTCAGTTCTGGTCCTGGTGTAGGTCTCGGTCCCAGTCCCGGTTCCGGTCCCGGTCTCGGTCTCGGTCTTGGTCTCGGCCTCGGCCTCGGTTTCGGTCTCGGTCTCAGTTCTGGTCCTGGTGTAGGTCTCGGTCCCAGTCCCGGTCCCGGTCTCAGTTTCGGTCTCGGTCTCAGTCCCGGTCCCGGTCTCGGTCTCGGTCTCGGTTAGGGATTGCAATCCCGCACCTCATTCAATCCCGCGGGATTCATTTGCGGGATTGGTCCAATCCCGCGCGGATCCCGCGGGATCCCGCATCTTTGTAATCATGTCAAAAATCTAATCTTAAATACAGATTTTTCTTCAAAAATCTACTTTAATTCAATAAATATTAACATGCATGTCATGTGGAGCTAAATTATTTGTTATCAAACTAAATAAAAATTGAAATAAGTGTAATCAAATAACATTTCTTTCTAACTGTATTTTCCAAAATTGAGTAGGGTATTGTTAACTAAGTATTTTAAAACTACGGGAACAAAATGTTTATATCTCAAGATATTTGCTTTTTAGAAGGGGCGTTTTAAACCATAAGTTTGTAATTGTTTCAACTGGAAGTTCTAAAGCATAAAGTTTATAAATTTAAAAAGAATATGTAATATAGGTCTCAATCTGAAGTTATCATGAAAACTATTACAGATACTTTACCAAACAATTTTTAAGAACAATAAAAAGATTTTCTATCTGCAGTTAGTAACTATACAGCTGCAAACAAACCAGCAACAACAACAACAACAACTACGAAACTTAATGCGGGCGTATCTAACACGCTCTTGGCAGTTAGGTTACGTTAGGTTTATTTAAACAATATGATTAAATTGTAAGAAGAATGGGTATTAATGGTATTTCGAGTATCACCCAGCTTGCGTCTCAGCGAACAACAAGTAAGAAATGCTCTTTCAGTGTCTATGTGTAATTTCGTTTCGAATGTTTGGATAGTAAAGAAATATTTTTAGGAATAGAACGTCGAGTTTTTGCCATTCGGAAGCAAAAGTTGACGAGTTTTTTGGTGTGAATTTTCAATGTGCGGGATCCGCGGATCCGCGTTTTAAATGTGCCGGATCCCGCAAGGCCAAAAATAGCGCGGGATCCCGCGGGATTGCGGATCCCGCTTTGCGGGATTGCAATCCCTAGTCTCGGTGTCGGCCTTGGTTTCGGTCTCGGTCTCATTCGCAGTCTCGGCCTTGTCTCGATGTCGATCTTGGTCTCGTTCTTCGCTTAAGGGCCGGTCTCCGTCACGGTCTCGGTCTTCGGTCGTATACTATACTATCATTCGTATATGTCTCGATATTGGTCACGGTCTCCGTCCTGGTCTTGGTCAAGGCCTCGGTCCTGGTCTTAGTGTAGGTCCACTATACCTCTCCCTCTCCCTCTCCCTGTTTTACCCCATTAGGGGATGAATTTCGAAATATCCTTTCTTAGTGAATACCTACGTTGCCTAAAGAATACGCATGCAAAATTTCAAGCTTCTACCCCTAAGGGTTTGGGCTTTTCAGCATTGCATAACTTTCATCCCCTATTTTGACACCCCGGGGTATGATTTTTGAAAACTTTATTTACTATATATCAGAAATAAGTGTGCTAACTTTCAAATTTGTGGTTGGGTCCGGCCAGCACGTTAATATCAAACTTTCATCCCCCTTTTTACCCCCTTATGGGTTGAATTTTGGAAAACGCCAAAACACATCTTCCATAGTACGAAATTTCAGCCAAATATATCGAAAGAATAAAACGTTTCATACAAACTTTCATCCCCTGTTTTACCCTTTAAGAGGATGAAGTTCAAAAAATCCTTTCTTAGTGGATACCTACGTTGTATAAAGAATACACATGCAAAATTTCTAAATTTCTAGTCTCAAAGGTTTGGCCTTTACAGCATTGCATAAATTTCATCCCCTATTTTGACACCCCGGGGTATGATTTTTTGAAAACTTTTGAATATAATGATATCTACTATACATCAGAAATAGGTGTGCCTAATTTCAAGTCTCTGGCTCTAAGGGTCCGGCCGGCACGTCAATACCAAACTTTCATCCCCCTTTTTACCCCCTAAGGGTTGAATTTTGGAAAACGCCAGAACACGTCTTTAATTATTTTCAAAGATCTTAAAAAGTACGAAATATCAAAAGAATAAAAAGTTCCATACAATATTTCATCCCCTGTTTTACCCCTTTGGGGGCTAAATTTCAAAAAATCCTTTCTTAGTCACCTACGTTGTTTAAAAAATACGCATGCAAAATTTCAAGCTTCTAGTTCTAAGGGTTTGGCCTTTTCAGCATTGCATAACTTTCATCCCCTATTTTGACACCCCGGGGTATGATTTTTGAAAACTTTTGAATATAATGATATTTACTATACATCACAAATAAGTGTGCCAAATTTCAAGTCTCTGGCTCTAAGGGTCCGGCCGGCACGTCAATACCAAACTTTCATCCCCCCTTTTACCCCCTTAGGGGTTGAATTTTGGAAATCGCCGAAACACGTCTTTAATTATTTTTAAAGATCTTCTTTAGTACGAAATTTCAACCGAATATATCGAAAGAATAAAAAGTTTCATACAAACTTTCATCCCCTGTTTAACATTTTAGGGGTTGAATTTCAAAAAATCCTTTCTTAATAAATACCTACGATGTCCAAAGAATACGCATGCAAAATTTAAAGCTTCTAGTTCTAAGGGTTTGGCTTTTTCAGCATTGCATAAATTTCATCCCCTATTTTGACACCCCGGGGTATTATTTTTGAAAACTTTTGAATATAATGATATCTACTATTTATCAGAAATAAGTGTGCCAAATTTCAAGTCTCTGGCTCTAAGGGTCCGGCCGGCACGTCAATACCAAACTTTCATCCCCCTTTTTACCCCCTTATGGGTTGAATTTTGAAAAACGCCAAAACACGTCTTTAATTATTTTCAAAGATTTCCCACAGTACAAAATTTCAGCCAAATATATCAAAAGAATAAAAAGTTCCATACAAACTTTCATCCCCTGTTTTACCCCTTTAGGGGTTGAATTTCGAAAAATCCTTTCTTAGTGGATGCCTACGTTGTTTAAAGAATACGCATGCCAAATTTCACGCTTCTAGCTCTAAAGGTTTAGCCTGTGCGTTGATACATGACCTATCCCCTTTGCCTTTTATATATATGTTACCGGCCAAACCCGATTTTAGGATTAACTAGTTTTTCCTAGGCCAAACTAGTTTATCCTACATGCGATTGGATAAACCGGTATAGACTAGGCTAAACCGGTCCGTCCGATGGCCGATAGGAGAAACTAGTTAATCCTAGGCTGAACTACTTTAGCCTAAAATTAATGAATACGCTTCAGGATAAACTGGTTTGGCTTAGTTAAAAATGATTAAGGCTACAGTGACGGAGCTCTAGAGGGTAGAGGGTAACGTCGGACATCCTAGAGACATCGGACACCCTAGAGGGTGGGGTGTAGAATCGGACATCCTGAAGGCTCGGACGCCCTGGAGGCACGCCCTACAGTGATGTAGCTCTAGATAGAGCGTAAAGGGTATAATCGCACACCCTGGAGGCATCAAACACCTGTGAAGCTCGATTGCCCTGGAGGGTGCGGGGTAGCGTCAGACACCCTGAAGGCTCAGACACCTTGTAGGCCCTGATGCGAGCACTTGCAACGTCGCTGTCGCCGATAGGTCTCACGAGCTGTCACATCACAGGTGTCGTTGGTCTGTGGAAGCCCAGCCCACGGCAGGCAGCGTCCGAGCTTTTAGGGTGTCCGACGCTACCCCGCATCCTCCAGGGTGTTCGAGCCTTACAGGTGTTTGATGCCTCTAGGGTGTACGTAGTGCCTTACTGTAGGGCGTCCTTCCAGGGCGTCAGAGCCTTCAGGGTGTCCAATGCTACACCCCGCCCTCTAGGGTGTTCGAGTCTCCAGGGTGTCCGATGTCTCCAGGATGTCCGACGTTACCCTTTACCCTCTAAAGCTACGTCACTGTAGCCTAAACCATTTTTAACTAAGCCAAACCAATTTATCTTGAAGTGTACTTATTAATTTTAGGCTCAACTAGTTCAGCCTAGGATTAACTAGTTTCTCCTATCGGCCATCGGACGGACCGGTTTAGCCTAGTCTATACCGGTTTATCCAATAGCATGTAGGATTAACTAATTTGGCCTAGGAAAAACTAGTTTATCCTAAAATCGGGTTTGGCCGGTAACATATATATGTCGCAGTACGATGGCAGAATTAGGTTTTTGGCCAAAAACCTAGGTTTTTGGCCAAAAACCGGCATATGGCAGAATCGTAGACTTCCTTCGGCCATCGTCCTAAGCTGATCCAGGTTTTTGGCCAAAAACCTAGGATTTTGGCCAAAAAACTAGGATTTCGGCCGAAATCCAAGATTTGTTTAGTATTATGGCTTTTTTTGCATTTCGGGGGCACTTCTTCTTCTTCGAGTGGTACACCAAGTCGCCCAACGAGCCGTTGGACCCTGGTATCAGAGTTTTCAACCGCCTACTGCAAGTAGCAGGCCTCTAACATGGTTGTGTAACGACCGCCGTCTAAGTGATCATAGAGAGCAATCGGGACCGACGGCTTACCGTGCCCGTGTGGTTCGGGGGAACGGAAGAGTGGAGAGGTACTTTATGTACCTCCCTTTGATCTTTTGAGGGTAGACTTGGATACCGTAAATGGACACCCTGAAGGACGGGGGTAACATTAGACAGTCTGAACAGCAGGATTGCCTCGGATTCCCTGAAGGGCAGGGGGGAGCATCAGACACCATAAGAGCAGGACGTACCACTGAACGCTCTAGAGGATTGGTGGTAGCGTTGGACGCCCTGGAGACCAGGAGGTAGCGTTGGACCCCCAGAAAATCCAATGCCCGTCATCTTACATCCTCCAGAGTGTCCAACGCTACCCACGCCCTCCAGAGCGTCTGACGCTACCTCCCACCCTCTAGAACGTCCAATGCTACCTCCTGCCTTTCGAGGTGTATGCCCGAACTACACGGGCACGTTAAGCCGTCGGTCCCGATTGCTCTTTATGATTACTTAGACGGCGGTCGTTACACAACCTTGTCAGAGGCCTGCTCCTTGCAGTAGGCTGTTTAATCTAGACACACGGCAGTGTGTCCGCCAAGTTCGAGCAAAGAACCGACACACCGGCCGTGGGTTATATTACACGAACCATTTCGGGCCAAGTTCGACCTACCTATAACTCAAAATCTATTTTATCTACGCATATGAAATTTCTACTATCTGTCGAGATCTACTTACTTAACTAGAATACAAAATTTCATTAATGTACCTATTGTAAGTCTTGAGATATTGACGTCAGAAAATCGCTATTTTTACTATACACTCACTGACTGACTCACTCACTCATCAAAAACCTAGACCACTTCCAATGGTCGTATTGACTTGAAATTTGGCATGGAGGTAGGTCTTTAGGTCAAGGTAAAGGAAAAAATCTGAAAATGGCCAAGTGTGAGTCGGTTTTAAAAATAATGGAGGTGTAAATTCATACCCCTAAGGAACTAAAACAAAAAAAATATCTATATCTTCCAATGGTCGTACCGACCTAATATTCGTTACGAAGGTTTGTAATTTAGTCAAAGTAAAGTAAAAATTGCTGTAATTGCTATGCCGTGTGATGCCGGCTTAGAATAGCATCACCCCAATTCTAACCGTGGGTGTCGTAAAAAGCGACTAAGAGATACTCATCCAGGGAATCCTCGCCAATCCGCCTGCCAAGCGTGGTGAGTATGGCAATACCCCCCGATAGGGGGAGGCCCATGTCCAGCAGTGGACTGTTGTAGCTGTTATGTTATGTTAAGTAAAAATTGAATATATCCGGCTACGTACATTATACCGCCCTGACTTGGCAAGCTTATCTGTAAATTGGAAAACGTGTAAAAAAATCCAAGATATTGAATGGGCAATGCGCTCTAGCGTGTCAGTCGTACAAGACAGCATACAAAATGACAAAACAAAAAAGTTTCCTTTGCCACGCAAACGTAGAAAAATTTAATAAAAAAGACTAGTCCATTTCTTTGTAAGAAGCATAGTCCATATAGTCCATATTCAAAAATCTGAAAATTAGTATAAATGAGACATTTCCTTAACTAACTTAATCATAAGAAAAAAAGAAAATGAACCTTACAAAAATAAATGAAATCCCGCCCAAAACATAAATGTGAAAGGCTGCCAAGTTCGATAATATTGGAATGCTTCGCCTATAAAAGAAGTGAGATCTAAATAAGTACCAAGTTCCATACACAGACCTCAGTTAAAAACAGTTACAGGAATGCACACTTGATTTTCCGCAGTTTGGAAAGTAGATTCTGAATAAACATCATATTAAATACCTAAAATTCTAATACTTACAAAACGCAAACCTGTTTTTCAGCAGTTTCTTATAACATTTTTTTTTTTTTTCTGTACTTTTTAATGATATAACTTGGCAAGTTTTAATAGAAAATTATATACTTGACTCATTGTGTTTAGTAGGTTTATAACAAAGTGTGTGAAAACTTGCCAAGTTATATCATTAAAAAGTACAGAAAAAATTAATAAAAAGTGTTATAAGGAAACTGCTGAAAAAACAGGTTTGCGTTTTTGTAAGTATTAGAATTTTAGGTATTTAATATGATATTTATTCAGAATCTACTTTCCAAACTGCGGAAAATCAAGTGTGCATTCCTGTAACTGTTTTTAACTGAGGTCTGTGTATGGAACTTGGTACTTATTTAGATCTCACTTCTTTTATAGGCGAAGCATTCCAATATTATCGAACTTGGCAGCCTTTCACATTTATGTTTTGGGTGGGATTAAAAACTTTAACACCAGGGTTCATCGGGTCGTTGGGCGACTCGGTGTACCACTCGAAGAAGAAGAAGAAGCCATAATACTAAAGAAATCTAGGATTTCGGCCAAAATCCTAGTTTTTTGGCCAAAATCCTAGGTTTTTGGCCAAAAACCTGGATCAGCTTAGGACAATGGTCGAAAGAAGTCTACGATTTTGCCATATGCCGGCTTTTGGCCAAAAACCTAGGTTTTTGGCCAAAAACCTAATTCTGCCATCGTACTGCGACATATAGATAGATAGATATGAGGTACAGTAAATAAGCGTTTTTGTAAATTATGGTTTGTTTTTCTTAAATTATGTAATTTATACAAAAATAATTCATATTATTTAATAAAAAGTTATTACACCTATTAAGGGAAATCGTTTCTGAGCTTTTCCATGATTCGCCATCAGCGCCATCTATTAGATGTTAAACGAACAAATTAAAATTTTCCCATTCCAGAAACCTATCAACATAATTTTCCATAGAACTAGGCAATTTTGTATAGTGGCAAACCGAAATATCGTTATGTAGGTGTGATAAACGCTACCGTTCTCGCTTTAATTCAATACTACCACAAATTAGAGAAACGCCGTGCGGGGCGCCTATACAGATGGCTCACTCAGTACTAGCTATTTAGACGCTTACTGACTTTAACTGGAAATAACCGGAATGTCAGGGAAAGTCAAGGTAACTAAGAATTTGGTTGACACGAACGTCAATTTCTTGGATTTAAAATTGGCTCAGAATCATAATTATGACGCTTTTTGTCAAGTTGCTGTTTTGATATTTTTATACTTTGACTTTTTTGGCAGTAGCAACCCTGGCTATATACCGGGAGTAACGGAAAGGGTATAACAAGCCGAAAGGAGGTCAAGGTACTCATGAAACTGAACAACTTTCCCTATGGAACATGGGTCGAAATGTGAAAAAAAAATTTGGACCTTCCATAGTAAATCAATTGGCTGATCGGCGATTTTGTATGGAAGGTCCAAATTTTTTTTTGACATTTCGACCCATGTTCCATGGGGAAAGTTGTTCAGTTCCATGAGTACCTTGACCTCCTTTCGGCTTGTTATACCCTTTCCGTTACTCCCTGTATAAGGTCCTATCAAATTCACTGCAAATATTTTAAGGTCATGCGTAAATATGTATAAGAAAAACATCTTAGGCATTTTAAAACAAATCGTCACGCTAGATTTTTTTTTTTCATTTCCAAACAAACTTTTTAATTAACTACGTGAACACCCTTTGACTGACCCGACTGCCCTTCCGCCGCGTAGACAGGATTCACTTACACGGCACGCACACTAACAACCAACTAATCACAGCGCCTTTTTTTGGCGCGTAAATTAAATTCGTCGAAGTGTATGTTTGTAGGACAAACAGGGTGCACTTTTTTTCGCTTTGTTTTTTTTTAGTTAAATGCAATTTTCTCGAAAACTAGCGTGTAGATTTTTTTTAAAGCTTTGCCTAGTACATGCTTATATTTTATTTGATCTGCCCCTTAAATATTTGCAGTGAATTTAATAGGACCTTATATAACAATTGCCAATGGCGAAAATTCGAAATAGAGCCGAGTGAACATTCTGTAAACTCTCTATATTGTGATAGGTACTACTTCAAAACTTTGCCAATTATTCTCTATCAAAATAGAATGCCTTGTCTTGTCATGCCTGTCTTGCTACCTGGCCGTTGTGTTTGTGTCTACGTTCTAAAGTCCCTGCGAAGGTATGTCAAATTTAGGAGAAATATATATGTAGGAATAGGATATAGTAGGATTTTTATTCAGATGGACTCATCTGACGTTTGGTGGGTTGCCACATTTTTGTATTTTAAAATAATAAATAAATAGTGTTGTACCCAAATGATCAAGTTATGTAATTCAAAGATTGGGATTGAATCTTTATGAAAATAAATTTAGTTTATTTCAATTTTCAATATTAAATTGGCCTATAAGACAAACATACTAGGTACTATGTGTATAATAAACTAACTTCACATTTATTTCCTGTCTGACGAAATTTTTATTTGAAAGCTAATGAGAACATAACTAGTAACAGTCTGATATCATTAATGTGAATTTATTGAACAGTAAGTACCTACATTTTAAATTTCAATATTATTAATTTTTGAATTCTATAAACTATACGAAAACTTTGCGTGTAAACGTAAAGTATACGCGTAACGTATACTCTTTTACGTAACGTTAAGTATGTAGGTACGTAATAAATACGCAAGTATTTATTGAGCATATTTATTTACAAAAACAAATACATCGAGGAATCATGGGACAACAGTTCAATGAATAAAATGAATGAGTCAAACCACAACACTAGCCTGATGCTTGCAACATTTTAAAAACAAAAGGCAGATCTCACCTGTCAGTTTAGTCCATCTGAATAAAAATCAGACTATAGTATAGAATAAGGTTCACTCGGACCTATTTCGGATTTAAGCGATTGGCATTTGTTACATAGCCAGGGTTGCTACTGTCAAAAATCTCTAAGTATAAAAACGTCAAAACAGCAAAATCTGACAAAGAACGTCGTATGATTCTGAGCCAATTTTAAATCCAATAAATATGACATTCGTGTGAACCACCTTCTTATTTACCTTGACTTCCCCTGAGATTCCGTTTTTTTTTCAGTTTTCGTCAGTAAGCGTCAAAATCGTCGCTAGTACTGAGTGAGCCATCGGGTGAAGGCGCCCGCGCGCCGTTTTCCTAATTTGTGGTAATATGTTGTCTTGTGATGGACAAAGAGGTTGTGTTTGTACTAACCGTTCATACCTTGTTTAACTTGCGCACATAAAGAATGGATGTCGAACTGACAACATTATAGTTTGCCTCTCTATAATATTAAATGACATATGAGCAAGATGTCAACTATAATACTGCTAGTTCAAGATTCATTTGCGCAAGAAGGCGCACTCCACTTATGTAAATCTGAAATTTATCTCCCACATATCGGTATAGAAGTGAACTTTCCTAACAAACAACTTGAGGTATTGGACGCTGATTTCTATGAAAGTAATTATCGACTTTACCAGCAGACGTCACCCACGCACGTGTCTTCAAAAACTGTCAAACGACACTTATCTTATGTAATAAGCGTTTAGCGTCTGCTGCGCTGACGAGTGGTGCAAAGGCTAAGAGGCTATCTCCACAGATGGGACGCGCGACGCAAGACGTAAGATGATATTTATCAGAGAAGTGATGGTCAACCTTCATCAAGGCGACACGTGTGTACGCGGCGTCTCTTTTGTTTCATACATTTTATATGGAAATGGTTTCAAGAGTCGCGATGTCACACTTTTTGCCTGTGGAGATAGCGCCTAAGAGCAGATTAAGACGTATGCGTGCTGTGCACGTATTCGGTGCGGGAAGACTTCGAACTAAATACGCGTTACGAACAAATAATTGCTACGTCTTACTACGGCGTAGCATAGGTATTGCTACGTAGATTCATACATAAATTACGCCTTTATCCGTTTTGGGGCAAGTAAAGCATTACCAGCGTAAAAATATGGTCGCATCTGGTATTTTTTGAAGCTGTTTCAGATTTTTTTTCCATATAAGACAGATTGTCAGCCTGACGCCTAAAAGTGTAAGACACGTGAAACCAATCGAGTCCATTAGTCACCTCTGACGACAATTGCTGGGAAATGGGGAGCGGCAAAGTCAATTTTAATTTGTACATACTTCACGGTGATCGATGAGCTAATCGAGTGTCTATCGAAAGTTTAGTTTAACCACGACATTTAACTTAGTACGCATTCGATATGTATATTATAGTAACAATAATGACGGAATGATGAATATGTATACCAAATATGAGTATGTATTAAATATGAGTTATCCTTGTTCGTTTAATAATTTAATATGGATACCGTTACGCTTGTAACATAATATACTATCATTGTATACGGGTTGTAAGGGACGGTGTACCGAAAACTTTGCAGGCGTGATCAGACCATTAAACTGAACAACGTTTACTATGGAGGCAATGGTGAGAAACAAGAAAAAAATTCCAACCTCCCATACAAAGTCAGTCAGCTGATCGCAAATTTTGTATGGGAGGTCGGAAATATTTTCTCGTTTCCCACCATTGGCTCTTTATTAAAAGTTGCTCAGTTTCATGGTTTGATCACGCCTGCAAAGATTTCGGTACACCGTCCCTTACTCCCTGTATAAATAACTATGTATAGCGCGTCAATCTTTGATGTCATATTGAAACAATCCAAATTTCTTTGACAGAACTTTCGAGCAACGCGATCTTCCGTCCTGTTCCTACCTGCAGACTGAACACACAGTTTGTACCTACGAATTGTATCAGACTTAGCGAGAATTCATTAAATTCAATTAACATTCATTAAGGTCCTTAAAATGTTGAATCAATATTTAAATAAACTAAAATCGTATTATCTCGACACTTATAATAAAAATCAAGTATAGATTGGGAATCTTAAGAAGTATTCAAAAATGTTACGATTGCTAAAATATACCTGTAATGAGCACTTCTCCGAATTCATTAAGATTTGATTTCTGAAATATATTTGTACACGTTTTTTATTAATTTTTAATAAGGTAGTAAATAGTAGTACATTATTTGGTACATTCTCATCGCCCGCATTTTTTACACATTCCGCTGAAAAAGTGCAGCTTTCTGTGGGAAGAGGGTTATAATTTTTTTTTATAAAATACTTCAGTTTGTCTTACACATGGTCAAACATTTAAATACTCTAATATGTTGACAGTTTTTTGTAAAATTCCTGTCAAACATGCATTCTCTAACGTCCATGGCGAGGAACTTTGCTACTTTGTGACAGATAAACTGTTATAGATCCTAAAATATCAGGGTAATATCATGTTAATCATTCTTATCTTCTAACTAGTTATATTTTCTATCTTGCAAGATGTTTTTAAAAGTAAAAGACGCCGGAATTTATTTTTAAACATGGTTTTTAGCGTTGAAGCCTGATTCAGGCTTAAATTTCCTCGCGCTACCTTCTCATTCATATTTTCGTTACGGTGAAAGCTATCTGTCTAGTTTATTTACACATGAGTAGCGGATAGTATAGCCGACAATATCGTAAAAGAAGCACGTGCCTCTCGCTGCTGCATTTTTGCTGGCGAAGGTAATTTCTACACATTTACGATTTGGTTCAGTACCCACCTAACTTCCATGCTCATCGATAACTAAGTATTCAGTTATCAGGTAATACTGATATTTTTTTCTGGTTAATACCTTTGTTATGCTTAAAACAAGAGGCGGTATTGTAAAAAGTATGGTCTTATAGTTTTTTCGTAAACCGCAAAATAAACTTTCGTTCTAACGTCCATGTCCTTTTTTCCATGTCTTTCCATGTTTCGCGGTGACATGGACGTTACAAAATGACATGGACGTTAGAGAATGATTAAATTTTTGGCCCCACTGTTGGACAAAGATTTTAAATGATATATTTTTTTTTCTTAATTTAATCCAATGCGTGTCTTAATGGAAAATTTTGTGAAAGTAATCCATACTTGAATACCAAATTTTTAAAACACATCTCGTGTTAGGTATACAATTTTGGAAAACTTGCAAAATTTTCCACCGCAGGTAGGATTTGAACCTGTGACCTTCGGCATCTGTACTGCCGACACCACTACCAACTGGGCTACCGCGGTTCTAATCGAGCCTGCGAATTTAGCAAGTATATCTTGTCCACTATCGCGTTTGCAAGTTTTCCAAAATAATTCATACTTTTTATGTCATCGTCATCATTATTAGCCATAGGTCGTATACTACTGAACATCGAACTCCACTAAATACTTCCACCTTGACCGATTAGAAGCGGCCTGCATCCGGCATTTCCCCTGCCGCGGGCCGCCGCTCCTCCACCGATTATCAGTCCTTCAAGTATTGTAGCCTACTCATTGGCACTTCAGCTTGCTGACTCTTTTAGCTATGTTGGTTACCTTGGTTCGTCTACGGATCTTCTCGTTTCTGATTCGATCACGAAGAGAAACACCGAGCATAGCTCTCTCCATAGCTCACTGAGTGACTTCTACTCTATTTAGGAGGCCGACAGTTAGCTACCATGTCTGCGCACCGTAGGTTATCACTGGCATGACACACTGTTCAAAAACTTTCGTCTCGAGACAGTGAGTAATTTTGGACGTGAAGACGCTGCGTTACTTCCCGGAAGTGCCTAGCCGAGCTGGATTCGCTGAGTGACTTCCTTCTCAAGATCTTCCTAGTTGGACTGTTTGTCCTAGACAGACGTATTTGTCCACCACTTTGAGTGTCTACCGATATTAGGGTGGGCATTACATGAGAGTTGACCATGACTTTCGTCGTGTCCATATTCAACTTGAGGTCCACTTGTTGGGAAACCTCGACTAAAGTCCTGTAGCATTTTGCTGAGTGATGTTTTCGGTATTGATATTGATGTTAAGTTCATCCCATTCCAGGAGCTTCAAGGCATCGCATTGGTGAAGAGCTTCTGAGATAATACATGTCCTTATCTTACACCCCTGTGCAATGGATTTGCCGCTGTAGTCTGATCTTGTATTCGAACTGAAATTGTGGCGTTTCTTTCTTCGTTTATGAATATTTCAACACTCCGATATTCCTGTAGTATATAATATCGCTTCTGTTTCATACTTCTGGCGTCCCACCTCCTAACAAGCAAAGTTAAAGAGATTCTGAAAGACTTTAAGGACTGGTGTTTCACCCGATTTTAGTAGCTCTGATATGATTCCGTCCTCGCCCGGCACGTTGTGGTTTTTGAGCTGTTTAAGGGCTATCTTAATCTCGTACAAGCTGATATCCGGGTCATCCTCGGTCTATACCGAGGTCTAGACACCGTTGTCGGGTAAGCTTTGCTCTAGGGTCTGTTGAGCTAATAACAGGTTTTGCGACTGAAGTGTACAGCTGTCCACAGAACAGTTTGATCTCCCACATTACCTCTCTTTGCATGGATACCACGCTGCCATCCTCTGTCTTCAGCTTTGTCAGCCAGCCGGCTCGGCTCTGCCCAATAGACAGGTACCTTGCAAAAACTTTGGTGCCATTGTTTCTCCTAATAGTTTTTTAATATTTTTAGTATTAAAGTTTTGAATATCACACCGCAGGCACTAGCATATCTGTCTGTTGAGCCGCCGATATCACATACGAAATAAACGTTATACAATGTGTAAAAAAATCAACTGCAAATATTATGAGGCGTAGAAAGGAACGTAGGTCGTAATGTAAAAATAATAGTAATGGTGGGATGAACATAATAATAATGGTGGGACAATACAAATTGTAGCAGCCGCCCGAGGGAGTCCAAAATTGTATGGGAGGTTCAAAATTGTTTTCCACATCTCGACCTATGCTCCTCGAGGAAAGTTGTTCAGTTAACGGGCTAATTCACCCCTTAAAGTATTTGTAGTTGATTTTTTTACATCTTGTATAAAGAAATAAAACGTATTTTGTTTAGTTTTCCGACGTACCAAGTAGTGGACATCTAACTTCCATGTCAAAAAATAGTGGCCTTCTA
Organism: Phthorimaea operculella; assembly: GCA_024500475.1. NCBI lineage: Eukaryota > Metazoa > Arthropoda > Insecta > Lepidoptera > Gelechiidae > Phthorimaea > Phthorimaea operculella. Next base: position 522,260 of record JANFCV010000136.1, on the reverse strand, counting down.
TTTTTTCCGGTATTGATAGTCATATGTTATATATTTTCACTAAAATACCTTGTATAAGCTCTAAACAACATCACTTACTAGTTTTATATTTAAAATACACTTTAGTTTTTTCATTATTTACAAAAAGAAAATAAGCCACGGAATTCTCTAACGTCCATGTTCGCAAATAGTGGACATCAAATAACTCTTGAACCAGTGGTCCGAAAACCGGGCCTTTTAAATTCTATCTTAGAAATGAAGAAAACTTTGATAAACAGTATAATATTTTCCAAAATATCTAAAATTAAAAAAAGACATGGAAGTTAGAATTTTCCATGGCTTTAGGAGAATGAGCCATTTGTTTGCCCTTATAGACATGTTCCTTGAAAGAAAATTATATAAATTTGAGAAATATATTCTCCTAACTCTCCTTAAATTAGCTCTGTCACTTTCAGTCAAATTGGCTTATAAGAAGACAGGAGACGATCACGACTAAAATTGTCTTCTAATTTGATGTAAAATGCGCGTTATCTGTCAAAATAAGGCGACAATGAAAACAATAGCGATTAAATTGACTAGGAATTGCGAAGAATCCGTATTTATATTTAAAAATAACTTAGTTATCTCCTATTCTTTTCTAAACCTATTCGACGAAAAGTGACAGCACTAATTTAACTTAAGCTAAAAGATTTATTTCTCAGACTAGCTGGTACCCGCGAACTTCGTATCGTTTCATTCCTTAAACCTGTTCAAAATTCTGATTTCCTTACCAGTATCCTAAAAATCGTCACGCTTTAGATAATCATCACGCAAATATTGTTGGAAATACATTTTTCAAACCATAGTTGCATTGCCAACAGATGCCAGCAGAAGCGTTCCATCATGCTGAACAACTTTTGCTTTGGATTCATATCTGTATCTCCTATATTTCATCTGGGCTCCTGGTGGTGCACCTGGTGGTCTACATCAGGTACTCTAAACCTTCGTTGTCTAGTTGCCAGCAGAAGCGTCCCATCAACCTGAACAACTTTTGTTTTGGAGTTATATCTGTATCTCTTATAGTTTAGCTGGGCTCCTGTTGGTGCACTTGATGGTTTACATCAGGTCCTCCAAACCTTCGATATCTTTTCACCAGAAGAAGCGTCCTATCAAGCAGAACAACTTTTGCTCTAGACTCATATCTGTTGAATACCAAATTTTAAAACACTTCTCGTGTTAGGTAAACAATGTTTTTGGAAAACTTCCAAAATTTCACCGCAGGCAGGATTTTAACCTGCGACCTTCGGCATCAGTACTGCCGACGCCCTAACCAACTGGGCTACCGCGGTTCTAATCGAGCCCGCGAAATTAAGGAAGTGTATCTTGTCCACTATCGCATATCTGTATTTCCTATAGTTCATCTGGGCACCTTATGGTGCACCTGATGGTCTACATCAGGTACTGCAGACCTTCGTTGTCTATTCGCCAGCAGAAGCGTTCCATCAACCCGAACAACTTTTGCTCTGGAGTTATATCTGTATCTCTTGTACTTTAGCTGGGCTCCTGTTGGCGCACCTGGTGGTCTACATCAGGTACTCCAAACCTTCGTTGTCTATTCGCTAGCAGAAGCGTCCCATCAACCTGAACAACTTTGGCTTTGGAGTTACATCTGTATTTCCTATAGTTTAGCTGGGCTCCAGTTGGTGCACCTGATAGTCTACATCAGGTACTGCAAACCTTCGTTGTCTTTTCGCCAGCAGAAGCGTCCCATCAACCTGAACAACTTTTTTTTGGAGATATATCTGTATCTCTTATAGTTTAGCTGGGCTCCTGTTGGTGCACTTGATGGTCTACATGAGGTACTCCAAACCTTCGATATCTTTTTACCAGCAGAAGCGTCCTGTCAAGCTGAACAACTTTTGCTCTGGAATCATATTTTGTATCTCCTATAGTTCATCTGGGCTCCTTATGGTGCACCTGATGGTCTATATCGGGTGTTCCAGACCCTCAAGTTGAAGCAAAAGTAGCCTTTGTCCGTTCTCGGTGTATGAGTAATCTCTGTGCCAAATTTTATCAAAATCGGTTCAGTGGTTAAGACGTGAAAGCGTAGCAGACAGACGGACAGCATTGTTGATTTCATAGCATAATCTTTATGATTTATACTTTTTTGCGTACAAAAAAAGAAAAAAATTCTGCCATTCGAGTTTTTCCCATACAACTTTAAAAGTTGAATAACTCGGTAACTAAAAATAATCACGGAACATACATGGGGAATTTTCGAATACCCCAAGATGTGAGGAATCTAATTGCGCGTGACACTTGGCGTCCTAAACTCCTTTTTGTGTTAAGAAGGTTTTGATTCGTTCAGTATGTTTCATATGGCGCGCGATGGCCATTCTGATACCTACGTAGGCATTCATCATCCTATTTTTCATGAACTATGCATTCGGACAAATTAACATGCAAAGTTTTTTTTGGTAGCAAGATCTTGATGATACCTAAAGTATATTACATCTTTTTTTGAGCGCCTGACAAAACCTGCAGAGCAATATCAACCACGGATACTTGTGTGTTTTCTTTCTGTAGGTAGTTTTGGGCGTCTGAAAATTAGTTTTTTGGATTTTCAATTTTCCAACGGAATTTTTCCGCGGAAAAAAGTAGCCTATGTCCTTTCTCAGGTTATTATTTATGCTCATGCCAATTTTCATCAACATCTGTTCAGTGGTTTAGGCGTGAAAGCGTAGCAGACAGACAGAGTTACTTTCGATTTTATAATATTAGTATGGAAGTATGGATTAACCTCCTTGTTTTATCAATGTTTTGTTCATATTTTTTCCTATATTCCTAGGGGGAAGTAGTTCACTTTCAAAAACTAGTTCGACCCTATATAACTTAATATAACTACCGCTGACTCAGCGACCCAAAGAGGATCTTGGCCTCCGAAACGAGCTCTCTCCTCTGATCCCTGTCCTGCGCGATCTCCTGAATTGCTGGCTCGAAGATCGCGCAGGTCAGCCTCTAACATGTCGTTTCGACCCTTGATATAATGGAAAAATATTTATAAAATCATAATTGTTACCTGACTCCGTATGTAGACTCCTAGAAAGCCAATTGCGATGCTGTTGTCTGCTGTCCAGTTCTTCTTGGGGCACACCATCGCCCCCCCACACGACTCATCCACAACGTCGAACAAACTGATGCCATACGTCATATTGTCAACAGAAATCGGCTCTTCTATCAAACGCATTTCATAATTCATCGTGTTTGTCGATAGGTCTTTGAGAGCGAAATCTGGTGCCGAAGTTTTATTGACCTTTTTATTTGACCTTTCAATTTCGTTGTCTTCATCTGCTTCCGTAGCGTTGTAAATATCGATTTCTAAAGTTGCGTTCGGTTCGTTGATGGAGTAAATGACTGTGTTGTTTTCGATGAAGTTTGACACGTTGTGGTTTGCAGCTCTCGCTGCGACGTTCGCCATTATTGTTATTAGTAGCGGTATAATCGGAGTCATGTTTATTTCATTGTTGAGGTGTTGATGAGGGAAGCAAACCTGAAAAGAAAACAATAATATTAATCTTCGTCTTCTTTTCGAATGGGACACCGAGTCGTGCAATGGCCAGATGGACCGGTGACAAGAGTTTTTTAACCGCACACTACAAGTCGTAGGCCTCTGTCATTGTTTTGTAACGAAACGATCCCCACCTAAGTAATCATAGAAAGCAACCGAAGTACGGAACCATCTTGCTATTCGGACAATCAGGTGGTTTACCCTGCAATGTCATAACCAGACTAGAAACAAATTCACTGAGTGATAAGTTTTTGGAACACAGAATTTTCTACCGTAGGCAGAATTTGAACCTGCAACCTTCGGCAGTATAGACACCGGTAGAAAAATAGGCAAGATTTCCGAAAATTTTGTGCCAAACACGGGAAGTGTTTAAAAATCGGTTTTCAAAGTGATAAACATCAACTTTGTGATAAACGCACCAGGGAATCGAACCCGGAACCTTCAACATCGCAGGCAGTCGTACTACCACTGCTAACCCCACATCGGCTGTTTTAATTTTATTGTCTTAACGACACATTCATTGTTTGCAAAGTATCGCCAGCACTTCATACCAATTAAGGGATCAACTTATACTGGTTTTGCTGTGGTTTTGCTTAGTATTTGTATGAAAATTCAGTACAATAGGTTGATGTGCTTGCGGTACAAATACAAATAAGTTTATTGAAAAGAAGAGCCTAATCAAATTAACAAATTAATTACAACCCACTACTACTGGGGTTTCCGAATTAGTAAATCGAAATTTAAATTGCTAAAACCCTTGTTTCATTTTGTACGCATGTCAATGGTCAATAATTACATTTTTATAATTTCAGTCACTTCAGAATTCGCAACAAATTGATGGCGGTCGGTAGAATTTAATCTTGCTGCCAGTCTCGCACCCAAGACCAATTTCTGTTGAAAAGGTTCTTTTTTTCGTGTAATTAATGTATTCGGTCGGAGTGTGTGTTGTACTTACCAAGAGGTCTCTGGCGAAGAATATAAATGAATGGCGGTTACTCTACCGACAAGAGCAAAGCTTTTAATTAAGAAGAAAAACGAATTTATTGTGTGTAATATACATATTCTATTTTTGCGCAGTGCCTAAAACATTTCAATCATGAAATTGGTTCACAGAATGTTTGTGCCAGAGCATATTTCAGCTCTTGTTTTGTTTTGCTTGAATGTTTAGATTTTTCGCCCACCACCACTTTCACATACCTACTTCGTGGTCTCTGCAGTACCTTTATTACTTGGGTGTGGGTAATTTCGAATCTATTATGCGCAAAAACAATGCGGTTTCAAATCCCCTTAGTGTCAAACACCCTGGGTCTCCATTTTCTAATATCTATCAAAGTGATACGCTACCACAAATTAGGGAAACGGCTCACTCAGTACTAGCGACGATTATGACGCTTACTGCAAGCTTTCTTACTTTAACTGGAATCTCTTTAACTAAAAAGATGGTTGCTACGAACGTCATATTTCTTGGATTAAAATTGTCTCAGAATCATTTGACGTTCATTTATCAGAATTTGCTGTTTCGATTTTTCTTTTATTTGGAAAGGATCTTGATTTTTTGCCATACAAACCAGTATCATGTTTAACGCATCCAAACGTGAGCGTACCATGAAGACACAATACTTTAACAATAACTTAACTAATTATCTAACTGCACAGCTAAAAATAAAAGATCTAGGCTGAAGGAGATCTTGGATAATTTAGTTTAAAAGTTATGATAAAAGTACGGAAATAAGTTTTGCATGTCAAAGATGGCGGAATAATTTTAGTTACGTGAAGAACCCATAGATGGCGCTACGCGAAGAAAAAGGTACTCTAATCTAGTCTCTATTTCATCTGATATTTTACTATCTAAACCATAAGATGGCGCTTTCTGTTTTTCTTTACTTTGAAACTTCTTAAAAAAACCCCTCCGGAACGTTCTGTCTACTTTCCCGATCGGTCTACTTCTCAATCGGTCTACTTTCCCAATCGGTCTACTTTCCCGATTGGTCTACTTTCCTAATCGGTCTACTTCCCGATCGGTCTACTTTCCCGATCGGTCTACTTTCCTGATCGGTCTACTTCCTCAAAAGTAGATGAAAGACTAACTAGCCACGCTTGTTTAGCGTGCGCAGTGTTAGTTTGAATTAGAAAGTTTCCGAGGTAAACCATATTTAAGTTTGACAGCTGTCATTTGATAAGTAGAACTCGTCAAGGCCTACAACTTTCTCTAAGCAACTGGTTGTCTAGCATGCATAGTTTCTGAGATAAACTAGGTTTAAGTTTGACAGCTGTCATTTGAAATGTAGATCTCTTAAAGGCCTACAACTGTTACTAAGAAACTAGTAGTCTAACTCGCATAGTTACCGAGGTAAACCATATTTAAGTTTGACAGCTGTCATTCGAAATGTAGATCTCGTAAAGGCCTACAACTTTAACTAAGAAACTAGTAGTCTAACTCGCATAGTTACCGAGATAAACGAGGTTTAAGTTTGACAGCTGTCATTCGAAATGTAGATCTCGTAAAGGCCTACAACTTTTACTAAGAAACTAGTAGTCTAACTCGCATAGTTACCGTGATAAACGAGGTTTTAGTTTGACAGCTGTCATTCGAAATGTAGATCTCGTAAAGGCCTACAACTTTTACTAAGAAACTAATAGTCTAGCATGCATAGATTCCGAGATAAACGGATTATGAGTTTGACAGCTGGCACCAAAAATGTAAATCTCGCGAAGACCTACAACGTTTCGAAAAAATAAGATTTACAAATTCAACTTTTAGAACTTTTTCATATTGGAAACTTTGAACCAAAATGAAACAATGAAAGAAAATGGACCGATGGGGAAAGTAGACGCATTAGGAAATAGACGCTTTGGGAAAAGAAGTTGACTGTTTGGTAAAATAGACGCTTTGTGAAAGTAGACCGATCGGGAAAGTAGACAGAACGTTCCGGAGGGAAAAAAACCTTGTTGACCTACTTATCGGGTACTTTGTCGACTCGCACATTGGTAATAAAAATAAAACATGTTTTTTCTAGTTTTTTAATTATAATAATAACAAGCAAGTATATACAAATACAATAAGGATTGTTGTAATGTAACACATTTAGATGTTATATTCGTCCTTACAAATTAATTTCATATATTTTTTCGAGGATATACATATACCGCATCATTTAGTATCTGTTTCTCTGCTACGGTCTTGCTGCAGTGCCCTTCTTTGCACCTCCCTGCTGGCCAGCAACCAACAAAACCAGCTCACTCGCTCCAATCAGGATACCTTAAAGACAAGCAATAATTAATTAATTGAAAGGGGAGAAGTCCGTGTGGAAGCGTCTAATAATACTGCCACCCCTAGTCCACCTCAGGCTGATTCGTAAAACGCAACGCAGAGTTATGGACCTCGATTGAATGTCTATCGACTATGGTCAACCCTTGGTCAACCGCATGGCCGCGATGATACCACCTACAGTAGTATTCCCAAAGAGGGTTGACGTCAGACAGGCGGCCGGGCATAAAACATAGCCAAATCCTTTTGATATAGGTATGAATTTGTTTTACAAGCAGATTTAGTTCAGTATACTCCAGCTTGGAAATCCTATCTTCTTCTTCTTTTCGAGTGGGACACCGAGTCGACGAAGGACCCAATTAACCCTGGTGTCAGAGTTTTTAAGCCGCCTACTACCTACTGCTAGCAGGCCTCAGAATTACATCAAAAGTGCACTTACAGTTAGTCCGTTCCAAAAGACTTTTAACCATGTTGGGCAGGAGAAATTATGATGGATCTGGTCGATCAATTGCGCCAACCAACTAATATTACTCGTATCTTCAAATATACAGACAGTTTGCTTACTATTGTATTTTTCTGAAAAATAATTTGGCTTTAGATTGTCAATATAAAAATAACATGTCAGTCACGAACTGACGTGACATCTTTCTATTTCATACCAGCTTCAGAAAAGATTATTTTGAAGAGTCCCTAATATTATGACATTTAAAATCTTATTCATAAATTCTTCTCGCGAGAAAAATGGTAATGATTTGACATCAGACCTCCATATGATGGATGACGTTACTCAGACTTTGACTGAGAAAGAAGTTGGAAAGAAGTCAAATCGAGCGGATGTTTTTATGACACGGGACAAAGAGGATATAAATAAAACTCACGGGAAATGAAGAAGATCTTGGGAGAATAATATTACTTTTATTTTCTACTAATTTCTCCCTCAGGATAGCCTGTTGTTGTTGAGAGCAAAGGACCGCACAAATCATATTAACTTTTCATAAAATGCGAATTTGTGGTACGGTGCGTATTTCAAGATTTTAAAGTAAGGGTTCCTAAATGACTGAAATGGGGGCGGCGGGGGTAGTGGGCCTAATCCACGGCATGATCCTTTAACATACCTATACTTTGAGATTTTTGACAGTAACAACCCTGGTTATGTAACAATTGACAGTCACGAAAATCCTAAAAAGGATCGAGTGAACCTTTTGTACAGGTACTCTCTATTTTGTGCCGCAACTATTTCTAGCGATAAGTAGGCACCTAGGAGAAAGTCCATTCGAGAAGTGCCGCGATGGCAAGTCGGTTCCATGCTTTGAGGTTATCTGTATGCACGTGGATTATATTATAATTATATTAGCTGGTACAATATATTAACATAAATTAGGGAAATGGCGCGCGGCGCGCCTAACCAGATCGCTCACTCAGTACTAGCGACGATTTTGACGCTAACTGATGAAAACTATAAAAAACCAGTATCTCAAGGGAAGTCAAGGTAAATAAGAAGGTGGTTGACACGAACGTCATAGGTATGTATTGGATTTAAAATTGGCTCAGAATCATATGAAGTTCTTTGTCAGATTTTGCAGTTTCGAGATTTTTGACAGTAACAACCCTGGCTATTTAACAAGTGCCAATCGCAAAAATCTGAAATAGGGCCGAGTGAAACTTCTGTAAACTGTATATTTTGTGATTTTAGACGCAAAGAGTCATACTCTATCTCCACGACTGAATGTTATACCTACTTTAGAGATTATCAAAGAAATACATTACAGATTAAAATGACAACCGATGTGGCGCAGTGGTTAGTATGCCTGCCTGCCACGCAAAGGTTCCGGGTTCAATTCCCGGTGGGGTCACTCACAAAGTTGATATTTATCACTTTGTGAATTTGTTCCCAGTCTGGTTAGGACATTGCAGGCTGAACCACCTGATTGTCCGCAAGTAAGATGGTTCCGTGCTTCGGATGGGCACGTTAAGCCGTCGGTCCCGGCTGCTGTCTATGATGGCGGTCGTTACACAACCATGTCAGAGGCCCTGCTACTTGCAGTAGGCGGTTGAAAAACTCTGACACCAGGGTTCATCGGGTCGTTGAACGACTCGGTGTCCCACACGAAAAAAAAAAACCAGATTAAAATTATAATTTAATCAGCAGACAGTGTTTGTTTTGAGTTTTCAGGCTCTGCTAATAAGTAGCTAAAAAGTTTAACGAAATTAAACACAGTATAAGTGCTTTTCGTTTAAGTATAATAATTAGAGAGAATAAATTGAATTAAATTATAAAAAAAAACAAACATTAACATAATGATGACCTTTCTAATAATATTTTTAAGTCAAATTAATACAATATTTCTTTGTATTTTTTTTAACCACAGTACTTTAACATGAATTATATTGCTCGGCTTGGAATTATTTGTAATGAAAGGAATGAAAAGTTTAGCGTATAAAAAGGAAATCTGGAATAAAATTCCTTCTTCATTCCTTTGCTTGGATAAGTCGGTAACCTCACTTGACTTCCGTTGCTGAGTGATTTTTGCGCTATTGCATGCGTTAGGAAAATGTGATTTTACACCTAACTTTCATACAAATACGGTTTATGTCAAATGGTTTGACAGACGCATTCGCTATCGCTGCGCATCGCATAACGCTGTGGATTCGTCTATCAAACTTTTCGACATAAACCGTATTTGGACGACTGGGTGTTCCACTTGGAAAGAATAAGAAGAATAACCGTATTTGTATGAGAATAGGTTAGAAATTCATATTGTCCTAACGTATGCGTTATGCAGTGTTAAAATTACGCACAAACGGACGTTACGAGTGTTTCCCGCATAGATATTGAACCACAGCATAGAGTTTACAGAAAGTTCACTCGGCCTTATTTCGGATTTTCGCGATTGGCACTTGTTACATAGCCAGGGTTGCTAATGTCAAAAATCTCAAAGTGTAAAAATATCAAAATAGTAAAATCTGGTAAAGAACGTGATACGATTCTGTGCCAATTTTAAATCCAATAAATATGACGTTCGTGTCAACCATCTTCATGTCACCTTGACTTCCCTTGAGATTCCGGTTATTTCCAGTTAAATTCAGTAAGCGTCAAAATCATCGCTAGTACTAAGTGAGCCATCTGTTTATGTTACACTTATTATGGTATACATATGTATGCAATTTACCTATCTCTCGGAACGTCAGGTGTAGGAGTGTCTTGAGAATTGCGAAGGTTTAAAGCCACATTTTAAATTCAAATCACGAACTTTAGTTTATTCATCCACTCTAAGGTGTAAATACTAAAGCACCGTATTTTCTTAAGAGCACTCAATTTCCTTTTTTATGTATTATACGCCCATTCTTTATGAATCAATTTGTTTTTTACGACACGTCATAATCAGAATTTATGTAAGTAAATTAAATGTCTTTTACGTTAACTTTACGCCAATTGAGGCCAGATGGGTCGATTTGTAAGTAACTACTACTACCATTACAGCCACAACAGTCCACTGCTGGACATGGGCCTCCCCCTATCGGGGGGTAATGCCATACTCACCACGCTTGGAGGGTGGATTGGCGAGCGCAGTGCAAGATGTTAGATAAATCGTACGTACGTACGTACGTAAACAAGAAATTATTTTTCCACGGGCTACAGCCCAAAAAGGCTGGACAGATCTTAACATATCTTATTAGATCCGTCTTATTCTCATCAGAAAAATAGGGACACTTTCGTTTTATTTTTTAAAACAACACGAAAGCTATGAATTTGTAACAAGTGACAATCGCGAAAATCCTTAATGGGGTCGAGTTAACAGAAGTAAACTCTCTATTTTGTTCTATGACGTGCCGACCCAATAAGCATATTACTCCATTTAAGAGTACACATTTAGTGTACAGGTGTACTTGAAGCATTATTTCAGTTCACTCGTAATCTATAAGCTGCATTATTGCAATTGATTACACCTTTACCTATATAAGGGACTTATAGGAGTGTAGATTTGTACTTATATACGACAATCGGTGTTATAATAGTCTAAGAACGATCCCTTAGTCAGCCGTCTGACTAAGAGCATTATAGGGGGGAAGTGTTACGGCAACAGCTGTTTTACGGGCTACTTGTGGGATTTTATAGAGCTAGCGTTTGACAGTTGGTGTTATAATAGTCTAAAAACGATCCCTTAGTCAGCCATCTGACTAAGAGCATTATAGGGGGGTAGAGTTACGGCAACTGCTGTTTAACGGGCTACTTGTGGGATGTTATAGAGCTAGCATTTTAATAGAACACATGTGGACTGTTATACGGCTAAAGGCTGTTATGTTTACCCATTTTGGACAGTTATACAGCTATTACCTGTAGTAGGAAGTGTTTGTGTACATTACAATAACCTTTTTTGACTTCTGCATAGAAGTGTACAATTGACCCTGAAGTACATCTTAAAGCTGTACAAAAGTTCACATCAGAATTAATGTATAGGCCTTGGCTCCTTAGTGGTACAGATGTGGGACTACATACAGACAACGGCATTATAACGGAACACATGTGAACACTTATACAGCTCAATGCGTTATATCAGAATTAAAACAGTTCACTTAGCCGTATTTCATTTCCACCATTTTGTTCTACTAACCTAAAATATTTACCAAAGAAATTTCCAAAATTATCATGTAGATTTAACGCCAAAAACGCAAATTGACTGGCTGAATTTTGATTTTATGTTATTACTAATTGCCATGGCATGAATTTAAAGCCCAATATATCAAAAACTTAAAATAATAGTTTTCCCCTCAGTGATTTAAATAGGTACTTTAAATTAAATATCGCGTTTTTACCGAGGCGCGTGAATATTTTAGCTATAAATATGTATGTATTTCACAGTAAATTTGCATTTCCTTGGCATTTAACACTATTTATTAACTTAAACAGGTACAACAGTAATAGCAATGAATTTTATCCAATTTGATGTCCGCCGGAGATATTCATATTGTGTTTCCTGTGTCACTGACAATTCAAACTAATAATATTAAGGGAATAAAATAAAATTAGCAATATAAAAGACACACCGTGGTTCTTAGGTAGCCTAGGGGTACATTTGTCGGATTTTATAACTGTGAAGGCTGTGTAATTGGCCACTTGTTACTATTTAGTACACTCATGGAGTTTGTATGGTTCACACTGGGTCCACTATAGTACCGTTAGTCAGCCTTAAGTTCGGCGTTACCGCTTAAACTACTATTATAATGCTATTGTACTGCTATTGTACAGCCATAGTGGAACTTGAAGCTGTCTAATTTGTGCCCAAACGGGTTCTATAAGGGAGTTATAGCAAGCTATACAGCCCTTGTACAGCTTACTTATACAGCTTGAGGAGTACATGTGAACCACCATACATCTTTTATAGAACCCCGAATGCCACTTGGGGAGCAAACCCCACAGATCCACTCTTGCTAATCCTGGCGCCACGGCACAAATAATACTTATCCACAAAGTCTGTTGTGTGGTCTCAAGTACTCTCTACACACGAACACACATCATCATCTTCCTGCCCTTATCCCAATTACTTGGGGTCGGCGCAACACGTTTCGTTGAATACAAAATCGTGTTGCAAAGGATTTGGCTGAATTTTAAGACCAGCCGCCTACCAGACGTCAACCCTCCTTGGGAATGCTTTTGTGGTGGATTAACCGTCACCATACGGTTGGCCCTGGCTATTTGGGTCGAGTTTATCCGTCGGTCGCCTCTTACGACCCCCAAGGGAAGAGACGGGGTGGTGCTATTCTACTCTGCCGGCACCACACGGCATGTATTAATACATACATACATATATTAAGCCTACGGCTTGATCGACAGCCGATGTGGCGCAGTAGTTAGTATGACTGCCTGCCACGCAAAAGGTTCCGGGTTCAATTCCCGGTGGGGTCACTCACAAAGTTAATATTTATCGTTTTGTGAATTTGTTCCCAGTCGGTGAATGGCGGTCGTAACACAACCATGTCTGAGGCGTGCCTACTTGCAGTAGGCGGTTAAAAAACTCTGACACCAGGGTTCATCGGGTTGTTGAACGACTCGGTGTCCCACACGAAGAGAGAGAGAGACTTATGACGTCCGTTGCTGCGATTTTTTATCGCATCCGTAACACATGCGTCAGAAAAATGAGAAGTTCCACCTTTTTTCCATACAAATACGGCGTCTATGAAAAGTGTAACGCGTGACGCTGCGTCGACGAATGCGTCTGTTAAACCGTGTGTCAAACAAACTAAGGTGGGTAACACATTTGACGCCAATGTGATTTTTTTACTCTGCGTAACGCATGCGATAGCGCTACATCCGCAGACTATATCATTGTATGGGACTTTTTCATTTTTTTTCCACTATTTTCAATTTACATATTCCTAACGCATGCATTACGAAAGTGATAAAATCGCATCAACGGACGTCAAAAGTGACACACGCTACGCTAATAGCACAAAATAGAGAGTGTACAGAAGGTTCACCCGACACTTTTCAGGATTTTTGCGATTGTCATTTGTTACAAAGCCAGGGTTGCTTGCTACTGTCAACAATCTCAAAGTATAAGAATATCAAAACAGTTAAATCTTATACAAAAACGTCATATGATTCTGTGCCAATATTATTCAAAATAATATGACGTTCGTGGCAACCAACTTCTTAGTTACCTTGGCTTCCCTGAGATTCCGGTTATTTCCAGTTAAAGTTAGTAAGCGTCAAAATCGTCGCTAGTTTTGAATGAGCCATCTGTTTGCCACTGCCAACTTTTTTGTTTTCCTAGAATACATATTAACCTCTCTTTTGAACTACCCTCTCTTTTATACTAAGTACTCTACACAACTACTTGAAAAACCACATCAAAGTCCGTTTCGTGGTTTAGAAGGACTAAGCGTCCATAATAGACTGGCAGACAGAAAACGTGCAAAGCGACTTCATTTAATACTATGTATTGGTACTGCCACTGTAGAAGCTAAAACCGCTACGTGAGCCGCTAAAACAGCTCTTATAAGTTCTTTCAAATTCGTGAATAACAAGTGTAACTAATAACAAATACTTGTGATAAATCCGCCCATTTACGCCCATGTCGTTGGGCAGACATAGGCAGAAATTTGATACTTTTCTTTTTTGCCGGGTTTAATTGAATTTTTTTACCAACTGGTTTTCCCAATTGCTACTGGTTTCTGACTACTTTCGTTTCAGCCACCGACACTCGTAGCACTTTTACTACGTCGAAGCAAATCGTTGCGTTGGCGTCGTAGCGAACCGCCTACGTACAGGAAGAAGGCTTTTCTCTATCACTATTCACTGCCCACAAAATCACGATATTAAGTCTCTACGATGAATACCTGGCGATTTTTACACGCGCCGCACGATTTTCCGGTGTTTGTCGGATACGGTTTCTTGATGAAACCCGATTCTGATCAATTTGGCAGTATAAATCGGTTAGATACCTGAAGCCAAGCTACCACATTTAAAACACGTCTTTGTGTCTCACTCGAAGAAAAATAAGTTCCTTTAAGATTCCAGTTATTTCCAGTAAAAGTGACAGAGTCAAAGTCGTCGCTAGTACTGATGAGTGAGCTATCTACAAAGGCGCTCCGTGCGACGTTTCTCTAATCTGTGATAATTACTCCAAGTGCGAGTTGGACTCTCCCACCGAGGGTTCCGTACTAAGATTTGATAAGGTTCCGTACTACTACTCTTATGACAACTAGCCAAATTTTTTAAATTTTGTTCTTTTACCCCATAAAAACAATAAAATGAAAATTACAATTTTTTGAGTTTTTCTCAAAACTAAGCTACTTGCCAAACATTGTTCTAGGTCCACGGGAAGTACCCTCTGAATTTTGATTCCCTTTTGAGTAAACGGTTATATCTTTTTTTAACTTGTATTAGGAGCTTGAATTTTTTACAACTACTAGCGACCATAGACTTGAGTACATGGTTTTATTTCAACTCGATATTTTTACGCGTTCCTGAGATAAAGGGTCTTGACAGACCGACAGACAAACGGACAATAAAGTGATCCTATAAGGGTTCCGTTTTTTACCTTTTGAGCGACGGAACCCTAAAAAACCGGCCAAGAGCGTGTCAGACACGCCCACAAATAGGGTTTCGTAGTCAACGTTTAAATATCAGGTTTTTCAGCATTACAAACTTAATTTTGTTGCTGGTTTGTTAGCAGCAGTATGATGACCAACCGCAAATAGAAAAACTCAATTTTTTCTGAAGCCTTTAAGGGTACGATATCCGTTATAGTTTTCATTGTAATTTCAGATTGTAAGCTATATTCCATATTTATTTTAAATTTTTAGCGTTTATACTTTAGAAGTTACAGCTGGAACAAATTATGGGTCAAAAACGCCCTTTTTAAAAGCAAATATCTCGTGACAGAAACATTTTTGTGACTTTGTTTCAAAGAAACCTCACCTTAGTTTTAAAAGACCTATTCAACGATACCCTACTCAATATTACAAAAGAAAAAAAATTTTTTTGCCCCCCTTTCACTTGTATGGGAGGGGGTCCAAAAAACATTTAAAATATTTTTTCTTAACATTTCTATATTTGGGTCAACACGATCTATCTTCTCACCAAATTTCATGTCGATAGCTCTAAAACTGACGAAGATATGAGGGCGCGGCATACAGACAGACAGACAGACAGACAGACAGACAGACAGACATGACGAAACTATAAGGGTTTCTAGTAGACTACGAAACCCTAAAAACTGGTGTCTTAAAGATAATAAATGAAAATTTCTAAATCGTCACTCATTTACATTATAATCTTTCGAACTGTGCATTTTTCGAATAACATAATAGTTTTGGAACAAACATGTTTTACATTTTGTTAGCTGCCTAAGAAAACATCCTATTCCACTAAACTCGACCCTGAAAATCTACATAGATAAACACACCCTTACAAAAACATCACCATATTTAGGTACCACATTGTACAGTCTCTATTCTTTATCTTGTAAGTTGTACCTTTAAACGAGCATGAATTTTCCGGAATTTCGTATCAAGGGATTTTCGGGAGCGATAAATTGATCTAGATAGGTTTCATTTTCCAAAACTCGTTGCTTTATCCCTTTTTTGAAAGTTTTGTGTGAACTAACTGTGACATCTTGAAAAACCGAGAAATCTCGGTCTACCAGGTACAAACACTTACAAAATTCCATATAGACTTTACAGAGACATGCACATGAGCTTTAATTCTAAAGTCGTTTGAAGCCAAACTCCACTCACACATACAAAAAAGCGCGTAGTTAACCGATTGTAGCAAAAGAATAAGATGACTAATCAAGCACGTTCCAATAATGACTAATAGTGAAATGGGTAACAAAATTTCGCACTCCGAGTTAAATGTTCGGATGGCGCATTGGTAAAGACAGTGGCCTACCAATCAGGGATGTCATGGTTCGTATCCTCATGGGTCGATTCTTTTTTATTTGAACTTTTTTTCTTTAAGTATTTTTTATCGTAATTAAACTAAAGACACGTGTTATGTGAAATTTTCCACCTTGACCTTTCACTATATAAAATAATGATTGACCTCTGAGGATTTTTAAGCTTTCTTTAAACATTTTAAGTATTTTTATTTTTAATTTTGAAATAATGTTCCTTTTACGGCTTAAAATAGCATCACTCTATTTCTACCCGAGGGTATCCAAGGGCCGGATCCAGAGAACGGGCAGCATTGTGCAGCGTTCAGCGTCATTCCATGTCGTAGTTTTTGATAAAACTAGGTTTTTGTCCAAAAAGCTAGGCGCTTGAGATAACAAAATTTTAACGTAAGTTTTGCCAATTTTTTTATTATAATCCTAAACCAAATCAAGTTCTTAACCAAAGACTACATTATATTAATGTTTTTGGCAATAACTTTACCATATTTAATTCTAAACTACTTCAGATTCATGATCGGAAACCTATATTGTTATAGATTTTCGATCAAAATCCTAAAACAAATTAATTTTTATGATAAAATTGAATTTTACCTTTGTTATCTACTGTTCTTTGGTTTGTGGTCAAAAACCTGGTTTGATTAACATCGCTGCGACATATAGCAGTAACTACACCGGTTATTGTAGCAATTGTTCTGAGTTTTTGAATTTAAAGCGGTTGTATTAAGAGTGAGTATCGAGGAGCGCGCATTGTCTTGCATGTGTGTGTATAAGATGTAAACACAACGTGTAAACGATTTTAAAAGTGCATAACTTCAGCGTGCCTATATCCACTTATTACTATCACTGTACTATTCATAAATAACCCTCCGTTGTTGCTTTGCTATAGTCGGGTAAAAGGAAAAGATTTATTTTGTTTCAATAAACTCCAAAACGTCTGACAAGAATTTGAGAACCGTTTCAGAAAAATCGTGTATCAATATTGTGACAAATTTTCAGTGCCAGCTCCTCGTCAAAATAACTTCACAGTATACCCTCAGACCCTGACAGCCGATGTGGCGCAGTGGTTAGTATGACTGCCTGCCACGCAGAAGGTTCCGGGTTCAATTCTCGGTGGGGTCACTCTCACTTATCTATCACTTTGTGAGTTTGTTCCCAGTCTGGTTAGGACATTGCAGGCTGAACCATATGATTGTCCGTAAAGCAAGATGGTGCTGTGTTTCGGATGGACACTTTAAGCCTTCGGTCTCGGTTGCTGTCTATACACACACATGTCAGAGACCTACTACTTGCAGTAGGCGGTTGAAAAACTCTGACACCAGAATTCATCGGGTCGTTGAACAACTCGTTGTCCCATACGAAGAGGGAGAGATAAAACCCTCGAGTAGCTTTGTCCGCCTCCTACAACACCCGCGGGAAAGGAGTGGGGTGATGCTATTCTAATCTGGCATCACATGGTTGTTACGCAAGACTGTTTTTGTTATCATGTCTACGTAGTTTTATTTTCCCCCTGATCCACCTGTAGTTAGAGTAGGTTTTGTTAATGTGTTAAAAGTGTTGGGACACATGTTTGTGTCACGTTTTGCATTGTCAGCATCTAGACACTTCCAGCCAAGTCCGGCGCGGGGACGCTATAGTTCGACAACTTCGTGCGCGACCTTCCTGCGGGGTACAGACGGTCGGGGGGCGAGTAAGCACGTAATTCCAATATGACGTGCGGCGAGAATGCGCGCGTGTCCCTTCCCCGCTACACCTCCCGCTACATCTCCCCCCCCAACGTCTGTCACCCCTAGGGAAGGTCGCGCACGAACTTGTCGGACTATAGTCGTCGTATACCGGGTGTAACAGAAAGGGTATAACTAGCCGAAAAGAGGTCAAGGTACTCATGAAACTGAACAACTGTCCCTATGGAACATGGGTAGAAATACGAAAAAAAAATTGGATCTGTAATACAAACTTGCCGATCAGCTGATTGATTTACTATGGGAGGTCCAATTTTTATTTTCATATTTTGGCCAATGTTCCATAGGGAAAGTTGTTCAGTTTCATGAGTACCTTGACCTCCTTTCGGCTTGATATACCCTTTCTGTTATTCCCTGTATAGTTTGTACATCCAAAATGTAATTGACATCGAAATAAGTATTGCGCTTGTATTGCGCAATACAACGGCCTCAAGACATTTCCTCGTCTTCTTCATTTATACATCCCCATTCCCTAACAAACAATATTCTACACTGGCGACCCCAACGTGATATATTTGTCATATTTGCAAACAACATTTCGCACTGCGCTCGAATCACAATTTTGACTTCCACACTAATGCCCAACGGTGCGTTGATGGATGCGCCTGTCAAACCGTTTGACATAAACCAAACCGTCGAAAAGGACGATAAAGTAAAGCGCCTTATGTGTGTATTTTTTTTCCGCAGAAGTTTAGTTTGTTTAGCTACAAACTTCGAAACAAATAATAAGACGATGTGCAAATCCCAATAAAGAAGATTTTAACCTCAATAAACTTAGCACCCTGCCAAAATCCCTACAATATCACTACGAGAATAAAATTAAAAGTGGCTTTAATCTTGAGTGAGTACTGAGTAGAACTAAAAACTTTTTAAAACACTTGCAAAAATTTTACCCACCTCTGCCAAAATTGGCAAACACTCCTTGTTCACATTTTACCAAAAAATCCACAGGAACAGCACATTTTCACTATCACCGTGAACCATATTTGATTCGAAAATACACTTCGAGAAAAATTACTCACTGATTATTTACGATAAGTTATCACTGACTGAAAATTGTCGCGGGAAACACGTGCGCTCTACATGAACGCTCGCAGGAAACTGACTGAAACTGGCCGCTAAGAATCAAAGTGTGATAATAAAGTTCCATTTTCAAAGGATGTTCACTGCTGCTGGAAAATCAAAACACGATACGGGTGTAAATCTTTAGCGTCAATGGATGGGCACGCGTAATACTGGCCACTAAGAACTGAAAGTAAAAAATTGGGTTCCATTTCCAATTGTGCCATGAAATTTTGTACTTATAGACTGACTGATGTTCGAAAATAAAAAACACGACAGGTACCTAAATGTGTCTAACTATGGCAGTAGTCGTAGGTAATGGACGTAATGGAAAATGGATATGCGTTTCATTGGCCACTAATAATCGAAATAAGAAAATGGGGATTTATTTTAATGGGTTGATTTGTCCAAGGGTGCCGTACGCTGCTAAGCTTACGCTGCTGCTCAAAATCCAAATCATCGACACACTAGCAAAACTAAAGGAGCAATGGACATGCAACAGTGATAGTACCGTCAAAGAATATGGCTGTTTACATCCCATAGTGTATTTGCCGATAGACGCAATAACTCTAATTGGTTCCACAGACTTTCCTTTCATATTGGTGCGATATTATATTACAAAGTAGAGCTGCTTTTAGAGATTTTGAATTCTAAAAATTTAAGATTGGAAAAAGATACTAAAATTGGATTACAAAATTAATAGATACTAAAATTGGATTACAAAATTACTCAGGTAAATATTTTACATAACTTGATCAGAGATTCTTAAGACGGGGTGGAGAGACCTATTCCGAACTTTGCAGACATTGTCAGATCATGAAACTGAAAATCATCTGTGGAGCCTATGTTGTGAAACAAATGATCTTTCGACTTTCCCTAGAAAGTCAGATGTTGTAAGAGAATGCTTTTCTTTTTCATTTGCCTTCAAAGAAAAATTGTCAAATACGAGGGAGGATCCCGGAGAGTTTTTGGTACTTAAACACCCCGTTGAAAATGACGTGTGAATAAAATACGAAAATATTACCGTTACCTTTACAGCCTTAACAGTCCACTGCTGGGCATGGGTCTCCCTTTCTCGTGGGGTATTGCCATACTCGCCACACTTTTGCAACATTTTATTGACAAAGATCGCCGCTGCCCCTTCCCGCTTTTTACGACACCCACAAGGTCAATATCACACGGCAAATATAGACAAAATTTATTTGACATCGATACAGCGTCGAATCAACAACTTCGAATCAACGAGATCGACTAAGATTTATTTGACGTCTATGTTTCTGTGATTTCGGGGTTGTGAACCCTTCTGAAAATGTTTTTTACATCAACATGGAGTTTTTATTTTCTAACTCATTATTCATTCAACTTCAGTCATGTCATGTCTAACGAAATAATCTCAAAAGTTTTTTATTTAAGACGAGTAAAATAGTGTATTAGAGTTTTTAAGGGATTTAAATTGTGTGTTTGTTAATATCGATTTCAAATTATTATTGTTCTATTCTACCGCCATCTATTTCTAAATGCTTAGTGAAACGTTCCGGTTGTACGCAAAAAGCTGATAGATTTAAGGAACTTTGACAAAGAATATTAGTATGGTATCACTCATCTTTGATGTCTAATTTATACGATTTCAAATTCTGTATGCACGATTTCGTAGCCGAATTATGGATTGCGGAGCAGAGTGTTTCTTTGTTACATCATCTAGAAGAAGGAAAAACACAGGAAAACATTGCCAGGTACACGGACTGCGTTTGGTTGCATTTTTATAATGTTTGTTGGAATAAAAATGATTGATTTATCGCCTTTGAAGGCTCCTAATAGAATAAATAAAATAACACAAATTAAGGTATGCCTATACAGATAACGAAATGGTACTATAGCGACGATTTTGACGCTTAGGTACTGACATTAACTGGAATCGTTGGCACGAACGTCATATTTCTTGGATTAAAATTTGCTCAGAATCTTAAGAAGTTCTTGTATCAGATTTTGCTGTTTTGACACTGAGATTTTTGACAGAAGCATCCCTGCCTGGCTAAGTAACAAGGATATAAATATATGGTAACAAGTAACAAATGCCAAAATCATGAATAGGTTTGAGTGAACCTTCTGTAAACTCTCCTTTTTGTGCTAATAACATAACACGTAATACCGGAATTGCTCGTACAAAGGTGTTTTAACAATACATTGCATCTAGCTGTCGCATGCGATAAGTAGGTACCAACAACGGACTTCAAGTGAAGAAATCCTTTAACCCGATAATTTTTACCATCTACTCTCCTAACTTATCAATGAGGTACTGTCAGGACTACGTACTTTAAACCTTATATAGATGGCGCATTGTAAAAAGACTCGAAAGTTTTACATATAAACAATGTGAAATTCGATATCTTGTAAGCCTACTGTTTGTAAATGTCCAATCAAATGGGGTTGGATGCCCTCATACACTCGTATTTACATATTTCATCGTTTAGGTACCTACCTATTTGATTTACAAATTCTTTGGTATTATTACTAAGCTCTTTAACCGGCCCATAGAGTTAATAATTCCAAAAGTTTATAACTTTAAAGTTTGTAATACCCACGTCACCGGCTTCCGAGTCTCCATTCAACGCGCCATCTATTCACGATTTAAAGAACGTAGTCCTGACAGTTCCTCACTGAGATACCTAAGTAAGTAAAAAGCTTATTCTATGCGAGAATAAAGAAAATTTTTTGGATGAATAAATTGAATATTGGATATTAACTTAGCCAAACCACTTTGACGACAAAGACGTGTTTTGGTTGCTACCTCTTTGTGAAGGCTTCTCTTTCACGTGCCTAAAACAATATTGTTATTATCGGTATTTTTTGTTTACAAGAAGAAGAAGACAATACAAAGTTTTAGATTTGTGTTTTGCGAAGGATGCCCTTTAAATGCCGATAGGAAACCTTGCTAAAACCTTTTTTATTCCAAGTAAGTATATAACGCCTATAGGAATAGGGTAGATAGAATACGTTGTAGGTACAAAAATCTTAAGGCCTTTTACACACGTTTATCGTCCGTTTCGATGTTATTTTTCCAATGCGTAATGCGAGCGTTTTGGGAAAATACGAATTTCGACCCTATTCTCAGCCAAAAATGGTTTATGTCAAATTATTTGCCAAATGCTTCCGTCGACGCAGCGTTGTGCGATATTTTTGCGCTAACGGATGCGTCCGTCAAACCGTTTCACATAAACCGTATCTATTTGTATGAAACTAATGTGGAATATTTTAATTTTTAAACGCAACGGATAGCGTTGCCCAAAAATAACGCACCAAGCGGACTTTATGTGCGTAAAGCTAATAAAATAGCAGAAGTTATAGTATTTGTGGGCTTTCGCGCGATATTTATATATTCACGAGATATTATCATTTTTGTGAAGTTGCGATTTTTGAAATGGCAATTATTTAACACGGTGACTGAAATACTTTTCAGGCGACTTTCTATTAAGTCACAAAAAAACTAACTTTGCAGTGATTAAATATCTTGGTAACTATTAAACTATACAAGCAACAAAATGCCAGGATCAAAAAAAATAAAAAACGGCTGCTACTGTAAGGTATCAAATATATTAGGCGGGATCAGTGTAAAACTGGTTAGGGTATTAAAAAACCTAGTGTGGCGACTAATTTTTCCGAGGGGATATCAAACATTCTTCATTGGCAACTATTGGCTTTCATTATAAAAATATACATTTGGCAGCGATTGTTAGGAAGCTTTAAAACTGAAAATGGGTATTTTAATAATGTATTTGGATAATAGAATATTTTTTGCAGATTCGTAAATTCTTGAAAAAGGCGGCAAATGCGCTTGTGTGTCTGAGCAGTGCGGGGGCTGCGGAGCGGGGTGTCTTGATTATCAAATTTTATGCCTTTCATTGCACGCTTTTTAAATTAATAAAACAGCACTAGAATAAATGAACCTACCTACTTTGAGTACCTACCTAGATTTACCAACAATACTTTATATAGGGTGAAATTTTACTAGTGACCGATAACGAAAACTCAGAACCGGCTAGTGATAAGGAACAACTTTCCCCAAGGAACATAGGTCGATATACGAAAAAAAATTTTGGACCTCCCATACAAACTTGCCGATCAGCTGATTTCAGTTACTATGGGAGGTCCAAATTTTTTTTTCGTATTTCGACCTATGTTCCTTGGGGAAAGTTGTTCCTTATCACTAGCCGATTTTAAGTTTTCGCTATCGGTCACTAGTAAAATTTCACCCTATATTTGCCTTGTGGTGTGGTGTGGCTGCAGAGTTTGCCATGTGGTGCCGGCAGAGTGTGCCGTGTGGTGCCGGCAGAGTAGAATAGCACCACCCCCTCTCTTCCCGTGGGGGTCGTAAGAGGCGACCGAGGGATAAACCCGACCCAAACAGCCAGGGCCAACCGTATGGTGGCGGTTAATCCACCACAAAAGCATTCCCAAGGAGGGTTGACGTCTGGTAGGCTGGTCGTAAAATTCAGCCAAATCCTTTTGCAACACGTTTTTGTGTTCAACGAAACGTGTTGCGCTGACCCCAAGTAATTAGGATAAGGGCAGGAAGATGATGATGATGATGACTTATGTTTGAGCACTTCCGTAAGTATTATAGGCAACTCTAGTTACTCAAAGTAGGAAGGTTCATTTAAAATCCATTAAAAAAGGGAAATTAATAATAAATAAGATAGTCAAGAAAATAATAAATTTACCAAGAATAGTTTTTAAAATATCACAATTTGGTTTATTTAGATCCCTATAAATGTAGCCAAAAGTATTTTTTTTAATATCTTGTTTGTATTTATTACAGACCTTGGTCAAGTTTATAAACAACCCCATTTTAAAAATTATGAAAGCCTATTTTAATTTAATTATCCGCCAATAATTTGTTGCCTTAGAAGAAATTCAATTGCCACAAAAGAAAATCACTGGCAGATAAAATTTAAATAAAACCTCAAAACTCATTAAAAAGTCGCCGCTTTCTAGTTAAGATGTTACCTCAAATTAGTCGCCAAAGTAGTCTTTTTACTATCCATTTTCAGTTTTTTTAAGACCCGGAATGGTATCAATTTGTCGCCGCGTTAAATACATGCCTTTTGAAATTACACTTTTGTTATACAACAATTTTGGGTAACAACATTTACAACAGGCACTTTAGATACGATCAATTTACGTTGAAGTATTGTACTTAGTACCTATCAGGTTCCAATGTTCCCACGGCCTTTGAAAGCAATCTACCTACACACGTGAAGAAACAAGGATAATGTGTAGGATTAAGCAGCTAAGCTTTACCTACATCTGCGACAACTCTTAGCCGCTTTACACACAATAAACTAAAAGTAATACGGATAAACTCACTGCTGTTTTATCTGACCGCGTTAACGCGACGTTTTATAATACAGAGAGTACGAGAAAGGGTATATAACAAGCCGAAAGGAGGTCACTCATGAAACTGGACAACTTTCCCTATGGAACATGGGTCGAAATATAAAAAAAATTGGACCTTCAATAGTAAATCAATTAGCTAATTGGCAATTTTGTATGGGAGGTCCAATTTTTTTTTCATATTTCGACCTATACGAGTACATTATTTTTGCGCTGTCGCTGATGCATATGGTTTATGTCAAATATTTTGACAAACGCTTCCATCTACGCAGTGTTGTGTGATATTTTAGCGCTAACGGATGCGTCTGTCAAACAGTTTCACAATAATGGTACCCTTATTTTCCAAGCGTCGCGACAACGACGCGCGTCAACGACGCCGTCAAAATTTGACGAATTCGCTGCGGTCTTGTAGAAAAACCCGACCGCATCCCATACAAACTCTAAGCTTCTCAGCGCGCTGTCAACGTGACGGCGTCGTGGCGCGCCGCAACGACGCCGACGCTCGGTCTTTCTGGTTCCCCATACAAACCGGTCATTTGACAGCGACAACGACGCGCGTCGTTGTCGCTGTCGCTTGGTTTTTAAGCCTACCATAAACCATAATTGTATGAAAATAAAGTGGAAAATCGTATTTTTCAAACGCAACGGAAAATGCAAAAATAACGCACAAACGGACGATATGTGTGTAAAGTGCCTTACACGTGGCGCATATTTTGCCCGTCCTTGTTACTAACGAAAAATGTTGCCTGAAACTAAAACCGACGCATACATACGACGCCGCATAAATTTTTTACTGACACGGTATGTCATTTCATTGCTGGCATGACCTAAACCACCGTTTTGACCCGGTGACCTGCCGCTGTTGCTCGATGTTAGGATCCATGGTAAAATTTGTAGGTACGTGTATAGAGAAAACAGTTCTTATCTAATACCCACCATTAGATTTACTCTAGCCTCCATATTCTAAGTTTAGTCTAAGCGGGTACGGTCAAATATCACCCGGAAGCTGTTTTGCCGGCACAGTTGATGCCGCTTTGCTCAGTGATACTAGGGACCATTGTGAATGATTCCATCCGAGGAAATGAAAAATCCATCCACTGGATTTCAAGATGGCGGCCCTTCGTTTTTTTGTATGGCACTAAAAAAAATATTCTTCTGGAGCCCATCGTGTGGTGTATCAAATGAAAGCGCTACACGAGACGATTTCAAAAATATATCGTTGTAAGACATTTCATTTACAATTTTAGAGAAAAATCAAGTATCATTTTTAAAAGTAGTCAAAACATGCCAAGTTTGAGGTCCAGTAGGTACAAAATGGCTGACATAAAGTTTGTTAAAAGTATGCCAAATGATCCACCATATCCTTAAAACTAACGTCACGAAAGGAATTTTGAAAATAATAAGATTTAATGTATTATTTTGCAATAGAAAGTAGATCATTGGAAACTGCAATAGATTAGTAAGAGCTGCTTGTGTGCCTCCAAAAATGTTTTAGAAACAAATTCTTCTCATGATTACTTTTATACTCAAAGATAGATAATGATGTGCTGGATCATTTTGAATTTGCGGGCACGGTTGTGCCCCCGCCAAGTCGAGTAAAAAGCGGATTTTCCATAGGTATCTACCATGTTTTTCTCTACTCGTTAAATCGTGAAATCTCACTTCTGTAGGCCTGCTGTGACAAATTTTGCTGTAAAAAGTCTTTTAGTATGGGTTTGAAAGCTGTCAAATTTGGCCTATTGGAACGACAGTACTCTAGGTCAATATTTTACTTACGAAAATCTCACATTTTATTATTAAGAGACGCACAACGCCTCCATAAATGTTTTAGATCTAATTCTTCTCATGATTGCTTTTATACTCAAAGCTAGATTATGATGTGTCGGGTCATTTTGAATCTGCGGTTGCACGGTTGTGCCCCCGCCAAGTCAAGTAAAAATTGGGTTTGACATAGGATCCTTGAACCTTGTTTTTCTCTACTCATGAATGCTATCTCACTTCTTAAGCTGCTGTAAAAAATTTCTTGTTAGAAATAAGTAGTGCTTGTTGTGTCATTTTTACTATTGTATTTGTTCTGTGCTTGCTTTTTGTACAATAAATGGTTAACTTGAATAAAAATGTTTCTCTCGAAACAGTTCAGGCCAATTTCAGGATATTTTGGATAACATTTGAGTCCTGAGTTTTGAAAACCCAAACAGTCATTAAATAAACATCGCATATTTCATTTTCATTCAATTCCTATGAAGCTGTTGCTCAAACCGACCATCAAACTTCTAGAGCACTTTAAGAAAACATGCATCTATATGAATGAAATGATTTCAAAAAGCGAAGTATGTAGGTAAAGATATGAGATACCATCAAAACATAACTTGAAAAAAAAAAGTGTCACTACTCATTACCTCTACCGTAAAAAAATGTGAATGTTTACTATTTTATAGAAATTTTCCACAAGATAGTAATTTTTGAACACTTAGTGTTTTAATCAAACACTAAATATTGATATTAACTTTTTGGTTACAAAGTTAATACCTTTTAGGTAATAACTTTGTAACCAAAAAGTTAAAAATAAAATGTGAGATTTTCGTAAATAAAATATTGACCTAGAGTACTGTCGTACCAATAGGCCCAATTTTACAGCTTTTAAACCCGTACTGAAAGATTTTTACAGCAATATTTGTCAAAGAAAAACATGGTAGAAACCTATGGAAAATCCGCTTTTTACTCAACTTGGCGGGGGCACAACCGTGCCCGCAAATTCAAAATGATCCAGCACATCATTATCTATCTTTGTGTATAAAAACAATCATGAGAAGAATCGATTCTAAAACATTTTTGGAGGCACACAAGCAGCTCTTACTAATTTACTGCAGTTTCCAATGATCTACTTTCCATTGCAAATTTTTGGATACTTTCCGTTACAGCGGGACCAGGCGTATTTTACCTTGTGCTTAACTTTCCGTTGTGGCGGTACGGGGTCTGTTAAACCTGGTAACGTTAAAAAAATTAAATGCTTTTTTTTGACATAATTTAAAATGAAAATCAAGAAAATATCATTTGACATCATTAATTATGAATTGATTTATATGAATCTGAAGGCGTACGTGAATAGCTAATTTGGTTTAGGAGCTGTAGCTAAAACAAAATACCGGATCTTTTGCACCTGGTACCGCACTGCACACGGGCAGTTTTGCGCAAATTTTAGTGTTGGGAAATCAAAATATCGATAACTTTTTGTAAGTTTTATTAAAAAAGCAATTAAGTAAGTTTAATATTTTTCATTCAAGCATGGGAGTAGGTACTGATTTTCACACTCAACACATCTCGTCATTTTTTTTACTTTTTCGGCTTCTTTGCGGTTTGGATTGGCTCTCAATTTTGCATAACACCCAACACAATTATTTTTTACGACCTTTAATAAATTGATCTTTTTGTGCGATCTTTTTTATCGTAGCCTTATGGTTAAAAAAAAAGTTCACGCATGCATTTTATCGAATACTATCACAACACTAGCCGCGCGAAGCTCGCGTGTAGTGCGGCACCAGATGCTCGGGGAAACCAGGCGTATTCTGCCTGGTGCCGCACTGCATTAACATTTTAATTCTTTAGTGCGGAACCAGGTCTAAAAAACCTAGTTATATGCTGACCACTTCTTCGATCTCTACGTTAGTAACACAACATAAAAATATATTTGTCTCCTTCCCACAACGATCAAATCTAAAGTTATGCCCTCCGCACGACAGAGAAGTCTATACTTTTCTTAGCCGCACGCTAAGCAAGTCATAAACCACGTCTTTTTGACCTGGTACCGCACTGAACGTGTTAAATCTTATTATTTCCAAAATTCCTTTCGTGACGGTAATTTTAAGGATATGTTGGATCGTTTGGCATACTTTTAACAAACTTTATGTCAGCCATTTTGTACCTACTGGACCTCAAACTTGGCATGTTTTGACTACTTTTAAAAATGATACTTGATTTTTCTCTAAAATTGTAAATGAAATGTCTTACAACGATATATTTTTGAAATTGTCTCGTGTAGCGCTTTCATTTGATACCCCACACGATGGGCTCCAGAAGAATATTTTTTTTAGTGCCATACAAAAAAACGAAGGTCCGCCATCTTGAAATCCAGTGGATGGATTTTTCATTTCCTCGGATGGAATCATTCACAATGGTCCCTAGTATCGCTGAGCAAAGCGGCATCAACTGTGCCGGCAAAACAGTATTTTTTTGCTAAGGACCATGACTAGTTATAATACTGCACAAGTATCGAGTAAAATTAGGTATTCAACTTTTACATGCTTCGAGAATCGCGGGTCTTCCGTCCCGTTCTTTTCCATGTCGACATCTCAGTAGTAAACTGAGAATCACACGTAATGTCAGTTGCTGCGGTATTTTACGCATGCGTTAGGAAAATGCAAACTTCCACCTTATTTTCATGCAAATACAGTCAAAGGGTTGGACAGACGCATCCGCTACGCCTTCGACCAATATAAGTAGTTATGGACGGGCCATACCGAGCAACTGTTTTGATCCGCTCCAAGTGCGCCCAGGCGAGTGACGCCACGCTCAGTCGGTCTCTGCGCCGCCTACGAGAAACACGTCGCGACACGTTCGTTACAACTCCCAAAACTGACATCAGGATGCCGTCTTGTGCTTTGTTAGTGTGTCAATAATTCAACAAACATAAATAAAGCATCACGAATTCGTTTTTATGCGTTAGTACTTATTTATATTTTGTATTTTTAAATTACTTATAATAAAGTCGGCACAATGTTGAGTTCGAAGGATGGTTTTACAGCAACGCGGTTCAAGCACGCGCTTCACGCTAGGTTGCGCTTTTCGTATGCGACCGATAGATGGATTTGCATAAGAAACGCGCAAGCTGGCGTGAAGTGCGTAAAAGGGTCCGAACATAAAGACGAAAGTCTCAGACATAATGTTATCGCGTTCGCACTACTGTGCAAGTACGTCGCGCTATCTCTGTCTCTGATCGTATATTCACGTGATTAGAACGTGTGTAGCTGTGTGCGTGTGTTTATAAATGTAGTTGTGTCTTGGCACATTTTTAATGACCTGTTTGTATGCACAAGGCATGTGGAGATGGGTAATGGGTTATAACCCATTCCACCCATTTGGGTTAAAACCGGGTTAAAACCCAAATCACCCAGTTTTAACCCATTATAACCCATTTTTGTGGGTTAAAATGTTCAATAGTGATAAAAATATAAAATAAGTAAATTAAAACCCTAGGTCTAGTGAAAAATATTCGTGCTAGCTTGTGAAATGAAATCCAAAACCACTCATTCAGCTTAAAAACCAAAGTGTTAGATTAAAATCACTTATATTCTAAGAAAACTAGCAAAATGACCTCGACTTTTGAAATAACTTTACGGGACCTATGGAAATCTGTTTGGACACCTTAAAATACGACACTCAAGAAAGTCTGTGATTATCGTAAGTGGGAGAGCCAAGATATGATGACGTCATCTAAAGGTCCGTGAAGACAGAGTACAATATTTACTGACGAAATGTAAATAGAGCAAAAAAAGTGACTGAAGAGGCACCATCTACATCAGCGAGAATTGTAGCCGAAAAATTAAAAATATTTACGTCAAATTTGCCAAAAAATATAGTTCAAGGTTAAGGCTTGAAATGTTGTGTGAAATTATCCTCTTTCCCGGACGTTAGACTCCAAGAAATACGGTACCAAGGAAGATGCCGTAAACTCTAAACGAAAACTTCAAAAATAATTCAATAGCAAAAATACCGTTTTGAAACCAAGCAAAATAGCCCTCCGAATTTCCACATGCTCAAAATATCGCAATTTTTAGGTTCTATGCTCAAAATAGAACAATATGAACACAGAAAAAGTAGTAAACTTTATAACCTTCAAACAAAAATGGGCAACAAACAAAAAGTAAAACACGAAATTAGTAGAAACGGTCATGTGGTGAGCCGGCAAAACTATGAGAAAAATCGGCTTTAATGGCGTTTCCTTAGAAAATTATACTATAGATTATAAAATACATTAACTTTTTAATAATATGCTAACAAAATGTAACAGGTTGTAAGGCTATTAATACGATTTTTTTTATGTTCTAGGTACTTTGTCTCTATACCTGAGACACCCCAGTAAAATAAACAATAACAAACTTACCGGGGTTGTAGACCAAGGAAATGATATCCTATTTCTCTATTTCTATTTCAGCCTATTGCAGTCCACTGCTGGACGTAGGCCTCCCCCAGGAAACGCCATAAGGCACGATCTCCCGTTTTTGCCATCCAGTCGCTACCAGCCGCCTTTTTTAAGTCATCGGTCCATCTGGCCGGAGGGCGTCCAACGCTACGCTCGCTTACTCCACCTTCCGTCGGTTCTACGACAAAGTGGCCCGAAGTGGCCCACTGCCACTTCAGCTTGCTACACTTCCAGACTATGTCCGTCACTTTGGTCTTCTTTCGGATGGCCTCATTCCGGACTTTATCCATTATAGAGATACCAAGCATAGACCTTTCCATAGCTCTCTGAGTGACATGTAGCCGGTGGGCCAGTTTTACTGTCAAGTTCCACGTCTCGGCTCCGGAGTCATAATTGGTAGGACGCATTGATCGAACACCTTGGTCTTGAGGCATTGTGGCAAAGATGATTCGAGGATGTGACGCAGCTTTCCAAATGCTACCCAGCCAAGCTGCACTCTTCTAGTGTTTCAGCCTCAAAGTTGTCTCTTCCCATCTGCAAAGTTTGTCCAAGGTACACATATTTCTGGACAACTTCAAGGACTACACCTTCGACGGAGACGGGCTCGGGGATTATGTAATGATTGAACATGACCTTCGTCTTACCCAAGTTCATCCCAAGTCCAACACGTCTCGAGGCAGAGCTAAGACTAGATAGCATTTTTCGCAGGTCTTGCAGCGATTCGGCCATTATGACTATGTCGTCGGCAAAGCCGAGATGCGTGAGATTTTCGCCGTTGACGTTGATGCCCAGTCCATCCCACTCTAGCGTTTTGAAGACATCCTCCAATGCGTTGGTGAAGAGTTTTGGGGATATAACATCACCCTGTCTTACACCACGAAGCAGTTGGATGGGTCTTGTATTATGGTTTTGTACTTGAACGGACATCGTAGCCATTTGATAAAGGCTTCTAAGCACCTCCACATACCGCCAGTCGACTTGACACCGCTGCAAGGACTCCAAAACAACCCAGGTTTCGATAGAGTCGAAGGCTTTTTCGTAGTCCACAAAGCCATACACAGTGGTTGGTTGTACTCCTCTGTCTTCTGTATTACCTGCCTTACAGTACGGATCACGGTGGTTCACGGTACTGAAGCCCTTACGAAACCCGCCCTGTTCCGGTGGCTGAAAGGCGTCAAATCTTGATTCCAGATGATTCGTGACGACTCTCGAGAACAGCTTATAGACGTGGCTCAGAAGTGTGATCGGCCTATAGTTTTTGAGAAGCGTTTTGTCTCCTTTTTTGAAAAACAATGCCACTACACCTCTGCTCCACGCCTTCGGGGTTGTCCCATTGGCTATTACAGAGTTGAAAAGCCTTTTCAGCTCCTCGAGGACAGGTTTTCCACCGGCCTTAAGTAGCTCAGAGGCCACTCCGTCTTCCCCGGGAGCCTTCCCATTCTTAAGCTGTCTGAGAGCCGCCGCGATTTCGTCTATATCTACGTCCGGGAGATCTTCTGTAAAGTGGCGGGAGAGAGGAGCTCTTGGGTCTGGGGTCGCATCAGGTGGAGGCTTTTTCGCATGTGAGGCATACAGATTTCCATAGAAGTCCTCAATTTCAGCGAGAATCTCTGGAACCGATGTGACAGTTACACCATTCGAGGTAGTTAGCTTTGCCAGATGACTCCTTCCCAGTGTCTTGGTAAAAACTTTCGACCCTCGGTTTTTATCAATTCAAATAAATAAAACAAATCCAAATCAAGCTGAGGTATCAGTCCGTTTACACTAGCTTTAAGTCGTCGTAAATAGCAGATAGATCAGTCCAGAGAAAAACAAGGGGTCGTCAAAATAAGTTTATAATCAAAGTGACAAGCGCACTCAATGAACGAAGGAACATAGAAAAAAAACCGGCCAAGAGCGTGTCAGACACGCCCACAAACAGGGTTTCGTAGTCAACGTTTAAATATCAGGTTATTCAGCTTTACAAAGTTAATTTTGTTGCTGGTTTGTTTGCAGCTGTATGATTACCAACCGCAAATAGAAAATCATTTATTTTTCTGAAATCTTTTATGGTACAGTATCCGTTATAGTTTTCATGGTAACTGCAGATTGAGAAGTATATTCCACATTTTTTTCAAACTTTTAGCGTTTATACTTTATGAGTTACAGCTGGAACAAATTACGGCTCAAAAACGCCCCTTTTAAAAACAAATATCTCGAGACAGAAACATTTTAGAGACTTTGTTTTAAAAAAACCTCCCATTAGTTTTAAAAGACCTATTCAACGATACCCTACTCAAAGGTACCTCTATTGTTTAAATTTGGCTACCGTAGCTTTATGTACGTAAAATGTATTTTATTTTAGATTTAAAACCCTAAAACAGAAACATTCCACTAATAAGAAAATCGCTTACACATTTCTAACTTAACGACTTTACCTACCTACCGAATTGATAAGCTTTTAAAGATCGTGCCCAGTATTTACATCTGATATCATGTAATTATTGCATTCTCTATCTGAACATTTCAAATATCCATATCTATTAAAGTTCCGAGTCATAAAACTACCGTTGATTTCATTGATAGACTTTTATAAGCTAGCACGAATATTTTTCAATCGACCTAGAGCTTTAAAATATTTATTTTAAATTCAATCTCTATTCAAAATTTTAACCCACAAAAATGGGTTATAATTGGGTTGAAACTGGGTGATTATTGGGTTTTAACCCACTTTTGGATTTTAACCCGGGTCATTACCCATCTCTAGGCATGTCCAATGGACATTGTCCATAACTACTTATATTGGTCGAAGCGCTACGCTACCTATCGCACAACGCTGCGTCGACGATTGCGTCTATCAAACTGTTTGACATGAACCGTATTTGTATAAGGGAATAAGACGGAACTTTATATTGTCCTAACGCATGCGTTGCGTATCGCTAAAATAGCGCAACTACGGACGCTATGTGTGATTCCCGCCTAAATAAAGCACGTTACCAAATATATATACAACAAGTCAACAAAAACATCTACACTGAATATTTGAATGTTTTTGGTTGTAAGATTTGGGTCAAAATTGCATCACTTCTCGATGCTTTGTAAAAGACTACAAAAGAAGATCTGATCTAAATACATACATACATACATTCAAGATAGTTTGTTATTGTTGTGCTGAAATCATATACTTACTTATACAAGACTCCGCCCCGGTCTCTGCCAAAAAAACAATAAGTATGAGAAACTATGATTGAGTATTCTAGGTATAGGTACTATTTAAATTTTTATTACTTAAATTATTACCCCAGACTACCGACGGCTTTTAAACCCTCAGAAGGAGGATTATTTGTTCCCCTACTTACCTACCATTTTGAACCTTCTTAAGATACTGAATTTCAATTTGAATTTAATTTACTTTGAAATATACCTACACGATAATCCGTACCTTAGATGAATAATAAGTCGAGCAGGTAATTTCTCATCAAAGTTTTGTACCTACTTTTCCCGCTTTCTCCGAAAATTTTGCTTAATTTTTAATAATTTGTGTCAGTGATTGCTGCGCCTATTAAAAAGTTAAAAACTTAATCCTATCTTATAAATAATCCTCCGACAATTTAATCCCCAATCGTGAACAAACTTCCTCAATTAGCTTTAAAAAAAACGGTCGTTGACCCTGTTGTATTAATATTTTCATTTATCGCACCATCCCTTATAAATCCACAGCCCTTATAAATCCACTGATGGACATAGGCCTGCTGGACACATCATAACAATAGTGTGATACATACAAGTTCAGTGGTGTGGTGATACACCATTAACAACGTTTTTTTGAATAAAATGGAAAGATCTTTTATTCAACTTATTTTTTGAATTTTGATTTTGTCTTGTTTGGAATAACTGTATTTCAGTAAGGAATAACTGAAATGTTTTCCAAAGATATATAGGGTGAGATTTTTGGACCACCCATACAAACTTGCCGACTATGGGAAGTCCAATTTTTTTTTCTTATTTCTACCTATGTTCCTTGGGGAAAGTTGTTCCTTATCACTAGCCGGTTCTTAGTTTTCGCTATCGGTCACTTGTAAAATTTCACACTATACATACTTCTGGACAACTTCAAGGTCAACACCTTCGACGGAGTCATTGAACTGAAGCTGCTACCAATATAACGTAGATGAATAAAGATGCATGTTTTAAGTGCAGTGTGCGTGAACTAATATGTCTCGACAAGGACACATTTAACGCTCCGTTTATGTCGATACTTATATGTAAGTTATAGGTGAAGTTAATGAAGTTAGTTTAAAATGTATTTTCAATTTCAGTAGATACTATAGTCTAATTATTGATAGGCGGCCGGTCGTAAAATTAAGCCAAATCCTTTTGCAACACGATTTTGTTTTCAACAAAACGTGTTGCGCCGACCCCAAATAATTGGGAGAAGGGAAGGAAGATGATGACTTATAGTCTAATTACAATAAACACTAGGAGAGTTTAATAAGAGCCTATCCCCAATAAAATGTATTATAAGACATCAGACGTGAGACATCGCGACGCTTGAAATAGACAGATGTCATCTTACGTCTTGCGTCGCACGTCTCATGCATGTGTGAAGATAGCGCCTAAAGTCGAAACATAATCTAAGAGGTCATTAACAAAAGAGTGTAAATAAAACATAGATTTTAATTATTATTTTTTCTATAGATATTATAAAGATAATTTTTTTATTAGCGGATTTTAATTACTAAAGCATTTAATGTAACGATTTCTTGAGAAAAGCAAAATAAAAGAAATTAATTAGACTATTCAACATTTATAGCTAAAATCATTTTCGATAAGTAGGTATTTCAAATTTATTCTGCTTCAGTAAATATTTATTGAAGCCAGTGTCAAAACATTATTTTCTTTGTAGGAATTTACGAAAGTCACATTCTAATTTACAAGTCACTCTAATGTAATGATAAATAACATGAACCCCAACGAAATCGATTCCAGGGATGGCAACTGCCTTATTTTAGATTTTTTCCTAGTTTGGTCAGGGCATATTGTAAGCTTAGCCCATAATGTTCCGTGCTTCGAATGGCACGTTAATCCTTCATTTAGACGTTCGTCGTTACAAAGACCATGTCAAAGGCCTACTAGTAGTAGAAACTCAGACAATGGGATTCTTCGGGTCGTTCGTCGACTCAGTGTCCCACATGCTGAAAAAGTTCCATCCAACCTACGCCCTGCACGTGTCACACGTGTACCTAATACCGTGTTTTACGAAGCACGAGGCGTCTCCAGTTACTTTGTAAACATGGTAGACAGCAAAAGGCTTAAGCAAAGAAAAAGTTATTTCCTGTAAAGTAGTTCTAGTCTCTTTATGTTAGGAACTAGCTTTTTCCATTGTTGTTATGAAACATTTTTTACTTAGTACCTATAGATTGTCCATGAAAGTGATAGAAATATGTTTAGCTTCTTCCGCAAAAAAAGGCCAAAGAAGCTAAACATATTTCTATCACTTTCATCAAGATGGACTTCCGCAAAGTAACGCCTGATACTATTAGTTATATAAATTGTCTGTTTTGAGCCAGACTGCTCCCCTAGTAAGCTTTAAAATCACCCCAAATTTATAAAATAAAAATAATGAATCCCCTGGGTAAAGTATTTAGAATAATCAGATTAAATTTTTAATATTTATTGTTTCCGGGGAATCTGGGTTAATCTTCTCGGTCAAAAGTTCAATCACCCTTTCACGCAAAATGACGTGGCAAATCAGTTTCTATGAAGGATCAATTAACTGTTATTCAAGATCGATCTTCCTACTCGTAATTTGATCGAGTGATGATCACAGACCACGATTCAAATTAGGTACTATCGCTATAAAATCCACCTACCCATTTAAGGAATTAACCTATATACTAGTTGAACATACAAATACTTAGAAAACCAGTATACGTTAATCCCTTAAATGGGTAGGTGGATTTCCTAGCAATAGTACTTGCCTGCCATCAAATTTCAATTTCGGTATACCTACCTTACCTTACCTTATACTGAAATTCCAAATTACTTCAGCTTGTGAAGATAATCGTGGGGAGTCTTAATTCGGCGTGCAACGAAAAAGTTTAAAGAATTTAAATTGAATGGCAATCGCAGATTTTTCCTGCTTGAAAAATACGTAGTATAATATAATAACGCAAATAACAAGACGACAATAAGCAAATTGATTTCATGGATGACTGCTTCCCGTCTTCCGGAACGCAGGTGGAATTTGAATTTACAACGAATAAAGAAAAATACGGGTCCATATTTCTGTGAATAGGTCCTTTGTCATGAAGTCACCAAGTCGTAATGCAAAATAATATAGGTCGCTAGTCTCGACAAAACGTGATCCATAATGGTAGGTGAATGAACGAAGTACTGTGGCGAAGGGTCCAAACATGCCGATTCTCTTGGGCTTCTCTTTCAGATAATCACAAATTTCATACATACCTACTCTCATATCAACCTATCAAAGGGTGTAACTACTCGAGGTTACTTGCGAGGTTTTTAGTGGCGAAGCTTCGACCTTTTTTTATTTTATAAATAATGGGTAAGCATTTGTCCGCAATCTCACCTGATGTTAAGTGACGATGCAGACGATGATGGAACATGCTCGCCCAGATAATGCCTATTCACTCTCGTCTTGAAAAGGCCCAGGTTATAACGTTCCGGAAACAGATCCGCAGGCAGGGAGTTCCACTCCTTAGCAGTTCGCATTAAAAATGTAGAAGCGAAGCGCTTTGTGCGAATTTGCGGGATGTCTACGATATAAGGGTGGAATCCCAACCGGCGTCTCGTGCACCGGAGATGGAATGGTGACGGAGGTATCAGGTCATGGAGAGACTGTGCACACTCCCGAAGTGTATCCTGTAGAATACCGACAAGCAAGCTACTTTGCGACGGTGTTCGAGGCTCTGTAACTTTGCGTCAATTAGTGCCCTATCAGCGATGAGTTTCTTGGCGCGCTTCTCAATCGAGTCCAGGGCTGCCAGCTGGTATTTGGCAGACCCGTCCCACAGGTGACAGCAATACTCCATGATATTCATGACCTTCATGATATTGAGTTACATAAACAGCTTTTAATAGTTATAGTTTTTAGTACTAAATATATGCAAGTCACCACTTAACATCACACTATTAACATATATACCAAAGTATTTTCATTCAGACCCTCGTTCATAAACTTTAAAACAGTCTTTGAGGTGAGTTTACATCAAACTAAACCGGATATAAAATGGAAAGCCCAAACAAATGCTGCAACATCAAACACTCGGCATTTATGGTACGTTACCTCGAACGTACTTTAGGTATATCGATTGAAAGTAAGCGTACTATATTATATTTGACACTATTTATACGGCATGGACGCAGGTGAGTTACGACACTGAACAATTCAAAACACACTTCATAGCATTTTTCTTTGGTTTATCAAATAACCTACATCGACAAAGTATCTGATTTTACTACTCAGGCACTTCTTCATGTCGAAGCGTATCAACCGAATGTATCTCTGGCATTGATAATGTTTCTTTTGTAAAAGTCACATTATGCGAGATATGCAATCGGCTGCCCATGCTGCCCAAATTTCTGTATTCTCTTTTATCTGGATGCTTGCTGTCTTTGTGAGGCATGGCGTATCGCAACTTCTCCCAGAACCAAGGATCGCTGCATTCCAAATACGTGTTCAGCTCCAAGTAGCCTTGAAGTTCAGGCGACAGCTTTTCTGAGAGAACGTCGTCTAGTACAAGAACCAGCAACCGCTTGCGGCCGTCAGCCGCAGCGCCGGCGTTGGCGTGGCGGAACTCCAGCACGCCCCAGCACGAGTTGATAAAATTCTTCGACAACACAATGATAGTTCTCTTTGAGCGACGAACCGATTGCATGATCTGTGCCGGAATCCACTCGCCGACGGACCAGTCACGATAATGTACGCAAATTCTGTAGTTATTCGGCTCGCCTTCTAACATGGGCAGCAGTTTTTCCATTACGTATTGGTCGTCGCCGTGTGCGAACGAGAGGAAGGCGTCGTAAGGGCGGTCTTCGTCGAGGTCCTTCTCTCGCAAGCAGGAGAGGCAGCAGCCGTGCGCGTACAGGACCATGCGGAGGGAGATCCAGTAGTGGCGGATCAGGAGAGCTGCTACCAGCAGTAACACAGCTATCAAACTAGTCGCAGCTGATACAGTTACCAGCCTCGGGCGGCAGAGGTCAGTAGCTGATACCTGGCGCAAGAGTTCTCCGCTGCCAGCACATGTGAGGTTGTCGAAATCCATGACCTGAAAGGTAAGATGACACTGGTGTAAAGGTCGACGAGATATCGAATCATTCCAAGAGACGCATACTTTCTTTTCTTACCAGGGATTGGTTGACATGCAGCGCATCGAGGAAAGGCTGGTTGTCACAGTCGCACACTATGGGGTTCCCCGTGAGCCAGACACGTCGCCCCTTGTTTCCGAAGAGACGCATCGACTGCTCGCCATCCAACCGGGATATGCTGTTGTTGCGGAGGTCCAGCCACTGATGAATTAAAAGCATATGATTTTTAAGCGCAGTTGTGGAATTTTTATAACCAAAATGTTGAAGTGTTCCTCAAGCAAAATATTGATAGGTGCGGACTCTCCCGCTTAATCCATAATTTAAGGATTCGTTTATTTTCAATCCGTCACATTTTACAGCAATATACTTGTTACTTTTTAGATGCAGCAACATTTATTGAATCGTACAACATAGTTTATGTCCGGCTTATCCGTATCAGTAACAAGAAAACAGAAACCTTAAAAACAGAAATGAGTTTGCGAGAGAGAGTGTTCCTGCTATGCTATATATCCCTATAAATCTCATATCGCTTTCTCGCATATCCCAATAAAGTACTTTGACGGGCTTTGAATGGACATAAAAGATTTACCGAAATGATTCTATTACTATTTTTATTGGTCATCAGGATTTCGCAAAAACCGTGTATTTTTTGTAACAAGGATAATATCGAAAAGAATTCCAAATAGCTTGAAAATATTTATGTTTATTTATAATAAATAACTGAAGGATTTGAAGTACGCCCACTAGAGATGAAAATTACCTTGAAACTTTCCTTTTCTGAGGTAAGTTTCCTGAAAGTTACCTGAAAGTTTCCTGGCGAGGAAGTTTTCAAAACTGATTATTTACCTTAAGAAAACAGTTGTTATATTAATTATTAACTTAATATTGCATATATTTTTTCTGGTATCTACAGTTTTGATGGAACATGGAACATAATAAGTCCGTTTTTTTGTTTTTTAATCGAAAATAGGAGGTAAACAAGTAAGGAAGGAAGTTTAAAACAACTATAGGGTGATTTTTACTAGGGACCGATAGCGAAATCTCGGAACCGGCTGGTGATAAGGAACAACTTTCCCCAAGGAACAAAGGCCGAAATATGACAAAAAAATTTGGCCTCCCATAGTAACTCAAATCAGCTGATCGACAATTTTGTATGATAGGACAATTTTTTTTTTCGTTTTTCGACCTATGTTCCTTGGGGAAAGTTGTTCCTTATCACCAGCCGGTTCTGAGTTTTCGCTATCGGTCACTAGTAAAATATCACCCAATATATATGATAAACAATTTCTTTACATAATCATATGAAAAAGTGTACGAGATCAATTAGATATAGAGTTAAGTACAACTCTCTTTTCGTGTGGGACACCGAGTCATTCAACGACCCGATGAACCCTGGTGTCAGAGTTTTTCAACCGCCTACTACAAGTATCAGGCCTCTGACATGGTTGTGTAACGACCGCCATCATAGACAGCAACCGGGACCGACACGACGGCTTAACGTGCCCAACCGAAGCAGAGAACCATCTTACTTGCGGACAATCAGGTGATTCAGCCGTCCTAACCAGACTGGGAACAAATTCACAAAGTGATAAATATCAACTTTTTGAGTGACCCCACCGGGAATTGAACCCGGAACCTTTGCGTGGCAGGCAGGCATACTAACCACTGCGCCACATCGGCTGTCAAGTACAACTGAGAGCACGTTAAACTTATACTTTGAACTTTATTTTGTTTTTATATGTGAGCGATACGAATCATTTTCACGTTGTAACTGTAAAGTTTGCTCTGCTTCTCGCGTCGAAACCTATCTACCTACGGGCCTGAGCACACTTTGAAATGGTGTTAAGAATCAAATTAAAATGCACGGTTTTCTTAAAAATCTGCTTAAATCCAATTAACATGCTTGTCATGTGAAACTAAAATATTTAATTTTCTAACAAAATAACTATTGTTATAACTTATAAGTGTAATAAAAAAAGAGCGCGGCATCCCACGGGATTGCAATCCCTAAACATAGATGGCGTTATCTAAGGATATGTCTCAAAGTACATTGATCTGAACATAGATGGCATTATCTGAGGATTTGAAAAAAGAAACAACGACCTAACTTAAAGAAAAAATAAATTTTGACGTAATGAATAACATACAAAATACAAATTTTTAACCTTATTTTCATTTAAACATACTTATTATCACTAATGTTTTACGTTGAAAAGACATTTTTGAAAACTTCCTCGCGAGGAAACTTTCAAGTAACTTTCGGGTAAATTACCTGAAAATTACCTCGAAACTTTCAATGTTTCGGAAACTTTCAGAAATTTTCATCTCTAATCGCCCACGCATTTTCAACGACAAAATAACATCTCAATTAAATCTAAAACCAACGCAAAAATTGTTTCAAAGATAATGATAAGTGATATTAAACTGCGTAGGCTATCAAAATCCATCAAAATTCCGATTAAGTATTTAAGATTAAAATGGTTCCGTAAAAATAATTTGAAATACCTAAGTCGTAACAAAGTAGAGGTACTGGAAAGTGTTTCTAAAAATAACGAATTCGAGCTTCAATTACTAATGGTTTCCATTTATATTGAACAGATGTTGTAAAAGGACACGTTAATTAAGCCGTCTTCGGACCCGGTTGCTGCCTATGATTTTATAACTAGACGGAGCTATTTACACAACCATTTGGCTTACTAGTAGTAGTAGTAGCCGATTTAAAACCTTTGAAGGGTTCACCGGGTCGATCATTGAATCAGTGTCCTATATGGAAAAATCTCAATATACCTGATAGTTTACCTCCAAAGAATCAGGCAAGTAGGCTTTGTCCAACAAGGTGATCAGGTTGCCTGACGCGTTGAAGCCTCGGAACCCTCGCGGCTGCGGCCAGTGGAACTGCTTGTCATTCCGGCTGCAGTCCACAACGGTCGTGTAGTTCAGTCCTCTGCTCATCCGGCGGACGCACCCGTTGACCGTCGCCTTCCTGCAGCTGAGGTTCTCAGCAGGCTCTTCGAGGAACGAGCCTCCGTGGTGGAGGAAGTGGGGTTTTAAAACCTTTGACACCTGGGTTCGCCGGGTCTATTGTTGAACCGGTGTACCACACGGAAAAAAACCACAAAAATCCCGATAATTTACCTCCAATGAGTCGGGCAAGTACGCTTTGTCAAACGAGATGATCAGGTTGCCTGACGCGTTGAAGCCTCGGAACTCTCGCGGCTGAGGCCAGTGGAACCGCTTGTCATTCCGGCTGCAGTCCACAACGGTCGTGTAGTTCAGTCCTCTGCTCATCCGGCGGACGCATCCATTGACAGTCGCCTTCCTGCAGCTGAGGTTCTCAGCAGGCTC
Source organism: Phthorimaea operculella (assembly GCA_024500475.1). NCBI lineage: Eukaryota > Metazoa > Arthropoda > Insecta > Lepidoptera > Gelechiidae > Phthorimaea > Phthorimaea operculella. The sequence continues at coordinate 480,022 of JANFCV010000136.1, read as the reverse complement.
CTCGAGGCAGGAACCTCCGTGGTGGCATTTGAGGTTAGGCACGGAGAGGAAGGGGGGGTATAAAACCTTTGACACCAGGGTTCGCCGGGTCCATCGTTGAATCGGTGTCCCATACTGAAAAAACTTGAAAATCTTGGTAATTTACCTCCAAAGAATCAGGCAAGTAGGCTTTGTCCAACGAGGTGATCAGGTTGCCCGACGCGTTGAAGCCTCGGAACCCTCGTGGCTGTGGCCAGTGGAACTGCTTGTCATTCCGGCTGCAGTCCACAACGGTCGTGTAGTTCAGTCCTCTGCTCATCCGGCGGACGCATCCATTGACAGTCGCCTTCCTGCAGCTGAGGTTCTCAGCAGGCTCCTCGAGGCAGGAACCTCCGTGGTGGCATTTGAGGTTAGGCACGGAGAGGAAGGGGGGGTATAAAACCTTTGACACCAGGGTTCGCCGGGTCCATCGTTGAATCGGTGTCCCATACTGAAAAAACTTGAAAATCTTGGTAATTTACCTCCAAAGAATCAGGCAAGTAGGCTTTGTCCAACGAGGTGATCAGGTTGCCCGACGCGTTGAAGCCTCGGAACCCTCGCGGCTGTGGCCAGTGGAACTGCTTGTCATTCCGGCTGCAGTCCACAACGGTCGTGTAGTTCAGTCCTCTGCTCATCCGGCGGACGCACCCGTTGACCGTCGCCTTCCTGCAGCTGAGGTTCTCAGCAGGCTCTTCGAGGAACGAGCCTCCGTGGTGGCACTTCAGGTTGGGCATGGAGAGGAAGTGAGGGTACAAGCGGAGGGCGCGCTGCAGGATGAGGTTGTTGCAATCGCAGTCGACGGAATCCACGCGCACGACGAGCTTGTAGCCTTTGTTGGTGAGCCAGAATCTGGAACGAGGCTGGACAACAGAGATGTATTAAAAAATTGTTCACGAAGAATTGAGAACCCCCTCTTTGGGGTTTTCGTTGGTTATTAAACAAAAACTCAATTGCGGTGATTTCAAAATTATATTTCCACCATTTTGAGTTTATAAAAGTTTAATATAACCAATGTTACTCGCGTTGAGGAGACAAATCTAACCTAATAATTATGTTAAGATTCACCGAGCGGTTTGTGCAGTAGCCCACGAAACATAAATTTCTTGTCCAAATACATACATACATACTCTCGAAAAACATAACCCTCCTTCTGAGGCAGTCGGGTAAAGATATAGTGATGAAAACAAAAGAAAAACACACCGTTAGGTATAATGGAGATAAATGCCTCATAATTTTAAAACAGTGATCAATCATATTAAAGTAGACTCAAGTACACGTTATCGACTAAAACTAACTTAAAATAGCACTGGCACTTACCATTAAAATAATTTAAAAAGTGTCTAAAGTGATCTATGAATGCCATTTCACATTTTTGCAAAGTCAATGTTCTTTGCGAGTTGTTTGCACAGTTAAATGAATTTTGAGTCGACCATTAATTTAATAGTGACACTTTCAAAAATGGTTTGACGTATAAGTACATCTGTAAACCTATTGTTCTGATCTGGACCGTCTGTGACACTCTGACCCTACACTTAACAACAGTTGGGGATTCATATCTGAGTTATTTTATGTAACTTACAATATGTTCGAATCTCTCAAAATAATCTGGGCCGATGCTAACATATTTGACAGGTACTCCTCTTACGTCCACCTCCAGTTGTTCAGCTTGTGTGCTTGGGAAGCTGTGCAACTGAAAATGGAAATAAATAACATAATTAATAACATGCAAAGCAGGGACAAAAGGGAAAAAGAGAAAAGCTACCGCAACCCAGAACCTCCATTATAGAGGTATTTTTCATAAGGTAGAGACGCGAGTTACGGCAAAGAAAAACAATTAGAAAAAACGCCATTTTGAATGCGATAGGTACTTAAGATTTATTTATTACATCATATCCCTTTGACAAAAACAAATCCAGTTTCAGAGTGTACTTTGTAGGTTTTTCAATAAGAAATAAGAAAAAATATCTTTGATTCAAAGATAAAATATATTAAAAAATCTCTTTGATGTTGAAAAACAGCTCTCGTACATTTATATTTTCTACAATTTAGAATCCTTTTTCTGATTAAGAATGAAATGTTCAAGAGAAGGTATCTTTTTAATGTTACCATAACCATAACAGCCACAATAGTCCACTGCTGGATATGTGCCTCTATCGGGGGGGTATTGCTATTGGCAGGCGGATTGGCGAGCGCAGTGCAAGATGTTGAATTGACAGGGAACGCTGCTTGCTGCCCATTCCCTGGATGATTATCCCTTTACGACACCCACGGGTAGAATTGGACGGATGCTATTCTATTAAAGATTTATTACTAAGTTGACGTGTACCGGAGTGACAAAATATTGCAACCAGCGTAACTTGGCCTTAGGCTGGTCATGACACCATGATTAGTAGATGGACTTTACACAAGTATCTACCTATTGTTTTGAAGCTTAGTTAGGTGTCCGTACAAATGTAAAAGAAGAGATACCTAGTGTTGATTAATACATCATCATCATCATCTTCCTGCCCTTATCCCAATTACTTACTTGGGGTCGACGCAACACGTTTCGTTGAACACAAAATCGTGTTGCAAAGGATTTGGCTTAATTTTACGACCGGCCGCCTACCAGACGTCAACCCTCCTTGGGAATGCTTTTGTGATGGATTAACCGCCACCATATGGTTGGCCTGGCTGTTTGGGTCGGGTTCATCCCTCGGTCGTCTCTTACGAGCCCCACGGGAAGAGAGGGGGTGGTGCTATTCCACTCTGCCGGCACCACACGACATAGAAGAATAGATACCTAGTGTTGATTATTAAATATCCTTACCCTTAAAAGCTCCCACTTATGCCTTGGATAATAATTCTTCATATTGATATAAGTCAAGTTTGTGAAGCGGCTATGCATAAATACTTCTTCAAAGGCCAATTTGATGTTCAAATACAACCTTGTCAGCGACGTTAATTTTGCTGAAACATGAAAAATATATACAGGGTGTAAGGGACAGCTCTCTGAATACTGGGTGCATTGATTCAAACCGTGAAACTAAACAATTCCCCATAAATATAGAAGAAGAAAAAAAATTTACCTACTTCCCATAGTAAATACAGTCAGCTGACTGTGATTTTGTATGGGAAGGCAAATTTTTTTTGCGTCTACTGAAATATTTTCTAATGTTTGTTTAGTTTCACGGTTTGAATCAATGCACCCAGTATTCGGAGAGCTGTCCCTTACACTCTGTATTTTATTTAATGCCACACCCTAATTGCCGGAATCGGGACACAAAGAGAGGATTTTTGCGTAATTTCAAATTCCCAACCGATGTCACTAAAAAGGCATTAAAGATGAAAGCTGATCATATGAACACAAAGGCTGTGGTTTGGAAATACAGACACACACAAATTAGAGATGGGAGATACAAATTAGAGAGACAGTGCGCGGAGCGATACAGTTTCATTTTGTTTTGCTTCCAGACACGTCGCCGATAACATACCTAGCTAGATGCACAAATTAGAGAATACGACGCGCGACGAATTAGAGAATCTCAGAGGAACTCAAGGTAACTAAGAACGTCATATTTCTTGGACATAAATTAAGCTCAGAATCTTAGATAATGTTGATATTCTTGAGATTTTAGACAATAGCCACCCTGGCTATGTAACAAGTGACAATCGCGAAAATCTTAAATAGGGTCGAGTGAACTTTCTGTAAACTCTCTACCTTATTTTGTGCTAAATGTATGTTTTATGAATACTTTCACATTCGTCGCAAAGCTTGCGGCGGCAGAGGAGCTGTTAGTGGATCAATGCAATGTCATTACAACAATGTATTTATTTTCGAGATTATTATAATAAAATGTACTCACTCAATGCCTCCCTCAGGGGAAAAGAATCTCGCCAGCTAAACAGCCCCGTGCCGTTGATATTAAGTTCCCGAAGAGATGGAGTCCTTGACAGCACCAAGGGCATGTTATTAACGATGTAGTAGTTATTTGACAAGTCCAGAACCTCCAGATTTGGCAGTGTCGGGAAATGAGAACTAAAAATAAAATACATTAAAAACAGAGATAAATAGGTGGTAGAAAAATAACCTACTTCAGTTATACCAAAGTATCTTCCAACTTAAGAGCGTCAGGTTGAGAATCTTCTAAATTTGGGTAATATAAGAACCAGGTCAGAGACTCGAGTCGATTTAAGCACCTACTTATAACTCCTCCACATTTCGCACAAATATATTTTTATCTTACACTTTATTTTAGTAGCGCCTCAATTTTTTATAAGGAATATGAAAAGATTTTTTTTTTTTTTTTTTTTTATTTATGATGGGCTTACTCTTGACCCCAATCTTACCCTAGAGCAGAGATGGGATCTACGGTGGAGCGAGCTTGCCCAGAAGATGCCTATTCACTCTAGACTTAAAGAGATTCAGGTTATATGCACTCGGAAATACAGACGCAGGCAGGGAATTCCATTCTTTAGCCGTGCGCATAATGAAAGATGATTTGAAGCGCTTAGTGCGTAATGTGGGTATATCAACTAAGAACGGATGGTAGCCGGCCGTGCGTCTGGATGTCCGATGGAAGAAAGGAGACGGTGGTATGAGCTCATGCAGCTCACGCGCACACTCTCCGAAGTACAATCTGTAGAAGACCGATAGGCAAGCAACCTTGCGGCGGTGAGCCAGGCTGTGAAGCTTGGTCGCCACCAGTTTTTTATCGCCTATTAATCTCTTGGCTCTGCGTTCCACCGAATCCAGTGCAGCAAGTTGGTATTTAGCCGAGCCATCCCAAAGGTGACAGCAGTACTCCATGCAAGATCGGACTTGAGCTTTATAAAGAGTTAGAAGCTGTTCAGGCGTGAAGTACCGCTTGACTTTATTCAGGACGCCCAACTTTCTAGCTGCAATTTGAGCCTTGGACTCGATGGTGGTGCCGAAGTTGAGGTCAGAGGACAACTCCATGCCAAGGAGTTGAAGAGTGTTGGTCACTGGAACAGATGTACCCCGAAAAGTAGGAGAAAAGGTGAAAGGACTCCTTTTGCGGAGAAAAGACACGCCTGCGTTTTTGAAGCATTGAAGCTGACGAGATTGTCTTCGCCCCACTGGGAGACGTTACTTAACGTCAGGCTCGTACGCTCAATCATAGCCTTTCTCAATCTTTGGATTTCATCACCACTGGCTCCTGCGCCGGACAGATATTTCTCGGTGACAGTACTGTCATCTGCGTACCCAACAATTCCTGAAGATAGAAGGTCATTGATGTGCAGCAGGAAAAGCGTCGCGAGAGTACAGACCCTGAGGAACTCCGGCGTCAATAGCCTTGAGGTCAGAGGAGCAGCCGTCTATGACCACTCGGATCGACCGTTCGCTCAGGAAGTCAGCCACCCAGCTACAGAAGCCAGTGGGTATGCCGTACGCTGGAAGCTTGCTCAACAGACTCGCATGCCACACCCTATCGAAGGCCTTTGAAATGTCCAGCGACACTGCTATTGCTTCGCCGTGGTTTTCAATGGCCTCGCCCCAGCAATGCGTTACGTACACTAGAAGATCTCCGTGGAACGCCCTCGGCGGAAGCCATATTGACAATCACTGAGAAGATCATTGTCTTCGAGGTACGAAAGCAGTTTGCAGTTCAGAACTCTTTCCATAACCTTACAGAGTACGGAAGTGATGGCGATCGGTCGATAGTTGCTAGGGTCGGCACGGCTACCCTTCTTGGGCACAGGTTGCACATTGGCAAGCTTCCAAGATTTTGGTACAATTTTGACACGAGAGAGGCGGTACAAGCGTGTCAGTACAGGAGACAACTCAGGCGCACAATACCTCAACAATCTTGCTGGTATGCCATCAGGACCACTGGCCTTGTTCACGTCCAGACTGCGAAGGGCTCTACGGACCTCTTTATTGTGCACTGTGATCTCAGACATCAAAGAATCACAGTGAGGTAAGGTGGGTGGATATTTCGAGCCAGCGTCTATACGAGTGTTGCTCGCAAACAGATCGGCAAATAAATTTGCTTTCTCTGCCGCGGTGTGGGCAAGCGACCCATCAGGTTTCTGCATTGGAGGTAGTGAGGGACGGCAGAAGTTGGATTCGACTGATTTCGAAAGGACCAGAACTGCTTACTACCCGGTGGGTGTGATGCAAGCTTTGCCCCAATACGGCTAATATGGTCGAACCTAGCTTTTCGTAGCACCCGTTTGCAATACCTGGCGGCGGCATTATATGCTCTCTTCTTTGCTCGCACTCTTCTCGCTCGCACTTTTCGATCACGAGCTTTTACCCAAGCTTGGTAAGCGGACTGTTTACGAGCCTCAGCTCGAGCACAGTCCGCATTGAACCAAGGTTGGGCTTTATAACCGAGCGGGATATCGGAGAAAGGAATGAAATATTCCATTCCCTGCCGGATTACAGCTGTGATCGCATCAGCGACGTATGAGGGTCTTCCGAAGAGAAACACATTTGCCGCCACGGGTATGAAGCAAAGAAAGCACGCATCTCGTCCCAGTCTGCTGACTCGTATCGCCATACTCTCCTCGTGCCCCTAGGGTGTAATCCGGAGGAGAGCAGATGGACACGGATTTCACCACACAGTGGTCGGATGATCCCAGCGGAGCCGAGACCGAAACCGAATGTCTGTGCGGATCAGTTGTCAGCAGAAGGTCCAGGCAATTGGGTGTGTGGTCTGTGATATCTGGTATTCGCGTCGCTTGTTCCACCAGCTGGGTGAGATCTAGCGCCAATGCTAGTTTACGCGCCTCTCGCCCAGCATGGTCAGTTTTCTGGTATGGGAACAGCCACTCTTTATGGTGAGCATTGAAGTCCCCCAGAAAAACAAGCTCTGCTGTTGGATATCGCTGAATTGCTGTATCTGCCGTCTCAGAGAGGTACTCCATGAGTCTAGTCGTCTCCTGATCTCCGCTGTGCGAACGATAAACACTGGCGTAGAGAGTTTCTCTACTCCAGTGTCAACCAAAAGCCACAGCACGGGAAACCCTGAATTCTCAAAGCCACGGAGACGCTTACAGCAAACGTCATCGCGAACATACACACAGACCCCTGCACGCTTCTTAAACTTGTGCTCAAGAGTGTAACCAGGGTAGTTGAGGTATGCCACGTCCAACGGTGTTGCTATCTGCGTCTCCGTTAAGAAGAATAAGTGCGGCTTCTCGGTCTCCAGGTGGTGATGGACCGGGTCTAGGTTTGTGTGTAGACCTCGGATGTTCGTGAGGTGCACTTTGAGTGGGAGGAAGTGTTGCCGTTGGTCAAACTTTTTCTTCTTTTTTAGCTTTTTCATGTTTTTAAAAGAGTTTTTGTGGGGGAAAGAAAAGATAGTCGAGGCGCTGCTTAGAAACCCTACTCGTACCTTTCGGTTCAACTGATCAGAGAGGAACTCGCTTGGAGACTGCGGGGACGCCCGAGCCCCCCCGATAACACTCCACCGGGTCCTCCCATCCAGCCGCCAACTGGCACGGTGGAGTATACCGGGATTTTTCACAGTTGGCGGGGCAGCCTTTGCGCGTGGCTAGCGCGCAAGTCGGGCCCCCTACTGACTGCGGTCGGCCAACGGCTGAGACCGTGCCTCGGATCCCGCTACCCTCCAAAACGAGTTACCGGATACAGCATCACCTAAAGACAAAGACCGGTTCCGGCAGCGCAGCTGACTACATTGCTACCCCCCAATGGCACTGGCAGTCCCGCACACCGACGGAACACAGCAAGGCTGTTTGGCGCCGGACTCCGGCGGGATGGTGGTCGCGAGCCAGGCGGCCCCTTTCATGGCCTACCACCGCTTTTGGGATCTTCAGCCGCCAACACGTATTGTGAGGACGTTGCCCGGGGTGGACCGCTAGGAGGTAGACCCCACCCACCCCAAAAATACAGATAGCTCACTCAGTAATAGCGACGATTTTGACGCTTACTGTCGAAAACTGGAAAAAAACGGAATCTCAGGGGAAGTCAAGGTAACTAAGAAGGTGGTTGATACGAACGTCATATTTATTGGATTTAGAATTGGCTCAGAATCATATGACGCTCTTTTTCATCTTTGTCATTTGTGATCAAACCGTTTCGTATTCGTAAGAAAATAAGGTGAGAATCGAACAAACGACGCACAAAGGGACGTTAACGTGTATTTTTTGTCTTATAATATTTCGAAATTTTCCGAATAATTGTGAGAAAAAAATCTGTTTATACTTATACTTACATGGTTTTATCATCTAAGTTGTTGGTACTAAAACATATTTCCCTAAAGTTTTGTGACTGCATCAGATTCAGCGGCAGTTCTACAATAGAACAATTAGTTATTGAAAGAATCTCTAAGTTAGCCACAGAGTTTGCATTCATGCTTTCTGTTAACTGATGTACTGTATCAAGACCCATTGATTTCAAACGTATTACTTGAAGCTGTGTACAGTTTTCCGGCCATACTGGGATTTGTTCTTCATTTAGACCTTCTATGATGAGCTGTTTTTGGTGCTGACAGTTGTCCCATGATTTCAAAGGAGAATACTTTAATGTTAGAGACTCTAGTTGCATTGTCTTTGGCAGTACTGGTACTTCTATATATCCGAAAACCAGCTCTCGAAGTTTTATTAAAGATGCAAAGAATTCTTCAGAGACGTAAAAATTTGTAACATTGCTAATTTCTAATGTTTTAATTGGCAAATCCGCTGTATAGTCTTTCCGGAATGGTGTTTGCATATACGTATTAACAAACTGCAACTTTTCTAGTTTCGTATAGTCCATCTGATAGCTTTCTAGCAGCTTGGTTATCTGTGTATTTGGTATTCTACAGTTCTCTATGTAAAGTTCGTTGGGTTTTTGGTTTCGTGGTAGTATTAGCGGAGTGTCTGGCACAATGCATCTCACTCGCAGCTGTTTACGTAGTTCCTCTATCAGCCATCCTGTGAAGAATGTGGAAATACCTATTTAATTTATGTTTGTTTAGATATAAGATACTTTATTTGCTTAAAACATTTGTAAACAAGGTCGTAACAGGTTATATTATAGGTACATTAATGTCTTGCTAACTTCTGATTAGCATGCAAATCTTCAATACCTACATGACAGTTCAAATAGGCTCTAACAAAATTATCAGGCCAAAAAATATAAAAGATCGTACGTGTAGGTTATATGATGTGATGGAGAAAATCGTCACGTTAAAAGGAAAAGCGTGATAGATAATGTTGTGTGGTATAATTTTTGTGAGAGCTAAAAGAGATCCTTGAGACACAAGTGTTTTCGTTTGAATATAAGGAAAAACACACTTACGTACAATAATATATTCCAGATACTGGCACATATTTATATACTTACTAGAAGAAGTATTACTAAGCATTTTCCTGTTAATGTATACCTATCCAGTTATTAATTTTTTATAATATTGAGAAATAAAGTTTTCGTAGGAAAAAATGTTAAGTTTCGTCAACAAAGGATGTAAACAAATCAACTGCATATATTTCAAGGGGTGACTAGATCATAAAACTGAACAACTTTCCCCAAGAAACATAGGTCAAAATATGAAGAAAAAAACATATATGATGTGTGCAATGAATGAACTTACCATACTCAGTTGTAGTTTTAACTGTTCCAAATTCAAAAACCACAGGATATACTTTTTTAACGACAGAATTTACAATACTTTGTTGAGCACTCAAACATAATATCCATAATAGTAAGGTTCCTTGCGTACTCATTTTGTGTTTTTATGTTTCATCATGATATAACTTCACAATGCTTCACAACACCAGTATTTGTCATTACTCATTACGATGTTTACGAAATTAATTATAGTATAATTATAGTATAAAGTTTCTTTTCTAGAACCCTAAACTTTCTTGTCTATACAAAACTTATTGAGTATTATTAAAATCCTAAAAAAACAAGATCCACTTTAATTTAATCTAATGTAGGTATCAATCTAGTTTATTTCAAGTTGCGTTTTAATTAGTTTTGTTTTATTTTGTTTGATTTGGTATTTATTTGTTTTGGACTTTCGCGCTTTGTACACATTTTCATTTTGATGGAAGTACTTAGTAGGTAAACATGCGGACATTTACCTTTTCCCGACGTCATTATTTATTACCAAATAATTGATGTATCGGCCCGACAGTCAATTTTAATTTACTTTTTTACGTAAAACCACGCGCGATTTCAACGCGCAAAACGGTGCGCGCTATAGGAAGGTCAGCGCCTTACTTACGCGCATATTCTTGTTATAGACTGGTTTACATATTGGGAATACCCTTAGGAAATTACATTACTCACTATACCAGTTATTATCACAGAATATGTAGGTATATTATATCAGTGATCAGCTGTTCAGCAGGCTATTTGTGTACAATTTACTATGTGTAAGTGCATGAGGTAGGTACCAGTGGTTACGTCTTTACATCTATATCTTTACATAAATTATTTAGTACTTTATAATCAAACATACTACTACCTCTTAGTAGCTCTAAAACATATGCATATGCACATAATTTTCACTATGGTGATACACAGTCTTCTGAATGATTTTCAAACTTTTGACATCATCATCTTCCTGTCCTTATCCCAATTACTTGGGGTCGAAGCAACACGTTTTGTTTGAACAGAAAATCATGTTGCAAAAGGATTTGGCTATGTTTTATGACCGGCCGCCTGCCTGACGTCAACCCTCTTTGGCAATGCTATTGTAGGTGGTATCACCGCCACCATGCGGTTGACCATGTCGACAGATGTTCAGTTGAGGTGAAAACTCTACATAGTTTTTTACGTAACACCCTGAGTGGACTAGGGGTGGCAGTATTCTTAGCCGCTACCACACGGCAGTTTCTCAAACTTTTTGTAAATGATAGAAATATATTTAGCTTCTTCCGCACCTATGACGGTAGGTTATGCTGCTGAGTGAACCACACGTACGACCGCAACCTAATGCAAATGTAAGATGGACTTCCGCAAAGTTACGCCTGATACTATTAGTTTCTCAAACTTTTGACAGACGTAGTGTAAATGGCTATTTTTACAGCTTACCACCCCGCAAGGAATTTAAACGTGATGTGTGTATGTATATATAAGTACCCTGGGTTATTTTTAGACTCGGTGTTCCACACGATTCGAAATTGACTAACAAAAATGGCTTCAAAAGTGTGAATATCTAAAAATAAAAGTACCATACGTACCAAGCACCGCTAATGTAAAATGGGTTAATTAAATAGAATACTTACCCATTCTGCAATTTCGTAAATCTTTCATCTCTGATCAAAGAGTTTAAATATAACGAGACCTCAAAGTATGATAATAAGCAAGCTATAGAGTGCGCCTAAAAAGTTAGAACGGTTGGCCGTAGTCAGAACACAACTTCTCTGTCCATCAGTAGCAAAACGCCAGTGACAACACTATTGAACCACTATTATTTGTCAAAGTATAGAGCCTGGCATACCTATGATTTTGAAACAAAAAAAAATTAATTCATGGCCAGAGTTGAAACAAACCACAATTGATTAGGCATAAAAATACAAATCAAAAGTGTCCTTTGGTAAAAAATCATAAAGCGTATATAGTTGCGGAGATAAATATGGTTTGAAAATTCAACATTTTTATTTACTTTTATGCATATATTTCATTACAACAATACTAATTGAATAATAAGAAAGTAAAAAGTTCAATATACAATAAAAAAAACAGTTTCAATACCGTACCTATATCTCCGAAACTATACGCTTTACGACTTTTTATTTCAGACATTTTTGGTTTGTATTTTTATGCTTAATCAATTGCGATATGTTTCAACTCTGGCCATGAAAAAGAGTTTTTTTCATGCCATATTTCTATGCCAACCATGTTGTCTGTATATAGAGGCCAACTGATTACGTTTTGACAGCACGGCGCGGGGCGTTATGAGCACTCTATAGCTTGCTCTAACTTTAATACTATAAGCCTATGTATACTCTAAGAACGAGACCCATTCCACTCTCTCAGCAACAAGATTAGATCAATTAATCGCGCAATATGCGTACTTTTTGACCTATTTTTGTATTGTATTTAATATGGTGGAAAATAAAATCCCTTTTGTCGAACGAAATAAATGAATACGTCCTTTTTAGGGCATGGAATCGCGCCATTTTATATTTAACTCTGTCGCTAGCTGTTTTTCGCGACGAAAATATTAGGTGGATTTAAAAAGTTCGACTAAAATGAACTTGATAAAAAATTAAAAACATATTCAGTATATCTGTCGCAGTATGATGGCAGAATCAGGTTTAAAAACCTAGGTTTTTGGCCAAATGCCGGCATATGGCAAAATCGTAGACTTCGTTCGGCAATCGTCCTAAACTGATCCAGGTTTTTGGCCAAAAACCTAGGATTTTGGCCAAAAAACTAGGATTTTGGCCGAAATCCTAGATTTGTTTAGTATTATGGCTTTTTTGCATTTTGGGGGAACTTCTTCTTCTTCGAGTGGTGCACCAAGTCGCCTAACGACCCGATGAACCCTGGTGTCGGAGTTATTGAACCGCCTACTGTAAGTAGCATACCTCTGACATGGTTGTGTGACGACTGCCGTCTAAGTGATCATAGAGAGCAATCGGGACCGACGGCTTAACGTGACTGTGTAGTTCGGGCATACACCTCGAAAAGCAGAAGGTAGCATTGGACGTTCTGGAGGATGGGAGGTAGCGTTAGACGCACTGGAGGGTGTGAGTAGCGTCGGACACTCTGGAGGATGAAAGATGACGGGCATTGGATTTTCTGGGAGTCCGACGCTACCCCCTGTCTTTCAGGGTGACCAACGCTACCACCAATCCTCCAGAGTGTTCGGTGGTACATCCTGCTTTTACGTTGTCTGACGCTCTCCCCTGCCCTCCCGGGCATCTGAGGCAATCCTGCTGTTCAGGCTGTCCGATGTTATCCTTCAAGTTGTCCAATGCCTTCACGGTGTCCAAGTCTACCCTCAAAATATCAGAGGGAGGTGCATAAATTACCTCTCCACTCCTCGTTCCCCCGGACCACACGGGCACGGTAAGCCGTCGGTCCCGATTGCTCTCTATGATCACTTAGACGGCGGTCGTTACACAACCATGTTAGAGGCCTGCTTCTTGCAGTAGGCGCTTGAAAACTCTGATACCAGGGTCCATCGGCTCGTTGGGCGACTTGGTGTACCACTCGAAGACGAAGAAGTTCCCCCGAAATGCAAAAAAAGCCATAATACTAAACAAATCTACGATTTCGGCCAAAATCCTAGTTTTTTGACCAAAATCCTAGGTTTTTGGCCAAAAACCTGGATCAGCTTAGGACGATGGCCGAAGGAAGTCTACGATTCTGCCATATGCCGGCTTTTAAAAACCTAATTCTGCCATCGTACTGCGACATATCCACCGACAAGAACCAAGGTCTCAAATATAGAGAACTATAATTTTTTTTAGACCATTTTACATCATTAAAACCTGTAAAAAGTGCCTAAATTAAGGAACTTTGGAAAGCTTGCAACAAATAAGCACATTATTATACTATGAAACAAGCAGATGTATTAAAAAACAAAAACCGGAAAGCTGCGTAACGTTGCATTTTGCAATAAAAATCCGCCGTTGTCACATGCGCTGCTGAAACGAATCTAACGACACCTCATAATATGTCGAATTACGCCCAGCCGTTTGGCTGTAGTAGCCCGTGAAAAATAATTTCTTGTCCATATACATACTCACAAACATACATACATACTCTCGTAAAACATAACCCTCCTTCTTAGGAGGGCAAAAAAATATTTACTCAGGGAGGTTCGATACCTGAAATTGGATTACCTACTTCCTTAGGACCGGAATTTTTCATTCCATAATAACCAAGGGACCTTAAGTGCTCTAAGGGACTCAGGCAATAATCGCAAAAGTGGAGCTATAGGTAGGCCTGTCTGTAGGCTTCGGTAGATACTACCTATTTTCAGTAACTGAACCTACGCATTACAGAGGTCCAAGTTCCATGGGAAAGTCGTTCAGTTTCATGAGCACCTTGACCTCCTTTTGGCTAGTTTATACTTACCCTTTTTGTTACTCCCCCGGTATATTTTTGGTTTACATTTAAGGTGCCTACATACGTAGCTATAAATCCGGTAGTGTTGTGGTAGTTATATTTCTCGTTAGTCGAAAACCTTTTCTATAATAAATCACAATAAAAGATCTACAGCTACAAAAGGACCTAAAGACGTATATTTTCAATTAACTCGATGACTAAAATAACAAAAAAAAACAAGCAATAATAGAAAGCATTATCATATCTGGCATGACAGTTTTCTGCAATCTATTGTTTTTGATCAATCGAACGGCAACAACTTTGGTGGATATAAAGCCTACGTCTGTAAGTACAGTGGTTTAATTAATAATATTAATAACTAATGAAAGTTCTCTTAAGTGAAAATAAGAAATAGATAAAATGACATGCATCGACCGGGGATCGAACCCGGGCCGCATGGGTAAACGCCCCACCGCTCTGCCACTGAGCTATCGATGCACGGCCGATGGACGCCAAATTATCTATCTCTTGATGCTCGTCTCCAAGCGACGATCCAGCGACATCTGTAGAAAGTATTTAGAACTTACTACATGGTTAGTCCACATTATGAGTGGAATTCAAACCATATGATGAAGCTTGCTTAATCAATCTATTGGGATTGTAATGCACTCACAGTGCTATATTATTCTCACAAGTGAAAATAAGAAATAGATAAAATGACATGCATCGACCGGGGATCGAACCCGGGCCGCATGGGTAAACGCCCCACCGCTCTGCCACTGAGCTATCGATGCACGGCCGATGAACGCCAAATTATCTATTTCTTGATGCTCGTCTCCAAGCGACGATTCAGCGACATCTGTAGAAAGTATTTAGAACTTACTATATGGTTAGTCCACATTATGAGTGGAATTCAAACCATATGATGAAGCTTGCTTAATCAATCTATTGGGATTGTAATGCACTCACAGTGCTATATTATTCTCACAAGTGAAAATAAGAAATAGATAAAATGACATTCATCGACCGGGGATCGAACCCGGGCCGCATGGGTAAACGCCCCACCGCTCTGCCACTGAGCTATCGATGCACGGCCGATGAACGCCAAATTATCTATCTCTTGATGCTCGTCTCCAAGCGACGATCCAGCGACATCTGTAGAAAGTATTTAGAACTTACTACATGGTTAGTCCACATTATGAGTGGAATTCAAACCATATGATGAAGCTTGCTTAATCAATCTATTGGGATTGTAATGCACTCACAGTGCTATATTATTCTCACAAGTGAAAATAAGAAATAGATAAAATGACATGCATCGACCGGGGATCGAACCCGGGCCGCATGGGTAAACGCCCACCGCTCTGCCACTGAGCTATCGATGCACGGCCGATGAACGCCAAATTATCTATCTCTTGATGCTCGTCTCCAAGCGACGATCCAGCGACATCTGTAGAAAGTATTTAGAACTTACTACATGGTTAGTCCACATTATGAGTGGAATTCAAACCATATGATGAAGCTTGCTTAATCAATCTATTGGGATTGTAATGCACTCACAGTGCTATAATATTCTCACAAGTGAAAATAAGAAATAGAATGACATGCATCGACCGGGGATTTCTTATTTTCACTTGTGAGAATAATAAGCACTGTGAGTGCATTACAATCCCAATAGAAAGTTCTCTTGGCCGTATTTCGGATTTTCGCGATTAGCATTTGTCACATAGCCAGTGATAGCCAGGGTTGCTACTGCCAAAGATTTAGAAGTAAAAAACATAAAAACCGCAAATTCTGACAAAGAGCGTCATATGATTCTGAGTCAATTCTAAATCCAATAAATATGACGTTCGTGTCAACCATCTTCTTAGTTCTTAACTTCCCCTGAGATTCCGGTTTTTTTCCAGTTTTCGTCAGTAAGCGTCAAAATCGTCGCTAGTACTTAGTGAGCTAACTGTATTGGCGCCACGCGCGCTGTTTTCCTAATTTGTGGTTCTGTTGCAATTTCAACAAACTGTAAATTATGTTGGAATGACAACTCGCGAAAGATATATTTGACGTCGTATTCAAATAGCATCTATCATCTTATTCAATACTAGCTTCAATACTAGCTGGTGCCGCGAACTTCGTCTCGCCAAAGGATGCTTGTGTGACAACAGTCCCTCCAGAGCTGATAAAATTTATCATCACTTAGACACTTATCTATCATCGATGTTGATCAAGACATTTGTCTGCCACCATTCCAAACATTAATATTATACATCGCTAAGTTTTGAAGTGATAGATGCATGCACGATCTACGGTAATGAAGCGGACGTTACGTTTGAGCCTACCATCAACAGTTCACACTACAGGTAGAATGAATACAGGGGTGGGGTCTGCGCTCCTAATTTTTCTGCGCCATGAACTATGGTCTTCTGTCTGGTCCTATTCAATATTTTAAGTCAAAGTTAAAATAATAAATAAATAATCTTTGAGCATAAGTCTTTATACATCGGTATAGGTTTACGGCTGAGGCTGCGCACTTTAAAACTAGCCATAGAAAACAAACAAATTATGTCGCAGCACCATTTGTGCACAATCTGAACTATGTAGCTAGTTACACTACACTATACAGAATAAATTCAATTTAAAAGTAGCATCGCTCCAAACAAAACATTATGCAAAACACAGCTTCTTCGACAACAAAATATAAAATGAAAATCTACGTGGGAAGATGGAAATTGAATTGTCATGGACAATATCCATCATAGCTAGATAAATCTTTTCCCTACCATCTAACAAAGTGTCAAAAACACACCCACTAACGTTCAAGGTAAAAATGGGGATGGTAATCGATCAAATTTGCATGAATTTTTAATAAATCCTTTTAGAGGCCGTTCTAGAAGCCCACCTAGTTAGGAGGACCTTCTAAAGGCACACATAGTGATAGTAGGCATATAAAAAATCATATCAGCATTAAAAATACGTATTATTCTCTATGTCATTCTCATGCACATTATCCACTAATAAATTATTCGAAAGTAACTTTGTATGCAACGTTTGCAGTTTGTCATTAAGGCTAAACGTCAGACTAGTGGCGCCCCCAAACAGGAAAAAAAACCCTGGCTGAACACGCTGGTCATCTGGAGCCCAATTTATGAATTGCCGACAATAACTAACCACAAAGAATAAATAAATCTAATAAAATGTATAAAAATTGGTATGGTATCCATGAGTTATGTAAGCCGAAATTGCCAAAAGTGGCCACTTTTAGCAATTTCGGCTTACATAACTAAAGTGCACAGTTTTTCCAAGGTTTTACTGATTCTAAAAATTCTTTGTTGTTAGTTATTGTCGGTAATTCATAATGTGGTTTCTCAATCACTTGCGTATTCAGTCAGTGAATTTTTTTCACTGAGTGGCGCTAGTGTCGCTAACGTTGAGCTTTAAGTAGGTACCTACCATCGCAGAACTCTCATGAATGTCTGGGTATGAAAAACCAAAAAAGTGCTTTGAAGATTTACCAAATTCATTCCTTTGGAAAACCCGTAGACGCGTATGATTGCACACACACAGACACATGTGCACGAAATGAGATTCTCGTTTAAGGTAATCGTACATTTGTCAGAGCTGTACGTGTACGTGCTGTATTGCAGGAATACGAATGGTGTGTCCATATTTGGCAGTTTTTTTGTTACAAAATTTTAGCATCTAAAAATTAAAAATTTTAGTCTCTATTATCGAAATATGTGGGGGAGATGGGCCTCCTTAGCATTGGTCTGCAACTCGTCTAGGAGAAGGAATACTCCGAAATCAAACCCTCGAGGTCCATTAAGGCTCATGGAAAGGATTCCTGTCGAGGCTTAATGCGAACAGGTGGTATCAGAGCAGGATATCACCTCAAGGTGGCGTGAAAATTGTGTCCTCACATGGAAACGGCACCCACAGGCCTTGTAAGTAAATACAAGGTTACTGTTCACCTGCCAATCCGCGGACAATTGGACGAGCGTGGCAGGTTAATAGTTCAAACCTCTCCCTAATCAACCATGAATTACGACCCAAAGAATAGGCCCCTAGTGCCCGGCATTGGCTCCAGTGGCCCTAGCTACGACGGTGTGCGGGGAAGCCCTGGAGCCTCTTGGGGTGCGAAGAATCCCCGGGCGGCGGCTCCCCACCGTCAAACGACCACAGCGCTAAAAACGGACTCTGATCAAAAGTTAAACATCCTGACATATAATGTACGCACATTGAGCTCTGAAGAGCGATTAATAGAGTTAGAAACTGCACTTGAAGACATCAACTGGGACATTGTGGGTTTGGCGGAAGTGAGGCGGGAAGGCGAAGATACTATAGAACGTGAGAACAATATATTCTTCTTTTCCGGAAAAGCAGGAGGCCAGTCTGGAGTAGGCTTTATGGTAGCTAAACGGTGGAGCAATAACATACTGGAGTTTATAGCCTACTCCGACAGGATTGCCGCGCTTAAGTTCCAGATCAATGAAAAGAAGACTCTCACAATTATCCAAGTTTACGCACCCACGTCCTTACATCCTGACGAGGAAGTCGAAGAGTTTTACGACATGCTGGAAAAAGCTTACGACGAACACCGTAGATCTGAGACCATTGTTATGGGCGATTTTAATTCTAAGGTTGGGCCGAAGCAGAGTTCAGACAATGAGCGCGTCATGGGGCCACATGGGCTTGGCAGCCGGAACGACCGTGGAAAACGCCTCATTCAATTCGCAACTGGACAGAACCTTCGTATAGCGAACAGCTTTTTCTATAAAAGACCCAACGCCGATGGACTTGGATCTCACCCAGCGGATCAACAAAAAACGAAATTGACTTTGTCCTCACTCCTGCCAAAACCATAGTGCACAACGTCAATGTGATAAACAATATTAAATTTTACTCAGACCATAGACCAATACGGACAACTCTTTTGCTCTCCTCGAAAATTCTTCGAAAGCGAACCTTCAATAGCCGAATAAAATATTTAAACAAAAACATCTTAATAGATAATGAAGAACAGTTTAACATAGAACTCAAAAATAGTTTCGCAGTTTTGGAAGAAGAAGAATTGCAAAGTGTTCAGCAGCAATATAGAAGTATAGAGAAATGCATAGAATTAGCTAGCAATAGAATCAAGCAAACACGAAATAGAGTCAAAAGCTAACAAACAAAACATTAACATTGATTGAATACAGACAGGAACATAAAAACAATGTGACAAGTATAGAATATAGAGCAATAGATAGGAAAGTCAAAAGAAGCATAAGAAAGGATATCAGACAACACAACACAAAACTAGTACAGGTAGCTCTTGAAACAAACAAATCTCTCAAAATAGCCAGGAAAGGTATTTCAAAGGGTAAATCCTGGATAACCGCTTTAAAAGACAAAGACGGAATAAAACATAGAGACAGACAGAAAATAGTCAGCATTAGTACCGAATTTTATAAACAATTATATTCTGAACCCACTGTAGAATCCATATCAACTATTAATCCATATGTGTGCCCAGAAGATATCCCTCCCATTACAGAACAAGAAGTTCATTGTGCACTTCGCAAAATGAAGTACAACAAAAGTCCCGGTCCAGATGGAATATCTACCGAAACGCTTAAAATAGGTGAACCAGTACTTCTTCCCCCGATCACAACTTTGTTTAATTTGATGCTAAAACCGGACAAATTCCAGAAGGGATGTGCCACTCGGAAATAATCCTTCTCCACAAAAAGGGTGATAGGGCAGATATTTCTAATTACAGGCCAATAAGCCTTGTTTCCCACCTTTATAAGGCATTTATTAAGGTCATCGAACGCAGAATATCTGGCCTACTCGACCTAGCTCAACCACCAGAGCAGGCCGGTTTCCGCCCAGGCCTTTCCACGACGGATCACCTTCACGCTCTCAATCAGATTATAGAAAAGCACCACGAATTCCAGTTACCGCTGTACCTGGCATTCGTGGATTACTCTAAAGCCTTTGACAGTTTAACCCATAGTTCCATGTTTCAAGCTTTAAACAACCAGAATATCCACCCAACTTACATTAGTCTTTTAAGAAATATTTACAATAACAGCACTGCCTCAGTTAAACTGCAAAATCCCGGACCATCATTTCTCATACAAAGAGGCGTGAAACAAGGTGATCCGTTGTCTCCGAAACTTTTTACAGCTACTCTGGAGGAGGTGTTTCAAAGGGTGAACCCAAAATGGGAAAATAAGGGAATTGTCGTCGGCGAGGCGAAGCTCACGAACCTTCGCTTCGCCGATGATATTGTCTTGTTTTCTTCAACAGCCTCTGACCTACATCAAATGCTTCAAGAACTAAGCCAGGCAAGCCTTGAGGTTGGACTGAAGATGAATATGTCGAAGACCAAGCTGATGACAAACGGTACTGAGCACAACGTGGAAGTGGATGGAGAGAGAATTGCATATGTCAATGAGTACATCTATTTGGGCCAAATAGTTTCTTTCCAGGCCAGACAGGATAAAGAAGTCGAAAGACGAATCGAAAATGCCTGGAAGAGCTATTGGTCCATGAAAGAGCTTATGAAGGGTACCCTTCCATTAACACTCAAGCGTAAACTCATGGACATGTGCATTCTCCCCATCCTTACCTACGGAGCTCAGACTTGGTCTTTGACTGACATCCAGAAGTCCAGGCTCAGGGTCTGCCAACGGAATATGGAGCGCAGCATACTCGGGGTCAAGCTTATAGACCGAGTTAGAAACACGACGCTGCGATCCCGCACACAAATTATCGATGTAGGTCAGAAGGCAGCATTCTTAAAATGGGATTGGGCTGGTCACGTTGCCAGGATGCCGAACGAACTCTGGGCAAAAACTTGCACAATTTGGGTCCCTCCTAATGCAAAACGGGCGCGCGGTCGACCTCGAAAGAGATGGACCGACGAAATAAATGCGCAAGACCAGAATTGGATGGAGGCGGCCCAAAACCGGGAACAGTGGAAGAAAGGGAGGGAGGCCTTTGCCCTGCAGTGGGACGACATGGGCTAATAATAATAATTATCGAACCATTCATTTACTCGGAGTCCCACTCGAAAAAGAAGAAGATCAGATTCTGGCAGAACAGCTGAGTAAGTACAAGGTAAAACTCAGATAGGATATGTTAATTTTTCTTTTAAATCTGCTAAAGTTACTTCATTAAAAACATGCTTTATATGGCCACACGATCAGCATAAAATTATTAAAGCGGAGACTTATTAT
Organism: Phthorimaea operculella; assembly: GCA_024500475.1. Lineage (NCBI taxonomy): Eukaryota > Metazoa > Arthropoda > Insecta > Lepidoptera > Gelechiidae > Phthorimaea > Phthorimaea operculella. Next base: position 458,824 of record JANFCV010000136.1, on the reverse strand, counting down.
TAGCATAATATGTTTACTCAAAATTGTTACCACGTATAGTCTCTTAGTCTTCGTAAGAATAATAATTTAAAAATTAATGCGGCTAAGTGAACGTCCACCTTAAAAACCAGTCTCCTTATTATGAGGAAATTACTTTGTAGTTTGTCTTTCCTCGTGCAGTGTCATAAGAACGATGATCAAAGAGAGACGTGTCGTTCAAAATGCTAAAATTGTTTTTCTTTATTTATGAATGCGTGTAAAGGAAACCGGTAGAATTTAGGGGACGGTGTAGTGTAATGCATAGTTTCAATCAAATGTATTTAGTGTAAAAAACACTTTGAGAATATTGAAGACCGCACGTAGTAGATAGGTAGAGTTCTCGGGATATTTATGAAAACTGATAGTTTCAGTCAATCGAGGAACAAGGAAGGAAAAAAGGATTATAAACAAGAAAGATACAAGGAAGAATATATGACCTATATATTAGTACTACTGATAATTTGTTCTGTATTAGATACTTCAGCATATGAAGATACGGCGAAGTTTACTCTTGGCACTCTTTACCACTCACATGCACCATGGGGTAAGTAAAATTTTATTATTCCTAAACGAAAAGTCTCTCTTGTTAAGTAGTTTTAAAAAAATACTGTGTTCTGTCGTAAACAATCGAAATGTAGAGGCAGCAAACAAAATCCAAAAGAGAATTATTTTGTTTTAGTTATTTTCTATTTATTTATTCAAACAGTGAACAAGCATTCAGTTCAGCTTAAAAATTTACTCTCAACCTAAATTAACTTGTATATAAAATTGCTTTTATCACTGAAAATTCAAAATATAAATATTAATGGGCATTTCTCAAAAAATTGGCCGCACAACCTGTGCATCAGTTTACGTCAGATATTTTTTATATTTATGCACCCAGCTGATAACTTTTGTCATATTCGTTTTTAAACACAGTTCTTGCACAAAGGCCATGTGTATATAATATCGCTCGAGGTATATTATATACTTTTAAACTGATTTTTACGTATATTTGGTCGCTAACCTGCGTGTCTTTTCACGATGTGCTTAAGTTTAAGCATTAAAAAAACATATTAATGCGCAAAAATAAAATATTCTACCAAACGTTTCTATTTACGTATATCCATAGGAGAAGAATCACACAATATAATAACCTAATATTCATTATTCATAACATAAAATACAATTTAAAGTTTTGTACGAACATTTATGTCGTTAATCTGCAAATGTGAAAACACGATCGTACCGCGGGTAGCACTTCACCTCTCCCGTCTCACTCTGCAACACCTGAACCAGCCATTCACTAGCAAACATCTGCTGAGAGAAGGCCTTGTCAGTTGTTCAGTTTCCGGAGAAAAGGCGAGCTATATATCGGATTCTGGAGTTTGTAACGGGTATGTAGTCGTTTTTATGCCTCTTTTATGTAAAAAACTATGCTACCCGTTGCACTCATTTCAAGTTATAATGTGTAAAATAGTGTTTGCTTTAATGTGTCTAAGTGAACAATCCTTGTACAAAATGGTTTTCCTGTGATGACAAAATAACTGCTATTTAGTCGTTAACCTGCCGGTCGTTCACCTGTCTCAAAAATGCAGGTGAACGACCAAATAGCAGGTTAGCGACAATTATCATACAAATGTGTAAATAATAATATAAAAATAAATGATCTAATTCATTGCTTAATATTTTACTAATTTGATAAAAGTAGTCCTAAATTTATTAAACAATAATTTAAGAAGGGTTTTTCTAAAAAACATTGAATTGTTCATAGAGATACTTTATTATACTTATTAAAAGTTTGATTAAGTTGAAGTGCAAAAATGTTCATATGTGTGCTGTACGAATTTAAGTTACTAAATGATTAGGTATTTTGTGTTTTTATTGCTGAGAAATTACAGCCCGTACCCGTAGTCGTTAACCTGCTGACGTTACTTAGGAAATTTGTACTAAAATGTCGTTAACCTGCACCTATTGTCCTTAACCTGGCGACATTGTTGTTCACCTGCCCCCCTCGTAATTTAGATTCCCCATATTTCCTAAAGTAATGAAAAAAATTGCTTCCCTCCACTAAATATGTAATAAAGAACCATTAATCTAGCTAGCAAGATATTTTTTTTTTTCGCGAAAACACGAACTTTTTAAAAACACGCAAAAATGAAAGCTTGCGGCCAATTTTTTGAGAACTGTCCTAATAGGTAATGCGATGGGATGGGATAGGATGCTGCAAGTATGAAGCATTTGACATGTGTAGATATTTTTTTGTTTTTGTCAATGGATCATATTTATATGATTGCAAATGGTTTAATAGTAGGTACTAAAGTAACCTGCTATTGCTGTAAACAAGTAATTTTGATATTTTTCCTAAGTTCCGTGTTTTTTACAGCTCCACCAATAGGGAAAGAATACATATTTTCCATGAAGATAACATGTTTGAGATACCTCGACCCGATGCCATTACAAACGACACGAAACTCAACTATAGTATCACCAAATATAATCCATATAGAAAATTGCACATTACCAACTATACCACTAGCAGACGCTTTTAAAATGTTATACTTAGATATAAGTAAAGTCGATAAGTTAATAATAAAAGACTCAAAACTGCCGCCAACTTTACCAAAGAACTACACAACAGGATTCAATAAACTATACACAATAGAATTATCAAACATTCTAACCCTAAATATAAACTTCTTCACATCCATATCGAAAAATTATGCATTGACACTCGAAAATATGGAAATGCCTCCATTAGAAGTGAATACAACGAATGAGTACAATACTGGTCATATGATAGTGTTGACTTTGAAGAATACAATTGTAAAGAAAGTGTTTGATTGCAACCATTTAGAGACTCTAAATCTCAAAGATACAAGGGAAGATCAGATAGAATCGGATTGGCTCAGCAACTGTAGCAGTGGTTTATTCAGGAACCTTTGGCTTGAATCCTTGTCACCTGTGACTGTGCAACATTTAGCAGACACTATGCCGCCGTATGTCATGATAGAAACGGTAACAATAAAGAACTGCTCATTGGTCCAACTGCCTTACAGGTTTATAGGAAAATTTTCGTATTTTAATCCACGAAAATTCCACATCGCTTTACCGTACAATCACTTGGAGGACAAAGCCTTGTAAGTACCTAAACAAATTCAATCTCTTCTAAAAGAATTATGGCACTTTTCAGATTTAAGTCTTATTTTATAACCCCAATATACATATATTAACCAATCTTCAGTTTTCAGTTTCCCGTTTTAGGGGACTTAGCAATCTTGGACTTGTCATACAATCGTCTGACCGGCGAATGCCTTAAATATATACTTCCAAAGGTAGGCGGTTTTAGGAATGATTTACGGAACTTGACCTTGGATGGAAATAATTTCACTGATATATTTAATGACTACGAAATGAAGACTGCATTTGGTAAGTCTTTGAAATCTACTTTCTTTTCTTTTTATTGAATACCTAGCTTGTTTGAGGTTCTTTAAAATCTTGCCGTGTGGTAGCGTCTAAGAATACTGCAACCCCTTATCAACGTAGAGTTTTTTACATCAGCTGCATATCTATTGACTATGGTCATCCGCATGGTGGCAGTGATACCATCTACAATAGCATTCCCAAAGAGGGTTGATGTATACGGCAAGCGGCCGGTCATACAACATTGCAAAATCCTTTTGCTACATGATTTTGTGCTCTAGCAAAACATGTTGCGCCAGTCCCAACTGATTTAGAGTAAAGGCAGGCAGATGACGATGATGATGTTCTTTAAAATCTAAGTACCTAATTGTTCTTCTTTCAGTAAATAAATCTTCACTTGAGTATTTATCTTTGAAATGGATGCCGTTGGAGCCACATTCCTTAAGCTACATGCAGTTCAAGTGGCTTCAACGTTTGGACTTGAATACTAAATCCAATAAATTGATTGAAAATCTTCAGGTAATCGTCATGAACATTATTATGACAAAATTAAGAGGGCAGAGTTTTATGAATATGGCTAAAATTATAGGTACCCACCCAGAATAGTCAAAGACAGAGTACAATAAAGGAAAGAAAACGATTTTAATATTACATGCATTTCCCTATCAGTGACAGAACACACCAAAATTTATCGAACTCTTCTGATAACCTATAAATAGCTTATATTTACAGCTTCATAATCTGCCTAGTACAGGAGGGAGCCAACTTACTATAGATTTGAGTGGACATCTCGTAAAATCTGTCAGCATCGGACCAAACTACACTGCTAATTATAGTGAATTAGTAAGTCAAAAAAGTTTTTGTTGCCTACCTTCAACCGTTCAGTATAGAAATGAATATTACCTTCATTATTTCTTAGACTACCAACTATTTACCCCTCACTTATTTCAGCACGAACCCGGCCACTGGCTTACAAGCAAAGGCTACAAATTAGTACTGTTCTTAGACTTCATTGACTGTGATTGCAACAACGATGTCCTTCAGTATGCCCTGAGAACGTTCCCTGAACACTTGTACATGCCAGCAATGAGATGCAACAGTAAGAATGGTGGGCTCTTCCTGGACGAGCCTGTGGAGAACCTCAGCTGCAGAAAGGCTACAGTCAACGGCTGCAAGAGGATCATGAGCAGAGATAAGAACTACACGACAGTTGTTGACTGCAGTCGTGTTGGAGACAAGTTCCGGTGGCCAAAACCGCAGAGGCTTCGAGGGCTTAATGCCAGCAGAACTGGTATATCTTATTTGGAAAATTCTTATCTTCCTGAAACTCTTGAGGTGATTTTACAAACATTTCGTTAAATTTGACTTTTGATAAACGAAACGTTATCATTATAGACACTATTTAATTTATAATCCTATTTACTTCCACAGTGGTTGGATTTAAGGTACAACAATATATCAACCTTGAAAACAAGGGAGATATCTCTTCTTTTTGGGATATCCAACAGGCGAATTTGGCTTGAAGGTAACCCAATCCTCTGTTCTTGTGAAAACCGACAATTACTTAATGCACTCCAAATAAATAATGCACAGGTTAGTTTTAACTATCATTTATAATATACAATATCATGCAAATCTTCAACTGAATAATTCGCATTTAGAGTCCACGCCTTAGGTGGTCTTAACTAGATTGTCTTATATTTTTCATCTCCCAAAAGGAATCAGCTGTTATTAAAGTTTCTATAATTTTTTGCAGATAATTGATTATGAAGACATCAAGTGTTCTAAAAGCCAGAGTTTAATAAAAGACATATCTGTTTTTGAAATTTGTAAATCTGGTGCTGTGATCGCCAATTATAGAAAGTATAGTAAGTATTTGCGGTATGATTACAAATAGTTAGAGAGCCCAGGGGGTAAGTGGCTATCTCATAAGGTACCACGATAGGCTAGGTTTGGATCGTTAACCAAGACTTAAACAAGTCGTATGACCCAGGTCTGCCAGAGCCAATCCTGCCGAAACATAAAAATAATCGATATTTTTCAGAGTCATTTTTTCGTAAAAAATATGTCATAAGGTACCACAATGAAAGTGCTGGCATCAGTTAACCATTGAAAAATTATGTAAAAAAAGCTTGGTCTGCCACTGCGCACCCTGCCGGAAGTGCTTGCCAGACCTCTCCAAAGATGCCGTTCCGACACCCCTAAACTATCTCATCGGGTACCACGACGCGACCACCACAACATAATAGCCAAGATCACTCTGACAATAGATCACAAGGTCTGCCAGGCCTAAACTTGCCGCATCCTAGTGTTTCAGACATTTGAAGTTGTAGGTCCAGTGTATGAAAAATTACCTATATCTTTTTCCCCCCGTGTTTGATTTTGATGGTGCCTTGATACGAAATGCTCTCCATAATAAGGAGCTTTGAGTCATATAGGACAGTTGGGTGGAGGGTTTCAGTATTGAACGCAATCCTGTCAAAAAGTTTGAAATGGAGGTTTGGTCTATGAAAACTGGCCTATATCTTATTCCCCCCGGGTTTGATTTTGATGGCGCCTTAATATGAAATGCTCTCCATAACTAGGAGCTTTGAGTCATATAGGTCAGTGAGGAGGAGGGTCTCTGTATTGTACACAATCCTGTCAAAAAGTGTGAAATTGTAGGTAAAGTGTATGAAAATGGCCTATATCTTTTCCCCCACTGGTTTGATTTTGATGGTGCCTTGGTATGAAATGCTCGTAATGATTAGGAGATTCGATGTGTATAGGTCAATTGGATAGAAGGTCTCTGTTCTGTGCACAACCCTCCTAAATATGAAAATATTCGATAACTTCTGCAGATTTTATCAGTTAAAATTGTCATATCATAAGGAACTCGAATAAAAGTGCTTGCATCAGCTTACCATTGACAAATTATGTTAAAAAAACTTGGTCTGCCACTGCGTACTCAGCCGGAAGTCCTTAAATGAGATAGGTTAGGGGTATGGGAAGGTTATATTTGGAGGGGTCTCCCAAGGACTTCTGGCAGAGTGCGCAATGGCAGACCAAGTTTTCTTAACTCAATTTATCAATGGTAAGCTGATGCTGGCACTGTAATTCGGGTACCTTATGAAATGACAATGTTAACGGAAAAAATCTCAATCCTGCTAAACATGAAAATATTGGATATGTTCTGCAGATTTTTGCCGTTCATATTGTCATATCATAAGATACCCGAATAAAAGTGCTTGCATCAGCTTACCATTGACAAATTATGTTAAAAAAACTTGGTCTGCCACTGCGCACTCTGCCGGAAGTCCTTGTCAGACCCCTCCGAATATGCACTTCCGACACCCCTAACCTATCTCACCCCTACCTAACCACTGGTTTGATTTTGATGGTGCCTTGGTATGAAATGCTCATAATGATTAGGAGATTCGATTTATATAGGTCAATTGGATAGAAAGTCTCTGTTCTGTGCACAATCCTCCTAAATATGAAAATATTCGATAACTTCTGCAGATTTTATCAGTTAAAATTGTCATATCATAAGGAACTCGAATAAAAGTGCTTACATCAGCTTACCATTGACAAATTATGTTAAAAAAACCTGGTTTGCCACTGCGCACTCTGCCGGAAGTCCTTATATGAGATAGGTTAGGGGTGTCGGAAGGGTACATTTGGAGGGGTCTGCCTAGGACTTCCGGCAGAGTGCGCAGTGGCAGACCAAGTTTTCTTAACATAATTTATCAATGGTAAGCTGATGCCGGCACTTTTATTCGGGTACCTTATGATATGACAGTATTAACGGCAAAAATCTGCAGAACATATCCAATATTTTCATGTTTAGCAGGATTGAGATTTTTTCCGTTAACATTGTCATTTCATAAGGTACCCGAATGACAGTGCCAGCATCAGCTTACCATTGATAAATTGAGTTAAGAAAACTTGGTCTGCCATTGCGCACTCTGCCAGAAGTCCTTGGGAGACCCCTCCAAATATACCCTTCCGATACCCCTAACCTATCTCATCTAAGGACTTCCGGCTGAGTGCGCAGTGGCAAACCAAGTTTTTTTAACATAATTTGTCAATGGTAAGCTGATGCAAGCAGTTTTATTCGAGTTCCTTATGATATGACAATTTTAACTGATAAAATCTGCAGAAGTTATCGAATATTTTCATATTTAGGAGGATTGTGCACAGAACAGAGACCTTCTATCCAATTGACCTATACAAATCGAATCTCCTAATCATTACAAGCATTTCATACCAAGGCACCATCAAAATCAAACTAGTGGGGGAAAAGGTATAGGCCAGTTTTCATACACTTTACCTACAATTTCACACTTTTTGACAGGATTGTGTACAATACAGAGACCCTCCTCCTCACTGACCTATATGACTCAAAGCTCCTAGTTATGGAGAGCATTTCATATTAAGGCGCCATCAAAATCAAACCCGGGGGGAATAAGATATAGGCCAGTTTTCATAGACCAAACCTCCATTTCAAACGTTTTGACAGGATTGCGTTCAATACTAAAACCCTCCACCCAACTGTCCTATATGATTCGAAGCTCCTTATTATGGAGAGCATTTCGTATTAAGGCACCATCAAAATCAAACACAGGGGGAAAAGATATAGGTCATTTTTCATACACTGGACCTACAACTTCAAATGTCTGAAACACTAGGATGCGGCAAGTTTAGGCCTGGCAGACCTTGTGATCTATTGTCAGAGTGATCTTGGCTATTATGTTGTGGTGGTCGCGTCGTGGTACCCGATGAGATAGTTTAGGGGTGTCGGAACGGCATCTTTGGAGAGGTCTGGCAAGCACTTCCGGCAGGGTGCGCAGTGGCAGACCAAGCTTTTTTTACATAATTTTTCAATGGTTAACTGATGCCAGCACTTTCATTGTGGTACCTTATGACATATTTTTTACGAAAAAATGACTCTGAAAAATATCGATTATTTTTATGTTTCGGCAGGATTGGCTCTGGCAGACCTGGGTCATACGACTTGTTTAAGTCTTGGTTAACGATCCAAACCTAGCCTATCGTGGTACCTTATGAGATAGCCACTTACCCCCTGGGCTCTCCAACTAAAAAAAGCAAGGCGCGCGTTTAGACAGAGCTTAAATTAATTTTCCATGTCAGTCACATGACTTAAACCATATCTAAATTAAATAACACGGTTAATTTATAGCAACAGCACTTATGTTGAACGTTTTTTTATAAAGTTATTGATAATTTTGTATTCCTCGTAGATATTGAGAAGAATCCACAAGAAAAGAAAATACACTGCTCTACAACCCTTGACGCAGAAAAACCATTCTCAACCAAAATTACATATCCTACACTGACTTTATACAATTGTATAATGCCAATCACATCTTTATCAGATGCATTAACTTCACTAAATATTAACATAACCTCTTTGCAAACGTTGAAATTAATCAATATACGTATGCCAAACTTTATACCGAAGTACTACTCGACTGGTCTGAATATTGACAAATTGGAACTGATAAGAATAAAGAACGAAGTTACATACAACTTCTTTCAAGACCTGGGTTCTTTGCATAGACTTGTTGTAAAAGACATGGAACTACCAGATCTAGGATCAAGCAATGGACCTATTCTACAAGAATTGACTATAGAGAACAGCACTGTACGGCATTGGAATAAATGTGAAAGCCTGCAAACTCTTAACATCACAGGCTTGTCTGCAGAACAAGTCCCAGATACATACAGAGAAGAATGCACTGGGACGTTAAGATACTTATCTTTGAAAGACATGTCGTTAGAAGCTGCAACGAAGTTTATTAAAACTATCAATGAGACTTCGTTGGTGGAGCTTTTAGTTCTGAATTGTTCACTAGTGGAACACCCTCTAAAGTTGATGAGTAACTTTGATCGTCTTGATGTTTTGGACTTGTCTTACAACAATTTGGAAGACCAAGCATTGTACGTATTTCCAACATACGAGTACAATTGATTTGTTATAACGATTTTTCCTCATTCAGCTTCTAGTTTTTTTGTGGTAATGCCCATAATATTATGCATACTTAGTTATGTATGTGTTTTTTTTTTATATTTCAACTTTGTTAACTGTATAATATATTTCCAGTTCACAGTTTCCTGCACTAAAAAGTTTGAATACACTGGATTTAAGTTACAATAACCTGAAAGGGGAGTTTCTTCCTGAAGTGATTCCAAAAGTTCCTAAACTCCGAAATCTCGTACTTGATGGCAACCACTTTGTACATACTTTCCAAAACTTTGAAATCAAATCAATTGTCAGTAAGTAAAGTACAGTGTTTCTATTGTTCAACCAACGATATATCATAGTCATATTCATATCTTAGTCAAATGATTATGATATCAAGACATAAACTTCCGATTTTATTAAGAGAGACACTATACATCACGTTAATTAATAGTAATTTTTCGAAAGTCATCTTAATAAAAAGTAGTCTATTTAAAACTTACTTTGTCTATGTATGATGTGTACGAGTATGTGTAGTGTGTAGGTAGGTATAGATTTGACCGAACCTTAGTCCACGTTGTTGTTTTCCCTGTGGTATTGCACTAGCACAAATACACTTCTGACTGATGCAGGGAGCGAGCCAAAAACCCTTGACATAAATTATGATACAAGCAGGTATTGCCTTATGATAATGATGATGATGATGATAATTTTCAGCAAAAATGCCTTTACTAGAAAAACTTTCCCTGAACTACATGACCCTTGACGCAGAAAGTTTCATGCACAGCAACTTCACGAAGCTAAAGCTACTGGAAATGCGGTCAAATGATGATCAAAAAGTATCTTTAAAGGTAAAATCCTATATCAATGGAAACAGCTCACCGCAATACTTCAAATTACAAGGATTCCAAAGCATTCCCTTTCTTCGAATGAATGTTAATATGTTTTGATGTTACCTGAGTTGATCTAATTACAGCATTCCGGGTCTCAATCAAGCAAAATCAATAGAATGTGATATTTTTTTATAGTTACATGGCTTCCCTAAAACTGGTGCAGAACAGCTCACTGTGGATCTTGGAGGACGTTCATTTAGATCTGTGGAGGTTGAAAGCGTGTTTCGTGAAGCACAGGTAAGGTACCGTGTGTACTTAGGATACTGTTGCCAGCAACCTACCGGAATCCTTTAACTCACGTCGTAAACATAGATCTATGCCTGTCAACGTTTAGGAGGAACATTTTTACAACATTTCAAGTTATGCTTTTTCAGGCAGCAGTAAACTTCTGGGTCACAATCAAAGGCTACAACCTCGTCATATTGCTGGACTACGTGGACTGCATTTGCAACAACGATGTGCTTTCAACAACTCTCCGAGACTTCTCCGGCTTCATATCCATGCCTGGTCTGCGGTGTGACGGCAAGGATGGGCCCCTGTTTGCTGAGGAACCGTTGGAGAGACTTAACTGTTGGAAGGCAACTGTCCACGGGTGCAGACGGAGGATCAGCAGGCATTTTGACTACGTCAGCCTGGTAGACTGCAGTTACAATACTGAGAGGTTTCGATGGCCTCTACCTGACAAAATTTATCAGAGCCTAAATGCGTCTGGTAATAACGTCACTTCTTTACGCAACGCATACATTCCAAACACACTAAAGGTATTTTTTTTTTTCAAAATACTTTTTATAGTATCCTTAAATGCAGATTAATCAACTCTTTATTTATATTTTGTCTTCTTTCAGTGGTTAGATTTGAGTAACAACCGCATATCGCGACTGGATGGAAATCAGTCAGCTCTGCTGTTCAATACGACAGAGCGACGCGTATGGCTCTCAGGGAATCCCATCTCTTGTCAGTGTGACAACCATCTGCTGCTTAATGCTTTGCGCACCAAACACACTCAGGTAAATCGGGTTTACATATATTTCAAAACAGTTTCTTCTTCTTCTTCTGGTTATCAAGTCTTAAAAGAATGATTTTTTACAGATAATGGACTACGACTCACTGATATGTGCAGAGAGCGAGCTCCCAGTACGTTTAGTCTCCGTCGATGAGCTATGTCGGTTCAAGGCGGAGTACGTGTGGGGCTCCTTCCTCGTGCTGGCAGTGCTGGCGTTGACTGCTGCTCTGCTCCTCCGCCATTACTGGATCTCCCTTCGAATGTACTTGTACGCCCGCGGCTACTGCCTCAGCTGTTTAAGGGAAGAAGACGTCGACGAAGACCGGCCGTACGATGCGTTCCTCTCGTTCGCACAGGAAGACTATCAATACGTCATGGAGCAGTTGCTGCCTCAACTGGAGGCTGAGCCCAACTTGTATCGTGTGTGCGTGCATCACCGCGACTGGGCGGTCGGTGAGTGGATCCCGGCGCAGATCATGCAGTCGGTGCGTGTCTCCAAGAGAACTATCATCGTGCTGTCGAAGAGCTTCGTAAAGTCACTGTGGGGCGCGATGGAGTTCCGCTACGCTCTGGCCTCCGTGGAGTCTGAGGGGCGCTCGCGACTGCTGGTGCTTGTTCTGGACGACGTATTGTCTGAGAACTTGGCTCCGGAGTTGCGGAACTATCTCAATCTTAACACGTATTTAAAATGTGATGATCCCTGGTTTTGGGAGAAACTGCGTTTCGCGATGCCGCGTAATCGTCGCTCTGCTGAGAAGAAAGAGGAAAGAACTGATGGTATTTCTCATTCGAATGATCAATTGCAGATGCAAGTCACTGAACCTAGTCAAAATCAAACTAGCTATGAAGTGGATACAGAGATTTGATCTATGAGGAATAAGATACAGTTCAAAAATAATGTGCACTGCGAGAATGTGCAACTAACGATTGCCGACAGGCTGGCATAAATTTAATTTGCTTAGTAGATACTTAGGTACATTTATTGATATGTAGCCGTCTCCCGCCCAAAGCCTGTTGATGCGATTTCTTCACATTACATTTTATGAATAAAAAAACGTTTCAAACAAACAATTAAATGAAAAAGTAGAATTACGATTTATGCCTTCAGATATAAATTTGAGCGTACAGCTCCGTGATAAATCGTCCTACCATCGATTTTACACCCCGTTCGCTATTGACCTTGAATGCGATCAAAAGTGTTCATAACAAACCAGTTTTTTTTTCAGTCTGTACACAAATTGATGAGATTTTTCCCAATTAATGCTCGTTTCAGATAACGTTACGCTTTCCGATTTATCAAGCTCTATTTTTGCAGTTCCATTAAATCATGATGGGATGAACAATTTATTACTTTTACAAATACGGGTGGAAGTTCAAGGGTAAAACTCAGTGAAGAAAGATCAATACCATTATTTAATTACTTTTTAAAATACTTCAACAAGCTGGGTGAACAATTTTGGTTAGTTGGTTGGGTCTTGGTTGGTTTTTCAGTTGGTTAGAGACGTCACGTCGCTAGTTCTGATAGTGAAAATCGCAGATTCAAATCCCGTCCGCACGCAGTAGAAAAATTTGTGATTTTCTAAAAAGAAATTACTCATAAATAAAAATAAGAAATTAGAAAAAATTTCATGCATTCATTTAAGACAATATAGCACTGTGAGTGCAATAAGATCCCAAAAGAAAGAGTACAGTCACAAATGAACCTGCGCGCGGTTACTGTTTACTTGTTTCCAATCATTTCTTGCTGTATACCTAGTTAGGTAACCTAAACCAAAGAATAGTTTATTTTTTTATAAATATTAAGTATGACTGAACTGAATATCGTTCTTAGTTAAGTTAAGCATAGGTTTATTATAACTTTCTTTTTATAAATAAATTGTGTATTGTATTTGTAGTTCGTAGACATATTCTTGTAGCACGTAGTTAAGCTCAGCTTACTACAAGTCGTAGAGGTTTATAAAATCATCTTATATTATAAATCTAACCGAAATAAAAGTTTTGGTGTCAAATAACTATTATACATATATACGTAACCCTTTTGTAATAGCTCCTATCAAGATCTATTTGGTTTACCATCATTAATTACAAAATCTTACTTCAGGGACCGGGTCTCGTAAACATTTTAAAACTTTTAGGATGAAAATGCTTCTTAAACATTTTCTAAATGCCTGTTTTCAATAAATTAACTAAGTAGGTATCTTGTGGTGCTCTCATCAAAAGAGTATAGAGTGCGCCTAGCCAGGTATGAACGGTTGGCATTGGCATGAATACAACATCTCAGTCCATCAAATACTCTGCCCTTATACCAAATTAGTTAGGTTCGGCGCAACATGATTTGTTAGAACCTGAACACAAAATCACGTAGCCAAAAGATTTTTCTATGTTTTATGACCGGCCGCCTGCCTGATGTCAACCCTCTTTAGGAATGTCTGTCATACAACATCTCTGTCACACAACGACGTCTGTGTAGCACAACGATAGTGACAGCACTATTGTTAATGTACATTTCTCCAACATTTGACGTAAGTGCTATCATATCGACCCTTTAGGGAACAAATGTCGTAAAAGCCATTTTGGCCAAAATGGGTTTTTAATGCTATCTTATGTAATTTGACGAGCTCTATCGATCTGTATATTTAAAATTTTGATATCTTGAAAAAAAAGGCTTTTACGACACAGATTTTTAGACAAGAAAAACTGTAATTTAAAAAAAAAATTGTCGTAAGTACCTTGTTTGGACGCCTTGGACACTAAAAAAGTGTCGTAAATAACATGTATGTAAAAAGGTGGCTTATACGACATATTTTCTCAAAAAGACCAAGAAAGTGAAAACGTTCAATTTGTCGTAAAAGACAAATTATTTGATACTTTTTCTTTTACAACATTAAGCATGATGCGAAGCTTGCAGCCATTTCAGGTAAATTTGTGGTAATGAACAAGAAGTCTTAAATAGATTACTCCAACAATTGGCTTTTACTACATAATTTTTGTTACCTCACTGGTGTTTACGACAGAATTTACTGTTTTTGGGACAATAGAGCTTGACGTTTATTGATGTAAAATACATATTGAATGAAATAATATTCTTTTTCATGTAGTAAAATACCAAGTTGCGGATAAAATTGGTGAATTATTGTATAAAAAGTAATTATTTAATCAAAATATTAATTTATTAAGAACGATATCACTAAGTAACATAATTAAATTCTAGTTTTTAAAGTTGGTTGTTAGATAATGATAAAAGTTTATTTTTGAAGTGTTTTGGTGGATTGACAGTCTTATTCAATATTTTTATTAATTTGGTAATATTTTTAATAATTTGGTACAACATAATATTCACTTTCTTCAATTATTCACGTCTTTCTCAATAATTTTTCGTATTGTCAATCATCGACTGATTTTGTTTTCTCTTTTGTTCAATATTCGGAGTTCTTTTAATTCGAAATTATTACAGCCCAGTAGATTTTCATCTGATTCAAATTATTATCGTTCAATTTATTATCCTTTTTCTTTAATTTTGATAGTGTTTGGTAATTTTCGTATGACACACTTAATGAAAATATTATCTAAATGTATCTGTCCCAACGTAATACATGAAATATTGTAGTAGCTCTTTCTTTTTCTGTACAAACATACATTGCATTTATCACGCCTTTATCTCTTATGGGGTAGGCAGAGCTTGAACGGCTGTAAAATATGATCGTTGTCGCCGTGAATATTTCAGGGACATTTCAAAATAAGGAAGTTTTTCTTCACATATGTCAATAAGTATCTCTTTTAGTTTTATCAAGTTAGTGGACTATTATTTAATCTCAATTATCCAGACAAGAGATTATTTATTAATTGTACACTAAAACATACATAGTAAAAAAATACAGAGAGTCACAAGACACTACAGGTCCTGCTATCCTTCTGTAGATGTCAAGGCTAAAACAGTTCTGATGTTGCTTTTTTGCCATATATAAAATAAAGCACGATCACAAGTCTTTCATGTTTTTGCACTAATTTTGACATTTTACTGGTAGATGGCACAAATTTCTCACTAAATGCTAGTATATCAAAGGCTGGTATGCTAACTAGGCTTGCTGACGAGATGCACACGATCAACTTGAAGTTTTCCCAGTAAAAAGTTGCATACAGCATACTTTATTATCTAGCTCTCATTCTGATGCTTTGCAAAATTGAATACCGTTTAAAAAATCTATATCTGACTCCCTAACCCCTTGTCAGTTATCAAAGAACAATTGAATTTCTCAGATGTGATTGTAATTATTTTTAATATAGGATTACATTTATATTTCGAAGAAAAGTTTCTGACAATAGTTGTTCAGTTTTGTGAGTAGAACACACTCTTAAGAGATATGTACTTAATTAGATGTAATGTAACCTTTATAGTATAATATTATTTATTTTGATGACACAACTTCAACTCTTTAAGCTCATTCGAAAAATAAACCTACCAACGTCATAGGCACATCGTACATCGTACGAAACTTATAAACTTTATAAACTTTCTATGTTGACTTAAACCAGCTCATCTTTTCGCCTTTCGATCGATCTTATATGTGAAGTGACTAAGGAACTTTATAGTTTCATATCCTTTAGGTACGCGATTATTATATTTTATGCGATAGCCCAACAATTGTTTACTATTGATTGTGGAAAGTGTACCACCAGTAAATATGCCGAAAAGTAAGTCAGAAGTGCTGAAAACTTCAGATTTTTACATTCTTTAATGCTCTAATTACTCTGCAAGGGGTAAAGGCTTGACAATGTATCTGAATTTGAAAAAAACTATGCAAGATTGAGTAAAGTATTAGCGTAACTACCAAATAAGTATAATTTTACCTACAAATATCTACATTTTTTTTCCAGATTTCTGTATTTTACTACAAAAAAGTGGGTCATCGTGTTTAACAAAAAGTAATTACAACAATTTTGATTGTCTCCATACATAAAAAAAATGTCGTAACCACCAATTTTTCTAAAACAAAATGTAGTAAAAGCCACCCTATCTCTTGAACTGTTGAAGTTAGCATATTTATTCTTATACACTTTGAAAGGGATTTTTGCGGCCAAAAACATATGTAAACAGTACTAATATAGCTTTAGAAATGTAAAAAATACACAACATTATCGTTTTCCATTTTTAGTTTTTTGCGATTTCCCAAAAGTTGCGATTTGGCTTTTACGACATTTGTTCCCTAAAGGGTCGATATGCTTCAATGACTGGGAGTAATACGCGCGCTCTATAACTTGCTCATTTCATTAGTGACCGATAGCACAGATTATTACCTATCGATAACGAAAATGCAGAATAAGCTGGTGATAAATACTAATCTTTTCCCAAGGAACATAGGTCGACATCATCATTATATATAATAAAACTAAGTTAATAAAATGTACGTGCCGATAAAACTTAAAAAGGATTCCCGGTACGAGAAAGGGACATATATAGTGTGATAGCCCTTTATGCCCCCTCGAACAAGAATGTTCCCGTTTTAATATAAAGGGCGTATTTCTAAAAATCTATGGAGTTTTCCAATCCCTCAACAGTAGCGCCATCTGTTGTCGAGTAGTTGAACTCCATTCAGAGTGGCGCCATCTGTTGTCGAGTAGTCGAACTCCATTTAGAACAACGGTGCCATAAGGTGAACGCACATTTGTCAGTACAACCGCAACGCACGCGCCGCATTTTGAATTCTTTGTAAGAAAATTATAACCGAGATAGCTATCATAACAACAAATCAATATTGTCACACTGACTGCGTATAGGTGTGCGGCGACCCCTTCAGCATTATTCGGCGCGTACGGTGCGTGCGTTGCGGCTGTACTGACAAATATGCGTTCACCTTTATTGTTATGGCGGACGATAATGTCGAGTACATTCAAAAAGGTGTAAAAGAAAATATTCTCGAACTTTTCCGAATATCCTAGAGCCTAGCGAAGGGCCCGGTATCACCTGCCAGAGTTAGTTCAATTTGGAAAGCGATTTCGAAAGGGGAAAGAAGTTATCTGTGAGGTTTTAATCATTTGTTGGCCTACAAAGGTGACGGATGAAAGACGATTACGTGTATCTGAGATGAGAATGTTGAGATGGATGTGTGGTGTGACAAGAATGGATGAAATAAGGAATGAGTATATTAGAGGAAGTTTAAAAGTTGCACCTGTGACAGAAAAAATGAGAGCTGGCCGTTTATCGTGGTATGGGCATGTTATGAGGAGGGATGGAAATCATGTGACGCAAAAGGTAATGAATATGAATGTGGATGGACGCAAAAGGAGGGGAAGGCCTAAAAAAGTTTGGATGGATTGTGTAAAAGATGATATGAATCAAAAAGGGGTAAACGAAGATTTGGCGGCTGATAGAGATGAATGGAAGAGAAAGACATGTTGCGCCGACCCCATATAAATTGGGATAAGGGCAGGTAGATGATGATGACAGGGTGTTAGGGACGGTGTACCGAAAACTTTGCAGGCATGATCAGACCATCAAACTGAACAACTTTTACTATGGAGCCAATGGTGGGAGGGAAACGATAAAAAATTTCCGGCCTCCCATACAAAATTCACGATTAGCTGACTGACTTTGTATGGGAGGAAGATAGAAGGGCTTTTCCAATCCCTTAACTTCTGACGCCATCTGTTGTCGGGTAGTTGAACTCCATTCAAAACAACGATTATTTGAGTTGCGTTTCGAAATGCAATGTATTTAAAGATTTTTAATAGACAACTGCTAAATACCGGGAGTGAAACTGCGGGCGGAAAGCTAGTTATATACAATAAAACTAAGTTGATAAAATGTACGTGCCGATAAAACTTTAAAAGGATTCCCGGTACGATAAAGGGACTTATATAGTGCAATAGCCCTTTATCTCCCCTCGAACAGGAAAGTTCCCGTTTTAACCCAAAGGGCGTATTTTTAAAGATATAAGGGCTTTTTCAATCCCTCAAGTGGTGGCGCCATCTATTGTCCAGTAGTCGAACTCCACCGTTTGTGATCTTTGATGCAATCTGTTTAAAAATTTAGGATTTTAAATGCAATGTATTTAAAACATTTATAGTAGATCAAACAGATAACACCGCGAGTGAAACCGCGAGCGGAAAGCTAGTATGAAATAAAAGAGAATTACCTCTCATAGTACCTAATTCACATACCTAAGTTGATCAGCAATTTTGTATGGAAGTACAATATTATTTTTCTTATTTCAGCCTATGTTACTAAGGGAAAGTTGTTTCTTATCATCAGCCAGTTGTGTATTTTTGCTAGCGTTCACTAGTAAAATTTCATCCTATATACTCTGAGGCCCTCCGGAACGTTCTGTCTACTTTCCCGATCGGTCTACTTCTCAATGTACCACTAGACATTAATTACGAAATCTGACTAAAGGGACCGGGTCTCGTAAACAATATATGATCAAACGAACTTACCAAGTGAAGTTCGATCGATATTATATGAGTCGCTCTGTTCGAAGATATAATTCTAGTTAACCATGTAGTTTCTTCAAGCTACTGGCATTCATCGCACTTTTAGAGAAAATCGATTAAATCTATCGATTTCACTCTTTTTTTTTTTTTTTTTTTTTTTTTTGTCTATGGCCACCCTTTCCTGTCGCCTGACAGATGGCCAAGTACTCATTCTTTAGAGATAGCAGTAGATCTAATCTTTTTCTATTATACAACTGGGTTTGGGTGGGAGGGACCTTATATTCGAACAGAGCGACTCATATAATATCGATCGAACTTCACTTGGTAAGTTCGTTTGATCATATATTATATTTCGTCGCTCTGTTCTTCAGATATAATTCTAGTTAACCATGTAGATGTTCAGAGATATTGTGTTGTATTTCACAACACATTATAATAGAAAAGATTAGTCAGTTGTACAGACAGCCCTTAAACATAAGTTGGATTATGTGTAGGGATTAGGTACATTCACTTTAAATTATTTTATTCTAAACATATTTTTAAGTTAACTACTTAAAATAGGTTTACCACAAACCCCGATTAAGATAAAATTTCTGATTATCTTTGTTTTTGTACTTATGTCAAAAATTATACAAGCATTACACATTTGCAAGCAATTTCTAAGGCGTTGAAATAAAAAGGTGCTGAAAACATAGTTTTCTTTCTATTTCTGGTAATTAAATATTAACCATAATCTTCACATTATCATCGAGCGCTGTGAGCCAGCAGTGATGATGATGATGTTGACTTAACTAAATATAAAGTTATTAAAGATTATAAACACATCTGAAAAATTTTTGCTTCAAAAGCTTTTTCAGGCTAAACTACACCAAGTTCGGTTTGAATGGTACATTATAGTGTACCTGTAAACTCGTATACGTGTAGGACAATTTTTGAACTACACAAATATTTGATTATTGATATGGTTCACGTTATCATGGAAATAATCGCTATAAAAAGTTAATTAAGGCGTAAATTATTAATTTTTATAAGAACTTAATTAGCTGTGCTTACTTCGTGTATACACACACAGCATCGAAATTTTCCAATTTAATTATTTAAACAGGAATTATAATTCTTAAATTGTAATCAATGTACATAGAATAAATAAATAGTCTTTGAATAAGCATTTAAATTATTGAAGCTATTTTTCTCAAAGAACTTTAAAATAAACGAATTAATGATGCAGGATTTTGGTTATAAAATAATAAAACACTAAAACAGTCAAAAGTCAGACATTCAGAATTAATGTCCTAAAGAATCAATGTCTGCTTTCAAATAATAACAACACTTTGGTCAAAACGGTAATATAATTACGTTTATGTGTTTATACTTGATTTAATTATTTTTTAATAATAAAACGGTAAAATTTACGTTTATGTGGTTACACTTAATTTTATTATTATAATAATCAATAAATAAATTTAACTTTATTATTGATGACTTATATTTTTCTCATTGCTTTTATTGATAAAAAGCAATTCAAAATACTCAGAATGTTAATAAGCAGACAATTTTATTATTTTAAAGTTTTGTGTACCTGCAGAACGAGGGAAGACAGATTTTCTTCCTAACAATATTGTTATTGGTTCTAAAACTCAATATTATTTTTGTATGTCATAATAATAATAATATTGAACTATTGAAGTTTTTCACATTCTATTTTGTTAATGGTAATTTTTAATTTTTGTAAATTGCAAGGATACTCTTGTGGTGAACGTGGTGAACATAATGTTTTGATTAGGTTACTGCATGTATTTCTAATCATGACAAAATAAAATTAAATAATTTGATTTCCTTGTTAAATATTAAAACAATGTCTACTAGAATAGGACCAAATTTATTTATCACTCAACAACTTGTACTTGGTTGAAAAGCGGAAGTACAAGATTTAACTATTTTCAGGAGTACCGACTTATTTTGAAACAATGTTATCAAACATTGCGAAAAAAAGATTTACTCGTTTTCATTTTTTACACGAAGTCAAGTAAAATCTAACATTTGGTTAGAATATTATTGATTTCGTAAGTAATTTCATTGAAATTGGAACGAAATACAATATTTATAATAAAACGCTTTGTCTACTGTGGCGCATAATGTATGGATCTACGTAGAACGAATTAATTGAGTATTCCTTACATTACTGTAAATAATTAACAACTTTTTTACCCACATAAAATCTAACAGCAACCTTGTTAGGTCCTGAGATAATTCAAAAGTATTTGTAAAATACGTAACAAACGAGTTATTAATAAGATTTAACATTTTAGATCCCACCTAATATTTAAATAGGTTTGATCAAAAAAAGAAGTAAATAGTTCACCAATTAAGATAATTTTATTATCTTCTATTGTTTAGTATAGAAAAATATAAATGTTACTCGTTTTAACCCTTCATTTATACCGACAGGGTAGGAAATATTCATGAAATTATCTATATGACATAAGTCATTTAAGTTATTCTGTCTGAAGAATATGTTTATCCTACTACCAAAATATTTTGGTAATTTTATCCTCGCAATACGTGTTCGTAACATAACATTCCAATTGAATTGAAATTAAATAACCTTAGGACAGAGGTTACATATTTTACAAATAAAAATCATAATATTCAATTCCTAATAAGGAATAGTTGAACACTTAATGTATGTGCTTTTGTTAAATGTATGTGTTTGGGTAAATAAGTGTGAATCCCAAAATAGGTTTATTTATTAGTGTTCAAAATATAATGTTTTATATTTCTTGTCGTAATGTGGTAATTTATGAAATGAAATGGAATAATCAAAGTATCACATTGTAAGTAATAATTAATTTATATTAATTATACTTAATAATAATAACATACCGAGTAGGAAAATACTTGTATTTTTCAATAATAGGATATTATTTAGGTATTATCTACTTCGTTTCTTTCTGAATGATGGACTTTCATAGACCAATCGCAATATTTGCACGAATCTGGCCTGTATAGACCTACCTACATAGGTACACATGTATTCCTGCAGGCAGTACACACTCCTCCCCTTTTATGGGAGGTGGGATGGGCAACCAATGGTTGGGTAAGTTAGGTATTGTCAAATCGACTAATCATTCTATCCTTTGTTTTATTTAATAAAAATCAAAAACTGTAAAAGATTTTTAAGGTAAGACCATAAGCGTATTGAAGTAAGCTTTGAGCAGGTGTCTATCATTATATGATATAATATAATATAAATCTACTAGAAAGAAGTAAACAAAATCTTGTCTTGAATCTTTTCTTTCTATAAAGAACTTACGTCCTAAAATCTTCCTGAATAACGGAAACTTGCATAGAACACAACCAGTTAATTGGTTTTTCAAAAGTATTATAAATACAGGGTATCCAAAGTAGGATAAATACAAGGTACAAACACTTATGTTTGTACAATAAAGAAACATTTTTTCCATATGTTAAGTAAGCACAATGCGTTGGTTTGGTTGTATTTAATACGGTATTTGTATACCAATATATTTTCTAATTCACCTGTAGGCAAATAGGTACGTGAAATTTAATTGACATTTCACTACTCAATTGCACCATGGTTCGATAAAATGTAAATCGAAAAGAAGGTAGATTTAAAAAATATTTGTAAATCTAATATTGGTGCGTCCTTTTTACAGAATGTGACTTATATTGCGGTTTTCCGTGTAATATTATGCGTTTGGCATTATTAATTACTTGTATTTTGGAAGGGTATATTTTAAGCTAGGTATTACTATGGTATAAAAACTGCGCACACTGTTGCGATTAGTTGCAAGTTTCAGCAATGACTTCAACAGTGTTATTCACAAATAGATACGTTTTTGTATAATATACAAAATTTACGTAATTAATGAAATATTCCTTGGTGATGTGATATGATATGTAGAATCTTAGCCATGTTTTAGTAGGTACATCATTATCTCGTGGCATTGCCTTCGAGTTACTTTTCGTAGGAAAAGGGGCGCGTACCGTATATAAGAGGAAAAATAAATGTATTCCCTATCAGTAACCTTATGCGAATAAATTGAATCGCATAGGTGAAAATTATGACGCTCTCGCGTAATAACTTGACACAAATCAACAGTTGTTTTTCTGCTAGTAAGCTTTGTGACATAGTCTAGTGGTTCGAGTAACGACCAAATAACAGTCAACATTTCTATTTCTAAGTAGAAATTTTATATATACTTTTAGGAATACATTGGGTATGACACGTTCGTGTGAAAAACAGATCATAAGACAAAGAGAGGTCTATGTCGAGCTGTGTGCTGTTGTGTCCAATAATTGTTTGATTATTTAAATCGGTAGCGGGTACTTATTAGATATTCTTATAAAATTTTGTCAAGGTATAAACTCAAGACGTTACTGATGACTTTTGGGCATCGTTTAGGCTAAGATGTATTTCGTGGAAGACTGGGGTCGATTACCAACGAAATAAAGATTGACAGCAACCATTTGTATTATATAACATTTGTCTTCGTGTTAGCTCGCGGCATAACCTCCAGACGTTATATATCGCTTGGGCAAGCCCTATGCGAATATATTGCACACTTATAACATAGATCCAGTTTGAACCGTATGTTTTGCTATGCAAAAATGCCATCGTGATGACTCGCGGTCAACCTCCAGGCTTTCCAGTGGTTTGAGACCATCAAGGAAAAATGGTGTGGTTTTCCAGCGGATTGAGTCGTAGACCCACCGTCAAGGAAAAAATGGTGCATCAGGTGAAAAACACCTCAGTCAATCAATCACATCAAGACACATAAAAAAACCATAAAATCACTCACCCGGTGTATCACTGAATTTAAGTAGGGAAATAATTAGTTTTCCCATCATTAAACACTGAAGTTATCAATTATTTTACGTTTTTTGTAAAAAAACGTGCGAATCATGCCGCGCAAGTTAAAGAATGAGTACTTGGCCATCTGTCAGGCGACAGGAAAGGGTGGCCATAGACAAAAAAAAAAAAAAAAAAAAAAAAGAAAAAAGAGTGAAATCGATAGATTTAATCGATTTTCTCTAAAAGTGCGATGAATGCCAGTAGCTTGAAGAAACTACATGGTTAACTAGAATTATATCTGAAGAACAGAGCGACGAAATATAATTATTGACCGCAAATTAATTTTCATCATCGCCCACGAGGTGCCGCGTGAATTAATTTTTTACTTCCATTCGGGCTTGATTACCTTTCAGAACCATGGTTATTCTTATGACCTAATTGGTTTCGCGGATGCCTCAGTAGGTAAAAGTTGTTCAAACTCTCTTATGACTATACGATTGACAAACAAGTAGATGTATTTAAAAAACAAAAATCCGACTGCGGTAAATTCAAAGTTGTATTCTGCGAAAAAACGCCATCTTTAATTTTTATTTTTTATTAAGTAAGTATAGCCAGTGTCACTCACGCTGCTGAGAAGCATCTTACGAGAGCGCTATATCACATGACGAACTTGCACCTTAAGATTGCAAGTCCGCCACTGAAATTACCCGGAATAGTTACGAAGCATCATGTATAAGCCTTCGTGGAAGACTATCCATTCCATTTAATCTGACCTGGTTCATCAACAAATTGCCTGGAACCGAGAACAATCGCAGGATTATGAAGCGTGAGCTATGGGCAGTGAATGGCCTAGATTTAACTGGAGCAGCCTGGGACTGGTCAGTGATCTAGATATTGACTACCTATTCACACTGGAAGAAAACTGCCTTCACGTTCTAGTGGTCGGATGGACCGATGACTTAGGGCCTGTTTCCACACATGGTATATGAGACGTGAGACGTGAGACGTTTGGGATAAGGGCAGGAAGATGATATGAGGTATTATTGTTGATCAGATAGGATGGAGTGGAACCAAATTAGTGTGGGCTTTATTTATTAGCTGTCTGAGTCTGAATTAATATTTAAAAAATACAACATTAATCCACCACAGGCTTCGTCAAGATCAAGTAAAATGATAGGTACTTACATAAATTATTATCAACGAGGATTTTCGTCCAAGATCTCAATAAAATAAGTATAATTTTTAGGAATATACCTATATCATGAATTATTTTGATTGAGAGTATTGGGACACTGAACAAAGGTCTTAGAACTGAGAGATTTAAGATTCAACATACCTACATACCCAGATTCATATATCATATCACGCTCGTATACCTCACGGGGCAAGCTGAGCATATAAACGTCATTTTTGAATAATCAGTAGAATCCCAGGGGAACTCAATGCAATGTAGATTACTATGTCATATTTCTTTTATTCAAATTGGCTTAGAATTATATGACGTTCTTGTATCAGATTTTGCTGTTTTGATACTCTTCTATTTTGGGATTTTTGACAGTAGCAACCGTGGCTATGTAATAATAATTGACAGTCGCGAAAATCCTAAATTCGCTCGAGTTAACCTTCTGTAGGTATACTCTCTATTTTGTGGTTCTAAGTTCAATAACCTGTAGGAATGTTTATCTGTGTGTGTTATCGTTATCCTCCCTCGCGTTAGTGCCAAATACACTTTCCTATTCTGAGTTTGCTTTTTATAAGGAAGGACCTTGTATTTTTAAGAATATTCACCCCTGTATTTTCCTTGTTTTCGTACATTATACAGAGTGTTATTTAAATGCATGCCAAAGCTTAAGGTTAAGGGTAGGTTAGGAATCGATAAAATATTTTTAAAAATACAGGACGAATTTCTTTTTTACATTATTCTTTGATTAAAATGCCTACCTATATCTCAGCCAAGATTCGTACTACAAACTCAAAATTGATTAGATAAAAGTACTTGTATTGACATTCTCTAAACAAAGAGTTAATTTAACATAAAAACGAAAAAAAAAACAATTTTTGGCTAAGTCCATTTTGTAGCCTAGGATTTTTTTAAATAAAATATTTTTTACGGTATCTTTTACCCAAGCTAAACCTACCCTGAAGCTTTGGCACTGGCACGCATTTAAATTAACACCCTGAATAGGTAGGTAGGTAGTTACGTACATTCGCTAAACTACACAGGTTCTATCTACAGAGAACCATGAGTAAACTGTATCTATTTTAGTTGCAGCTTGTTAGTCTTCTACGTTCATGCTTATTCAATGAAGTTGTTCTACACTGATCTGGAGCTGTGTCTAGTGACAAAGGCGTATTTTTGAATCAGTAAAATTCAATTTCACGTACGCGAGACTCAGTCTGAATACTCGTATCAAACTTTTCAATACTCGAATCCATTCGTGGTAAATATTTCCTAGCTAAAAGAGTGCCTACATTGTAGTATACTCCTTGTTTCTATCTGTATGTCCATTTTACATTTTTGTGCAATAAAGTATATTTATGTTTATGTGACTGGAATCGGTCGTGTTTATTTTCTTATTCTTCTTTTCGAGTGGGACATCGAGTCAATGAACGGGCCGATGAACTCTTGTTTCGTTTCTTGTAAAGCGTGAGTTGTAAGTGGTTAGACCACTCATTGCACGCACACTGGCTCATGCGAAATGAAACGAATGGTTCAAAAATATACCACGACCTGCCCTAACATCCCTTTATTCCTTTCTAAACCATGACCTAATCTACTATACTGATGTCCTAGTTTAGTTCCAGGTAGAGTTGCCAAACTATCGATAGTTCATTCCATAAACTCTATACAATCGTTAGTTAAAATTGTATCAATTCGACCGAGTACAATAGATACTAGCGATAGGTTTCCCGCAGAAAAAAAGGCATTTTCCCGGCATGTGTTATACTTGTGGCTGTAAAGGTAAAGGTAAGATAAGGTGTTATACTCTTGAATTAAATTACAAAAATTAAGAATACAATTTACAAAAAACTGCACCGAAATCCGTTGCTTGGTTTAGGAGGAGGAGTTCCACGAGAGACAAACAGAAACGTAAAAAGCGACTTCATTTTATACTATGTACCTATCTATCTAATATATTTAAACTAGCAAGAATAATCAAGATATAATAATAATTTGTTTGAGGTAGATTGACTGAGTTTCCTTGGTATTTCAAAAGATGTCGTTGTGAGTTTTAAAACAATTAACAAAATCTCGGTGAACCAGGTATTGATATTGATGATTATGACATATGAGGAGGTTGTCAACAATGATGTTGCCAATAATGTGTGTTGTATCGATTAACCATTGACAGACAATCGATAATCGATAGATCGAACGGCAACACTAGTTCTGGGTTAAACTTTAAGTGTAAATTTATCCTCGCTAAGTTTTAATAGCTATTTGCAGAGAAACTCCGGATTACTCATCAACATGAACATCTAAAACCAGCGGGCAGAGAGATCATAAATAAGTTTCTAAGTAAATAAAATAGATAGTTGACTAAATCTATGAATCGGTTCTCTACTTATTTTCCTACCAATTACACAGAAAAATTATTTACTTACTGTTCGCGCGCGATCTAATGGCTGCTGCCACATGTCACATAATCTTCGCTTTTGAATCAATTTTGAATGCCATCAAATCGCGCGTCGACCAGTTAACTCGGTCGTAGTAGGTATTTCTCAAAATAGGTGTCTACATAAGCTATTTCATGGTAACATACTTACGTAGGTACCTACTAACTCTGACACCAGTGCTCAACGGGTCGATGGATGACTCGGTGTCCCACTCGAAAAGAGTTATATGTATAGAGAGTTATGCACTAACATAATTAAAACAGTCATCCTTTATTGAGAATTTACCTACTTTACTTAGATAGGCCTCTGACTTCGTTGTGTTGTCAACGGCGGTCAAGTTAAATATTATGCAACCACGACCGATGAATTGAACGTGCCCTCTGAAGCACGGAACCATCTTTATTTCAGACAATCAGGGTGCAATGTCTTAACCAGGCAGGGAACGAATTTCACAAGGTGATAAATATAACATTTTTGAGTACCTCATTTGCAGAGATGGGCAAGAATTATTCGCCGAATAAAATTACCTGGCGAAAAAATTTTTCACGAGTAAAATATAGACAAATAAATGGCAATGACACAAAATAGAGGCGCTAGCCAATACTTACTTTGTGGCAATGACCCATAAAAACTTTTGGATGAAATTGAGAGTAAGTACACAAGTATCTTGTAATAAAGAATATAAAAAACTTGCATTTTATTCCTTGTTCAATTAACTTACCTACTCATCAAAAATTTATTCGGCGAATAATTTTTGCCCATCTCTGCTTATTTGTAATAGTTTCCGGAAACATTGCGCCAGACTACTATTATTGCAACATAGATTCTGTCACGTAGGTACTGCAGGCAATGATAGAAACAAACAGACTTTTATTATCAAAGTTGCAGGAAGTCCTGTGTTGACCTAACCTAACCTAGTTCGAACAGATGTATCTACTTGTTTGTCAAAGGCTGGCCTTTGCCTGGGCAACCTATTTATTTCCCGATGTGAAGCACTTTGAAATATATTGAAAATGTTATTTCTAGAAGTAAATCTGGGTCTCAGTAAAGCTTTCTGTCGCGTGTTGCGGCTAAAAATACATACTCTTATACAATATAAAGTAAAGTAAATATAAAGTACTCTGTGGAATACACGGTAGTGTTATTATTTATTCTTATGGGAGTACTGCCACCGCACTGCTAGGCCACTCAAGGTGTTTAGTAAAAGGCGACATAGAGTTTTTGACATCGGGTGAATATTTGTTGACTATGGTAAACAACATGGTGGCGGTGATACTATCTACAATAGCGTTCCCAAAGAGGGTTGAGGTCAAATCCTTTTGCTACATGATTTTGTGTTCTAACAAAACATGTTGCGCCAAATACAAATATTTTTTTCTTAACATTCCTTAATTTGGGTTAACACGATCTATCTTCACACCAAATTTGATGTCAATAGCTCCAAAACTGACGAACGTACAGACAGACAGAGAGACAGACAGACAGACCACCTTTCGGCTTGTTATACCCTTTCCATTACTCCCGGTATACTTATATTCACGCCTTTATCCCTTAGAGGGTTAACAGCGTCTGATAAATAAATGTGGGCGGTTTGATGCGTTTAGAAATTAACTTTACTTACTAGCTACACCTGTACCACAAGTCTACCACAAACTAGGGAAACGGCGCGCGGGCGCCTATACAGATGGCTCACTCAGTACTAGCGACGATTTTGACTTACTGACTTAACTGGAAATAACCGAGGAAAACGCAGTTTTCCGGAATTTATTGGGTATACTTTTCTCTTGAATCAATCTACTATCACAAAAAAGCCGCAACATCAAAATCCATTACGTGCTTTAGGAGGACTTAGCGAATTTCACGACAGATAATAGACTTTATTTTACACTATGTATTGATTTGCAAACGAAATAAAAATGCATTTATTTTATTGATTGCTGCGTTGATTGCTGCCCGCACCGTTTCTAAATCGTCACCATAACTAGCGTCATATCCTGACGCTGACCTCTCCTAACTAATTCAACAGTTCCAATTTACAGGAATAGAGTTCCAGGAGCTTAGACGAGAGTTTTCTCAAAGGAGCGCAACAAATTGCACATCCTACGAGTCCTGTCGCTTGAAATTGCAACGGTGTTCAGCTGATAACGAAGTAGGTAAGAAGACAAGAAAATGTAGGTATTAAATATCAATTTTTTATATTATTATGCTGTAATTTTAAAGTTCCGCCATTTTAAATAAGTTTTAATACAGCCAGTGTCGCTCGCGCTGCTGAGACAAATCTAATGACAACTTATAGGTATGTCAAACGCCCCGCCCTTTGAGCAGCAGCCCGTGAAAAACGTTATAAAGATTTTTTTATCCGTTTTATCCACATAGATACAGTATGCACGCGAGTTCGTGGCCATCCTGAAATATGCCCCTCCCTGTCGAACTCTCCGTGGTACTGGCATGTGCGACAAGGAGGCAATTACTCTTTTTCTGAGCGCCCCGCGGCGGGCCGTTTCCCTAATTAGCGTTTTGAGGCAGCCGGGTAAATGGAATACGGTATAAAAATTGCTTAAAATATATTAATCTATTTGATATTTGAAAATCTTTTGAGAAGATTGTGCTACGAACGATTAAATGGGGAGGAAAAACTTATAGCTGATGACAACTTGATGGCAGCAAACAAAAAAATACATTGGCACATTTACGTCCAGTCACAGAAAAAGGCAAACTCGAGATGCCATTATTTCTTCAATAAATATTCTACCTCATTAAGACTTCCGTGTCTCAGAGCAATATGATTGTGATCGACCAGACCATTGCGTAAGTATATCCGTTGCTTCATCCATGCTATTTGTATTCGTGATGTGTTTGCTGGCAAAATGGTGTGATATCATTATATCATGATGAAAAATTCATCTCACAAAGATGACACCCATTATTGTCAGCTTAAGAGTAAGCTTATATGAGAAAAGTTAGCTATACCTCTATTTTGTCTACATCTACACTAATATAATAAAGAGGAAAACTTTGTTTGTTTTTTTGTTTGTTTGTTTTTTTGTATGTATGTAATCGATAAACTCCGAAACTACTGGACCGATTTCGAAAATTCTTTCACCATTAGAAAGCTACAACATTCCTGAGTAACATAGGCTACTTTTTACCACGGGAAAATTCCTCATTTCCACGGGAAAACGGTTAGCAGCAGGAAAAGCGGGAAATACAGCGGATATTACCCAAATAAGCCAAACCGCTTTACCGATCTTTGCGAAATTTGGCACTGATATTACTAGCATAGTAAAGATGGACATGGACTACTTTTTGTCAGCCCTCGAGGATCTGGAGTACGAGTACCTGATGAAGACCACCAGCATCCCATCTAAACTATAAAATATACGGTCATGGCTTCATAGAAAAAGTTGTTCACCACGATGGGCCGCTTCTGCTGGCACATGGTCATCGAGGATCTGGAGTACCTGATGAAGACCACCAGCATCCCATCTAAACTATAAGAGATACGGCCATGGCTTCATAGAAAAAGTTGTGCATCATGACGGGCCGCTTCTGCTGGCACATGGTCATCGAGGATCTGGAGTACCTGATGAACATCACCAGCATCCCATCTAAACTATAAGAGATACGGTAATGGTTTTTAAGTAAAAGTTACTCAGCATGGCAGGCCGCTTCTGCTGGCACATGGTCATCGAGGATCTGGAGTACCCGATGTAGACCACCAGCATCCCATATAAACTATAAGAGATACGATAATGGCTTCAAAGTAAAGGTTATTCAGCATGACGGGCCGCTTCTGCTGGCAAATGGTCACGAGGGTCTGGAGTACCTGATGTAGACCACCAGCATCCCATATAAACTATAAGAGATACGGTAAAAGCATCAAAGTAAAAGTTATTCAGCATGACGGGCCGCTTCTGCTGGCACATGGTTACGAGGGTCTGGAGTACCTGATGTAGACCACCAGCATCCCATATAAACAATAAGAGATACGTTAATGGCTTCAAAGTAAAAGTTATTCAGCATGACGGGCCGCTTCTGCTCGCACATTTACCTCTGCTGGATCGGAGTAATGGACTTTTTACTACGGGAAAAGATCCAATTTCTACGGGAAAACAGGTAAGTAGCAGCGGGTGAAACCGCTGGGCGGGCTGCTATGATAAATATTTTCAAAGCCTACCTAGTCGAAGCCTAGATCGAAGTCTGGTAGCCCAAGAGTATTTCAGTCCCTTGCGCATATAGTAAATATATAAGTAAGACAGTAAGTAGATATTATAATATCTACATAACGATATGGTGAAAAGAATCAATAAAATTAAAATATTTTCTTGCAAAAATGATTGACATGCAGAAAGGCATAAAGATATAAAAGGCTGGAAAACTTACAGGTAGCGTGGTTCCATTGTATTGGCCCGGCTTTCCAAATACGCGGAAAAGTCAATATAAAAAATGCTTTTGTCTTTTTTACTGCCTGCCCGTACGTAAAAGCAACGAATTCTTCAGATATTCAATCTCGAATTTTAATAAAAGAGTGAATGTGGCGGGGTTTCATCAAAACAAATGCAACGATTTTTATTTCCATTCGGTTCCTTACATCAAATAAAACGCGGGAATATCATTAATCAATCACACAGTCGTAAATTCATTCATTAATTACTCATTCTATATGTCACCTTCGTTGATTCCGTTTACAGGACCACTGTGGCTTTGACTAGTTTCAATGACTTGCATCAGCATTCGATCACCAGTTGTTTCCTTACTCTTTTCTGCAGAACGTCGGTTACGCGGCATTGCAAAACGCAGCTTCTCCCAAAACCAGGGATCATCACATTTCAAATACGTATTCAGATTGAGGTAATTCCGTAACTCCGGAGTCAAGTTCTCCGACAACACGTCGTCCAGAACAAGCACCAGCAGTCGCGAGCGCCCCTCAGACTCCACGGAGGCCAGAGCGTAGCGGAACTCCATCGCGCCCCACAGTGACTTCACGAAGCTCTTCGACAGCACGATGATAGTTCTCTTGGAGACACGCACCGACTGCATGATCTGCGCCGGGATCCACTCGCCGACCGCCCAGTCGCGGTGATGCACGCACACACGATACAAGTTGGGCTCGGCCTCCAGTTGAGGCAGCAACTGCTCCATGACGTATTGATAGTCTTCCTGTGCGAAAGAGATGAACGCATCATACGGCCGGTCTTCGTCGACGTCCTCTTCCCGTAAGCAGCTGAGGCAGTATCCGCGCGCGTACAAGTACATTCGAAGGGAGATCCAGTAATGGCGGAGGAGCAGAGCAGCAGTCAACGCCAGCACTGCCAGCACGAGGAAGGAGCCCCACACATACTCCGCCTTGAACCGACACAGCTCATCGACTGAGACCAAACGAACTGGCAGCTCGCTATCTGCACATACCAGTGAGTCGTAGTCCATTATCTGTAAAAATATTCATTCTCTTAGGACTTGGTTACCAGAGAAGGAAGTGAAAACTGTTCTGAAATGTTTGTATATCCGATTTACCTGGGAGTGTTTGGTGTGCAAAGTATTGAGCAGTATATGGTTGTCACATTGGCATGAGATGGGATTCCCTGACAGCCAAACGCGTCGCTCTGTCGTATTGAACAGCAGAGTTGACTGATTCCCATCCAGCCGCGATATGCTGTTGTTCCTTAGATCCAGCCACTGAAAAATGTTTTCAAATAGGAAATTAACATTTCTGTATGAAAAAGATTAATGATAGAAGTTCACCATTATGTAATGGAAGAAACCTACCTTCAGTGAATTTGGAATGTATGCGTTGCGCAAAGAAGTGACATTGTTTCCAGATGCATTTAAGCTTTGATATCTTTTGTCAGGTCGCGGCCACCGAAACTTCTCAGTATTGTAGCTACAGTCCACCAGACTGACGTAGTCAAAATGCCTGCTGATCCTCCGTCTGCACCCGTGGACAGTAGCCTTCCAGCAGTTTAATCTCTCCAAAGGTTCTTCAACAAACAGGGGTCCATTCTTTCTGTCACACCGCAGTCCAGGCATGGATATAAAGCCCGAGAAGTCTCGAAGAGCTCTCGAGAGCACATCGTTGTTGCAAATGCAGTCAACATAGTCCAGTAATACGACAAGGTTGTACCCTTTATTTGTGATCGAAAAGTTTGTTGTAGACTGCAGAAGTACAAAACAAGGTGTAAAGAGTTTTTTGTTACGTTTTTCTTAAAGCAATCCCGATGAACATTGAAAGAACTTATCTTTTAATGGGACAACTTACCCGATTTTCGAAATGTTCGTAAAACTCATAATCGACCTCCACAGATCT
Source organism: Phthorimaea operculella (assembly GCA_024500475.1). NCBI lineage: Eukaryota > Metazoa > Arthropoda > Insecta > Lepidoptera > Gelechiidae > Phthorimaea > Phthorimaea operculella. The sequence goes on along the minus strand of JANFCV010000136.1, from coordinate 425,377 downwards.
GTACGAACGTCCCCCAAGATCCACAGTCAGCTGTTCTGTTGCTGTCCTAGGAAGCCCATGTAACTAAAAAAAGGAAAAGTTTACTTTGTTAATAAAATAAAAGCCAAAAATACAACACTGACATACCTACCTATCTGTTACATAATAAATGAAAACAATGATGAGAAAACCTCCCAAGTTCCTCTTTTATTCCTCCTATTGTAATCCGACTATTAATTGATTTATAATTAAGTTGGTATTTGTACAGTACCTTCAAAGAAATTCTTTGCTCGTCATTCAACCGCATTTCCAGTAGTTTAAGCTTCGAGAAGTTGCTGTACATAAAACATTCCGCGTCAAGAGTCATGTTGTTCAAGGAGAGTTTTTCTAGCGATTTCAAACTAGCTGAAACATTCAAATTTACAAAATAAGTACATGGAAGAAAGCTGTAAAGCTTTATAGAAAGAACTAAGGATTTGTTCTTTTCTCGAGTGGAGGTCACGCCTCGGCGTATAGCGTTGGGCGCCCTCCCGCCATTTATGGACCGATGACTTAAAGAGGGTGGTAATGCGACTGTTTGCCCTCGCTGGCATCGTGCCTTGTGGCGTTGCCCTGGGGGAGCCCTACGTCCAGCAGTGGACTGCTATTGGCTGATGTGATGATGATAAATGGAATACTCACTCACGACAGATTTGATTTGGAAATTCTGGAACGTGTGCACAAAAAGGTTTCCGTCCAGTATGAGCTCTCGGAGTTCCGGAATCTTCGGAACCACATCAAGAAGGAAGTCACCCTTCAACTTATTGTGACTCAAATTCAGTATCTTTAAACTCTTTATTTCAGGAAACTGTGAACTGAGGAACAAAGTGTGAAATTTTTCGAGAAATTAAAGTTAATTCAAAGCAGAAAGCAAAATAGAAATCCTTCTAGATTCGACAGAATATGATTTTCAGGGATGGCTATTGCAAATGAGACAGCAACAGAAAAATAAACACTTAATAAAACTTACAATGCTTGATCTTCCAAATTGTTGTAAGACAAGTCTAAAACATCGAGACGATCAAAGTTACTCATCAACCTCAGAGGATTGTCCACTAGAGAGCAATTATGACATCGGAACTCAATCAAGGAGCTCTCGTTGACATTTTTCATTAACTTCATTGCAGCACCTGGCGACATGTCCTTCAAGAATAAGTATCTCAATGTCCCAGTCGGGCCAGTGCAGTTCGCATCGTACGTATCCGGAACCTGTTCCTCAGTCAGCCGTGCAAGAGTTAGAGTCTGCAAAGTTCGGCAGTTGCTCCAGAACGGAACAGTACTGTTCTCTATAGATAGTTCTAGAAGAGGACCTCCGTTGTTACCCACCAGTCCGGGTAGTACCATGTCCTTCACAAAAAGCCTACGTAGATTTGACTGGTATTGAAAGAAGTTGTAAGGAACTCCATCCTTTATTCCTATCAGCTCCAAGTTCTCAATACCAAGACCAGCCGAGTAGTACTTAGGTATATTGTTTGACATGCGCACATTAATTAACTTTAACGTTTTTAATGCGGTTACGTCAATATTCAGTGTTGATAATGTATCTTCTAAAAATATTCTTGGCATAACACATTCGTATAGAGATACTGTATAAAATATCATTTTTGTTGGAAACGGTTTCACTGCATCTAGGGATGTATCGCAATGTATTTTCTTTTCTTGTGCATCCTTGACAATCCCTGCAAGAATAAATGAGGCATTAATATTTTGTAGATGCAAATTTTATCAAAAATGGGAAATTTGAGCATAAAGTTAACAAACCCAGTGTTCTATAATCCCGGTGCACGATGCCAGATTTACAAATTTCAAATACAGATATCTCTTTAATCAAAGTTTGGCTTTTGTTGCACTTGATGTCTTCATAGTCAACAACCTGAAAAATATTAGAACAAATTTTAATGTAAGACCAATTATTAAAATACAGAAATGTAAATAAAACGGTAACAACACCTGTGAATGATTTCTGAGTATTGCTTCTAATAATTTCCGGTTTTCGCAGAAGCAAAGGATGGGGTTGCCATCAAGCCATACTCGTCTGTTTGATGTTCCAAAAAGGAGCTGTACTTCATCCGATTTTAAGACCGATATATTATTGTGCCTTAGATCCAACCACTGCAGAAGCAAATCAATTATTAAAAATGTAAGTTGGTACAGTTTTTATTAAATAAGAAATCGAATCAGATGCCAGAAAAACTACCTCAAGAGTATCTGGAAGATAGGCATTTTCTAAAAAAGAAATATTATTTCTAGTGGCATTAAGCCCTCGAAACCTTTGCGGTTTTGGCCACTGGAACTTGTCTCCAACACGACTGCAGTCAACAACTGTCGTGTAGTTCTTATCTCTGCTCATGATCCTCTTGCAGCCGTTGACTGTCGCCTTTCTGCAGCTGAGGTTTTCCACAGGCTCGTCCATGAAGAGCCCACCATTCTTACTGTTGCACCTCATTGCTGGCATGTACAAGTGTTCAGGGAACTCTTTCAGGGCATACTGCAGGGCATCGTTGTTGCAATCGCAATCGATGAAGTCTAAGAACACTACTAATTTGTAGCCTTTGCTTGTGAGCCAGTGGCCGGGTTCGTGCTAAAACAAATAACCTATTATAATATATGTCAAACAACGGAATTTGATGATGATAATGACGATAATTATGATTTTGATGATGACTATGACGATGACGGAGCAATGATGGGGTCCCCCACAAGACACCGTCTTTGATTCTGTTTTGTTAGAATACAAAATCATAAAAAGGATTTGGCTATGTTTGATAAGCCTCCTGCCTGATGTCAACTCCTTCGGGAATACTATTGTAGGTGGTATTACTGCCACCACGTAGTTGGCAATAGTCGACAGATATTCAGCCGAGTTCAAAAACTATACGTCGCCTTTTGCGAAACACCCTGAGTGGACTAGGGGTGGTAGTATTCTTAGCCGCTACCACACGGAATCCTACTAGTCCTACTATCGTATCCTACTTCCTTACTTATTATAAAGGCGGATGTTTGTGTGTGTGTTTGTTACGACATCACGCTAAAACGGCTGATTAGATTGAGATGAAATTTTGCACAAATATAGAAGAGTATCTAGAATAACACATAGGCTACTTTTTACCACGGAAAAATGTCTTATTCCTACGGGAACACGCATATTCCAATATTTTTGCAAAGGTGGCGTGACTGAGCCGATTCGCGTTTTAAACGTTTTCGCCGAAAACTAACAGCGACATCTCTCGAGTAATGCTTTTTTCTGGCGGAATAATAGGTTGCATTGCAGCGGGTGAAACCGCTGACGGGCAGCTAGTTATCTATAATTAACTTTACCAAACTTACCAAATCACTATAATTAGCTGTATAGTTTGGTCCGATGCTTACTGATCTCACCAAATGTCCAGACAGATCTATTGTAAGCTGGCTCGGCCCTATTGTGCTCGGAAGATTATGCAGCTGCAATGAAAATAACAAATAAAATATATTTTTAAATTCATACAGGGTGAAAAGGCAGCGCTCCGAATACATAACGGCATTCATATCATTAATCTGCACAACTTTTGCATTACGTTTCTATCTAACGTTTCTAATAGTAAAGGCTAAAGCTAAATCTAAAGTAAGTAAGGCTAAAGTAAGTAAGCTGCTCGTTTTTTTTTATGAGAGACCGAATTTTTGTGTGTTTTCCTGTCATATTTTCAGTTTTTTTATTTAGAGTCATGGCTCACGCCCTGTGTATCATCTTACCTGCAGGTTTTCTATTAATTTGCTAGAATTTGAATTGAGGTCCAGACGTTCCAGCCACTGAAACTGCATGTGGCTCAAGGAATGTGGCTCCAATGACATCCATTTCAAGGACAATTGATGTAAGCGGGACTTATTCACTAAAACAAAACAACAAATATCTTAATTGTAGAATAGATTATTTTAGATCTATCATTCTATCTAGATACATCAGCCTACGTCCATCTACCCACTGCTGAATAATATATCTCCTTTTACATCAACTTTTCTGGGGCCGAAGTCTGTTAAATGAAAATCGTTTCAGTTGTGTGTCGATGGAATGTCAGTTAAATAGTTTTGGTAATTTTGTATTCTGCTAGTATAAAACAATCACAGTGGTAATAGAATGTCACTGGCAATACAATGGCTTGAAAATAGCAGACTTGGGGCCCAGGTCTCGTGCCTCCCGTAAGTGTCCCGTGTCTACCAGCAATAGCGGAATAGAAGACAGGCGAAATTAGAATTTGTTAAAAGCTAAAAAGTTCATCATAACGAAGAAAACTTCAAACAAAATCTTACCAACAGCAGCTTTAATTTCACTATCTTCAAATATGTCAGTGAAATTGTTTCCATCAAGAATTAGAGTTTCCATATCCACTCTACTGCTACCCCCCGAAATCATGTATTTGAGACTGTCGCCTCTTAGACGATTATACGATAGATCCAGGGTGACCAAAGCAATCAACTTAGGGAGCTGTAATCTAAATAAATCGTGATTACTAAGTATTAGTTACATACGGAGTTTTTGCCTTTGATTAAACTTGATTTGATTTAATAGTTCTACCATAAAATAGAGAGCTACACTTATGATATGATCGGATGTATGTACAAGCGAAGTACTTTACTAACACCACCACAACCTTTTCTATCAATCATCTTTGCCAACTCAGTCGGTGCTCGGAACCCGGCTGTCGAAGATCTCCTGAGGATGCTCCGTGGTGGAGCAAGACAAGTATAGAGTGTAAAACGGTGGTGGTTGTTGTATGGCGAGATGCATCGCTTGTACATTTGCATTATTAAGTAGCGGTCGTACGTGTGGTTCACTCCGCAGCATAACTTGCCATCATAACGAAACCTTGTTCAAGATTTTTGACGGTGAAAGAATTTTCGATACATTGCAATTGGAAGAGTCCCCTCTACTGCAAATAAATTATAGACAATCTTAAAGTGTTACTTACATGGCTTTGTCTTCCAGGTGATTGTGAGGGAGCTCGAGTCTATTAAAGTGAGAAAGTGAACCTAAGAAACTTAAAGGCAGGTACACCAGTGAGCAGTTCTGTATTGTCAAGGTATTTAAGAACAATGTCGGCATAATTGTTTCCAGTCGCTTCACGGTCGCTTGTGACAAAGATTCCAGCCTAAACTTCCGTAACAAACCTACGCAGCCTTTGGGCCATACTAGATCTAGGATCTGATCTTCTCTTGTATGTTTTATTGTCAATTCGTCTATCCTTTCACAATGAAACATTTTCTTTATTTTTGCATTGTTCACAGTGAAACCAACGATATTCCCGCCTTTTAATGTAGACACTGTCGCATTCACTTCCATTTCAGGTATTTCCATATTTTCAATTATTATTTGAACATACTCTTTCGTTATGGATTTAAAGAAGTTGATGGTGGGGTTCAAAACATTTGATAGTTTAATTGTGTATAATGTATGAAAACCAGACGTGTAGTTCTTTGGCAAAGATGGCGGTAAGCTTGAGTCTTTTATTATTAACTTGTTGACTCTAGTTATATCTAAGTCTAACATTCTGCATACATTTGCTAGTGGTGTGGTTGGTAATGCACAATTTTCTATATGAATCAAATGCGGTGAGACGCTTGAGTTTCTCGGTGAATATAATGGTAAAGGATCGAGGTATTTCGAACATGTTATTTTCATTGAATATATAAATTCTCTTCCAGGCCCGTTTGCTGTAAAAAAAATAACTAATTTTTAAAAAAGAAGCCTGTAGCATTAGCACAAAAAAATTGGTTGAACTTGTGGTAGGAACCAAACAAATTATTCAACAGAACTTGTGAAGAGCTAAAAGATAGATGCGGCCTTAGGAAATCTCTTTCAGGCAACCGTGCTAAGTAAGAGAAACATTAAACGATGTAAGTATTATTATATGGAAATGGGTAACGCGATTCAAAACCTTCGATTAGATTTCTCTTATATATATTTTATCGGTGAACAGTGGTGGCATCCTCCCATACATTGGCCCAATCAAGTCTGCACTTACTATGCTATACTGTATTACAGATTATCAAAACACAAAAAGAAAACTTACGCCATCTTGCTTCATAGTCAAAAGAGGTGCTCAGAGTGAAAGTAGCCGTTTGATGAGTCTGTTCATGAGCAGAAATCAGTAGAGTAAAGGCCAAAGTAATGGCACTGACAATCAGTAGTATTATCATGTGTAAAGCCTCCTTTAAGATACACTTATTCCAGTATTTTATTAGTGACCAACCATAGGAATCTGCATCTGTAATAAACAAATACAAACCTTATTTATTTAACCATTTATTGTTCAATAAACATTACAGGACAAAACATAAAAGAAATTGACACAACAGGCACTGCATAACTATAAAAAAACCTACTGCAGAGCAGACCTAACGGAGAGAAAACACTGAAATAAAAGGAATTCATTTTCGTCTTCAGCTTTATGGCTGATCTTCGACATCATCCACAGATCATGTAAGTAGTTACCTACCTTCTTTAGTTTTTCATCCCAATACATATAGTTACTTTCTGGCAAACGCAAACAAAAACACTCACAAAAACCAAAATAAACTTTTCACTATTAGGTAGGTAGTACCGAGTTTCCTCAGTTAGTCAATCTATTTATTGCATTACGATGAGAAACCAAACACGTCTTTGCTTGTCTTTTATTCTAGAGACACTAACACAAGGAAACAAAAATAAAATAAGTGATTTTCCTCAAAAGGTGGTAGACTGGTGCAAATAAGATGGGTGTATGAATGTAAACGAAAACGAGTCCATTCGGATTTTCCCTTAGGACAGACACTCTACCTATGGTGGCTACTTCAGTACCCCGCTGATAGATCCCAATTTGTGATACATTGCTGCTTATTATACAGGGTGTTAGGGACGGTGTAACGAAAACTTTGCAGCCATGATCAGACCATCAAACTGAACAACTTTTACTATGGAGCAAATGGTGGGAAACGAAAAAAAATTTCCGACCTCCCATACAAAATTCACGATCAGCTGACTGACTTTGTATGGGAGGTCGGAATTTTCTTTTCGTTTCCCGCCATTGGCTCCATAGTAAAAATTGTTCAGTTTTATGGTCTGAGCACGCCTGCAAAGTTTTCGTTACACTGTCCCTAACACCCTGTATAGGGTGAAATTAAGCAGTGCCTCACTAGGTATTACTAGTGACCGATAGCGAAAACTCATACCGGCTGGTGATAAGGAACAACTTTGGTATGGGGAGCCAAATTTTGTTTCTATAATCCGATCTATATCTTTTGGGGAAAGATGTTTCCTATCACCAGGCGGTTCCAAGTTTTCACTGTCGTCGGTCACTTATTTCACCCTTTACCTATGGGCGTTAGTAAAATAAACTTAAGATAAACAGCAATGTAAACCAAATCGAGGGTCAAGGCTGGGTAATACCTAATAATAAGAGTATTCTTATACCGGTATTTCCAATAACGAAACCTGTTGTAAACTAATTATTCGCGATCGAGATGCGTCATCGGGCAGTCGCATGCGCCGAGCGGTACACGACAGGCGGCATATCATTATACTTATATGCAGCGCTTATACGATATTTTATATAATTTGTGCCGTATAAACTTTATAAGTAATTATCCAAAGATGATATTATGCTAATAATCAGTGGCCGTCACCCGCACTGTACCCATTTTAGTATTGTAACAGAAGTTTACTAAATGAATTGTGTTTTACGAAAGAAGAACAAGTTTTATTGTTTAGTTTTGTGTGGATAATTACACATTTGAGGGCAGAAATATGTATATTTATTTAAACAACGTAGAAACTGTGTGATTTGATCGTAAACGATTAGTATCAGAAGATAAACAAAATGAAAATGCGTCTTACAATATCATTGTTAATCTACCTGTGCAAACAGCAAATTGTAGAGTCTTCTGCCACAGAAAATGTTACAGCAACGAAAAAATTTCCTGCGCAAGAAACAAACAGTAAGTACTTATCTAAATAAATGTATAGAAGGTAATTATAAAACTTTCAGACTACAAATAATTTTGTACAATATTGTAAATATTCAATTTGGGATTTTTTGTAAATTCAAACTTATAAAGAATCGAAATAGGTAGTCGCAGAAAACAATTATCTCAAATTAGATTATAAGTAGATAGGTACAGAGAATAATTCGCTCTCGTAACTGCAAAACGCGCCCATCCAGTCGCTACCAGCCGCTCTCTTTAAGTCATAGATCAAATAACGGGAAAATGCCTAAATACCAAAATAGACAAAAAATATAAATCATCATGACATAACATGGCATCAATTCAAGCATCAATCTGAAAAATATACTTACTTACATGTAATAAGTAGGTAAATCCTAAAATTAGTATTTTTTTATTGTTTAGGACAGACAAACTTTTTTGCTTAGATAAATGATTGCCTCCTCGCTGCGCTCGGTAGATTGAGTCGGCGTACTTATAAAATGAAGCAATCAAAGAGCCGGAATAGGCTCATCTTCATATTATCTGACAGTTACCCAATTATTTTAAAAATTCACCTCGAGCTGTCAAAATTCATAGTTTCAAGTACATATTGCAAATATACGGATTTTACCATTTTTGGCTTCATTTTTTTTATGGTGTCTTTGAATAGTGCTCGCTCGATCTACCGAGCGCAGCGAGGCAATCATTTATCTAAGCCTTTTTTCGTATTTGTAAACAATGAATTGTATTGCAGGCTTTCCAGATTACAAACGACAGGCATGCCTTGTACCCCACTCTCCATCAACTCTACCAAGAAACAAAGAAACGAACGAACTCTACGTCAAAACCTGCATTTTAATACGTAAAAACAAATTCTCAGATTTACTTCCGAACTATCATGTGAACTACACAAAGCTGGAGTCACTTCAGTTTGATAGAGAACTTAGGAAAACACCATACCCTACGGATTACTTTACATCTGAGCTGCAAGTATCAGGCCCTGGCGGCCTCTTTGGGTCTTATAGAACACTCCGTGAGATGGGATTTAGACATATGGAATTCCCAACCCTGATCCCATCATCATTATTAAAACTGCAGTCTTTGATACTGAAGTACAGTCCTATCAAGAAATGGGACAACGGCTGCGAGTACTTGAAACAGCTAATCATTGAAGGTCCACAAAAAGGACTGCTTCCGAAATGGCCGTCGAACTGTACACAGCTGAAAATATTACGTTTGGAATCGGTTAATCTTGACGCAGTACGTCATCTAACCGAAAGCATGAATAACCGCTCTGTGGCTGACCTAGAGATCCTTTCGATCGTGAATTGTTCTCTGGACAAACTTCCGCTGTCGGTGATGCACTCGAAGAAACTGAGAGAGATCGATTTCAGCCACAATAATCTACATTCCGAAGCTCTGTAAGTTCGTTGCACGTTTTTGGTGTTACTGTAATACGATTTTGTGTTCAACAAAACGTGTTGCGCCGACCCCAAGTAATTGGGATAAGGGCAGGAAGATGATGATGTAATAAAATAGCACCAGCAGTCAGCACTCCATCTCGATCTCGACTTTGGGTATGATAAAAGGCGGCTAAGAAACCAATCCGAGAAATAGACATCAACCCCTCTGCAAATGCATGGCGCATGATATGGAGGTTGGCAACATCATCATCATCTGCATGCCATTAACTCACTTTATTTGGAGACAGCGCAACATGTCTTTTGCTTCTATTCATCTCTTTCAGCAGTCAAATTCCTCACTTACGCCTTTATTTTTCCTGTCGTCTTGTATATAATCCATCTAAACTTTTTAGGATCACTTTGCACCTCAGAAACAAAAACCGCCCGCCTAATCTTATATCAGCCACAGCAGTCCACTACTGGACTTGGGCCTCTCTCTATCGGGGGGTATTGCCATACTCACCACGCTTGGTAGGCGAATAGGCCAGCGCAGTGCGAGATGTTACATTTACAGGGAACGCTGCTGCAGATTCTCTGGATGATTATCCCTTAGTCGCTTTTTACGAACGGGTAGAATTTGGGTGATGCTTTTCTACGCCAGCATCACACGGCACGTTCAATTTATGTGAAATCATTCATTACAAGTTATTTTTATTAGTTTACAGTTCCCTACAATGAAAAGTCTGGAGGTTCTCCACCTGTCAAATAATTACTTTTCCCTTGGTTCCTTCACCATACCCCTTCTACCAATTCTGCTCACAAGGGAGAGATTCCCAGCTCTTCGAGTACTGAACCTGAATGCCACCGGATTATGGTCAAGACTGTCAATCAGTGAAGTGGCAGAAGCAGCAAGTGAGTCTATTTCTTAACTTGCTCCCAAAGCATATGTGGTTTAGCTTATGTGCCTATTAAAATGTATCACATTTATGTTTTATACCTACCGACTCGTTAAAAACGTAATTTATCCAAAGTAGCGGCCTGTAAGCGTTTTCACCCGCGGGAAAAGGACATTTTCCCGGCATGTGTTATATAAGGTCCTATTAAATTCACTGCAAATATTTTAGGGGCAGATCAAATAAAATATAAGCATGTACTAGGCAAATTTTTAAAGAAATCTACACGCTAGTTTTCGAGAAAACTGCATTTAACTAAAAAAAAATGACACGCAAAAAGTGCACCCTGTTTGTCCTAGAAACACACACTTCGATGAATTTAAATTACGCGCCAAACGCGCCATGCTGTGATTGGTTGGTTGTTAGTATGCGTGCCGTGTAAGTGAATCATGTTTACATGGCGGAACGTCAGTCGGGTCAGTCAAAGTGTGTTCACATAAATTAATTAAAAAGTTTGTTTGAAAATGAGAAAAAAAATCTAGCGTGTAGGTTTTTTTAAAAATGCCTTGGATGTTTTTCTTATGCATATTTACGCATGCCCTTAAAATATTTGCAGTGAATTTAAAAGGACCTTATATATATAAACCTTCCTCTTGAATCGCTCTATCTATTACAAAATTAAAATTGTTTTCGTTGCGTGGTTTAGGAGGACTCAGCGAATTGCACAACTGACAGACAGAGAAACGCAAAAAGCGACTTCATTTTATACTATGTACTGATTAATTAAAATAAAAATTATAAATTTTATACAATTTTCCTGCAGCAGTGTGTACATGTAGCATAATTATAGGCATTTCAATAAAATTCACTTAATACATTTGTTTCAGCAAAACTACCTTCACTGAAAAAATTATATATAGACATAGCTATGGCGTCTGAAGAAGCATTTATGCATAGTTCTTATTCAAAATTGAACTATTTATACATGTTTGCGACTTACAAATCTGAGCAAACATTGTATCGTTTGAGGGTATGTAAACTTGATATTTAACAATTATCTTTTACCCGACTGCTATCATATGACGCAGTCATATAGTAAATTTAAGATGACGGATTTTTATCGCAAAATACAACTTGAAATTACCACAGTTGGGTTTTGTTTGTTAAAACATCTGCTTGTTATGAATTAGTTCATGTCCAAGGTTCAAAGACTTCCACTGTATTGAAACACCATTTCTGCATGTATCATCATATTTATACAGGAGGAGCCCCAACTTGGTATAACTTGAAAAAAATCTGTTAAATTTACGTATAATATGACAATGTTTTAGGTCACAAGTTTTAGGTCATTTTATCCCCCATACAAAAAAGATGACGACGTCATAACTCTTCTCGGACTCTTTTTTAGTTTTGTACTATAGTCCGTCCAGTTCGTGCGCGACCCTCCCTAGGGGTGACAGACGTTGGGGAGGGAGATGTCAGCGGGTAGCGGGAGGTGTAGCGGGGAAGGGTGACGCGCGCATCCGCGCTGCACGTCATATTAAAATGACGTGCTTTTTCGCCCCCCGACCGTCTGTACCCCGCAGGAAGGTCGTGCACGAAGTTGACGGACTATAGGTACGGGTCAAATTGATTCTTATTTTTTTTACCCTAAAGATTAAACGTATCAATTTTCAAAACTCTACCCGCAGGTGCAGCATGTTCCCAAGACTTCGGCTGTGGGCCGCTAACACTAATACATTTCGTAAAAAACTCCTGGTTTATTTAAAGGATTATTTTTATTTCAGCTGCACAGCCTACCAAGTACACAAGCTCAACATCTGGAGGTGGTACTCAAAGGCGTTCAAGTCACACATGTCACCATCGGCCCAGAATACATCGAAAACTTTGATCGCATTGTAAGTTGGTCAGTCAGTACACATCATCACAAGTAGACGTCATATTGTCAGCATATAGTAATCCAGTGATGGACGTTGGTAGGCCTTTCCCAGGATACGCCATGAGGACCATTCAGTAGCTACGTAGGTAGGCCTTTCCCAGGATACGCCATGAGGACCATTCAGTAGCTACGTAGGTAGGCCTTTCCCAGAATACGCCAAGAGGACCATTCAGTAGCTACGTAGGTAGGCCTTTCCCAGGATACGCCATGAGGACCACTCAGTAGCTACGTAGGTAGGCCTTTCCCAGGATACGCCACAAGGACCACTCAGTAGCTACGTATGCTTAACACTTCCTCCACAAAAATTAATCGTATAGCTTAGCGTATAGCTCAATAAGCCAGGTAGATTTCGATATCGAATACTTTGTCTGGAATTGCGATATACCTTTTCAATGCAGTGTACCTCTCTCTCTTCCACCAGCCCCGTTCGAGATTCTGGCTCACCAACAAGGGATACAAGCTGACAGTACACTTAGACTCCGTGGACTGCGATTGCAACAACCACATCCTGCAGAGCGCTCTCCGCTTATTCCCCCACTTCCTCTCCATGCCTAACCTGAAGTGCCACCACGGAGGCTCGTTTCTCGAAGAGCCTGCAGAGAATCTCAGCTGCAGGAAGGCAACTGTCAACGGATGTATCCGTCGAATAAGCAGGGGAAGCAATCACACCACTGTCGTAGACTGCAGCCATAATACAAAAACGTTTCGCTGGCCTCAGCCGCGAGGGTTTCGAGGCTTTAATGCGTCGGGAAATCGGATCACCTCGCTGGACAAAGCGTACTTGCCCGATTCATTGGAGGTGAGAACAGTATTATTTTTTGTTTGTTTGGGGCCCAAAGCTTGTTGGGGAAATTCCAAGAAAGACCACATGTTATCATGATGAATAACTTACTTATTCGTAATCAGGTGCTTACCTACTTTTGTTTTTCCCAACAGTGGCTGGACCTCCGAAACAATAGCATATCCCGGCTGGATGGCGAACAGACGATGCATCTTTTCGGAAATAAGGGGCGACGTGTCTGGCTTACAGGGAACCCCATAGTGTGCGACTGCGACAATCAGCCATTGCTCGATGCGCTGCATGTCTACCAATCCCTGGTGAGAACGAAAAATAAGGTTACTTTTGTGTCGTTTTCAGACCAGCTCATCAGTAGTTGCGTTTTCTATCTTTCCCTTGTTTGGAAACTCTCAATATCAACTGTGAAACCTTATCTACCAGACCTTGGTCATCTGTTACTAGAAATACTGTATAGACTTCACCAAAATACTTAATTCTGAATTCTACGTTTCAGGTCATTGATTTTGACAACCTCACATGTGCTGACAGCGGACAACTCTTGCGCTTGGTATCAGCAGCTGAACTTTGTCGTCCGAAGCTGGTGACCGCAACAGTAACGACCAGTTTGATAGCTGTATTACTGCTGGTTGCAGCTCTCCTGATCCGCCACTACTGGATCTCCCTCCGCATGGTCCTGTACGCGCACGGCTGCTGCCTCTCCTGCCTGCGAGAGAAGGACCTCGATAAAGACCGCCCTTACGACGCCTTCCTCTCTTTCGCACACGGCGATGACCAATACGTCAGGGAGAAACTGCTGCCCAAATTAGAAGGTGGATCCAAGTTTAGAATTTGTGTGCATTACCGCGACTGGGCGGTCGGCGAGTGGATCCCAGCACAGATCATGCAGTCGGTTCGCCTCTCAAAGAGAACTATCATCGTGTTGTCGAAGAACTTCATCAGCTCGTGTTGGGGCGTGCTGGAGTTCCGTCACGCGAACGCTGGCGCTGCTGCTGACGGCCGCAAGCGGTTGCTGGTTCTCGTACTAGACGACGTCCTCTCCGAAAAGCTGTCGCCAGAACTTCAATGTTACTTGGAGCAGAACACTTATCTGGACTGCAAGGATCCTTGGTTCTGGGAGAAGCTGTTATATGCAATGCCTCACAAGGATAGCAAAAGTTCGAAACGTCGAGGTAAAAGTGATCGCAGGAATTTGGACACTGAAATGTGTGCTCGTGGAGACTATGATATTTTAAATGTGGAAGACAGTTCATCAGAGATAAATTCAGTTAAAAATGTTTATATTGAGGAAGTTGATTGTAGTTTGTAACCTCCCAGAATGAAATCCAGTTGAAAAAGATCATATTAGTATAAAAAAATTGTCGGTGCTGTACAAGTCATGTAACTTAATGGAACGGTAATAGAATTGATCTCATACTTATTATTAAAGATTTTTTTTTATTTATAGCCTGCATGTCCTTTAACTGGCATCCTGCCATATCTGAAATCCCACACTAGGTACCTAGATTCCAGAACAGCCACTAGTTATGACTAGTTGGTAGACACTCGACACTACTGCTAAAATAGCTTATAAGAAATCTTTCAACGCCTCGTGGTAGCAACGGGTGGCCGAAGGGCTGGTAAGCAACAATTTTCTCCAAGAACATAGGCGATATACAAAAAAAATTTGGACCTCCCATAAAGCAGATCGGCGATCTTGTATGGGAGATCAATAGTACATTGTATACGCGGGGAGAAAGAAACCGATTACTAACGAGGGTGTAGTTTGAGGCCCGAAGCGCAGCTGAGGGCCTCAATACACACGAGTTTGTAGTCGGACTTTCATCCGAGTAATACATAGTGCTTTATACTACACCTGCGGGGTCAGTTCTAACAGCCACGGGGTGAATTGAAACATCCGCAAAAAATAAGCTACCTAAGTTAGGTACACATTTCCAAACTCTCACATGCATACGGCAGAGCAATTTTTTAATACAATAACTTTCAAAAGTGAATATCTTTTAAAACTAAACAACTTACAAAACTGAACAACTTATGAAACTGAACAACTTACAAAACTGAACAACTTATGAAACTGAACAACTTACAAAACTGAACAACCTACAAAACTGAACAACTTACGAAACTGAACAACTTATGAAACTGAACAACTGACAAAACTGAACAACTTACAAAACTGAACATCTTACAAAACTGAACAACTTACAAAACTGAACAACTTACAAAACTGAACAACTGAACAACTTACAAAACTAAACAACTTACAAAACTGAACAACTAACAAAACTGAACAACTTACAAAACTGAACAACTTATGAAACTCAACAACTTTTTAATACTGAACAACTTTTAAAACTGAACATCTTTTCAAAACGGAACAACTTTTGAAACTGAACCACTTTTACACCTGAACAACTTTAAAAACTGTACAACTTTTTAATGACAACTTCAAAACTGATCAACTTGTGTTCACCTACCCTATCAACACTGTACTAAATTCTGTAAAAACTACCACAGGAGGAAAGTGATTTGTATGGTTAATTCCCTCCCGCTAATTTGTACGTTGAACAATGACTAACGTTCCGCCCTATAAAGTGTAAAGCTATAGGTAAATTACTATGCAGGTGTAGCATAATAGTAGTTTATGCAACTGCCTAATAATGAGAGGCTTTAGGATGAGAGTGTCTGTTTATCACACGAGGCGCAGCCGAGTGTGATAATAGTTTGACACGAGCATTCTAAAGCCTAATTATTTGCAGTTGCATACACTATTTTATCTACACTCTACAAGAAAAACTATGAAAAATAATTCAAACCTTCGCACTGCACTATGGCGATTGCAAGCCTATCTACTGTACCACCAACTGAACGACTTTTATACATTAGTAACTTTTTAACTAAACGTTAAAATGGAGGCTCATAAAAACTGAACAACTTTTAAAATTAAATAGCATTTATCGGCGAATTTTAATTCGAAAAATGATTTGAAGCAAAGATTTAATAATAAATAAGTCCTCATAATTTCAAGTGTCGTCACGCCGCGGGTGACACTTGTTTTTTTTTTCATTCGACTTACTGATGGCCAGTGTCAAATTGGAACAGATTACAATTTGGCACGCGGGTCAATTCGTTTAATTTTTTTTCAAATACTAGAAATCGAGTTACTTTATGTAGCTGCCAGTAGGATGAAAGTTTTTTTTTAAAGGCTGTATATTCGTAATGCAGTTCATTACGTTCGTACTTTCGATTCTGTAAAACGAATATTACGAACTGAGTGTAGATAAAATTCTTTTTTCATATTTTGACCTATCTTCCTTGGGGAACGATCCCTTATCTATCACCAGCCCGTCCTGCATTTTCGCTATCGGTCACTATAAAAATTCACGTAACTTTCACTTACTTTAGTTTTAAAATCAAGTGAGATAGCGAGCGTCATTCGGCCGCGAATTAAGCAGGTCTTTTCGACTACAATCGTAGGTGCAAGATCCACAGAGGAAACGTGTGACGTGACGCATTGGATGACATCTGTCAGACAAGTGATCATTGGCCATCATCGACGTGTATCGTTGCAATGGCAACACCACTATATCACATTCACAGGAGCTCCCGTAAACAGTGTTCCTTATACGGAACTACCGTGAACACTTCCCACACCGGAAGCCTTCCGCTTCCGGTAGGTATAGACAGTCGGCCATGTTCTTTCTACATTCTCTCTTCTGGCTCGAGACGCGTAGGAGCAACAGGCTAGTCCGTCTTTTGTAACGCGCACATATTTTATAACGTTAGTTTAATTCTGTAAAGCTAACTACATTTTAATGGAGAGTGTGTGGTGACACCAATAAACCTGTGAACATCATCTTCTGGTTTCCTTCCCTCGTCACCCACACTTCCTAAAGACGCGATGCGCTTCTCACGTGTGTAGCTTTGTCTCTTCTGTTTCAAACATTTTTTATGGAAATGGTTTCAAGCGTCGCAATATCGCAAGTCTCACGTGTCTGACAATCGCTAGTCTGACATGTCATTTTGCGTCTCGCGTCGCGCGTCTTATCTGTGGAACTTGCCCCGTTGTTATTTTCGTAGCAATGCTACGGCGTAGCACGTGCGTAGCCTGTTCGTAGTTAGGAATCAAAACAAATAAAGCGGAACGTACTACTTACTCGTACTTCATACTCATACGTACCTACACATATATCACGCTAATATCCCTTGCGGGATAGGCAGAGCCTTAACGACTGTAGAAAACAGCCACTTACACCACGTCTAACAATAGTTTAAAAGTCACTCAGACTTTTATCACCATAGTGACAGGTTGTCAGCCTGTCGCCTAAAATTGCAATACACATCGACTCTCAACTTCCTTATTCGCTTCTTACGACATCCACAGGAAAGATATGGGGTGATGCTATTCTAAGTCGGCACTACACATTAATACCCTGTATTATGGTAGAATGAATAGCCAGATCCAAAGGACTTAGGTTCTCTTTGCTACGGGCTACGGCGTAGCGTAGATAGAAGAATCTTGTAAAAGGTCCGTGCGAAAAAGGTCCATCTGTTAGCCCTTAGGCTGAGATTCCACCAGAGCTGTGCGAGTAAAATGTGACGTACGAGGATGTGTAGCTGTGCTGAGGAAATTTGTAGGGATTCCACCAGAGCTGTTCGAAGTAGTACGAGGGTGTGTATTGGGGTGTGTAGCGGAGCTGTCAGTGTAAATGCGCATTAATGTGTGATGCGAGGATGCGTTGCGAAACTGTGAAATGTGTGAGCGGGAGCTCTATTGACTGGCAGGGAATCTTCGCAAACCTCGCAACATATTCCTCGCAGAACATTTCTCGCAACACATTCGTCGCAACACATCCTTCGCACACATTTCTCGCTTGTTTTGTATGTAGAATGGCCTCGCTTCGCCTATCCCTATTCCACCAGAGCTGAGCTCAATGAAGTGATTCTATTGGTGGATTTTTTCCCGCCGCTTAGCTACCTCGCACAGCTCTGGTGGATTCGCAGCCTTGGGGTAAGCAGAGCGGAACGACAGTAAACATTGTCGTTTCGGCCTCGACTAACACTCGACACCAATAGGATGGGAAAGGAAGTAAGGAATAGGGTGAAGTTAAAATCAAACTACAAAAATCGCTGGATAATCACCAGTTCAAACGCCTTAGCCAAATTAAAGTAGAGGTAAAGCATCCTCGATTTGTTAATTACCCAACTGCTTCAAAAGACGTTTTTTGAATGTACCTACGTATGTATGTTATGTTATGCTTTTAGGTATGTACAGAGAGTAACAGAAAGGGTATAACAAGCCGAAAGGAGGTTAAGGTAGGGTCAGGTAGGGATCGGTGACTCGGGCGGGTACATTGACTCACGCTTATATTTCGGAATAGGACAGCTATATCTATCTGTATTCTTAACATAATGGTAGCTCTTGAAAACCAAACACGTACAAACCAATCATCCATCCACTCCAGTACGGATTGATTGTGAAAAAAATGTGCTATTGGTTTTGCACCTCTAAAAATGCCTTTCAGGGTACCCCATATGTATTTTTATCAGTTAAGATTGAAAGATTTAGGGAAATATAATTATTATGATTGAAAGTAGTGTTCAAATACTAAGTAATAAGCTAGATTTGCTAGCTCTTAGAGTAGTCTGGTAATATTTGTAGGCAAATTATTTCAAAATAGCGTCGGCGTCTACACTGGCTCAAATTTAAGTGGTACACAGTGACTCTAACATTCAGTACTGGCTCATCTCTCTATTTTTAGAAACATTAACAGACAATTGTTAATATTTCTTATGGCAATAGTAATGATATGAAAAGAATACTTTGACAAAAATAATTGATTAAAATGCATAGTTTCAATCAATATTATACTGCACGACAGGGTTGCCAAGTCCATATAAACTGTTAGAGTCACTGTGTACCACAGGGGTTGAGTCAGTGTAGACAGGTAGTAGTACACAGTGACTCACATTTTTTTTTCAAGAAAAAAAGGTCTGGTGTCCTTAGTGTTGTGTTATTGCAAAAAATGATAATGCGAAACGAAAGAGTATTAATCAATACATCCTAGATATGAATTTCAGTTTGATACTTCAAAGTTATCTATTAAATTTTATTGCTCGAAGAAATCCGAGTCACTGTAGCCTACCTGACCCTACTCATGAAACTGAACAACTTTCCCCATGGAACATGGGTCGAAATATGAAAATAAATTTGGGCCTCCCATACAAAATCGCCAATCAGCTAATAGATTTACTATGGGAGGATAATTTTATTTTTCACATTTCGACCCATGTTCCATGGGGAAAGTTGTTCAGTTTCATGAGTACCTTGACTTCATTTCGGCTTGATATACCCTTTCCGTTACTCCCGGTATAATATGGGTTTGTGGGTATGTATGTAGGTACACAAGTAATTCGTTTCCACGGGCTACAGCCAAAACGGCTGAACTGACATGTGATGTTGTATCTCTAGTTTTGTCTCGGCAGCGGAGTGACAGGCTATACCTACTAAAAATTCATTAAGATGGCGGATTTTTATTGCAGAATACAATTTTGAAATTACCGGAGTCGGGTATTTGTTTTTTAATAAGTAGGTACATCTGCTTATTTTGTTAGGCCTTAGGCGGGCGCCGGATGTGTAGGTAAGTGCCTACCCTTTGATATTTTCGTCCTTAACAGACCTTGTTGAATTTATACTTACCTTTATTTATTCTAAAAAATATCGCGTGAATGGATTCAACATTATTTAATTTAACCTTTTACAGGGTTTTGCCGGCTTAGAATAGCATCACCTAATTCTCCCCTTGGGCGCTCTGTAATTGAAAGATCTTGCACTGCGCTCGCCAATCTGCCTGCCAAAAGTGGTGAGGATGGCAATACCGTGATCAGATCGCGCGTGTACCTACTAGGTATATCTATAAATATTAGATACCTAACTACACTACCTACTCACCACACAAAAAAAATGCATTGGATTAGAGAGTATCAAAGATAAATAGTAAAATAAATAGTATACAAGCTCTACTGACTTTTCCTTGGATAAAACAAGACAAAGTAAGTTAATTTGTCCAATAGTAGGTATTTATTTTATAAATGTTTCATAAACATTAATTCTTTGGTAAATTACTTGTAATACTGAAATTTCTACCTACATAAAATCTTATCTACTTGCTTACAAACTAAATAATATTTAGACAAACATCACAGATGTTTTGATTTAATCTATATTAATTTTATAAAATAATACTCTAGTTAGAATCTGGACAGACAAATTTTAGGCTGGATCAGTTTATCAATATGATTTATAATCTGATCTGAATGTTGAGAAGATATGGTAACCTTTAAGTTTCCGCTAAATATTTTATTAAATTATTCATTTTCTTTTTGTTACTGTACTCCAAGTAAGTAAATATTACTCCCAAAATGTGTCTGTAACTTGGTTATACGGGGAGTAACAGAAAGGGTATATTCGACCCATGTTCCATGGGGAAAGTTGTTCACTTTCATGAGTACCTTGACCTCTTTTCGGCTTGTTATACCCTTTCTGTTACTCCCGGTATATACCTAGAGTACTTACACCACAAAAGAGGTCCTGCAAACACACACAGCCTGTCATCCAAGAGAAAGTTGTTTGAGGAACTGTCCAGAGAAAAATTATTAATAAGATAATATAGATGGTGCCCTCTACATGCTTAGTATAGTTTTTAGTACATACTATAATAATAAACAGTTTGATCAAAGAGAGAATGCAGAAATAAAGAATTGAGGATCATTATAGTTACAACTAAGCATGTGCGTGCAGGCAGGGCACCATCTATATTTTCTTTTCAATAACATGATCCTGGACAGTTTCTCCTACCTACTATTAAGCGCTCACAACAAACAGTCTTTTGTGGTGCAAACTTCATGCTAAAAAGTAGGTAGGTACATAATGAATTCCTAAAACTAACAATTTGTGATCACTCCAACATGTGTTGCAACTTGTCAATTTGGTCAGAAAGTCTTTCGTCCATCCGCTTTAGGGCTAAGAGACCTTGATTCAACTGGCCTGCTTCATTTACCTGTAGAAAACAAAATTTTGATAATTTATAAACTGTGAAACTTTTGTGATTTGTGAGTAAAGGCAAATGAACTTTAAAGAAAATAGAAAAGAAAAAAAAAAGAAATTTTATTTTTCAACACTTTGTTATTACTACTAACAGAAGTTGTGGTATAAAGAAATGTACCTACTACTATTAGAACACCTGTCTGTATGTTATTCCATTTATTTGTAGTAAGTAGGATATATAATTTTGGCCTGTTCTTTTCTATTTATTTTTTATAGGTATAGATGTTACAATATATTTCTGCTCACCTCCTTGTATATTCGGTCTAATCGCTGGTCTTTTAAGTACATGGTCCTTAGTAGCAGTGTTGTGTACAAGATAACTAATGCAGCGAATATTAGCACAATTATCCGAACATTTTGTGAATACACGGTGTACATTTGACGCTGAAACATAAAACAATAACATTAATACAGAAATCTTTTTCTAGCATGGAACGACTCAGAATTTTGGAGTAAGACTGAATATAATAATCAACACGAAAGAAGAAGAATGATGAATAAGCATAACTTTATTACTTCTTTCGGGATTGCATTAGAAATTCGCATCCTGATTTAAGGGTTTTTTTGGGTGGTGGGGGGTGGGGGTGGAGGAGGGGGACCCTCCCCGGGGGGTCCCCGGAGACCCCATTTGGGGGACTGACCCCCTCACAAATGACCTGTAAGTCATTGTTTGCAGGGGTTTTATAAAAGAATGTATAGGGGGGGAGGGGTAGGACCCCCCATGGGGGGTCTCGACCCCCACCCGGGGGGTCCCCACCTCCCATTTTGGGGATGACCTGAGTCGGTTCTGGCACTTCCGGCCCCTGCGGCACGCTCGCTCCGCTCGCTCCGCTCGTGCGTTGTGGTCACTGTTCTAACCTAACCTAACCTAACCTGGCGTTGAACGCCAGGTTAGGTTAGGTTGTGCCTAACGGACCTATTACTGAGGCGATATTGATACTGGTTCTAAAACCCCTGCAAATAGTGACTTACAGGTCATTTGTGGGAGGGGGGGGTCGGACACCCCAAATGGGGGGTCGCCGCAGGGGACCACCGGAAGGGCCTCCCCTCCCCGCCATATATTTTTTTTAATTATTTTGTGGTAGGTATTCAAAAGTCCTTCCAAATACGCTCCGTCACACGTAACTTTAAATACCTATTTAAAAAAAACTACGCGTCTCCGCGGGGTGAGGGGGGTGTCGTTTGAAAGAGCTGAGCAACCCCTATATAAAACAACCCTCATCAACCCCGAATTCGGGATGCGAATTACTAATGCCAACCCCTTCTTTCTTTTCGTGTGGGACACAGAGTCGTTCAACGACCCGATGAACCCTGGTGTCAGAGTTTTTCAACCGCCTACTGCAAGTAGCAGGCCTATGACATGGTTGTATAACGACCGCCATCATAGACAGCAACCGGGACCAACGGCTTAACGTGCCCATCCGAAGCACGGAACCATCTTACTTGCGGACAATCAGGTGGTTCAGCCTGCAATGTCCTAACCAGACTGGGAACAAATTCACAAAGTGATAAATTACAACTTTGTGAGTGACCCCACCGGGAATTGAACCCGGAACCTTTGCGTGGCAGGCAGGCATACTAACCACTGCGCCACATCGGCTGTCACAACTTTAATACTGCAATCAAACTCATGAGTCATGATCATGATCATAAAATTGGAATTAGTTGCTCACAGTTTTAGGAGTGACGACCACGTAAGGGATTTCAGTGTAAGACGGCATCCGGCATGGAGTTTTAACACAGTTCAAAGGCATACCACTTGGTGAACCGAAACACTCCAAACAGACAAACAAGATTCAATATTTTTATGGAAATACCCCTTGGAAATACCTAAATAAACTCTGAAAGTAATTATAAAATAGGAAGAAAGCCTTTGACCCTTTGACATATGAAATATCAAACCAAATTTACCAACGGTACGTTCACGCGTGCCTTTTGTATAAAAGTTAAACTATGACAGTTCGTAAAACCTCGTTTTGGAGCGTAGTTTGGGAGAAATTTCCTACTTGTCAAAATTTTAAATACCCCGTTCACCGTGCCGCCCGGAGAATTTTTCTCGATGTCTCGACATAGATAATTTTTCTCCGAACGTCACTTTTGACAGTAGGTAACGGTTTTATTTACGAGCTACGTGATTCTTTTATCATCATTTCTTCATTTTTTGTGTTTCATACGATAATTTTAATAGATGATTTGTGTTTGTAAGCAAAGTAAATGTATTTAAGTAATAAATTTACTTTAAATTAAAACTATTTGTGCCGGTAAAAGTGAAATTATGAAGCAAAAACAAGGTGGAGTTCTCTACGCTGATCTTTACAGGTATTTTGGCTTTTATTTTCATAATATCTGTTTAGGAACCGATGAAAACTATATAAGAATTCAATATCTTGTAGATATAACCAATATTTAAAACCCTTTGTAAGGACTCTTTTCTTTCACAGTGGAATTAAAACTTTAATTTGATTTCCAGTTATCTGATGGCCCTAAGTATATGGCTACTACGACAAGATTCTGGATGTGGACAGCTTGCGGTTGAGGAGGCAGTGTTACGACTGAAGATGTTGAATTGACAATGGTACTACATTGGGTGAAAGATGAGATTTGTGGTATGGGTAAAATTAGTTTGTGTTTTCCGTTTTACTTTACTCCACTTCTTATTTTGACGACAAGAGGAGCAGCCCAATGAGCTTCTAAGTAACAGATGTCACTGTGTTCAAGCCGCCCTCTGCTACTAGTAAGCTTCTGACACGGTTTTTGAGGCCGTTACCTGTAGTTATTATCATAGGCAGCAATAGTGACCGATGTAATGGCTCAACATTCACTTTGAAGAATGCAAAAATCTTTCTGACAGTGAATCATGTTCGTTTGCCTATGTTAAATGAAAAAAAATGATAAATATCCACTATGTAACCGTAACAGTCCACTACTGATATGCTATTGCCATACTTACTCACCACGCTTGGCAGGCAGATTGTTGGGCACAGTTCAAGATGTTGCATTTACATGGAACGCTGCTGCCCGTTCCCTGGATGACTATCCCTTAGTAGCTTTTTTTGACACCCACGGGTAGAATTGGGATGATGCTATTATTCTAAGTAAGCATCACACAGTAATCATAATTCATAACTATGTCTCTCTTTATCTTATCTCCCCATGTACTATCACCAATAAATCCACCTTCTGATTTTAGGGATCAACTTATAGGGTATTAACTATGTCTTTCCTGTGTTTCCGGAAATGAAAGACTACACCACAAAGGTAGCCCATATCATTGTATGCTGCTATGACTTAGAGAATAATTAACTTCAATTTCTAAAATTTCAGGAAATCCACTTTGTCTCGGGCAACCTAAGCGTATGGCTACACGACAAGATTCTGGATGTGGACAGCTTGCGGTTGAGGAGGCAGTGTTACGACTGAAGATGTTGAAATGGCAATGGTACTACATTGGATGAAAGATGAGATTTGTGGTATGGGTAAGATTAGTTTGTGTTTTCCGTTTTACTTTACTCCAATTCTTTGACGACAAGAAGAGCAGCCCAATGAGCTTCTAAGTTATGGATGTCACTGTATTCAAGCCGCCCTCTGCTACTAGTAAGCTTCTGACACGGTTGTTGAGCAGTCACAATGTAGTTGTTATCATATTATCATAGGCAGCAACAGTGACTAATGCGATGGCTCAACTTTCACTTTGAAGAATGCAACAATATTTCTGACAGTGTATCAGGTTCGTTTGCCAATGTGAAATGGAGACAATTTGATAAATATCCACTATGTAACCGTTACAGTCCACTGCTGGACATGGGCCTCCCCCTATCGGAGGGTATTGCCATACTCACCACGCTTGGCAGGCAGATTGTTGAGCGCAGTTCCAGATGTTGGTTAGATGTCGGGTAGAATTGGGGTGATGCTGTTCTAAGCAAACATCACACAGCAATCATAATTCATAACTACGTCTCTCTGTATCTTATCTCCCCATGTACTATCACCAATAAATCCACTTTCCGATTTTAGGGATCAACTTATAGGTATTAACTATGTGTTTCCTATGTTTCCGAAAATGAAAGACTACACCACGAATATAGCCCATATCATTTTATGCTGGTATGACTTAGAGAAAAATTAACATCAATTTTTAATATTTCAGAAAATCCACTTTGTCTCGGATAACTTTCGGCAAAATGGAATTTGCCAACATGAACCTTCTCTTCTTTCATCTGCACCAAACAAGCTGGGCTCAGACTGGACTCTGCAGTGCACCACCACAAAGCAGCGGACCGCTATCAGTGACTCTATGACACAATTATGGTATGGATTGTAAAATATGCAGAAGCTCCAATACATAGCATAAATTAAGTCGCTTTTTGCCTCTGTCTGTTGTGGAATTTGCTAACTCTTCCTGAACCATGCAACAGATTTTATAGTAACAGTTCTTCAAGAAGATGGTTGACGTCTGGTAGGCGGCCGGTCGTAAAATTAAACCAAATCCTTTGGAACACGATTTTGTGTTCAACAAAATGTGTTGCGCCGACCCCAAGTAATTGGTATGAGGGCAGGAAGATGATGATGAGTTCTTCAAGAGGAAGTTTTCTATATACATGAATATGCCTTTCCCCGCTGGGAAATGAGTTGTAGTACAAAGCACTAGACCACATCGAATGTAATAGTAAATGTAGTGAATGAAAACTTTCGGAATGTCTGTTAACTGACTGACATTACCTAAGCCGTAAAAGTCAGTCAAAGACAAATTAGATATTTTAATATGTGGAGGAGCCCATGACCAATAGATGACTTTGCAGCAATACATTTTTTTCTTTTCTCTTGCAGATTCCTGACCTGAAGGGTGACATCAAAGGCCAGCCAGGAGTGACCACGGCGGACCACGTATGTCCAATAACCCCAAATTCCTTAAGGCATAGGTACCTCATGCACGAGCCTTTTCCCAGTTGGACACGTCTATCTTTTGGGAGATATTTATTTGCTATGCGTAGTGACGCGTGTAACACATTTACAGAGATTACTGCTGAATATTCTTAAGATTTATCCGTTTGTCGCCTTCAGTCGCGGATTGACCCAAGCAAACTAAGCAATTGCTAAGGGCATTACGTTTTGGAAGCACCAGTATACCAGTAACTGTTTCACTTTTGTGTTTGATACTCATAATAGTGTATAAAAGTCACGATTTTCTAATAATACTACTACTACTACTGCTACATTTACATCAATCCACTGCTGGACACGAGCCTCCTCAATGGCATTAATGGGTATGGCTATGGGTGCAAGGTGTTTTAAATATTGATTGCAGCTGCTCATTTCCTCCTCAGGCGTCCGCAGTCGCTACCACACCCATGGATAGAAAAGGGTGATGCTATTCTAAACCGGCACACATTTTTGAAGATTTCATATTCGTTGATATTTTTAACTAAAAATAAAGCTTTAATAAGATTTTTCTTCTCAAATTACAGGCTTCTACTTCGTAGACAACTATGAAGCATGTATAGTGAATATCATAATGAAACGGGTTTAAGTCAAGTCACACCGTACCCCATACCCGGTGATGCTAGTTGATTTTCTGTGAGTACTCGATTCAGAATTTCTTCTATGAGCAGATTGAATTAAAACAGACAGTCTATTATCACAACAAAATCGAAACAATGTATGATCTAGGTCAAAACAATGTATGATCTAGGTCTAGGTTGGGAATTCGAGCACCCAGATGTATTACCATTGCGCTTATCAGTACTCAGTTAATACTTGGAATAATAACTTAGTAAAAGAATGCTGTTTCCAATGTGTTTCAATTTCAAGTGGTAATGCATCATGAGAAATCAGGGTCGTTGTCGACACGGTGTGGCACGTGACAGGAAAGGATAAGCAGCCACAACACAACAGTCCATTGCTGGACATAGGCATTTACTTTATGGGAGATATTAGCTTCACTTCACCTTACACACCGCACCTTTCAGTTAGATGGGCGAGGATAGCAGTACATATTTTTTTACATAATAAGAAAAATACACTCCACCGCAAAACAACACGTTATTATTTATGATTTTGCTTTCTAATAATAATTTAATTTTGTTAATTTCAGCGCGCATCGCGGCTAGTGGAAGCTTCTAAAGTAGATGCGAAGACTTTAAAAGTAGAAGAGCGTACGTGCGGCCACTGCACGCCCCGCCCGCCGCCCGGAAGCACGGCTGGCGTTTGAGGTAAAACATAACTTTTACTCATTTTTGTCCCCTCATCACATACAAGGGTTCATCGGGTCATTCGTCGACTGGTGTCCGACACGATAGAAATAGGAACATCAACTATGGACCTTAGCTGCGTTTTTAGTTATTATATCCTTGTGCGGAGAAGACAGCATCGTAGAGTTCTTTCTTAGGTAAGTCACGCCTGCATACATCTTTCCTTTTATGTGTTATTTGAACCTGCACTAGTTTGTAACGCTTACTCTCTTTACAAATCCGCGCACGGTTGTGCGAAAAGCATATTGCATGAATGTCCGTGTTCAATCAAATGGGAGGCAATATTTTGCTTTGCACCTCTACTACTTAACCCACAGCTTGTACAACTGCGCTGCCGTTGCAACTATATCCGCGATTGTTAAAACTATCTCCGCTACTGCTACAATTTGTATGATGTAACAACCACGGGGTAAATTTTAACATCTGCGAGATAAGATGTAACAGTTCGGTTGTCAGTTGTATTGTAACAGGCGCGTGGTTAGTTGTAAAAAGATATTATTTTTGTCATAGAAAGATGTTGCGTATACCGTAAAGGATATGTCTGTCAAATGTGTCTGTCAAATAGGTGTCGGGTATGCCATATTTGTGGGCATATCGTATCAGACAGAGCTGATGGTTGTTGCAGAGTTAGAGGCTGGACTCCAAATCAGAAGGTTGCTTTTACTTAGATTTACCCACACATACACCCACTGCCGCCTGTATCGACTGTGTACGTACGTCGTCGCACACTTCATAGGAAAAAGTGTCTTGCTAAACCATATTATCAATACATAGTATAAAGTAAAGTCCCTTCCCGTGTCTGTATGTATGTATGTTTGTATGAATATATCTTTAAAACCATTAACGGATTTTGATGCGTTTTTTTAGCATATAGAGTTAGTTAAGGGGCAGGTTTTAAATATTCTTTACCTCAAATTTTGACTCCTAAAGGGGTAAAAAAGGGGTTAAAAGTTTGTATGGAAAATCATTATTTTGAAATTTGATCTGTATCAAAATTTGCGATTAGATTAAAGAGCTAATAAATTAAATACGTGTTTCAGGGATTTTCGATTTTTAACTCTTCAAGGGTAAAAAGGGGTTAAAAGTTTGAATGGAAAATCATGATTTTTAAATGGCATCTGTTCCTAAATTTGCGATAAGGTCAAACAGCTACGTAATAAAAGTTTAATAATAAAAAAATGTTTAAAATGATTACGTGTTTCAGGTATTTCAATTTTTAACCTCTAAAGGGGTAAAAAGGGGGTTCAAAGTTTGTATGGAAAATCATTATTTTTAAATGCGAACTGTTTCAAAACTTGCGATTAGATCAAAGGGCTTAAAAAAATACGTGTTACAGGAATTTTCGATTTTAATCCCTGATGGGCAAAAAATGTGTTGCAGTGGGTGAAACCGCTGATGGGCAGCTAGTTTTATTATAATATGAAGAAGAAAACCTTCTACCTACAAATTATAATGTTTACAGGTTCCCGAATATGAAGAACACACTTTCTATATATAGATAAACAGTGCCCGTGTGGACGCATCCCTTCATCAACAAGGGCTGCGTGCCCTGGGAAATCGAAGCTTTGAGCAAAGGGTGAGCTTTACAAGCACAGTTACTTTAAGGCGGAGTAAAAGCCCAAAGACCAAAGCTTTCGAAGCATAAGCGTAGCAGCAGCATCGCTACGCGCTAGTCTAGACACCAAGTAATCCAACGACCCTAATGAACACTGGTGTCAGAGTTTTTCAACCGCCTACTACAAGTTGCAGGCTTCTGACATGGTTGTGTAACGACTGCCATCATAGACAACAACCGGGACCGACGGCTTACCGTTCCGAAGCACTAAACCATCTTGCTTTTCGGACAATCAGGTGGTTCAACCTGCAATGTCTTGATCAGACTGGGAACTAATTCACAAAGTGATAAATATCAATTTTGTGAGTGACCCCACCGGGAATTGAACCCGAAACCTTCTGCGTCGAAGGCAGTCGTACTAACCGCTGTGCCACATTGAATGTCGCGCTAGTAAACCGGTAAGATGAACTTTAGTGACAAGAAATGGTATAACTTTAATATTAGTTGCAACGGAGATAGAAATGGTATAACTTTAATATTAGTTGCCTCTATCAAGTCCTTATGTTTAGACCCGTTACGGATCTTCGAATCCTAAGATATTACTCTTTAGTTAGACTGACTAGATATATGTTCACAATTTCTGTGCAACCTAGGAATCTTTATACTAATTTCTCTTGTTTTCATTTTATCATGTATTTATAGCACTGCCGAGAAAATGACCTGCACATGCTAGAAATTTGTTTTCTGTCCGCGTGAATGTAATATCGATAGGTATCTACGTTAGCGATTAGTTTGTCCAAAAGTGATAAAGCTTCTACCTTCTTTCCTTCAGCTATTATATCTCCTCGGAGTACCTATGGTTCAGTGAAGACGAGCTGGCGGAACGACAACGGCACCACCACCGCCTACATCGACTTCATGAAACCTGAGATTCAAGTTTATCAGGGGAGAGTCAAGTTGGTCTCCAAAGGTAATAAAATCTGACTTAGATTTGAATATGTGGCGCAGGTCTATCGCGAAATCGGGTCAATCGCGAAATCCCTAGGCCCTTTGCGAAGAGCCGGATAAGTGTGAAATGCATCGATTTATTCGCACTTGGCCTTAGAACTCTAGGTCTATAGCGAATTCGTAAAGGTCTAAAATGTAGGTCAACTACGTATAAGGCGACACGCTCGTAGACTTTTCGGTGCTTTAAGTCCCTCTACGCCGCCGTAGCACACAGGAGCATCGACGACGAGTCGTGAACTCTCGCTCGTCGCAGTAGTGGGCAGTTCCGCCGCACTCAAGCCCCGCTCTAATCTGGCCTATACATTTATATCAGTGACCCACAGAACCATTTTATAGGTCTGCTCAACTTAGTCATGCCTCCTCAACCATGTCAAAGTTCTACATAACCATTCCAGAGCACTACTACACCAGCATGGAAGTGGGCATGTGCATTAAAATGAGCATGGGCTCTAACACACTGGTGTAGTAGTACTCTGGAATGGTTGTGCAGGACTTTGGCATGGTTGAGGAGGCATGACTTAGTTGAGCAGACTTTGACATGGTTTTGTGGGCCACATGTTCATTGCAGGCTGAACTACCTTATTAATATATGCAACCTTTGCTGGAGATTAGAGCGGGGCTCGACAGCGGCGGAACTGCTTACGACTCGTCGTCGATGATCCTGTGTGCGTGCTACGATAGCGTAGAGACACCCCAAAGTCGTAGCAGGTGCGTATGCATCTACGAGCGTGTCGCCTTATACGTAGTTGACCTAGATTTTTTGACCATTAATTAACGAATTCGCTATAGACCTAGAGTTTTAAGGCCAAGTGCGAATAAATCGATGCATTTTGCACTTATCCGGCTTTTTGCGAAGTTAATGGGGATTTCGCGATTGACCCGATTTCGCGATAGACCTGCGACATATGCATTCTTGTGCTTCTCTATTCGTCGTGTGGGTCATCGAATCAAATATTTACATCCAAGTAAACCCTCTAAGACTTAAGTTCCAACTTAGCCTCTTAGATGACCGTTATACGACCACCGTAATTATTAGTAATCAGCTCACAAACATTATCTCCTGATTCTAACGCTAGCGCTCAAAGCACTAGACCACGGGGAGAGTTGTCATAAATGTCGTTCAATAAAAATCTTTCATACTGGCTATTCTTATTTTTCTTCGAGTGAGACACCAAGTCGTCAAACGACCCGATGAACCCTTTTAAGTGATTAACACAAAGCCGTAAAAAACAGTTATATGTAGAGCCCAAGACCAATAGATGATGTTGCAATTATATATTTTTCTCTTCTTCTCTTGCAGATTACTGTCCTTAAAGGTGTGACATCAGAGACCAGCCAGGAGTGACCACTGTGAACTACCTACGGTTGATAACACAGTTCTTCAAGAAGTTGGGTCTGGTTAGTGTCCATAACTCCAAATTAGTAGGGCATAGGTACGTCATGTCATGAGTTGTTGTACGACATTTTTCCAGTTGGACACGTCAGTCTTTCTGGGGTCATTTATGTGCTATGCCACCACGCGCTTAGCGCATTTATACGAAATACTACTGAATATTCTCAGGATTTACCGTTAGTTGCCTTTTAAGATTTCGACTTGTAAAAATCGGGGAATAGTATTCTGAACTGACGTAAAACGAGCGAAGTAAAGTAGGTTTATCACTGTGAATTTGATCCCAATCTGGTTAAGACATAGCAGGCCTCCTAATTGTCCGTAAAAAGATGATTCCGTGCTTCGAAGGCACCTCAAGCCATCGGTTCCAGTTGCTGTCTATGATAACTTAGATGGCAGTTGTTACAGATCCATGTCAAAAGCCTGCTACTTATAGTAAGCGGTTGTACAACTTTGACACCGTGGTTCATCAGGACGTTAGACGACTCGGGTGTCTCATACAAATAGAGAGGCGAATAAATAACAAAATCCGTAAGGTTCTAGAGGTTGAGAAAGTTTTTTGCCGCCCTCTGGTCACCACCACATCGTAAACGATTTGTGCGAAAGGAAGCTTATACATTTTGGTAGTCTTTGCTTGGTTTGAAATCGGTACGCGCTGTACGCGTTCCTCTAAAGTGATGCTACAAACTTTGTGTTACAGAGTCTTCGGCTGATGTCCATTCCACGTTACGTGCATCTGTTACAACACCGCCATGTCGCGAGCAGGCAGACGCGAGACTACTCGCCGTGTAGACGCAGCCAATTTGTTTAATCAGTCTTTTTTATGTAGTAGCTGCGTCTAGATATGGTCATGTGCGTGCGAGGCAAGACCGTGCGGTGCGATGTATGTCCTACGGGGCGGTGACCATATCTGGACGCAGTTATATTTGTATGATAAATGTTACATTATGCAAATAAATGTATTATTATTATCAGCAATAAAAATAAGTTTTTGTATTTAAGGTTGAATTTATTTTCTTCCTAAATCCCTGCATAAAGGGTGTTAGGGACGGATGGACGGGGTGACAGCCGATGTGGCGTAGTGGTTAGTATGACTGCCTGCCACGCAAAGGTTCCGGGTTCAATTCCCGGTGGGGTCACTCACAAAGTTGATATATATCACTTTGTGAATTTGTTCCCAGTCTGGTTAGGACATTGCAGACTGAACCACCTGATTGTCTGGAAGTAAGATGGTTCCGTGCTTCGGATGGGCACGTTAAGCCGTCGATCTCGGTTGCTGACTATGATAGCGGTCGTTACACAACCGTGTCAGAGACCAGTTACTTGCAGTAAGCGGTTGAAAACTCTGACCCCAGGGATCATCGGGTCGTTGAACGACTCGGTGTCCCACACGAAGAGAGAGAGAGAGGAACGCTGTACCGAAAACTTTGCAGGCATGATCAGACCATCAAACTGAACAACTTTTCTATGGAGCCAATGGTGGGAAACGAAAAAAATGTTCCGGCCTCCCATACAAAATTCACAATCAGCTTTCGTTTCACACCATTGGCTCCATAGTAAAAGTTATTCAGTTTCATGGTCTGAGCACACCTGCAAAATTTTCGTTACACCGTCCCTAACACCTCGTATTCTTAAATTTCTTATCTAAGATTATTCTGAGGGTCAATTTATAGTAGGTACCTACTTGAGTCAGTGGTGAAACGGCACCAACTACTTATCGCATCTTTACGAGCAAAGATTTGAACTGCGCGGCCACCACCACTGAGACAAGATCTATAAAATTAGGCTTAGGTTACAGGGAAACAGTGCAAATAAAATTGAAATCTACATATTTGAGTACTAGAGTTAATTCATACTAAATTATATTAGCTACATGGTAGACAGGTGCACGACATGGCATAAAGGTATACCGGGAGTAACGGAAAGGGTATAACAAGCCGAAAGGAGGTCAAGGTAGGGTCAGGTAGGGATCGGTGACTCGGGCGGGTACGTTGACTCACGCTTATATTTCGTAATAGGACAGCTATATCTATCTGTATTCTTAACATAATGGTAGCTCTTGACAACCAAACACATACAAACCAATCATCCGTGCACTCCAGTGGGGTTTGATTGTGAAAAAAATGTGCGATTGGTTTTGCACCTCTAAAAATGCTTTTAAAGGTACCCTACATGTATTTTTATCAGTTAGGATTGAAAGATTTAGGAAAATGTAATTGTTATGATCGAAAGTGGTGTTCATATACTAAGTAATAAGCTAGGTTTGCTAGCTCTTAGAGTAGTCTGGTAATAT
Source organism: Phthorimaea operculella (assembly GCA_024500475.1). Lineage (NCBI taxonomy): Eukaryota > Metazoa > Arthropoda > Insecta > Lepidoptera > Gelechiidae > Phthorimaea > Phthorimaea operculella. The sequence continues at coordinate 391,792 of JANFCV010000136.1, read as the reverse complement.
TTGTAGGCAAATTATTTCAAAATAGCGTCGGCGTCTACACTGGCTCAAATTTAAGTGGTACACAGTGACTCTAACATATAGTACTGACTCATCTCCCTATTTTTAGAAACATTGACAGACAATTGTAAAATATTTCTTATGGCAATTGTAATGATACGAAAAGAATACTTTGACAAATGTAATTGATTAAAATGCATAGTTTCAATAAATATTATACTTGCACGACAGGGTTGCCAAGTCCATATAAACTGTTAGAGTCACTGTGTACCACAGGGTTTGAGTCAGTGTAGACAGGTAGTAGTACACAGTGACTCACAATTTTTTTTCTAGAAAAAAATGTCTGGTGACCTTAGTGTTGTGTTATTGCAAAAATTGATAATGCGAAACGAAAGAGTAATAATCAATGCATCATAGATATGAATTTCAGTTTGATACTTCAAAGTTTTCTATAAAATTTTATTGATTGAAGAAATCCGAGTCACTGTAGCCTACCTGACCCTACTCATGAAACTGAACAACTTTCTCCATAGAACATGGGTCGAAATATGAAAAAAAAAATTGGGCCTCCCATACAATATCGCCAATCAGCTAATTGATTTACTATGGAAGGTCCAAATTTTTTTTTCATATTTCGACCCATGTTCCATGGGGAAAGTTGTTCAGTTTCATGAGCACCTTGACCTCCTTTCGGCTTGTTATACCCTTTCTGTTACTCCCTGTATAAACACAATCACTTAACTATACAATGGATCAACGGTAACGATGCAGGTGAGCGGGTCAAGATCCAGATGTTCCTATTAGCTAATGCTAACTGCACCCATGGTCAGCGGCTCAGGGTCTTAATTTCTCTGGATGGATTTCCCAAAGGAACACAGGAAGATAATATTTAAAAAAATAATTTCTCTGTAAGTGCTTACAGAACTTGCTTAGCAGACCGAAGAGGAAGATTCTTCTTTTTGAGTGTATGATATTATGATAAGCCATCCATCTCGCTTGCTGACTGACTATACAACCATATCAGAGGTCTACTACATAGTTGCCTAGTAGGCGGTGGAAATCTCATACACCAAAGGCTCATCCATCATGTTGTTCGTCCACTTGGTGTCCCGCATTACATGAATGCATGCATATTATACAGAATAACACTGCACATTGTTTTTCGAATAAAATATTTTACTGGCATTTATTACTACAATACTATGAAATGCGCTTCTTCAATCACTATATATATTAGAAAATACACATCACAATCTACGGATTTTGATAGCAAGGAAGAGTTCTCCTGCTGCACTAAACATCTTTCACTAGGGTTCACTGGGTTCGACAGGAAACATTTGCCGTCCCATTCGACGGGAAAAGAAGCATTTCTGCAACTCTGTAGTCTAGCTGGGCTCTCGGTCAGGGTTCAAGTTTTCTCTGAATTGCGCATCAGGATCGTTGAGAACTTTTGTTAGTAAGCCATTTGTACATCTCGTGCTGATTATCCAGGCTCCTGGAGTCTCCAGCTATTTCACATTCCACACTAACCCTCGATGTTTATCCGCCAGCTGGAGCAGTACAATTAAAACCAAAAATCTTGTGTTATGAAGGTATTTTTCTGCTTTGTACAGTGGAGGTGGGCTCCAGGCCTCCAGGTAGTCAATACTAAGTGCTTCACATCGCAAAATTAATGGAAAACAGCTTAAAAACAAGGAAAACGTTGAGAAAAACGTGTGTTCAAGCAGCAAATTGACGTTTAATAGCTGTCAAATGACGCATCTTTTTTCATTCTTTCGTTCTTTTATATTTTTTTCGTAAAGTGCACGTTCATCGACGCAAGCGTATAAAAGAGCTACGAAAGAATTATGCGAAAAGCAGCTATGAACGTACCCCAAATCAAATAGATTTCGCAAAGATTTCGCTATCGCGATTCGCTAGTAACCTAGCGAATTTTCGGAATAAACCAATAGCGTGTAGGAAATTAGGACACAAATACTTTTTGACCAATCGTGATGACCTAAAAATTTCTGAACGATAATCAGCTGTTTTTGACAGAAGGGATACAAACTCTTAAGATTTTGTATTACCTAGGAAGTTAAGCATCGTAAAGTCTAAAAAAGATTGTGATTTGAAAGTAGGTCTTTTATTTAATTTCGTGGATAAATACGTGATGACGAATTCAAACACCAAGTTAAATCTATAAAATTTCAACACCCCTTTAGCTAGCCTACGTGCGTACGTACGAGCGCAGCGTATATTTAAAAAAAGAATTGTGGAAGTATTTTGTCAGAGTGGGGTTTGCAATCATTCCAAATCTTTTGAGGTTATGTTGGGAATGTTGTATGAAAAATTTCGATCAATTTAGAACCGCAATAATGGCCACAAACTACGCAAAGTACGCTCAACTAATCAATGCGTCGACTAATTACGCTCGTCGCATGAAGCGGCTATCAAACAGGATCTTTGGAGAAGTGGCCATACCTACAAACTCGAAGTCTATGAAGGTGGGTTTTGCTTGGTGTTTTTAATTTCAGTTTTGTAGTTTTATAGCACAAGTTTAGTTTAAGATGCACTTAGGATGACTTAGTTGGGCTGTGCGGTAATTTGGTAAATCCTTTGTAATAAAAAGCTACTTGTATTGTGTGACAGCCTGCTAGCGCATTCAAACCAAAGTTTATTTCCAGCCAGTTCTGTTTTGCCAACAATACTTGTTTCTGTACCTAGAAAAATACTTTCTTCTGTCTTCAGGTTGTAAAAATGTTCAGCGCCCGGCCACTACACACCGACGAAAACATCTTGAACTACTACCCTCGTCACGTAGAGACATACAACCTGATGATGAAGCTTCGCGAGTACGGGCTCTACCGAGACGAGCACCAGGACTTCAAGGAGGAGATGAAGCGACTCCGGGAGCTCAGAGGGAAACACAAAGTCTGGCGGCGCCATCTACCCTCCGGTGACAAGTGAAGCTAGGATAGGTTTATGTAAATAAATTATTGTTTAGTAGTTTATGCAAGCTTTTTATTTCTATAGCGGGTCAAGTATGTACATTAATTTATGTTCTTCAATACTATACACATTGGTCTAAATTAAAACTATACCTATACCTAAAATTGGTACTTAAAATTATATGACAAAGAAAGACATCATCAAAGACAAAAATTATAGACTAGAAAAATAATCATAATATCTATTTTACACCTATGTTTTAGACAAGTTGTATATAATTTTGGATAAAGAAAGGAAATACTATTTAACTATTTCTTCAGGCCTCTAAACCTCAGTTCCATTTCTAGGTACGCCTTCATTGACGGATCGTTGACCATTTCCAGGACTTTGTCGGCTATCTCTGGGTTTTTACCCATTTTAGCCGACAATGCATCAGCCCAGGCGATGTACACACATGTGGAGCATCCCGATTGACAGCAAGTTGTTGGTGGTTCATCTATTAAAGCCTGAAAGTAAACAAAGAGTATCACCTGAAAACTGTTGGCATAGAAAATCTAAAAAGATTGTCGATCAAGCCTTACATTTTTAGCTATTCTTTCCAATTCTTTTTCTTTTTCATCTAGTTCATCTTGTGTATCTTTTGTGCAGAGGCGTAGTTGTTGTTTACATTGATTTCTAGCCCTTATAATGGGCCTTATTGATAAAAATGTAGTCTTCTGAAAGAGCAAAATGAAATGTATATGATGAAAAAATTTAGTTCTGCTTTGTTAATAAGCAGTAAGCATTCACTCACAAGCATTATCGTGCTTCTAAAACTAATTACTGATATTTTACACTCTTCTTTACACTATTTTTACATAACATAATTGGACTTTGTTTTTATTTTGATTCAGATTTAATTTAGAGGTTATGAAAATATACTGCTAAATAAAAAAGGTTATGGCTATCTCTGCTACTCATATTGTTCGTATGTGAACCAAAAGGAGAAAGCAATAATAACAGATGAGCACGTGAAGTTTGACGGATTATTTACAGTTTCAACGTTTCATTATACGTAAACATTCATAGAAAGATTACTGTCAAATCCGTCCCGATTAACGCAGTAGCTTACGTCATAATGCGACTTTTTTGTACGATTATATCGTATTAAAAAAAAATGTATCTGTCTCCTTCTACCTCATAGCCAATTTATATCTTTCTCTCACTTTTGAAAGTTCTGACTTGCTTTCAATACGTTACAATTAAGCAGTCTGTCATTTCATTCTCACAAACTGAGATTCGTACTGTTTGGGACTTTATATTAAATTTTTCGAATTATTCCAGCTTTATTCGATGGCATTCACAACTAAGGATGTGGTCCTTTCAGAGGACAGGCCGAAAACGCTGCTGCTTCAGAAGCATTCTGACTATTTGGCCAGTTACGGCCTAAACAAAGATGACTATGAGTATTGCATGACTGAATATCTTCGAATGTCTGGTATTTATTGGAGTTTGACGGCTATGGAGCTCATGGGACAGTCCTCCAGGTATAGCAGATTTTTATCCTATTTCATATTCACTAGACCTGTAAGTTTTTCTAGTAAAATACCCTTGTTTACCCTGTCTAAATTACTATCACTTAGACTACCTATCAGCTGATAAGCCCACCTAACTTTTCTTTAGTGCAATAATAATAAAAAGGCACAATTGGGGGGCTGATTACTAGAATGGCAGACCAGGCAACCAAAGAACCAAAATTGCATACTTATATTATTTTCAGGATGCCCAAAGAGGACATAATAGAGTTCATAAAATCCTGCCAAGACAATGAAAGTGGTGGTATTTCAGCGAGTATAGGCCATGATCCACACATGCTGTATACTTTGAGTGCCGTTCAGGTCTGTACAATGCTTCTTCTATTCCGAGTGAGACACCTAGTTGTCCAACGACTTTATGAACAACTTGCTTGTGCTTCAGACAATCAGATGTTTCAGCCTGATATGTCCTAACTGAACTAGGAACAAATTCACAAAGCGATAAATATTGTCAGTGGTTATTGTACGCCTATAGTTAGGCAACACAGTAACTTTGTGATACATATGAAGCCCTCAAGTCCCTCAGTCGCCTTTTTTTTTTGTAAAATTGAAAATTAAATATTACACATACTTACTATCATTTAAGATCAATGCTTGCTTAAATTAATATTCATTGGTTCAGCTGAAAGACTATGCTAAACTAAATTATATAAATTTATGTACAATTTCAGGTTTTAGCAATGTACGACAGACTAGATGCAATAGATGTTGATGGAGTGGTCAGATATGTTTCTTCGTTGCAGCAAGAGGATGGCAGCTTTTTTGGTAAACAATTTAATAAAATTTTTATTGAATAGATTTAAAGAATATTATATTTTTATTCGAATAGATTCAAAGAATAAAAGACTTTTATCACTTTTGTTGTTTAGAGAGTGCCAAAACAAGCACTTCTGTGTAGTCAACTTTGAGTTTGAACGAATCATGGCTGAGAAATAGGCATTGAAATAAATAATAAATCCTTTTATTTCAGGCAACGAGGCCCATATAAAATACAATAAAACTATACAATATGACTTACAATCTAACATAAATACTATAAATAAACTACAATCACATGACTTAAGCTACATAGGCACTTTACGTGACGGCGGCGACTCACGTTGCACGGGGGGTCGATAGCGCCTAAATACGACACCCTGTGGCCAGAAATTTTCTCGACAGAAGAAACGACCTAAAATTGGTTGTCACTTTAGAGTCCAGCTGTCGGATTTCCAAGGTCATTCCGGCGGGAACCCGCTGAAGATCCTGGCGAAGTTAAACGTCTTATTCACGTGCTGCATGATGTCGTGTTACAGTCCAGCCGGGACACATACAGCTGCGCGATGGGTTCGGCAGCCTTCAGCGATGTTGAGGCTGCAGTTGCGGTGCCGCGTAAAATTTCGCCTTAGAAAAAAAAATATCCTGTATATTTTAGCTGTACTAAACCTACCCTGGCACGCATTTAAATTAACCCTGTATTATCAATTTCTATTTCAGGAGACAAATGGGGCGAAGTGGACACCCGTTTCTCTCTGTGCGCTGTCAACTGCCTGTCACTGCTGCGCCGGATGGACGCGATCAACGTCAACAAGGCCGTGGACTTCGTACTGAGCTGCATGAACTTCGACGGGGGCTTCGGCTCCAAACCTGGCTCCGAGAGCCATGCAGGTATTCTGGTTTACTACCACTACCACGAGAAGTGGGCAAAGTTTATTTGAATAACGAATAAAAATTTCTATTTCATTCATTATTCAAATAATTAGTGTTGCCGAACTATCGATAGTTTTGGACTATCGATAGTTCATTAACTATCGATAGTGCCGATACTATCGATATTTGTGGCCAATCGATAGTTCCAAAAGTAACGATAGTATTGATACTATCGAGGTGCAATACTGTCGATAAATAAGGTGAAATACTATCGATAGTTTTGGCCAATCGATAGTTACAAAAGTATCGATACTATCGAGGTGCAATACTATCGATAGTATCGATACTATCGATAGTTTTGGACTATCAATAGTTCAAAAACTATCGATAGTATTGGCTAAAACTATCGATATTATCGAAAATATAAAACCATGTCAGAGGACTCTGCAACCATGTCAGAGGAGACAAATGGGGCGAGGTGGATACCCGTTTCTCTGTGTGCGCTGTCAACTGCCTGTCACTGCTGCGCCGGATGGACGCGATCAACGTCAAAATACCCCCGATATGGGAAGACCCACGTCCAGCAGTGACATGTTGTGGCTGTTATGGGTGGATGGTTTGTCGATATCGACTGCTTATTTTATTATTACCCTATGACAGCCGATGTGGCGCAGTGGTAGTGTGACTTTTTTGACTTGTAATAGTTCCGCGTTCTATTCCAAGATCACTCACAAAATTGATATTTATTAGTGTGTGAATTTGTTTCCAGTCTGGTTAGGACATTGTAAGCTGAACCACCTGATTGTCCGAAAAGTAAGATGGTTCCGTGATACGGAGGGAACGTTAAGCCGTCGGTTTCGGTTGCGATTATTTATGATTATGATTACTTATACGACAGTCGTTACACAACCATGTCAGAAGGCTTGCCTCTTGTGATAGGCGATTGAAAACCTCTTGGCTCCAAGGTTCATCAGGTCAAAAGTATAAAAGTAAAATATAACTATAGGTACACCACAAAAAATTATATTGACATCCACCTGGTTGAAGATTAAATGTTTTAAAATAATTTAAAGATTCTACGTTTTATCGTATTACCCGTGAAAATGAACGATTTTTACGCTGTAAAATAGTCCTAGATGTTGAGCAGGATTTACACGACAAAAAGTTTCATTCAAGTCCACCCCTTTAAAGAGTACATTTTATGTTTAATCGTATTTCCCGTAGGAAACAGCAATTATCCTGCAGTAAAAAGTGGCTTAGATGTTGACCAGGTTTAGTAGCTACACAATAAAAAAGGTTCAATCATATCCGTTTAGCAGTTTCAGAGATAAGCGGTTAAATTATTTTAAAAATGTATAGATTTTACGCTTTATTCTTTTTTCCTGTAGGAAAGAGCGATTTTCCCGCAGTAAAGTGGCTAAGATGTTGACCAGGTTTAGTAGCTACACAATACAAAAAGTTTCATTCAGTCCAGTAGTTTCGGAGATTAGCGGTAACAAACAGGCAAACAGACAAAAATTAAGATAATTACTGAAATGTGTTCTAATTCTAATGCTATTTTTACATCACCCCCAATTAGTTTTTCGTATTTTTATTCAATGTACAGCACACGGGTTTTACTGTTTTTTATATGTATAGATTTTCCTTACATACGACTTAAAAACATTTTGTATCAGAATATTGCCAAAAGTTTTAAATACAGATACTGAAAAAAAAAAGTGCTGTCGAGAATCTCTGTCAAATTCGTTTTCAGTCACACTGCACACATCATCAGATGAAGTTCGCTCGATAGAAAAAAAACCAAAGTTACCTCTAATCGAAATTTATTTTTAATATTACATATTTGAAAAGTTTTGAAGTAAATAGGAATTTTTGATGCAAAAATGTAGGAAATTATTTTTTCTAGTTGAAAATTGTTGATTTAGATGTTGCAATATCGTTTTTCTAGTTTCCATGTCGAAAATACCTTAAAATCTCGCAAAAATTTGATCGATAAGTGATTGGCTGTTTCTTTCTGGCGCAACGCGGATGAAAGGGACCAACTTTTCAAGAGAGCGGGCCCATAACTGACGGTTCAGTATTGACATTATCACTATGATCTGTTTATTTTTTTCATTATTTGATTCGGATCTTTTCTTGAGTCTTTGTCTTCGGAATTTTAATCTGAAATTTAACTTTTATCACCTTTTATACAGGGAGTAACAGAAAGGGTATAACAAGCCGAAAGGAGGTCAAGGTACTCATAAAACTGAACAACTTTCCCCATGGAACATGGGTCAAAATATAAAAAAAAAATTTGAACCTCCCATACAAAATCGCCGATGAGCTAATTGATTTACTATGGAAGGTCCTTTGTGACAGAAAAAATGAGAGCTAGCCGTTTATCGTGGTATGGGCATGTTATGAGGAGGGATGGAAATCATGTGACGCAAAAGGTAATGAATATGAATGTGGATGGACGCAGAAGGAGAGGAAGGCCTAAAAAAGTTTGGATGGATTGTGTAAAAGATGATATGAATCAAAAAGGGGTAAACGAAGATTTGACGGCTGATAGAGATGAATGGAAGAGAAAGACATGTTGCGCCGACCCCAAATATATTGGGATAAGGGCAGGCAGATGATGATGGAAGGTCCAATTTTTTTTTTTCATATTTCGATCCATGTTCCATGGGGAAAGTTGTTCAGTTTCATGAGTACCTTGACCTCCTTTCGGCTTGTTATACCCTTTCCGTTACTCCCGGTATACCAAATTTTAAAAAAACTTCTTTCTCGTGTTAGATTTTTTACCGCAGGCTGGATTTGAACCAGCTACCTTCGCCACTTTTAGGTTTGACTTTTAGGTTTTCTAGTAAATTTTAATAAATGGATTATAATCATGTAGTTTCCATATTATTTTTGTAAAACAGACACTATAGATTGAACATTATTTTTAATTCAATTTATTCTCGCATCTAGTTTGGTTCAGATGTTTATACCAAGTACTTCTGTTCATGAAATATAAATTACAACCTTTACAATAAGCAATGTCAATTTATTTCATAATACGAATACATGTCAAACTAAAACTAAATTTAAAACCATAGACATATATGCTTAAAATTAAACGTTTTCCATCAAAAACCCTACCCCTTGGCATTCCCGGCGCAAAGGTGCCCATCACTTTCGCCGCTTTTTATCGGTCGCCGCTTTATAAGGCGCAAACTCCACCAAAAAGACGAAGGGTATAGGACGTAAGAATGACAGTTGACAGACAACTGATCGTCAAATATTCTTCTTAGTTTTTGACGCTAGCTGTCATAGATGCGACGCTTCGGCGACGCTTGTGTGTGCCTTTGTCAATACTTTTTCGTACATTTTGTATGGAAACGTCGCGATGTCAAACGTCAAGCGTCATGCCCTACGTCCTATGTCCTCTCCATGTCCTCTCTGTGGAGTTTGGGGCTAACGTTTCTATCGGTCTCTTACTTGAGACATTATCTATCACTGTCATTTCCGTCTCAGTATCGACCTTCTGGTTTTCTGTTATGTATTTTTCTCAAACATGCTAGGAAAAATGACAATTTCTTTCAAGAAAACAATCCAGAAAGTTTGACATTGTCTGTGATTTTGTAATTTCTGAACGATTTCTTTTTTACACACCAGCAATGGATTCCAATACAACTTTTCTGGCGCGATATCGAAATCGTTCAGAAATTACAAAATAAAAAAAGAATAACTCCTAATCCACATCTTGACTTAGTAATCAGTAAAACAACTTTTTATATCAAATTACTATAAAATAAATTAAAATCTTTATAATTTCCTAGCATTTTTTTGAGAAAAGCACTATGTAAGCCTCGGGGAAAATGACTTTGCCAGACTCGTATTTTTAAAGTCCTCGCCTGCGGCTCGGACTTCAAACTCTACTCGTCAGTCAAAGTCTTATTTCCCGTCCTCGTCAACAACCTACTATTAAAGCTGTTTTGTACTCAGTAGAATATTTACCATATTTTTCTGTTTGGAAAACGGATTCTGCAGATATTATATGTTTTTTCATTTAATTTATTCTCGCATCAATGTTGTTTTAGATGTCTATTCCAGGTACTAAAAGTCAAGGAACGTAAATTATTATAGGTTTTCGGCTACGTATTTTAAAGCTGTTGTATGTAATAGAAGGTATTTCTTTATGTATTTCCATGTGATTAATCCATGTTCGGTTGTTGAAATAAACTTTACAAATAGGACATTCCTTTCCAATCATTTTTTTGTTGAAGCACATATATCGGTTTATATGAGAAATCCAAGTATCATAGTTCATGAAATAAAATTTACAAGCTTTACACTTGTACATAGTGATTTTACCTGGACTTATATCACTATTATCACTATTATCGCTAGAATTTGGATAAGGAATAATATAGGTTTTTTCTTCATCCTTTGATTCCGATCTTATACTTGAGATAGTATTACTGTCACTTTCTGAAGTTTGAATTGATTCGGAGCTCTCACTTGCCGAAGTAACACTTTCACCTTCTGTAGGAGTGAACTCATCAGATTGCCCTGTTACAAAAAAATCTTGGTCGCCTTTTTTGTCGGTGCTCTCACTTGCCGGAATAACACTTTCGTCTTCTGTTGAATCGTAAGATTTTCCTGTTACAATAAAATACTTTAAATAATGGCCGCCTTTTTTGTGCATATATCTGTGTTCCTTCAATGAGCTATAACTAAACATCTTATGGCAGTAATTACACCTAAATTTATTACGTACCCGCGTTCTTATATGATGCGAATCACGCGTTAAATGTTTTTGCCATTCGTATTCGTCAAGAAAGTGAAGATCGCATATACTGCATTTGTATACTAGTCTTCTTTTAACTCTTAACCTCTTTTTCTTTTTCTTTTTGATTTTGATGTCTTGTAATTTCCTGTCGATTAAATTTTCAATTTTCTTGATTATATTGTCACTGTCGTCAAAGGTGCCATCGTGATCAATAAAAGTCTTGTTGTCTTTTGGATTAGGCTCTATGTTAGTGGTATTTAGCGCTGAGCTTGGTCCAGCAGAATCCCAATGATCGTTTTGTCTTCTTCCATCTCCATTTTGTTTGCTTCTTTTAACACTTAATTTCTTTTTCTTTTTGCTTTTGATATCTTGTAATTTTCTGTCGAATATATTTTTATTTATCTTGATTATATTATCACTGTCGTCAAAGGTGCCATCGTCATCAAGAAAAATCTTGTTGTCTTTTGGATTAGGCTCTATGTTAGTGGTATTTTGCGCTGAGCTTGGACCAGCAGAATCCCAATAATCGTTTTGTCTTCTTTCATCTTCATTTTGTTTGCTTCTTTTAACACTTAATTTCTTTTTCTTTTTGCTTTTGAATCAAAAGTTTTGATATCTTGTAATTTTCTGTCGAATATATTTTCATTTTTCTTGATTATATTGTCACTGTCGTCAAAGTCGCCATCGTCATCAAGAAAAGTCTTGTTGTCTTTTGGATTAGGCTCTATGTTATTGGTATTTTGCTCTGAGCTTAGTCCAGCAGAATCCCAATGATCGTTTTGTCCTCTTTCGTCTTCATTTTTCTTGCTTTCGTGACGTCCTCTTCTCTTCTTAATTGGTAGATTTGAAGTCATACGACCTGTAAATAATACAAAATTTGAACATGTAGCGCATATTTTAATCCCATCAAAAACATTCTGTAAAAAACTAGCCAAGTATCGATGAAGCTGCTTGTTTATCTCTAAAAAGTAATGAAATCTAGACAAATTCGTGCCAAGTCTAAGGTTCTTTACTGTAATTTCTTTATTATTCTAGTTAATGTTATACGACTGGCCCATGATCTGTACACACTAATGTTTAAAGATTATTCAACGGCCAGTCGTATAACATTAACTATAATAATAAAGAAGACGCAGTAATAACGCAGGATACATTTCGGGGATTGTGCACAGTCTCTCCATGACCTGTTACCTCCGTCACCATTCCATCTCCGGTGCACGAGACGCCGCCGGTTGGGATTCCACCCTTATATCGTAGACATTCCGCAAATTCGCACAAAGCGCTTCGCTTCTACATTTTTAATGCGAACTGCTAAAGAGTGGAACTCGCTGCCTGCGGATCTGTTTCCGGAACGTTATAACCTGGGCCTTATCAAGGCGAGAGTGTAGGCATTTTCTGGGCGAGCATGTTCATCATCGCCTGCATCGTCACTTAACATCAGGTGAGATTGCGGACAAATGCTTACCCATTCTTAATAAAAAAAAGTTAGAAACCTTAGACTTGGCACGACTTTGTCTAGATTTCATTACTTTTTAGAAATAAACAAGCAGCTCCATCGAGACTTGGCTAGTTTTTTAAAGAATATTTTGTTGGGATTTCGCTTATTTTTGTAGAAGCGTCCTACCTATCAAGCTGAACAACTTTTGCTTTGAAGTCATATCTGTATCTCCTATACAAATATACCAGAGTACCTAGCCTAGAGACTAGGCATAAATGATCGCAAGATTCTGCAAATTCTCTATGTAGTGCCTTAAATCGTAATTTGCTACATGGATCCTCGCCTTAAATAGGTACATAACACAATACATAATATAGTATTCGATGAAAACGAGTTTAAGATAGGTACTTACCTAAGTAGTTACTTGCACACAATACTTATTTATTTAACCATAACCAGTATAATATTAATCCGATTCACGTCTATGGGGGAAGACTGTTATAATATGAAGGCACAAAGAGCTTTAAATAAATCGTTACATGGCAGGGTTGCCAGACGTGGTCAAGTAAATTATCGTATCAACATTCGAATATTATTGTACGAGTATAATCGCCAAAACTGCCCCTTCAAAAGTTTTTGTGCGATTTTGCTTCTTAAACTTGTTTTTGTCTAAGTGTTTTTGTTAAGACCGCATTCAATTTTTTCTAGCAAATTTGCAAATATTGGCTTTATAAACATGTGAGTTTCTCGAAAACCGTTATGTAAAAATAGTGTGTTCTTTGTACATTTAATCAAACATATCTTCATCTACAAAATGTACAATGTAAATATTAACATTTTAGTTTTAAACCTGTTACAAACAGCGATATCTAAAGCGACAAAACCAAAATTCAGGAAAAGACCTCAAATCAAGCGTGAGTTTTAGAGTTTTGGTTCACTGTAAAATAATATCAATTATACAAAAAAATAGAGTATATATTTGAAAACAAAGTCTACAGTGAACATTTTACAATTTTATTCAGAAATATAGAATAATACCACGTTTTTATATACAATTGCTTAGTTTGGGGCTAGATGGCGCTGTGTGTCTCGTTCAGGGATATTTATTTATTATTTATTTAATTTTTTGCAAAATAATGCGCCATTATAACGGCTTCTGTATGAAAAAATAACAATCAATCAATCAATCAAATAGTTTATTCGTAACTGTAGGTTGTACAAAAAGATCTTAAAAACTAGTTAGTATCGCTACAGTTTACCTTTTAGGCGTACGAATCATTTTTTGAGTAAATACATAGTAAAAACAAATACATTAGTTTTACTGTAAATAGTACAAATTGGTATTAAGAATAAAGACCTCAGCTAATTAAGCTAATTAATAATTAGGAAGTTTAAAAATTTATGAAAAGTGTAACAATAATTAAAAATACTATAATTAAGATTACAGAAGGCTATCATCATATAAATATTCGCTTATACTATAGTAACATTTTTTCTGAAATATACGGATCACAGCTGACTTAAATTTGGATGGTGCTTCAATAGTTTTTAAGTTTTCTGGCAGTTTATTATACAGTTTCGGACCCATTTCCAGAAAACTTTTTTTCATTAAAGCAGTTCTGCACATATTGGTCTCAACCATGGTGTTCCTGGGTCTTAAATTGAAATTTTGTGGTACTGGTCTTATTTTAAATACATTAGGATTGGATTTCACGTACATAACGCATTCTAAAATATAGAGTGATGGGAATGTCAGTATATTTAGTGACTTGAAGTATGGGCGGCAACTATCAATCGGTTTTAAACTACAAATGGAGCGTATACATCTCTTCTGTGCTTTTAAGATAAATTCCCTGTAAGTTGAGTTACCCCAGTATATTACACCGTATCTTAAAACTGAATCAACGAATCCGTAATACGCCATTAAAACTACATCTTGAGATACGTTTTTCTTCAACATGTAGATCATGTAAGACAATTTAAATAATTTATTGCAAACAGTTAAGGAGTGAGTTTCCCACGACATATTTTTATCTATAGAGATTCCTAAAAATTTTACATTATCCACTTTTTCAATTATAGTCCCGTTATAGTTTATATTTTTTAACACTTCTTGTTAACAGAAATAGACAAGGTTACTGAAAGGTGGCGGGCGTATTGCGAGGAGCTGTACAGGGATAATCGTGCAGAGTCGGTCGGACAACCTACGACATCTTGCAAAATCATAAAAGAGCTGGAACCAGATATTTTGGACTCCGAGATCAAATGTGCTATCAACAAGCTGAAAAACAACAAGTCTGCCGGATGTGACACTATTTTTGCAGAAGAATTGAAGCACGTAGGGCCAAATGGGGTGAAAGTTCTACGTGACTTATGCAACCAAATTTGGAAATCAGGCGAATGGATTAACGACTGGAAGAGATCCACTCTCATACCTTTACACAAAAAAGGATCCACCAAGGTTTGCAGCAACTATCGAACTGTGGCGCTTATCTCACATGCAAGCAAAATTCTTCTTTATGTCATTAATAGCCGACTAAATAGATACTTGCAATGGCAAATCCCTAAAGAACAAGCTGGGTTCGTCAAGGGCCGAGGCACAAAGGAACAAATAGTTAATATCAGGCAAATTATTGAAAAGAGTCGAGAGTTCAACCGACCACTATTGATGTGTTTCATCGACTACTCGAAGGCCTTTGACTGTGTCAGATGGGATTGTTTATGGCGCGTCCTAGGAGAGATGGGTGTCCCAGAGCATTTGGTAATCCTTATATCGCATCTGTATGAAAATGGAGAAACCGTAGTCCGAGTAAATGACTGCGAATCAAACCCATTCAAGCCCGAAAAGGCGTCCGACAGGGATGCATTTTATCGCCAGTGCTGTTTAACATCTACGGAGAGTACATCATGCGGAGAGCATTGGAAGGATGGGAGGAAGGATTTCGCATAGGCGGTGCAAAATCAACAACCTGCGCTACGCAGATGACACCACACTGTTTGCGTCTTCTGAGAGTGAGATGGCTGAACTCATTCGGAGAGTAGAGAGAGAAAGTGAGGCTGTAGGTCTATCAATCAATCGGACAAAGACAAAGGTGATGATAGTGGACCGAGCCGGCGAACTTACAACTACTGGAGAGTTAAAAGACCTGGAGTATGTAAACGAATTTGTCTACCTAGGATCACTCATTAGTAACCAGGGCGGATGTGAGAAGGAGATACGTCGTCGCATTCAGATGTCAAAAACAGCTGTGACCAAGCTTATTAGAATCTGGCAAGATCGAAATATTAGAAATAATACAAAGATAAGACTAATGCGAACATTGGTATTCTCAATCTTCCTGTATGGAGCTGAGTCGTGGACAATACGTGCTACTGAAAGAAAGAAGATAGATGCATTTGAAATGTGGTGTTGGCGACGCATGCTACGTATTCCTTGGACAGCGAAAAGAACAAATAAATCTATTCTCGAGCAGCTGAGAATAAAAACTCGTTTATCCACCATATGCTACCAAAGGATCCTCAGCTATTTTGGACATGTGGCGCGTAGAGAACCAGACAACCTCGAAAAGTTGGTCATATTTGGGAAAGTGGAAGGAAAACGCTCACGTGGTCGCTCTCCATCGAGATGGGTGGACCAAGTGAAACAGCTGGTTGGAGCCCCTGTAACCGATGCCCTAAGAAAAGCCGAGAGCAGAGATAAATGGAGAACCTTGACTTCGAACGTGCTTGCGAAACTTTGTGGACACGACCTTCAGCAGTGAAGAAAACGACTCAGAAGAAGATAGTTTATATTAAGGTTAGGGGTAAGCTTCCGCTGGCTGAAATGTATAAGTTTTGTTTTGTCTAGGTTGATTTTAAGGTTATTATTCTGCATCCAGTCTATTATACTTTTGATAGTAAAATTTATTTCATTTTCATATGTATCAATACTATTGCACTTAAATATTATTGTACTGTCATCGGCAAAAAGAATTGTGGGGTGTTGGCTGTGTTCTGGCATATGATTTATGTACATGAGGAATAAAAGTGGGCCTAGTACACTGCCTTGTGGGACTCCGCATTTAATCAATCTAGTATCTGACCTGTATTTTTTCTCCTGTCCAGTAGTCATGCAAATTTGCGTCAATTCTGTTATTTGTTTTCTGTTGTCTAAATATGATTCTAATAATTTCAAAGCATTTCCCCTTACTCCACTAATGTATAGTTTTTTTAATAATAATTTATGGTTAACGTGATCAAATGCTTTGCTTAAATCCATGAATACGGCACAAACTGGATTAGTTTCATCCAAGTTACACGTAACTTCTTGCACCAAGTCAAATAAAGCCATATTCATTGAAACATTTTTCCTAAACCCTTTCTGTGAACTTGATAAGATATTGTATTTTTCAAAGAAAGTGTAAAGACTATTGTGTAGGACCTTTTCAAAAATTTTGGAGAATATTGATAATAATGCTACCGGACGATAGTTACCTATTTCTTCTTTGTTTCCTTTTTTATACAGAGGAACTATGATTGCAGGTTTCAGACTATCTGGATAAGCACCTGTTTCAATACATAGGTTAATTATATGAGATAGTGGTGTAGCAATTAAATGAGATACAAGTTTAATCACTTTGGTACTTATACCATCATTGCCCACACTTGTGGTGTTTTTTAGCGACGATATAATTTTTACAATCTCATGTGGTGATGTGGGGGCTATAAATATAGATTTAGGATTACTTTTAATGGTGCTTGTTAAACTTAAATCAGGTTCATTATTGTGAGAGATCTTATCAATGAAGTAATTATTAAATTCGTTGGCTATTTCCGTGGGATTCTGTATCAGGCGTTCTTCATATTTCAGTTTGATTATTGGTTCTTTGGGTAAGCGAGATTTTGATTGGTTTATAACATGCCATGAAGCCTTTGATTTACATTTAGAGTTTATTATAAAGTTACTATTCTGGGATTTTCGAGTGAGATTTATTATTTTCTTTAGTTTTCCGGCATAATCTTTAAATATTTTTTTATTTTCGTCGCTTCTATCTGTCCTATAACGCCACAACAATTCTCTCTTTTTCCTAGAACAATTCTTTATACCGCGTGACAACCACTTTGGTTTAGTTTCTAATGTTTTTTTTATTATTTTGTACGGGAAACATAGCTCATAGAACAGTTGGAAAAGTTCTAGAAAATTGTTGTAAGCCATATCTGAGTTATCACATTTCAAAACGTCGTCGAAGCTTAAATTAGCAATGCAATTATAAAATTTATCCAGATTGTCCTTACAGAAGTCTCTGCGTTTGACGCGCCATGATTTTAAAATGCAAGTTTTCCTTACAGGACAAATAAGGAGTTGCGCTGTGTGGTCTGACAAAGCAGTTTCAATGACTTCTGCTTTAGCTGTTTTGAAATTATGTGCAAAATTATCAATGCAGGTGCCGCTAGCTAATCTTGTTACTTGATGGATGGTCAATTTTAAGTTGTAACTTGTAAGCTGATATATAAAATCACGACTTTTTTTATCATTTTCCAGTATGTTAATATTAAAGTCTCCGCATAGAACAACTTTCTTATTTCTAAGATCACAAACTTTGCTTAAAACTAATTCTAGGTTCTCATGAAAAGTTTCTAGACAGGTCCCAGGTATTCTATATACACACACTAAAATTATGTTATAGTCTAAAAGTTCAATAGCACAACATTCTATCACCTGTTTAATTGAGATCTTTTTAATTTCTTCTATCTCTCGGTACAGTAGTCCATTTCTAACAATAATGCAAGCACCACCTCTATTTATATTTCTTGCATAGCTCGTAGCTAATGAAAAGTTCGGAATATTTAAGTAATCTTCAATATCTGTGCTCATATTATGTTCCGTAATACATATTATATCTACTGGTTTGCTTTGCTCTCTTAAATTATCTAAATGTATCATTAATTCATCTCTTTTACTTATGAGACCATTGATATTTTGATGGAAGATATTTAAATATTTACTATAGAAAAAACTGACAGTTAGAATTATTTGTTTCACTTTCATCGGAACGAGACTCTCCGATCGAGAGATGTTGACTCTCTTGATTTAGTAAATTATTTTTCTGTGATATTATCGCTCTAGATATATCATCCGCCGAAGTTCTTTGTTGGATTTTACGTTGTACAGGTCGCACTGCAATAAATTTAATTAACTGGCGTATGATGAACATCATACCTAAGTTCTTCAGAAACCCGTTTCTTTCGGAGTACATATTAGATGTAAGTTCTGCGTTCATATCGTAGAAGCGACCGTAGCTATGTTTCCACATATCAGCATTCAGTTTGGTGTTAAATGACTCTACCCTAGAGTTAAATATGGTCGCTCCGACTCTATAGATTGCAGCTGTTATTATGATGTTGGTGTTTTTTATGTTTATCATTTTTTCTCGAATTCTTCTCACAAGGTCAGAGTAGTCGTTTGTAGTCTCAAAATCAGCCTCTCCAGGCATAATTATGCAATAGTCATCTTCTGTAAAATCAGCAATCTTTTTCTCAATATCCTTGATAAGTACGTCGATATTTACACGCGTGGTTATGTAGTGGCAAAATTCAAATTTATTGCAGAGGTCGTTTTCGTGTATCATCTGGGTTATTTTGTGTTTATTGTTACTGGTTATAAGGCACAGTTTACTTTTTTGAGGTGTTTTTAAGGAGCTGTCTTTGTTCAAATTGCTAGTATTTCTTGTAGCTTGGCCTTGGCAATTATTATTTAATGATGGCTGATCTTTTTGCAGAAGTGTTATTATGCCATTCAGATTAAGAATTTCTTGTTGCGATTTTAATAGTTCAGTTTGCAATTTTTTTATCTGCATCTCAAGAAAGTCAATTTTAGTGCCAGTAATACATTTTTCTTTTTTTCCTTCTGTGTTAGTACTTGGGACAGGACCATTATTTTTTTGCATTAAGAGTTGAATTTGTTTTCGTAAAGTATCATTTTCAGTGGCAGTTTTTTCGATGCGTCTTTCTGTGTTTTCTAATTGCTGCTTTAGAATCTCTATTTCTTGTTGTAACTCTTTCACTATTTCTAAATCTTTGGCTGTATCAAAAGTGAGTGTTGAATCATCAAAGGTGTCGTCATTTATTACGCCGGTATTACTGTCACTCTGTGCTTTTGTGCTGGTGCACTGTGCTCTTGGGCTTGGTGTAGATTTTAATCTATTTAAAGATACTTTTATTTTTTCTTTCTTGCAGCAAGGGCAATTCCAAGTTTCTTTTTTGCTTTTTTCCATCAAATAGAAAATTTTATCTGAAACTTTGGCACAGTGATCATTAGCACAAAAGTTACCACAACATAGCAGACATTTCAGAAATTGCCTGCCGAAAATTCTTTGTTTGCATTTGGAACAGGTAATTGTATCGCGCCTTGAGTTCATTTTTGTGCCGGATTATACGTAGCAGTTTTCGTAATCGTAAGTAGGAAATTTCGGAACTTCAGAGAAAAAATCTATTCAAAAAAATACAGGTGGCGTCATCTAGTTCGCAGAAATAACACTATTTGACAACTTTTTTGGTGTTATTGTTAGCGACAATCGTTCAGTCACTCATTATCAGATGGCGCTATACACAAACTTTTTGTCTTCCGTTTTCGTACTCTTTGTTGACAATCGTTTGGTCATTCATTAACAGATGGCGCTATACACAAACTTTTCGTCTTCCGTTTTCGTACTCTTTGTATTTACAAATTTGCCTTTTTGATGATAAAAATCTTTGTGGAATGTAGTAAAAGTCTTTTTATAATTATTAAAACGTAGTAACTCACGGACATTTCACAGCCTTTCTTGAAATAAACTTTACCCAAAGTTCGTTAGATAGAGTTTGAATTTTAGGTTATTTTGTCAAGAAAATTTTACGTCAAAGTTATTAAACTGTTTAAAAATAGTCCTTTGCGTTGATCAATACTGTTTAAATACGTTTTCACAGTCCTTTCACTATAAAAATTAGGCAAAAGTTGTCAAATGTTACTCAAATTGTTCGTTTACAACTTGTTCGCGCTAAATATTTTCTTCACTGTTTTTTCACATAAAAACACTCAGTACAGCTTGGATAACATTAACTGGGATAGTTCAACACGTAAACTCATAAAAACACTAAAAATTTTAGAAGTTAAAGTGGAATATACATTTAAAACTCAATTTATTTAAAAGACTCTACAAATTGTAATGTTTACTATGCGACGCCACCTCTCGCCAACAGTAGTAAAGATTTAAAAAAAATATATGTTATTTAAAAAGATGTACTTAATCTAATTGCAGAAAAATATATTTATTTTTATTCATAATAGCACTGTAAAAAGTATTCAAACATCCCCATGTTTTTCGCAAAATGACGCTCTGAGAGGTCTGGCAGGGAAAATTGTATGGGCTTCGTGAAAACCTCTATAGCGGCCTTAACTTATTTTTGCTAATCAATCGTTCGCTGTTGGCATTTGAATGTGGAAGTGTCAAAACGGCGAGAGCAAATTGTGGTAGTAGATCTGTGTATGTTAGTAGCTGGTAGTAGATCTATGTATGTCTTCTTTCCATCAAAAGCGATTTAGTGCCAAAAAAGTTAACTTCTATTTCCTGAGTCACGTCAGGACTTAATTTGATCCGAAGGTATCTACCTATCTACTATAGTGCCTCGCCACTCGTTGTCCAGTTGCTAGCCGTGAATTTTAGTCTTTTCAGCCTTTCAGATGTGGGTTCAAAGTTATCGAACTTTTGCGTCATTATTATCAACATCATCATTGGCCTCATACGTCTGTGGCAGACGATTAATTTTTCCTGAGGCAAGACTTTTCATGGCTACTGGAAGGTGGAATTGGAGACGGGCACATGCATGTTGAGATGTCTTTTTTGCCTTTTGTTAGCGTGAACAGAGAACCAAGCATCAGCGTGAGTTTTACGCCCATCAAACACACGCATTCGCCATTCATCCCTATCCACAGTAAGCTTATCCCAGGTTTTATGGTCGATGTCAGACGCAGCCATGTCCGTAGCTTAAGCGTACGATAATACGTATTGTAACGTACATCGCACCAGTGTTGAATTTATCGTACATGTACGATACTTATCGTCCGTCTGGCACCACCGAAGTCTTTGTGAAGGTGAAGGTGAAGCGGCTACACTGTAGCCGACAGCATAAATACCTAGGTACTTAATGCTACACCACGCTATCTATACACAGTACCTATGCATAGGTAAAAATACAAATACTAGCGGCCCGCCCAGCGGTTTCACTCGCTTATTACTCACTTTTTCTTTTAGTTCAGTACATTATTTGTTTGCGATGTAAAAGTTTAAATTTTTTAAATCGGCCCACCAGTTTCGCATTTTATTGATGACATATACAACGTGTTATACTTACAAATTGAGTTCATTTTGTATGGGAGGTCCATTCTTCATATTTCGATCCATGTTCCATGGGGAAAGTTGTTCAGTTTTATGAGTACCTTGACCTCCTTTCAGCTTTATTGGTTGTTTTGTAACACCCAGTATAAAAAAAAAAACAAGTTTTTACTCTATGAAATACTAGTTTCACCCGATGCTACTTACCCGTTCTCCCGTGGTAATCGAATTTTAGCCAGTAGTTAAAATGTAATTAATTACAATGTAGGTACCAGCAGAAGTGACAATCTTTGGTATGTAGGTATTTCCATATCTCGTACAGTTTGGCTGAACTCTTGATGTTTCACGACAGGTACTCCAAACTCTCGATACCCATGTGTTATCATGTTGAATAACTTTTACTATGGAGCCATTTTTGTGTCTCTTATAGTTTGTATGAGCTCCTGGTAGTCCACGTCAGGTACTACAGATCCTCGATGTCCATATGTCAGCAGAAGCGGCCTATCATGCTGAACAACTTTTGTTATGAAGCTATTTCCCTAACTCTTTTAGGTCACCAATGCTCCTGGGTTTCTACATCCGGTACTCCAGACCCTCAAGTGGTAACAGAAAGTAGTCTACTGCCGCCTCCATTAGGCTAGAAATCTTAGTGCCAAATTTAACGAAGATTGGTTGAGCGGTTTGGCCACAAAAGAGTAATACTCGTACCTATAGCCAGCTCTGCAGTTTCCCCACTGCAAACCGTCTTCCCGTAAGTCATTTTCCCGTGGTAAAAAGTAGCCTATGCTACTCAGTAATAAAAAATATTGTAGCTTTCTGAAGGTTTAAGAATTTTTGAACAGCAGTTTCTGAGTTTATAGATTACAGACATACAAACAAACAAACAAGATACTAAAATATTAGTGTAAAAGTGTAGTGTAGACATTATCTAAATAAGCTGAAGTCCATTCTATATCATTCAGCTGGAAAGCCGCTTAAGGCGCTTTAATCATGTATTGTTCCAACCGTAAATAAGTTGCTAGGTATGTATTGTAAAGTAAAGCGCTTTCGGCTTGTTTATAGCCTGTATTATATCGGCATGGAGGAAATAGGTATAGGTACTAACTAGTATATTTCATTAGGTATGGTATATATCGGGCTATTCTGAGAACTGCGCAATAGAATAACAGTAGGTGCCATGTGGTATGTGGTTATACTCAGCGGTTTCCTATAGTTATCCTGTGGGGTAACTAGTAGGTATATGTAGATAGTTGGAGAATTCTGAAAAATCATTGTATGGCGGAACTTAAAGACATTACACCTAAAACGCATTTTGTTTTTGTGTTTACCTACAGGGTGGGCCAAAAGAAGTCATCCCATAGGATGTGCCTCCCATTTTTTTATTAGTCATTAAATGGTATCCGACATTTTAGTATGGAGCCTGGCATACCTACCGGACAAAAAAAAAGAAAATCTTAATCTCGCGACCAGAGCTGAAACATATTGCAATCGATTAAGCATAAAAATACAAACCAAAAGTGTACTTTGATAAAAAGCCGTAATAGTTGTATTTTCGGAGATTTAAAAGTCGAAAAAAATATTTTTTCAATATTCATTTTTTTTTTGCTTTTATAAGTATATATTTGTTAATATATTGACATAAGTATATGCTTATAAATAAAAACAATCTTATTCTAATGTAATACACACTAAAAAGGTTTGATTGTGCTCATTTATATTCAAGACGAAAGCTGATTTATGCAGTCGCCGTAATCTCTCTATGCAATCTTCTATAATTAAGGTGCTATTAGAAGCATCGTGACAGATGACAACTGCAGACGACACGTGTAGCGTCGGCAGGTAGCAGTACGTATCTTCCTTTTGTACGGCGACGACATGTGCAGTGTATCTATGTGTAATCGATAAACTCCGAAACTACTGGACTAATTTCCAAAATTCTTTCACTATTAGAAAGCTACTACATCTTTAAGCAACATAGGCTACTTTATACCATGGGTAAATTCCTCATTCCCACGGAAAACCTTTCAGCAGCAGGAAAACGGGAAAATAAAGCGGATTTTACTCAAACTAGCCAAACCGCTTCACCGATCTTCGCGAGATTTGGCACTGATATTGCTAGCATATTTAAGACGAACATGGACTACTTTTTATCCACCCTTGAGGATCTGTAGTAGCTGATGTAAAGCACCAGGAGCGCAGCTAAACTGTATGATATACGAAAATGGCTTCAAAGTAAATGTTGTTCAGCATGACGGGACGCTTCTGCAGGGACATGGTCATCAAGGGTCTGGAGTACCTGATGCAGACCACCACCTTCCCATCTAAACTATAAGAGATAGCGTAATGGCCTCAAAGGAAAAGTTTTTCAGCATGAAGGGCCGCTTTTGCTGGCACATGATCATAATGCGACACTTCTGCTGAAACGGAGTAATCGACTTTTTACTACTGGGAAAGCTCTAATTTCTACGGGAAAACAGGTAAGTAGCAGCGGGTGAAACCGCAGGGCGGGACGCTAGTCTTAAATATAAATAAGCACAATTATTTAACGTTTTTAGTCTGTATTACATTAGAATAAGTATTATTATAGACAAGCACATACTTAAAAAGAGGAAAAAAGTATTAATATTGAAAAAGAAAAATGACTTTTAAATCCATATAGGGTAAATATTCCGAATTCCGGCCCCCCGCCTAATCCCGGCCTTTTTCACAATTTTGGCTTGCATTCACAAAATACTAGATAAACTTAAAACTTGTTCACTCTATTTACAACCTGATTATATATGCTTCCCTAAAAAACCATTGGTAATCCTTTACCCACCTCACTCTTCGAACAATAGACGTTAGTTGTGACCGAGGCGTTGGATCGGACAGTTTGTTCGAGAAGAAGTAAGATCGAAGCTCTTCCCGTCCATTCTGGGCAATGCATTTATGAAGGGAAGGAAAAGGTTTTGACAATTTTATTGCATCATATCTATTAGAAGATTGTCAAAACTATATTTTAACTGCATTTCAAATTTATTTTATTGCTTAATTACGAATAAATTAGGGGGGCCGGTATTGGGATTGAGATTTCCGTAAATTTGCAAATTTCGGCCGGTGGCCGAGTATAGGCTATTTGATTCCATTTTTATAATTTCATTTATTTTAGGGCTATCGTTGTAAAGATGAAATTGTTCATGTCGTATTGTAGATTTACTGTTTATGCATCTCCTATTCAAAAACCGGCCGGGGCTACATGGTCTAGTTTCATAGCAATTGAGATCTTAAAATGCGGCCGACATTAGATATCCCGAACTACGTAAAGCCGGCCGTCTCCAATTACTTGCAGGGCGATGTACAGGATGTTCGAAACTGACATCGAAAGAGTTTCTATTTGTTTTCTTTGTGTTTTATTAATTTTTACATTATTTTCATGTAAGTCATATTATGTACTTACGAAACTAACAAAATAAATTATTTTCAAGTCCATTATTCAATAAAACATGGATTTATCCATTCATTCTGGAGCACCATTTACACGGCCGGGATTTGACAAAATCGTGGCCGGAAATAGATTGAAAACGGCCGACATTAGAGCTTTTCACCCTTCCCGAGTTTAAACGCTTCCTTCTTTTTAACGCTCATATTTTACAAAAGTTTAAGCATTACTTTTGAAAAAAGGTTAAATAAGCTACCTAAAAATGTATCAAACATATTTATGGGACATTATTTGAAGAAGCTAAAGAGAGTCAAAGTTGAAAAATGCATCCGGGGTGCCGGGATTTGGCATATTTACCCTATTTCCGAAAAAACAACTATTACGACTTTTTATCAAAGTACACTTTTGCTTTGTATTTTTATGCTTAATCGATTGCAATATGTTTCAGCTCTGGTCGCGAGATTTAGATTTTCATTTTTTTTGTCCGGTAGGTATGCCAGCTATGTCGGTAGCTCTTTACTTCTGTTTTCGGAATTCAATCTTTTGAAGATTTAAAATTTATGTGTTTATGTTTTTAAAAAAGACATTGGTCAAATTGCCACCTCCTGAGTCAAATCAAAAACGGTCTCTGAAAACCTCCCTTCTCACGTTAGAACGGCCCCCATTTTTTTTTATTAAGTTAAAATAAGTTTTGTTATCACTGAATAATCCTTCGAAGATGTGAACTTAATGCTGTAAAATAAATTATAAAGAAAGCAGTTAGATGCCAACTCCAGACTTGATGCAAGTTGGTGAAAACCAATCCACAGAATTTGGTTTTTGAACCCATCGGTCAGATCTCCAGATCTGACAACGCCAGAATTCACCCAATGGTATTTTTGAAAGCTCAAGATTACAAATTACAGTTTATAAAACTTTCAAGTCCCTGAAGCCACCACAAACGAAAAAAAAACATGGTCAGGAATGTATGGAAATTAGCGTGTTTAAAGTTAAAACGTACGGTAGAGATGGTAATTTCACTAATGTCTTTTTAGAAACATAATCACATAAATTTGGCATCTTCGAAAGATTGATTTCCGAAAACAGTAGTCGATTTTAATGTCTAATAAAAAAATGGGACGTGATTCACATAGGGTGATTACTTTTGGCCCACCTTGTATAAGTATGATGTTCATTCAATGTCTTAAAAGGGGAAACAGCTGTAGGTTGAGATCGGTGCATCTTTAGGTAATGAAAAAAAGTTATTGAGGTATTGTACAGAATCTAGTGATAATTATTTTGTTTATTGAAAATTTTTAGTTACTGTCTTATGCCTTTAAACGATGGTGGTACCTATTGGAATCTGGGTAACGGCTCCAACGTTTTTCACAAAATTTCGTAAATGGGGGTTTTTGAGGGCGATAAATCCCTTTAGATAGGTCATGTTATAAATTTTTATCACCAGATTTTATAACATTATGTAATTTTTTTTATTATTATTAAATAGGTATTTAATTGCCTTCCATACATAAAAATTACACTCCCTCCATATGTCACTTCCGAGCTCTCATAACATTCCATCACTTTTCATTAAAATTACCTATCGGTAATTTCATGGACGTCTTTCCCAGTATCCTTTGTCTAGAAAGTATGAGAATAACGTAATTCATAAACTACATCAAAACCGGAAGAATAACATTCCTCGAAATATGAGCGATTTGGACCAAATGAAAAAAAAACTGTCATTACATTACTCATTTCATTACGATACCCAGAACGTGACTTACAAAGTAAACATGTAACTAAATTCGAGACCAGCTATGGACATTGTTTTGTAATGTATGACGCATTCATTCTTTACCACCACATGTAACCACTAGGTAGTTTATTACAAGCTAATCCTTTATCAATATACATACCTAGTAGGTATAAACTGAAGTCGTGTTTTGCGTTTCTCAGTTGTGAAGTATAGCACTGTGAGTGCATTAAAAATCCCTATACTTTAGTTTAAGCAAAAAGCTTCATCATATGCCAATCATATGGTTTGAATTCCTACTGTAACGTGGACTAACCAAAGTATTTAGTTGTAAAAACTACTACGTCGCTTCGAGACGAGCATCAAGAAAGTTGAGAAATTCACCAGGGTCCGCCAGGCGCCGGTAGCTTAGTTGGCAAAGCGAGGTGGGACCGTATCCCACAGTCCCGGGTTCAAGTCCCGGCGGTCGAACGATAGCGAATTTTTCAATTTTCTCATGTTTTACTTATACAGGGTGATTGGAAATTCGATGCATTCCCTGAAGGTGGTTAGAGGGGGGGCCATTTCCAACATATTCTTCCATGGAACCAGGGGTCGGAAATGATTGGTTACAAAATTATTAGGACTTTTGATTTTTTAAAGAAAATTTCCCGATTTCAACTTTAAAAGTCATGCGAAAGCTAGCCAAACCGTTTTATGCATAGTTTTTTGACATGATCTCATAGTGAATGAATAGGACAATCATTTTAGTTACAAGTTTAGTTAGAAATACTCTTCTTTTTTAAAATACAGCGCCAAAACAAGAAAATATTTTGGTGGAAAGGATTTTTCAACATTCATAGTAATCTACTGTAAAAATCACTATGGAATAATCCGTAAAACTTCATAACAGAGTTCTCTGTTGCATTAGCTAACCAAAAGGTACAATAATCTACAATCAAACATGTTTTCATAAAATAATTAGCATTAATGCAAAAAGCGGCGTGCGAAACAAGGCAATTGACTATGGTCGGTCGACTACGCCAAAGTCAGCAAATGCTGTTTAGACAACTTTTTCAAGTATTTTCGTGGTCTAATGGATGGAGCATTCCCCTCAGGAGTCTGTGGTTCCAGGTTCGATTCCCGTGAGTTGACCTACAAGGTTGATATTCAACACTTTGTGAATTTTTCCCAGTTTGGTTTAAAAAATCACGTTGAACCACCTGATTGTCCGTAAGAAAATATCGTGCTCCGGAGGGCATATTAAACCATCGGCCTCGATTGATGTCTAATAAACGCAGACGGTGGTTGTAACACTACCATAGCAGAGGTCTAATACTTGTAGAAGGTGGTTTAAAAACTCCGACAAAGATTTATCATTTCAGTTTTTTAGGCTGTTTAAAGCTCAGGAGCTCCATTTCTGAATTGTCGTAATCCTAATCGTGCGAAAATCTGCTACTAATTGTGCTCGTATCACATGTTCTACTAAACTTATCTGAATTGTCGTAATCCAAATCCGTGCACGGAAATCTAAAACGAGTGGTCTAACCATTCGTATTACACGTTCTACTACTCGACACTTTAAATGTTAAGGGTTTGTGTGAATTTATTAGGGTGTGCATAAATTAATAAGTTTAGTAGAACATGTGATACGAGCACAATTAGTAGCAGATTTTCGCACGATTAGGATTACGACAATTCAGAAATGGAGCTCCTGAGCTTTAAACAGCCTAAAAAACTGAAATGATAAATCTTTGTCGGAGTTTTTAAACCACCTACTACAAGTATTAGACCTCTGCTATGGTAGTGTTACGACCACCGTCTGCGTTTATTAGACATCAATCGAGGCCGATGGTTTAATATGCCCTCCGGAGCACGATATTTTCTTGCGGACAATCAGGTGGTTCAACGTGATTTTTAAACCAAACTGGGAAAATTCACAAAGTGTTGAATATCAACCTTGTAGGTCAACTCACGGGAATCGAACCTGGAACCACAGACTCCTGAGGGGAATGCTCCACCCATTAGACCACGAAAATACTTGAAAAGTTGTCTAAACAGCATTTGCTGACTTTGGCGTAGTCGACCGACCATAGTCAATTGCCTTGTTCCGCACGCCGCTTTTGCATTAATGCTAATTATTTTATGAAAACATGTTTGATTGTAGATTATTGTACCTTTCGGTTAGCTAATGAAACAGAGAACTCTGTTATGAAGTTTTACGGATTATTCCATAGTGATTTTTACAGTAGATTACCATGAATGTTGAAAAAAATCCCTTTCCACCAAAATATTTTCTTGTTTTGGCGCTGTATTTTAAAAAAGAAGAGTATTTCTAACTAAACTTGTAACTAAAATGATTGTCCTATTCATTCACTATGAGATCATGTCAAAAAACTATGCATAAAACGGTTTGGCTAGCTTTCGCATGACTTTTAAAGTTGAAATCGGGAAATTTTCTTTAAAAAATCAAAAGTCCTAATAATTTTGTAACCAATCATTTCCGACCCCTGGTTCCATGGAAGAATATGTTGGAAATGGCCCCCCCTCTAACCACCTTCAGGGAATGCATCGAATTTCCAATCACCCTGTATTATTGTTTTGAAACAATAATATAATACGTAATGCACACTTTTCAGTAAACTGTAATCGTGCGTGTGTGAAAAGAACAAGTACCAGTATTCTCGATACGAGCTATTGTTTTGCATGTGAAAAAGTTTAATTAGTAACTCAAGGTTAACCGTACTTACACCGTACATAAAAATAGCAATGCATAAATAGATGTCAAAAAAAGTTAAATCAGCTTTATTGAAAATAAGTGAAAACAAGACATATTTCTACATGGACTTGGACCTGCTATAATAAGTAATACATATACATAATTTATGTACTATAAAATAAACAATGTGAATGCTTATAACTATATCATATAAGTCTCGTCTATGGTGCCGGCAGAGTAGAATAGCATCGCCCCCTCTCTTCCCGTGGGGGTTGTGAGAGGCGACCGAGGGATAAACCCGACCCAACACCCAAGGTTAACTGTATGGTGGCGGTTAATCCACACCAAAAGCATTCCCAAGGAAGGTTGACGTCTGGTAAGTGGCCGGTCGTAAAATTAAGCCAAATCCTTTTGCAACACGATTTTGCGTTCAACAAAACGTGTTGCGCCGACCACGAGTAATTGGGATAAGGGCAGGAAGATGATGATCACATTATCCTATGGCGATTTATTAAATTTTTGCTTACGATAGTCCCTAAAAATACATATATTTTTATATTTATTTGTACCACACTAGTAACAGCAAATTTTATATTCATAACATATGAAAAAAAAACTGAAAAAAAATATAAAAAGGTATTTTAAAGTGCTAAGTAAGTATTTTGAGGAGGCGTGATCTACCCACAAAACTGAACAACTTTTATATTGGTACTCCATACAAAAAACGTTTAAAAATTGTATTAAGTACTTTGTGTGGGAGTCAAAAAAATTAGTTTTTTTAGTTTCACGAGTAGAACACCCTGAAAATATTAGACCTGCATCTAATAAATAAATAAACAAACATGAATATGCATAAACACTTAAACACTAAATACAATATTACTAAAAATAAAACCGCTACAATATTTGTATTAGACGTGTACTTACTTGCTTTATACAATATAAGAACACTACTGTAATTATAGAAGCCGACACGAAAGTTTCGGAAGGACTTAGGACTGCTAGGGAGAACCCGTACGCTCGTGCACATTAGTACCGGGAAGGCGCGAAATTCAATTGGCTTTTATGATAAACCCAATAAATACGAGCAGCAATGGATTAATTTTATCATGACATGACAGAGCACGTAAAAAGTCTAATTTTATTATGTTAACCTATTAGGTGACCATGTTACATGTAACAGCTATTAAATACCAGATTAAAATAGGAAAAAGAATACCGGGAGTAACAAAAAGGGTATAAGGGTACAAGCCGAAAGGAGGTCAATCAAGGTATTCATAAAACTTACCAACTTTCCCAAGGAACATGAGTCTAATAATGGATAGGTGAACCTAATAAAGGTACTCATGAAACTAACCTTTTCCCATGGAACCATGGAACATGAATCGAAATATGAAAAAGAATAGGATTTTCCATACAAAATCGCCGATTACCTGATTAATTTACTATGAGAGGCCTAAATTTTTTATTTCATCCATGTTCCATGGGGAAAGTTGTTCAGTTTTATGAGTACCTTGATCTTCTTTCGGCTTGTTATACCCTTTCTGTTACTCACTGTATGTACATATTTTTAATTTTTGTTGTCCCTCCTCTTCGCGCCTAACTCCCCGCACCGGGGAGATCTTTCCACCACTACTTCCACCCAGGAACCATCTTACGTGTCGGCAACTATAAGTTATCTTGTCATCAATCAAAAAGATTTCAAAGTAGATAATGATAAAATAAGTGAAGACTAAGCATGACCATATCAATCAATCATCATCATCACTTATATCAATAGTTGCTACAATCTGACGCTCCATAATAATATCACCGTTTTCATCACCGTCATTGGTGAGATTTATAATTTCGTGCTGGATATCATCACCATGTCTTGTTTTACGGTTAGACTGCCTATTCCTAGCTCGTATTTCCTCTGCCTCCTCGTTTTTAATACGCGTCGAATCAAAAACAACTACAAAATCGTCATCGTTGTGGTTTGTTTCACTGCGATCCCTGACGCGAAACCCCGAACTACCCCCATCAACTGATACACTTGTACTTTGGACTTCTTGACGAATAGTAACATTTGCTGGGTTCTCGTTACTTGCAACTATTTCCTGTGTAGTGTCGTTGGTTGGTACAGAAATACAATTTTCACTCAAACTGACTTCATTGCCAGGTTCATTTAGTATTTTATCTGTAACATTCTGTTTCATAATGTTGATTTCATTACGGTCTCTTAAATTAGTATTTATTGTCGCATCATTGCAATCAAATGTTGGTTCATATTTTACCTCATTATAACATTCAAGCACCACCGTAGCTTGAGAATCATCACTATCCATATTCTCTACTTCTCTTTGCGGTATTTTATCGACTTCGCGACGAAATGAAGGTTCAACAGGATCATATTCTTCTACTACTTCATGCGTTGTATTACGATGCAAGTTTTCTGTCGAATCTACATTTTCCATGTTGTTCTCTGCGTTAAAAAAACAAGACGAGCTAAGCTCTTCAAATTTAAGTCCTAGAGAGTAGGAATTTGTAATTCGAATACGACCAAATTCATTGTTGTCAGATTCTACATCGTCGGTTTCCTTTGAAACAAATTTTCTCGTTTCATCTTCATTATTTTCGCTTACCACGTCCTGAGAGTTTGTCACTACAGCTTCAGTTTCTTTATAAGGTACTGCTGTTCCGTTTTCTGCAAAGTCATGTTCTAATTTTATATCTATTTCATTTTTAGAAGTTTCGTTCTTGATTTGAGACAAAGCTTGGTCGTTATCGTTGCTGTCAGTTCCGATATTCTCATTTGATACATTTACAATCGCATCATTTCTTTCTTCTTCACTCAATTCCTCTTTGACTGGCGGTTCATTATCGCTATTATCACTATGTTTCTCACTTTCAATCATCTTATTTTTTAATCCCTGGTCAAAAGTTACACTCTTAATACGAGCATTTATACTGGTTCTCTCATCTTGAGTTTCATTTTGATTGTTTTCTTGGTTACTTGTAGGTGTATTACAGACCTCCATTGTTGTATCTGCTGTGGTGATGATTAAATCTCCACTTTCAGGTTGTGCTTTTTTGTTTGAATTTCCGGTACTTGGAATTTCAACCATGATATTTTCTGCAAAAGACTGATTTCTGACATTTGGTAACGAAGCTGTTTTATCGTCAATGCGCAAAGAATTAAGGTTTGCATTGGAAGCAGCTTTCAAGCCCTTACTATCATTAGACATAGATATAGTATGATAGCTTTTTTCATTGTGTGCAAGTTCTGGATTTTGGGTATCGTTTTTGGAAGCGTTATCAATCGTTATATTCTTGGCGTTACTTGGTTCAGTAGTACTAGTATTTAAATAGCTTTCTTCATTGTGTGCAAGTTCTGAATTTTGGGTTTCGTTTTTGGAAGCGTTATCAATCGTTGTATCCTTGGCGTTACTTGGTTCAGTAGTACTAGTATTTAAAACGTCTTCTGGACGATTTGAGACGACCTGCCATTTATTTGGACCGGCAGTAGATTTGGCAAGTTTAACTTTACATGACTCAGCGTTTGATGTATTTTTACTTGTGTTTTGATTTTGATTCGATGAAAAATCTTGATCACCATGAGGTGCATTGTTACTCACATTTGAATCTAAGTCGTTTTCCGTTGTAGAAACGACGTCAGATTGAGGCATGGTTACGGTCTTCAACCATTTAGGCTTTCTGCTATGTATTTTAAAGTTGCTGTTACTAACCTTATGTCTTTCCATGTGACCATTCCATATTTTGTTTGTAAAAAAGACTCTACAGTATGGACATTCCTTTGAATTAAATTTATTCTTGCAGCATCCTGGTTGGTTTAGATGATGGTTCCAAGTACTTCTGTTCATGAAATGTAAATTACAACCTTCACACTTATACATATTGATATTATCTTGATTGCAAATACTGCTAGCATTTGCAGTATTTGGATTAGGAGTAAGCTTGTTGACTTTTATATTCTTAGTCATCTTATTTTTTGAAGTCCGAAGTTTTACTCCTTTAGGCAATTTTGTATTGAATTTTGTTGAAGTTGTTATTAAAAAATCATCTTTTGATAAATTAAGACGATTGTTGTGATGTAAACGTCGATGTCGTAGTAAAGTGACGGCACTACTAAATGTGATTGTGCATACATTGCACTGTGTATTCTTCTTTTCCGAGCGATAGTAATGTGTGCTATTTTTTGTATGAATATCCAAATTTTTCCTCGTTAAGAAATGTTCTTCACAGTCGTCACACTTAAATAGTCTTGCTTTGTATTTCTTTTTCACATCATTCTGATTATTTAAAACAGTTATATCATCTTGATTGGTGTTAAGCTCGTTTTCATTTGTAACAAGTTCTGTAACTGTTTTTGAATGATCTGCTTTGTATTCTTCATCATTAGATTCAGAACTTTTACCTGACATATCATTATCACTTTCCGATGAAGTGTAATCGTAAGATTTGTGTGTAACAACAAAGTACTTTAAAATCTTTTGAATTTGTCCGCCTTTCATGTGCATATTTTCGTGTCTCTTTAAAGAGCTATAACTAAAATTCAACATGCAGTATTTACACTTCGATGGATTCGGTACATGCGATACATGCTTACGCCATTCGTATTCGTCTAGAAAGTGTAGAGAGCATTTTTTGCATTTGTATACTAAACTTCTTTTACATCTTAAACTCTTTTTCATTTTCCTTTTGTAACTTTGTAGTTTCCTTTCGAAACTTTGTATAATTTTTCGAATATCGATGTCACTGTCGTCAGAGTTGGAGCTATCATTTTGTGGTTTCATTTTACTCGACTTTAGTTTCCTTTTTCTTTGGGTTTTTACATTACTTGAATCTTTGGTTAATTTTTTATCAGGCTCATTATTAATATTTGGATCATTTGTTTTATCATCTTTGCTTAATTCAGATGTGTCTGAACTGTAACTATCTTCCTTCTCTTTATTAATATACACACTACACCTACGTTTTCTTTCAGTCGAAGGACCATCTTTATTTCCATCAGTATCTTTTACTTGGTCACTGACTGGGTTAGGCAGATGTCCATATAATTTAGCATGTTTTTCAGCGTGATGTAAATAGTAATAATCCGGTCTATCAAATCTCTGTGAACAAAATGAGCAACCAACTAATATTTTTTCAATAAAGGTGCCATTTTTATTCAGAGGAATCTTGTTGACATCTGGATTAGGCTCTATGTTCATGGCATTTTGCGCTGAGCTTGGTCCAGCGGAATTCAAATGATCATTTTCTCTTCTTTCGCCGCCATTCTGTTTGCTGTCAGTAGATCCTTTCCTTTTCTTCTTTGGCATCTTTGAAGTTATACCAGCTGTAAATAAAACAAAATTTATACATGTAATGTAGTGTATATTTTTTTTATATATGTAGTTCGCAATATTTTTTGAGTCTTAATGTTAATAATTAAGATGTGACAACTGATTCTAGTTTATATGATCTGATTTAGCATCTCATTGCCGGGCATCAAACTAAACTCAAGATAGCCGGCAATGTATGCCGAACCGGGCCCTAAAGCTCGGGAAGTGCAAATGCTGCTTGAGAAATGCCCATTTTGCCTTTGTTAAGAAGAGTCAACGTGTTAGTATTGTACTAAAATAATTGTTAATTATGAAATTTTAATAGTTTTTAAACAATTTATAGTCTAAAAACAGTTATTGTTTACAAAAATATTAGATAGATATATGTACACTTCCCATCAGAAAAATCGAGACGCTTAGCAAGCTTACGTTTTGTAGGGATCACGTTATCTGAGACATATGTTTATTTTGGAATAAATGTCAAATGTAGTTCAATAGTCAGTATTACGGGGTTTCAAAATCCTAATGTCGATTTTCTACATTCAACTTTTTATTTCATAGATTTCATATTTTGTTTGACTATGAAATCGAAACTGTCTCGATTTTTTTGATGGGGAGTATATTTAGAAAAGTAGATATCATATTCATTTTTAAGCCTGTCCATCTCGAAGATAATATAGGCGTGATTGGAGAGTTAAGGTTCGCATTTAGGTATCAAGGTGCTCCTGTCCTCACTGGGCATTAGTTATCTTATCTATCAGAATTATAAATATGGAAATCATATTATATCTATCTTATGGTATGCACTTAAATAGGTACTTTATTATCACACTGAAGTTATCAATCAACACATAGTATAAAATGAAGTCGCTTTTTGAATTCTCTAACTCCTTTGATTTTGTTGCGGCTTTTGTAACAGTTAGAGTGATTCAAGATAAGGTTTATATGTACAGCACGTGCCAAAAAAATGCTTTTTTGCCGCGGTAAAATGAGTTGCATGCAGCGGGTGAATCGCTGACGGGCCGCTAGTAATTAAAAAAAAACTAAAAACAAGTTTAAATTCGATTGGTTTTTATCTATCTAATTACTCACCCATGTAATCAAAACTATCACAATATATACCCAATTATTTAACTACTAGGTAAATGAGATTTAAGAAGTGATCCGATTAGAAGACAATTGTGATATGAATGAACATGACATGTACGAGTACCTAATAAGTAACTTATTGATAACTTTTTCGGGAAATCCGATAACATCACGGGTCAAATTATACGTAAATATAACCAAAAACACGACACTCACAACACAAAGTAGCTGTAGCACAAAATACTGGGTGTTACAAAACAACCAATAAAGCTGAAAGGAGGTCAAGGTACTCGTAAAACTAAACAACTTTCCCTATGAAACATGGATCGAAATATGAAAAAAAAATTGGACCTCCCATACAGAATGAACTCCATTTGTATGGGAGTTTTTATGGGTTGTTTTGTAACACGTTGTATACCTAGGTATCGACGCTACGATACGACATAAAAATACGATTACATTATCCAAATAAGCTAAGTAGGTACCTACAATTCAGCTCCAAAGCCGCTTTAATCATGCGTTGGTCCAACCATAGAAAATTGTATATAAAGCGCTTTCGGCTTGTTTATCAACCGTCTGTATCGGTATAGATATTCCAAGAACCGCGCCGTAAAATAACAGTGGCTGCCTATATGATGCGGAATTATCTGAAATCCGCTACTTGACTGACAGGACAAATGACCTACTTTTTAAGAGAACCGAAAGTGATATTTAGTATGAAATTATAGAAATATGACATTATAATTCAACATTTTGGATGGAATCGAAATATAACTTTTATATAATTTTGGTGTTTATAAATTCTAACTAAACTAAACTTTAACTTAAATATTTTGGCGAAAAATGAATGAAGTCTTTAGTATTTTTGGACAATTGTTAAGCATTAACTTATGTACCGTAAAACCATAGGTACAACTATGGTCCAAACAAACTTTTATGTTTTTTTTATTAAACTC
The DNA here is from genome assembly GCA_024500475.1 of Phthorimaea operculella. NCBI lineage: Eukaryota > Metazoa > Arthropoda > Insecta > Lepidoptera > Gelechiidae > Phthorimaea > Phthorimaea operculella. The sequence goes on along the minus strand of JANFCV010000136.1, from coordinate 354,894 downwards.
TTCCTGCGTACCTACTATATAGGACCCCTAATGTATGGTTAACACTGACTTAACCACTGTCACCACACACGAGATAAACAGTATTTTATTTGTGACCCTGTCATTAGCGGTTTCACCCATTTTCCCTCGGGAAAAGGGCATTTTCCCGGCATGTTTTCTACACATAAAACGTCTTCTTTAATCACTACTACAAAAAACCGCATTAAAATTCGTTGCGTGGTTTAGGAGGAGTTAGCGAATTCCACGACATAAAACGAAGTCGTAAAAAACGACTTCGTTTTATACTATGTATTGATGATAAAATAGATTCAGGTCACAAATTAAGCAGAGCACTATCCCAAACCATTTTTTGTATAACAATGAAAAAGCAATACACCTAATTAAATTAAAAAAGCAGTATACCTAATTTTTGCATTAAATTTTTTATTCCAATTTATCTCAACAGCCAATAGGTATAGAAACGTAAATTTAAGTTTTGAAGTGTTTTTTCCTTATGGCTGACTGATTTGGTACCAGTGGTAAACTCACCATCTTACCTACCTACCTAGGTACTCCTATCCCGTACGCGGCTCAATGTCGAAGCCAAGGTCGTCTCGTCATTTAGGAATTCAGATTGTAGGAGACACAGATCGCTATATATTCACGCCTTCATCCTTGGATCAAACTGAACAATTGTTCTCTTGACTTTTTAAAATATGTATATTTCTTTTTTGTCTACTCGTGCCCGAGAATTTCAGGCAGCATAATACAGGCCTCCTATTAGTAGTAGGCCTAGGCAGTTTAAAAACTCTGACACCAGGGTTCATCGGGTCGTTCGTGAACTCTGAGGCCTGAGGCCCACACGAAAGAAGAACAAGTCTTACTGTGCCATAAAATTATAAATAAGATAGGTACTCACGCGATAAAGAAACTCGTAATTTTCCAAGACGTAATTAGGTAGTTCTTCGTTACAAGTTTCGGTCGGGTATCAAGTTGGGGGCGTTTTCCCTTCGAAACACGAAAATGGCGGGAGATCTTTGTAAACCAATAAACTAATTAGAATCGAAACGAATTATATATCTTTTAGAACTTTTAAAACAGTGAAGTTTCTGTTTAAAGCAACACTTAACACCAGCAACTCTTAATTTGGTAAATATTACATATTGTTTACCATACAATTATTATAATTATAACCTATACTTTACTGACTGACTGACTGGCTGGAAAGAAGAAAAGGAAGGAATGAAACTTGAACTTTGAAACATAAATAGAATGATGTGCGAATGAGAATGAAATGACCGACTGTCGTGATATGACGTCATACCAATGGCGCCAAAACGCCAACCAAATGATTTGACGATCGACGATGTTGCCATTTTAACACGGGAATTACCGCCTATGGCCAAACGGTTTTGTGTAGCCATATTTAATACTCACAAATTATAATTAAATTTTAGTGCCTCTGTTTCATGGAAATAGCACTAAATGCGATTCGTTCGCCCCTAGTAGTCTACATAACTAAACAAAAATAAAAAATAATCTCTAAATGTATTGTTTCCAGGCCTCATCTACTGCTGTGTGGGCACGCTGTCAATATGCAAACGGCTGGACGCTCTGCATGCAGACGAACTGGCCTGGTGGCTGTGTGAACGGCAGCTGCCCAGCGGTGGACTCAACGGACGGCCTGAAAAACTGCCGGACTTGTGTTACTCTTGGTAAGAAATACTAGCTGTTTCATAATGTTAAAGATACCCATGGCAAAGGCCTTTTTTTCTTAAGGCGAAATCAGCTCAGTCCGCGAAAGCGTTCGGAATTTTCGATGCCGTTTCTTGAAGTTTACATAAAATAATAAGTAATAATATTTATGGCTATTTCACGATAATATTCTACAAAACTAAGGGACCCGAAACACTATTTGACAAAGTTGCCTCGATAGAAAAAAATCGCAAAGTATGCACGAATTTTCCGATTTTCTGTCTGAAAACCTGAACGATTTCATTGTTTTTCAATACCTATTTATTATTTTATTTTGTGTCCTCTTCTTCCTTTTTGAATAAAAATTTTGAATCTATGGGCTTTCATTTTGTATCATTTTATATTTCAAAACAATGTACAGCTTTCTCGATTGAAGCGTCATCATCTGTTTCTCTCTAACGCAGCGAAAACGAAAGGGTCTTACTTTTTGAGACTGATTTCGCCTTAAACGGCTAAACGGATAGTGACTTATTTATAATACTGCAGTCGGTTTCCTTGATTTTTACATATATGTTTATAGCTGATTTTACCAAAATCAAAAGCAATCGAAACTAATCTATCTTAACATTTCTTCTAGGTGGGTGATGTCATCGCTATCAATGTTGAACAGAATCCACTGGGTCGATAAGAAAAGCTTGGAGCAATTCATCTTAGCGTGCCAAGACGCTGAAACTGGTGGTTTCAGCGATCGTCCCGGGGACGTGCCGGACCCATTCCATACTCTGTTCGGCCTGGCTGGGCTGTCCCTACTAGGAAACAAGAGCATAAAGGCTGTAAACCCAACGTATTGCATGCCTCAAGAAACGATAGACCGGCTGAGACTTGAGCCGCAAATTCTGCATATTTAGCATTTGAAGTGAGATTCAAGTATTTTTATAAGTGTAATATGAAAATCTAATATATTTATTATTATCTCAGATTGAGTTTTATTTATCGTATAAAAAATAGGGATACCTATTTCAATGTATTGCCTCAATGCATGTCTCATTTTATTATATTATGTACCTATTCGTCTGTACTAGACAAAATGGATGTTCCTAAATTTTTGAATAAATGATTTTTCTTTCTTTCTTTTTTCTTTCTTAAATAGTATTTCTCTTAAATGTATTCATTTTCTTGAAAACTACATGGACACCTTGGTTGTGTGTAAATAAATGTTGTCGAAGAACAAATAATTTAGTCAGTCCACCCAATAACCATTGTCGTAAGAAAATTTGCTAAATAGCAGAATATTATTTCAAATGGCAACATTCATGTAACCTTTTAAAAAAAATCATCTGTCAGGCAGGTGAAGATTGTAAACATAACCTATAAAGTTAATGTTTTTCTGCTCATTTTGTTAATATACTAGTTATTATTACAGTTTTACTGTATTTATTTATTGATGACTATGTCCCCGTTGTATTGCTTTCAATTTATCGTCTATAGTTTCTGTATTTACCTGTTTATTCTGTATAGTTATGTTGTTTACTACAGTGACCTCTTATCAGTGCATTTTCGCGATGAATTACTACCAGAATACGACTATATCATCGGTAAGTCCATAAAAATAATAAATCCTCACTATAGAACTCTGTAAATGTTTAAAAAGTAAGAGCATTGGAAGAAAATACAGCTCTCAACCAAACTATGAAACTGCAAGCAAGTTACCTAGAGTTGATGGTCAGAGTATACTTTTGCTTGTTTTCGAATGGTGACTGTGCTGTACTAAATAGGTCTGAGCTTAGTACCTGGTTGTCCAAGGAAACAACATAATTTTTTGAATCCCCCCTTTGTAAAATAAATATAAATGTCCCCTTTCTAAAATAAATATAAGGTTACATTTAATTAAAAACAAATATTTTAAGGCGGGATAAAATGCCAGAAACTTTGTATATGACACAAACTATTTGGAGAATGTTCCCAATGTGGACGTATTTTGAACAATGTTTCCGGACAAAGTTCCTGAAAAAAAGCTTAGGGGTCGTCCACAAATTACGTAACGCACTTAGGGGGCAGAGGGGGGTTCTCACCGGGCGTTACAGTCCCGTTACTATGGGGGGGGGGGGGTCAGAGTCAAGCGTTACATTATGCTTTTTTAAAGATTTTTTTAAGTATTTTTATACCTAATTCACACATTACCAAATTAATTGGATAACAAACTTTTATAACACTTCTGGTGTCAGTTTCAGGAATGCAATTCTTTACAAATTATTCAAAAAAATTCAGCCAAAGGCAGGATCTGAACGTACGACTATCGAAAGTAGTACTGACAATGCCTCTTCAAATTCAGTCTAATTGTAGAAAAAATTGCAAGTTTTCTAAAAAATGTTTCATTGCTTTATCACAGAAAATAAACTGAAAATATTACAAAATAAGCGTTACGTAATGGAAAGGGGAGAGGGGGAGGGGTCATGACCAAGCGTTACGGTCCCGTTACGTGGGGGGAGGGGGAGTCAAAAATTTGTGATTTTCGCGTTACGTACATTGGAGACATTATCTATATACATTGTCTATTATACAAAGGATTTTGTCCCCAATGAATACCTGGCTTTAAAAGCTTGTTCTAATCATAAAACTGGACAACTTCTATAAGAAAACTTTACTCGAAATATGAAAAAAAATTGCACCATATTTACCTACAAATTGTTGAAAATATCCATCACTTAGAATGAGAGGTCCAATTTTTATTTCATATCTAATAAAAGTTGTCCAATTTTTTTGAATAGAACACACCCTTAAAATATTTGTGCTTAAGGTGGATCGTTTTCCATACAAAATTTAAATGGAGTTACGTCTTTAAATGAGACAAAATTATGATTAAAAAACTTGATGGGAAGTCCCGTGCTTTTATAACATTTTCGCAAAATAAAACAAATAATTTTTTAACTATTAGTACGGCTCCTTAGCTGGAAGTATGGTCCCATCTGGCAGAAATCATGAAACTTGGCATGTGTGTAGCTTACATGTGTAAGCTTCAGGAAAAGAAGGGAAGCAAGTTGGACCCCCCCTGCTTCCCCCCTTTACCCCCCCTTTTACGTCCCAAATTTCAGTTATCTTTATTTTTCTCGGAAACGATTAAAGATAGGAGCATGTTGTCAAGGTAAGAAATATTCCTTATAAAATTGTCTACATAATTGTTCTTGGGTAGATGTTGATAGGACTTATACTTTTCGAGTTATGCTTCTGGGATACCCATCATTTTTTTGAAGGTGACTTCCAGCTCTGAATTAGCCATAACTACCATGTGATAGAATATTCTTTCAAACTTGCTATTGGCTTTTGTTAGTTAGGTAGTCTACAAAGGAAACCCACAGAGACAACACTTCAATCACGCCTGTGGGGATGGGGGGAGGGGGGCAAAGTTTATTTTTTCCGAGCTGAACTTGAGGACTTCTGACTCCTTAAGTAAATGTGACACGAGAAATTGAGTATCATTTTCGAATATATCAAAGACGGGAGTATTCATTTCTAGAACGCTCTTTGGTACTTTTGATACAAAAATATAAAAATATTGAGTGAAATGAGAAAAAAATATGTTTCGTTCTCATTCAAACGCTGTTTTCTTTATGACCTTGAGACATATTTACTAGATAATAACACATACTCAAAGACATACTCACCCGAATTATAAAGCCATATTTTATTTTCGAAAATATTAAAAAATACCTAGCCTACAGAAGCCTAAATATTTTTACAAAGTTATGTTTGTAGCTGGAAAAATTTCAAATTCATAGATTTTGTATGCAAAAATAAGATTACCAACCGCAAACGTATATTTCTCAATTGTCGCTAAACCATTCCAGATAGAGAAATGCCCTCATAGGAAATGTTGTTTATACTGAAGAGTTGTTTATGCTGATATATAGAAATTGAAGATCTGGAGTACTTGATGTGGAACATCAACAGCCAAGCTAAACTATTCGAGATACTGTAATGTCTTCTTAAACATCAAGTACTCCAGATCTTCAATTTCTTTATACCAACAAAAACTTCCCTTCAGTATAAACAACATTCCCTATGAGTGCATTTCTCTATCTGGAATGGTTTAGCGACAATTGAGAAATATAAGTTTGCGGTTGGTAATCTTATTTTTGCATACAAAATCTATGAACTTGAAATTTTTCCAGCTACAAACATAACTTTGTAAAAATATTTAAGCTTCCGTAGGCTAGGTATTTTCAAATATTTTCGAAAATAAAATATGGTTTTATAATAAGGCTGAGTATGTCTTCGAGTATGTGTTATTATCTAATAAATATGTCTCAAGTTTCAGAAGAAAACAGAGTTTGAATGAGAAAGAAACATATTTTTTTTCAATTTCACTTAATATATTTATATTTTTGTATGAAATGTACCAAAAAGCGTCCCAGAAATGAATACTCCGTCCTTGGTTTATTCGAAAATGATACTCAATGTCTCGTGTCACATTTACTTAAGGAGTCAGAAGTCCTCAAGTTCAGCTCGGAAAAAAAAAACTTTGCCTCCCTCCCCCCACCCCCACAGGCGTGATTGAAGTGTTGTCTCTGCGGATTTCCTTTGAAGACTACCTAACTAACAACAGCCAATAGCAAGTTTAAAAAAAATATTCTATCACATGGTAGTTATGGCTAATTCAGAGCTGGAAGTCACCTTCAAAAAAATGATGGGTTTCCCAGAAGCATAACTCGAAAAGTATAAGTCCTATCAACATCTACCCAAGAACAATTATGTAGACAATTTTATAAGGAATATTTCTTACCTTGACAAATTTCTCCTATCTTTAATCGTTTCCGAGAAAAATAAAGATAACTGAAATTTGGGACATAAAAGGGGGGGTAAAGGGGGGAAGCAGGGGGGGTCCAACTTGCTTCCATTCTTTTCCTGAAGCTTACACATGTAAGCTACACACATGCCAAGTTTCATGATTTCTGCCAGATGGGACCATACCTCCATACAAACTGCCAATTAAGAACTCGGACTATATCAGATTTCTCTGTAAAAACCGTGTCGCCACTTAATGAACATAGATGGAGCTACTGCTGCAATAAACACGTTTAATTTTTTTGTGGAGAAAAAACTTGATATTTTTTTACGTTAAGCAGTTTTGCGACATATTTACGTGTGCCTTCCTTATCTCACATAAAGATTTTTTGATAAAATTGTTGTTTAGCTCATGTGTAACTCGGTTGAAGTTCAGATTTTCGTTTGTATGACGTAACGATCCCCCAAAAGTAACCTTATATCTTTTTGTTTATTTCTTTATGTTTTATCTATATTTTTCGTTTTCCCAGTGGGATCTGGTACCGCAGGCTCGCTCATCGCCCACAGACTGTCGATGGAGACGAACCACAGCTTCGTAGTTCTGGAAGCCGGCAGCAGAGGGCAGTTCCTCATGGACATGCCTATAGTGGGGCCAGCCATACATAGGTCCCTGTTTGACTGGATGTACGAGACTGTGCCGCAGGAGAACGCTTGCTGGGATATGGAAAATAAGGTGGGTTTATTACAGAATGGCCATTCTAATAGGCCATATTTGACAGGTGGCAACATCATGTAGGTACTATGATATGATATAAGGTCTATTCTTCTTTGTTGACATGTCTTCTTGACAAATGTCGAATGTTCAGTGGCCTATTAAAACGGGTTAGCCTTAAGTAGTGAATGGGGCCTGTCATACATAGGTCCCTGTTTGACTGGATGTACGAGACGGTGCCGCAGGAGAACGCTTGCTGGGCTATGGAGAATAAGGTGGGTTTATTACAGTATGGTCGTTTAAATAGGCCATATTTGACAGATGTCAAAATCATGTAAGTCTATTCGCTTAGATTGTTTAGTTTTCGTATAAAATGGGCGCGCGGTGCTGGCAACACTGCTCTGTCATTGTCACGTCCTCTGCCGTCGCCCGCATCGTGGATGCATTTTAATTATAAGTGGTGTAATTTGGTGGGCTTTCGGTTTTCTCGTGTGGTTTTCCCTGTTCGGTGGGGAAGTGAACCAAGTGATTTTGGTTCCGGCGCTTTGATTGAGAGTCACGCGACCGCCGGCAAAATATAACCTCACTTTTCGTTGGCTCGCGTCGTGGCTGCCGATAGCTACGTATTTTAATTATAAATGATTGGAGGCCAACGGGGCCGATTTCTCATTCGGAGAGAAATCTTTTAGTTATTTTGTGTTAAAAAACATTATGTGATGTCGAACTGTGAACTATAGTGCAAATTGGAGGAAAGGAGTTCGAGAACGAGCGGATGTTCCAGTGCTGTGAGTTTAGGTTATTCCCTATTCCTGCGCTCCTAAAATATCCTGAATACCTGATTCCTGTCATACTTAAACTCACAAAGAAAAGGCGTCATGGTTCGCACGGTAAGCAATTCGTTGCTGGGCCCTGTTTAAGTAGATTTTGGAAACAAGAATTTCTCGGCCGGAAACTTTCCGGAACAAAATTCTCTCATTAAATTTATTTTATTTAGCTATAGTAAAGAGCACTACGAATCGTAGTCAAATGTTGTTCGAGGCTGATCGACCATTTAGTTTTAGATTTTAAGATAACTTTAATTTGCTTCCACTGCGCTAAGATCAGCTTCGGAATCAAACATTTTTGGTAGCAGAGCGTGGTTGCTTTATTGCAACATAGTTAGCCGTAATTTAGTATTAAGCGTGTTTTTATATTACCCACATATTTTATTAATTTTGGAAAATATTGTTTCGGTTTTTGTGACTGTATTGTTTGCCTAGTGAACGGTACCTTATCGGTAAGGTCTAGGCCAGTCAACTAACATTTGTTTTGTGGTATTTGTTTATTGTTTTTCGTTTTATTAAGTCGAGTGTGTAAAAGTTGGTACCATGGCTCCTCGATCGCCAGGTATAAGGCTGCTATAGGGTCAGGATTAAGGTGGTTTACTACCACAGCGGCAATGATCGGCCGCGAGGACCGGGAGGACGCGCTCTTGAAAAGTGCACAACAGGTAGATGAACGGGTTCGGTTTGTGTCGGATCAACTCACAGAGTGCCTCATTCTCCTTGAGGAGACTCCTAACCCTGAAGATCAGGAGCGGGTCGAGGCCGATGTAAGCCAGTGCTTGGAGCTGGCACAGGGCATTGAGCAGGCAGCTGCGAACATAACTAGGCGACGTGACGGAAAGGAGAGCCATTCCGTGGTAAAGTGGGACAAGGATTACAGGTGCCTCTTCCGCCTGTTACGGTTCCAGTCTTTGCAGGCGATTACGCCGACTGGCCGGCGTTTGAGGACCTGTATAGCAGTGTGGTCCACACACGGACGGACATAACGCCGGCGTACAAGATGGCTCAGCTGATGTCCAGGCTACATGGAGAGCCTCATGAATTGCTGACGCATTTGGCTGTCTCGGATAGCAATTATGAGGTGGCGTGGAAGATCCTTACCGACCGGTATCGGAACAAGCGCCTGATTGTAGACAGGCTGTTAGACCAGTGGCTGTCAATACCAACCATAACGCGAGGTACGGACCTCCGCGAGAAAATCTTCCACCCAGTCAGTGTCGCGGTCAGCGCACTAGAGCGACAGGGTTTGCCAGTGGCGGGCTACGGTTATATCTTGGTCCACACAGTGCTTCGCCGCCTGCCGAGCGAAATGGTCGCTCGATTCGAGCAGCTCCATGGGGCAAGTCCTCGGACCACCTCCCGACCTACGAGGATCTGAAGTCGTTCCTCGAGGCCGAAAGCAGGCGAGTGGACGTCCAGGCTGGTGAAGCCCTCGCAAGGAGACCTCTGCCCTCGCCACCCGGAACGGCCGGGTGCATCGGCGCGAGGAGGCAACAGTGGGCAACCCAGGCGGTACAACACCGCATTGGAATCAGGGTGTGCCTACTGCAGGGAGACAGGCCACGGGGTGGCAGCGTGTCAGGAGTTTGCTGCGCAGCGGGTTCAGAGGAGACGGGGTGTGGCACAGCAGAGGCGTTGGTGTTTTCGGTGCCTGGGGCCGCATCAGGTGCGAGTGCCCTTCAAGCACCAACTGTAGGTACTGCCAGGGTGCACACCATCCGCTGCTTTGCATGAATCGCTCCGGAGGCGCCGGGGCAGCGCTGGATCGGATCAGCGAAGGAGCCTGCCCACCAAGGGAGGAGCAACGCTCCCCACCCTCCAAGGAGGAGCCCACCTCCGCATCGGTCACAGGGACAGGCAGGGGACGTCAACAGACGGAGCCCACTTACCCAAGGACGTGGGGACGATCCCCACCACGGCAGCAGGTGCCGGATTGGGAGGGCGGCACAGGAACGTGGCCAGGACACCCATCCCAGGTACGGGATCCAACGGGCGGGTGTCAGGGGAGCACTAGGCAGCCACCAGGGTACATGCAGTATTCTGCGGGCTTGAGCCACCTGGTTGGGTCTCAAGACCCACGCATGCCTCCGCCTATGCCTGAGTACCCGCGGCTACAGGCGCAACCTCAGTACGGACGTTTGCCGTCGGGGTACTATAGAACTCCAGCCATGGCCTTTATGGGCAGACCTCCCTACCAGCAGGAGTGGGACCCATACACAGGTTTGGGTAGTGAGGATACCCCGCGGGACGCGGCCTCACCGCGTTTAGATTCCCGCTAGGTAATCGCCGCCTACTCATCAGCTTCGGCCCCGTCCAATCACGGTACTTTTGCCAACGGCTAAGATTTGGGTATGGGGATACGGTGGCCGGACCATTCAAGTAAGAGCCCTACTGGATACAGGGGCTCAGGGATGTATTGTATCGAGTAAGCTGGTGAGTAGGCTAGGCCTAAATGTACGGCCAAGTGAGGATGAAGCTGTAGGCATCGGGGGCCTAAATGTGCCTGACATTCGGGGTCAGACGAACTTTGAGTTCGCATTAGGTAGCACATGTACAGGGGTCAGCTATCAAGTCTCAGCCGTGGTGCTGGATGAAGTGGTTGGGAAACTCCTCAGGTTAGGTTACCACCAACGGTACGAGGGTTAACCACAGGGTTGGAGTTAGCTGATCCTGATTTTGATACTCCTGGTACGGTGGACGTACTTCTCGGGTCAGACGTCCTCGGGAGATTATGGTGCGGTAGGAAGAAGGTACTCCAGGAAACTGGTTTGGTGGCCGTAGATACCACAGGGGTATGTTGTTTTCGGCCCAGTTTGGAGACCTCAGGACCTACCAGAAGGGATCCGGTCCTCTATGGTAGTGTGCTGTCAGAGGTGCTGCAGAGGTTTTGGGAGTCTGAAGAGCCGCCCACGGCGGACAGACGGAAGCCAGAGGATGACGAGTGCGAGTTGTTCTATCAATACAACACTGCGAGATGCCCGTCAGGCAGATTCGTGACCAGGCTACCTTTTCTCCCAAACCGCCCCGCTTTAGGTAGTTCGCGACAGCTCGCGGAACGGAGACTACTCGGAATGGAGCGGAAGATGAGGCGAGACCCAGCACTTCGGCAGAAGTATATAGAATTCATGCGGGAATATATTCAATTGGGCCACATGTCGGTGTCCAGCCTGGATTGGAGGTGTGTCGAGAATTATTACATTCCACACCTGGCTGTCTTGAAGTCACCTGAGGCGAAAATACGGGTGGTGTTTGACGGTTCTGCTCCTACCTCGAATGGTGTGTCTGTGAACCAATGTTTGCACGCGGGTCCTAAATTGAACCGGGACATTGTGGACATTCTCACAGACTTTCGGTTACACCAGGTAGCGTTCGTCGCAGACGTCAAAATGATGTTTCGCCAAACCATGATACATCCGGATGACCGTCGGTATCAGCTGATTTTGTGGCGTGAGAGCCCAGATGAGCCGATGGTCACATACGAACTTAACACGGTGACGTATGGACTTAAGCCAAGTCCGTATTTGGCAGTACGTACGCTGCGAGTTGGCCGCACAGGAAAGGGTAAGATACCCTCGAGCCGCAGCAGTACTGGATCGCGACGTCTACGTGGACGATATCTGCACGGGTGCTGATAGCGTGGAGCAGGCGCTAATTCTACGAGACGAGTTGATCGCGATCATGGGTTCAGGAGGTTACGAGTTGCGGAAATGGTTGTCCAGTTGCCCAGAGCTCCTGGCCGGTTTGCCAGGCGAGTTCCATCAGGACCCGCACCTCTTTGAGAACCCGGACAATCCAAACACGTTGGGCATCCTCGGGGTGCAATACAGGCCAACGCATGACGTATTCACGTACAAGATCGAGCCCGACCTTTTGGAGAAAACTTGGACTAAGCGGTCGGTACTGTCGACACTCGCTCGTACGGTCGAGCCTAACGGGTGGGGCGCCCCGGTTACGTTCATGGCGAAGTGCTTTTACAAAGGTTGTGGCTAGCCAACTTAGGATGGGACGACCAACTCTCCGGAGAGTTGTTGAAGGATTGGCTCAAGTTTGTGACCACCTTACCAGGGATTGTGCACATCGCGATACCCCGCAAGTTAGTCCCATCGGTGGGATGTAAGGCTACCCTACATGGGTTTTGTGACGCCTCGGAGCGAGGGTACGCGGCAGCTGTATACCTTCGGACAGCAAGTTCAACGGGAACTGTGCACGTGCGTCTGGTTATGGCCAAAAGTAAGGTGGCACCAGTCAGAACTAGATGGACCATCCCCAAATTGGAATTGGCAGGGGCAGCTCTTCTAGCGCGCTTGCTAAATCATGTAACCTGTAATCTGCGTGGTACCATCAACTTGGATGAAACGGTGTACGCGTGGACTGACAGTCGGATAGTTCTGTGCTGGTTGCAGACGTCGGTACATACACTTGAGGTTTTCGTGGCAAATCGGGTGTCACAGATTACGGGGTCGGAAACTCCGTTAGTGTGGAGGCACGTACCGGGAGAATGGAACCCAGCGGACTGCGCTTCGCGCGGGTGCAGGGCACCTGATTTGGTGAGTCACCCACTGTGGTGGGGACCTCAATGGCTGACTGAATCACCGCAGGAATGGCCATTCAACGAGTGCAGGGCGCCGCTTGGGCCACCTGATCGAGGTTTGCGAGTGAACGTGGGGCAACTCGTACCGAAGCCTAACCCAGCTTTCTTGCTGGAACGGTATAGCTCCCTCGACAAACTTCTTGGGGTGACAGGTTGGATCAAACGGTTCGTGAACAACTGCAGGAAGCCTCAAGCAGAACGGAACTTTACACCTGTCCTCTCGCCTGCGGAACGGAATGCGGCTCTACGCTCATTAGTTAGAGTCGTCCAGGCGGAACATTTTGAAGAGGAGGTCAGGCTGCTCAGGGATGGACGTGGAAAGCTGAAGGAGGAATTGTGCGCCTCAACCCATTCCTGGATGAGCAAGGTATGCTCAGGGTTGGAGGCAGACTTCGGAACGCTAGCCTGCCCTTTTCGGCTCGGCATCCACTGTTACTTCAAAAGGGGACCCTTAGTTGAGCTCTTAGTCAGGGATCGTCATGAGAAAAACTCGCACGCGGGCTGTAATGCGCTTTTGGCCATCCTACAGCGCGAGTTCTGGATCTTATCGGGACGACGAACGGTACGTAGCGTTGTGTTTAGGTGCTTGCCTTGTTACCGCTTGAAGGCAGCCACAATGCAGCCACAGATGGGAGATCTCCCACCGGACCGGGTGACGGAGGCCTGGACGTTTGCAGGTGTGGGAACGGATTTTGCAGGCCCTTTCATGGTAAAGGCATCACGCCTACGGAACGCAAAGTCTATCAAGGCGTACTTGTGCGTGTTCGTGTGCCTAGCCACCAAGGCCGTCCACTTGGAGCTCGTGGCCGACCTATCTACGGAGGCCTTTTGGCAGCGCTGGAGAGATTTACGTCGCGACGAGGGCGACCAGCGCTGATCAGGTCGGATTGTGGTACCAACTTTAAGGGTGCTGATCGGTGTATGAAGGAAATTGTAACGTTCTTAAGGGAGAACGAAGAAGCCATCAGCACGGGCCTCTCCGTCAGGGCATTACCTGGGTGTTCGATCCACCAGCGTGCCCTCACTGGGGTGGTATTTTTGAAGCGGTTGTAAAGTCCGCTAAGACGCATTTGTTGCGCGTTGTAGGGTTAACAATTTTGACTTTCGAGGAGCTGGCGACCGTGTTTTGTAAAATTGAGGCTGTACTCAATTCGCGTCCTTTGTGTCCGCTCAGCTCAGACCCAAATGATTTAGAGGCCCTGACGCCAGGGCATTTCTTAATTGGCCGCCCACTTAACGCCTTGCCGGAATATCCCTATACGGAGGTGAATAGCAATCGTTTGTCGCGTTATCAGTTGTTGCAGCAAATGACTCAAAACTTTTGGAAGCGTTGGTCGCTTGAGTACTTGCACATTCTGCAGCAACGCCTTAAGTGGACGGACAGGACTGAACCCCCCTGCATTGGGGATCTCGTTCTGGTTAAGGATGCCAACCTACCGCCACTGCGTTGGCGCCGGGGGCGCATTCTCAACCTGTTTCCGGGTAGTGATGGCACTCCTCGAGTTGCAGAAGTTCAGGTGGGGGATTCAGTCCTTAAGCGAGCAGTAGCTACATTATCACGCCTGCCATGCATAGAGCGGACCGATGGGTCGGTCCGGGGCGGGTGAATGTTTAGTTTTCGTATAAAATGGGCGCGCGGTGCTGGCAACACTGCTCTGTCATTGTCACGTCCTCTGCCGTCGCCCGCATCGTGGATGCATTTTAATTATAAGTGGTGTAATTTGGTGGGCTTTCGGTTTTCTCGTGTGGTTTTCCCTGTTCGGTGGGGAAGTGAACCAAGTGATTTTGGTTCCGGCGCTTTGATTGAGAGTCACGCGACCGCCGGCAAAATATAACCTCACTTTTCGTTGGCTCGCGTCGTGGCTGCCGATAGCTACGTATTTTAATTATAAATGATTGGAGGCCAACGGGGCCGATTTCTCATTCGGAGAGAAATCTTTTAGTTATTTTGTGTTAAAAAACATTATGTGATGTCGAACTGTGAACTATAGTGCAAATTGGAGGAAAGGAGTTCGAGAACGAGCGGATGTTCCAGTGCTGTGAGTTTAGGTTATTCCCTATTCCTGCGCTCCTAAAATATCCTGAATACCTGATTCCTGTCATACTTAAACTCACAAAGAAAAGGCGTCATGGTTCGCACGGTAAGCAATTCGTTGCTGGGCCCTGTTTAAGTAGATTTTGGAAACAAGAATTTCTCGGCCGGAAACTTTCCGGAACAAAATTCTCTCATTAAATTTATTTTATTTAGCTATAGTAAAGAGCACTACGAATCGTAGTCAAATGTTGTTCCGAGGCTGATCGACCATTTAGTTTTAGATTTTAAGATAACTTTAATTTGCTTCCACTGCGCTAAGATCAGCTTCGGAATCAAACATAGATAGTGTAGCGATGACAATGTCATTCCCTTAGATAACGTCAAATTTTGTATGGAATGACATTGTCACCGCGACACTATCTAAGCGAATGGACTTTGTTATGTAAGATGTAAAGTCTATTTTTCTTTATTGACATGTCTCTGGTATTAGTTTGATGGCTGTCAAATCTGGCCTATTCAAACCGCCATGCCTTAATCAGACTGTCCACTGAGACGAACCACAGCTTCGTAGTTCTGGAAGCCGGCAGCAGAGGGCAGTTCCTCATGGACATGCCTATAGTGGGCCCAGTCATACATAGGTCCCTGTTTGACTGGATGTACGAGACTGTGCCGCAGGAGAACGCTTGCTGGGCTATGGAGAATAAGGTGGGTTTGTTACAGTATGGCCGTTCAAATAGGCCATATTTGACAGCTGGCAAAATCATGTACTATGATATGATATAAGGTCTATTTTTCTTTGTTGACATGTCTTCTTAACAAATGTCAAATGTTCTGTGGCCTATTAAAACGGGTTAGCCTTAAGTAGTGAATGGGGCCGGTCATACATAGGTCCCTGTTTGACTGGATGTATGAAACAGTGCCGCAGGAGAATGCTTGCTGGGCTATGGAGAATAAGGTTGGTTTTTTTAGTAATTAGTGGCCAGTTAGCAGTTACCTGCTGCAACTCATTTTCTTGCTGAAAAAAGGCATTTTCCTATGACATGTGTTATACATAAACTTTTTCTTGAATCACTTTAAATAGTACAAAAAATTACATCAAAATCTGTTTTGTGGTTTAGGAGGAATAAGCGATTATCACAACACACAGATAGATAGAGAAATGCAAAAAAAACTTCATTGTATACTATGTTTTGATAAATGATAATAAAAATACTTACTACCATTCATAGTCTTAAACATAGCAGTACCTATGCTAACTCATGATGTAATTTCCCACTTTGTACATTCAAGCGTTTACAGTTTGGACTTTGGACTGTTCTTATGCTGTGTGCAGAAGACTTGGCAGAAGACTAACTTTGGTGGTTCAACAGTCCGGACTTGAGCTTGACTGTACGCTCTTCCAAGTTTATTAAAAAATAGAATAGATAAAGCTAAGATATATAACCTCGGTTCCATTTCCTAATAAATTATACCTACCTGGTTCAATAAAGAATAAGATTTTAAAAATCCGGAAGTTAAAAAAAGATTAAATGGCGGCCGTAGGTCATCCTTTCTCACTCGCACATTAAATAAATACATAAAATAAATCCAATTCTGTATTAAACTAGGTAGTACAATCTTTCATTAAAAATTCAAGCTTTTTGAATATTTAATTTAACTTATTGTTTTTATTCTATTTTCAGAAATGCAGACTATTCCAAGGCAAGATTGTAGGAGGTTCCTCTAAATTAAATAACATGATTCACATGAGAGGTAACATTTCACATTACACAGATTGGTTTCATGGTAAACACACAGAAGAATACATCAAAGGGCAATTTGATCTCATAGAAAATAGTATTATTAACTTAGATAATCTTAGGTATGAAAGTGATTTAGCTAATGCTATCTTAAAGGCTGCAGAAAATATAGGATTTAAGATATTAGGATCTAAGTTTGAGTCAGGTTTTTCTAAAAGTAAAGTATCCCAGAAAGATGGGAAGAGATGGTCAACATCAGATAATTTAGATATATCCAAACATGTTGTCACCCATGCTTTAGTGGAGAAAGTTGTTATTAAAAATAAAATAGCGACAGGAGTTGAATTGCGTTTTAGAGGGAACAAGCAATTAATTAGAGCAAAACAGGGAGTTATTATATCAGCTGGTACATTTAACAGCCCTAAAATATTACAGCTTTCTGGCATAGGGCCATCTGAACTACTCAATAAATTAAAAATAATCCAAGTAGTAGATTTGCCTGTAGGTAGAAACTTACAAGACCACATAGGTACTGGCTTAGATCTTATAGTGCTAAAGAATATCTTACCAATTCCTGGTCATGCTATTGTGAATCCAATTAATAGTTTAAAATACTTTTTTCAAGGTAAAGGCCCTTTAACAACCCCTGGATGTGAAGTTGTAGGGTTTATATCGACTAGAAATACTTCCACACCAGACTTACAATTCATGATCTTACCTACGGGGATAACCGCTGATAGGGGAAGCCGCCTAAGAAAAAGTTTAGGCATAGTAGACGAAATATGGAATGAGTATTTTTTGAAACTGTTTGATAAAAACACAGTATCAATGGTGCCTATTATATTGCATCCGAAAAGTAAAGGTACAGTTTTTATTAACAGCACTGACCCTAATGTACCTCCTCTAATCGATCCTCAATACTTAACGCATGAGGAAGATAGAGAAATCTTGATAAATGGGCTAAAATTCATTACCAAATTCCTCCAAACTAATGCTATGCAAGAAATTGGAGCTACTTTAAATGATATACCATTCCCTGGCTGCGAAAAATTTAGTTTATATTCAGATACATATTGGGACTGCTACATAAAACATTTAACTTTGTCTATTTACCATCCAGTTGGGACTTGCTCTATGGGTTTGTCGGGTCGCTCTGTAGTTGATACGAATTTCAGGGTTCATGGGGTCGATAATTTATTCGTAGCAGATGCTTCAGTGCTACCCACCATGCCAAGTGGGAATATAAACGCTGCAGTCGCCATGATGGCTAGCATATTCTTTGAAAGTAATATTAAACCAAAATCTAAGGTAGATATTTGTGATAAAGTTAAAGAGAAGAGTAAATTAGAAGTTTGTTGTAAAGATAGTTTACTCAAAGAGTTTTTATTCCAAACATGTTTAGTCAATACCTCGGTTAATTTCTAAGACTGATAATTTATAAATAGTACCTATTATTTAATTTGTCTTTTTTAGTCTTGATTCCGACAAATCACTTCGTTAGCAAATTTTTAACTGTTCCTCTTCTTGCTGTTCCTTCTTGTCAATGAGAATTTAATTTTTTCAAGCACTGTTAGTTATTTCCGTTTACTTATGAAACAAAATAACAGTTGTTTTGTTATAATTTCTAACAAATTAACTAATGAAATGGTTTAGCAGAATCAATAGCATTCATTAAGTAGGTATAATTATTTGGTGAAGCGTGGTGAAGCATAAAAAACTACAAATTATAATTTCTAACACTTTATTGAAATTAGTAAGGACACTTCTAAACATGAAATATTTACCTATTTCAATACTAAATGGTATTGTTTTTATGAAGTAGGTACATTATTTGTATTGCATACAGAATGTTTGAGCCTAATTTTACATACAACCATTTTCATATGCGCACACTATAAATACAATAAATGCAAACATATACATGATGTTACAAAATACCCATACTAAAAATGATACCAAAGACTTTAGTTCTTATTTTGTACATAATTTAGATATGACCGTGAAAGGCACCTTTGGTTACCCAAAGTTCTTAAAAATGTAACTATAATAGTAAGTTTTTAACAAATATAAATAGTTAGTACAGTAAAAAAAATTACATTAAATTAAATTAATATAAAACAATACATTAAGCATAAAAAACACTGAAATTAAAATACTTAAGTTTTGCTAAATAATACACAATTTGTTATTTAGTTACTAAGAAAAACCAAAATTGTTGATTATTATATTGTAATATAAAACGCTGAAAATACCTAAATATTTTTATACAATACATAATTCCTAAGTACTTGGTTTTGTTTTACAAACTCTTCATAGTCTAATTACTAATATATAACATTTAAATGACTAGAATGATAGTAGTATTCTATGATAAACACTTTTGTCGATTCACACTATTTTCACAATAAAATTTACTATACAGGGTGTAAAAAATCATAGCATAGGCAAATATTTTGAAGGATGGACGAGCCCATGAGACTAAAAACTTTTCCCAGAGAACATAGGCCGTATACAAAAAAATTGGACTTCCCATACAAAATATCACCGACAGAGGGAGAGGTCTGTCTGTCTGGTCGAATCTTTTGTCTGTCGAAAATGGCCTGAACCTGTTTAATCCATCATACAGGACTTAAGTTCGCATAATACAGAAGCAGAAGATCTGACCTTGCCACATAATGGCCATAAGTACCTACCACCTACATAGATGATTGATTTTGTCATTCATTCCCAAGCATATGGTATCGAACGGAGAAATTCACATGGAATCAATCAGGTACTGCAGTTATTTTTAAACTAAAACGCAAGTTATAGCAGTATACAGTAGGTACTTCTTTGACTGGGACACCGAGTCGTCCAACGACTGGATGAACTCGACACAGTGGATACCAACTTTGCTTTAAAACGGCTGGAAGTTGAAAAACAAGTAATTGTAGGGTTATTTCTAACTTCCGAGTTTTTTTCTGACTTCTGATGTTTTGGATTGGGTGTGCCTCCAGACTAAAAGGTTTTCAGTAAACGTAAGTAGTATGAATCGACTTTAGTTGCCTACATAAGACACATATGGACGGAAGAATTACCTATTTTCATCACTAAGTAATTATTTTATTACAACAAGTATATAAAAGCCAAATTTCCTAATCTATACCCAAAATTGTGCAAATTTTAATAAAGATATTTGCGATTGTGAATTTTATAGAAAGGGATTTACGAGTACAAGTCACAGCTACGCCATAGGCAACCCGAGAGTCTACGTCGTAGCAGGTTGCGTTTTAAAAAAAACACGTGTAAAAGGAATGAACTTATGAAATTGAGAAACGTTTGTTATTTCTATAAAATTCACAATACCAATTCTCAAAGAATTTCTCGAAATCATTAAATGAATTTAATTATGTAAATATACGATATTTTGTGCTGAGCAAAGTTTACCCAAACGCAGTTACTGCGTCTTTTACAATACTTTTTATTAATACTGGACGGATTTTCTGATATTTCTCCTTCATAAATTCACTTAAAATATTGCCACACAGTTACAAATACATTTATGTACATTGTACGTTTTTTATAATAATACTGAGCGGTAAAGACAGCTTTCCTAACTCCTAATATAAATATTTGTAGAATATAAATATTGCTTTGCAGTTAATAATGTATTGTTTCGAAACATCCAAATTTTCAAACGATGAGCTTTTTTGAGCAAATAATTTTTAACTTTTGAGACAATTTTAATTTCATTTTTGAGATAATTTTGAAGTAGCAGATTTTATTGTAGGTAAACTACTAGAGGCGAAGGGTGACATTATAATGAAGGTAGGCTAGTACACAAAATGATGTGAGAGTAGGTAGGTATATGTATTAAGTAAATTTCTGAAAGGGAAGCCAATAAGAATCGGCATGTATAGACATTATTTATTTTGTGGTATGGACCCTTCGCCACTGGTAACTTTATATCTTTTGTGCACTATACATCAATTAACGTTCCCTCTCTATAAAGTACGTAAAACACTTGCACATTTTATACAAAACGGAGCACAACAAATCATAAGTATGAAACTTATACCAAGTATCTTAGTATTAGTATAAAACCTACTTCTTTCGCGTAAGCCTTTGACTAGATTTCTACGCTTAAATCTACCAGAGGTCATTTTATCCCACTTTATTTTTAGCAACCTACGCCATTTCGAAACCTTATTCGTCGACTGTTCTTTTGTCGATGACGATGTACCAACAATACTAATAATATACTAGTAATAGTATTATTACGCGATTTACATAGAGGGTTGTTTTACTGAAAAACTATAAATCGAACTCTTCGTTTATCGATGGGTCATTTAATCGAAAAACAAAAATAGTCGGCCTTATTTTGGTAATTATTTTCTGCAATAGGTACCTACTATACCTATGAAGTTACTTATTAGTTTTAATTTATTAATTATTTATCATTGGCTGCATGTAATATAATTAATTTATTGAATTACTTCATACATATGTTCTTTATTTATAAATTATTAGTATATTTACGTACGACGATAAAATTTGGTAAAAATATTTCGTTGAAAGAAGAGTAGAGAAAATGAGCACTCCCTGAAAGGGTTGTCGATAAAAAGTAACATCGGTAAAAAATAAGTCGATATAAGATAGTCGTGGAAATAAGCTGTCATGAAAAGTACCTTCGACAGAATGTCATCAACAAAATAACATTCGATGGATAGGGTTTCGAAATGGCGTAGGTAACCCTTATTTGCTAGCACTATCAAATTACAGTTTACGGATACGAATAATTTAAGAACCCTCCATTTAACTTAACCTTTGGCAGACGAGGTGGGTAAAATGCAACACTAACGCCGTAGTGGTGTCTGAGAGACGTATGTTTAAAAAATTTCAAAAATAGGTACTAAACTTTTAAACTTCTCAAGTATTTCTATTAGAAACATTAATGTACTATAGCTAATTTAATAATTTCAAAATAAGTAAATATTTTAATTAGTCATCAAAAAACCACATTATGCACGTCAGATGAATTCATGATTAAGAACACAAAACGTTATAGCATTAATAACGACGTGACGTCTGTAAGACGGGTGTGTATTTGGCCTGTCTGTATGTGGCCTCTGACTTGCTAAATATGTCTAAACACTTTTTTTTAATAAAGGATCTATCTTGTTTTGCTTTTTCGTGCACATTTTGATTTTATAATTAAAATTTAAAGGTGTAAATCATGCCATTGTGTTTATTAATTTTAGTAGGTACATTAAGACCGTGGTTACGTCTGTGAGACGTGACAAGATATTTTATGGAGATATGGTCACTTGCTAATCATGGAATATCGACAGTAGATAGAAAAATCCCAATGAGGAAGGTACTGAGAAAGGTGAAGCTGAAAATGCGGTCGTTAAAAATATATTGTCAATATAAAAATATGTACGTCTGTGAGACACCCACCACGTCAGCTAAAGGTTAAGTAAGGTGTCCGAAATATAGCCATTAGGTACACAACTGCCCAATAAATCCATTTCTTTAAGAAATGCGTTCATGACGACTACACAGCGACCTAACAATTTGTTACAGTCCCCTTTTCGAATTTACTTTTTACGGCATGGAACTAACTTTCCACTCTAGGTCCATCTATATAACCGTCTAAACGCAAACCTACTCTTTTACAAAAAGTGTAAACCCGGTCAAAAACACACCACGACTTACTTGAAACAGGAGTCCAAATAGTTGTCCAGCATATCCAACTGCAGGTCGTCCCATTCCGGAGGATTGAGCAGCAAATTTGACAGGTCATCTTCCACCATAAGCGGTGGGGGCGCCACTGGTTCCACTATAACATTCGCGCCAATACTCGCGTCAAGGTTCAAGTCAAACTCTGGTAAATGCAGAGTCACCGCTTGCTCTACATCCGTCACTATATCGCCGACGTTCACATTTTGCGGTATATTCGCTACCGCTGTCTTCTCCTCAGATATAGCCTCTTCGGATATCTTAGTGCCCTTCTTCTTCTTCATGGGTCGGCTGGAGATGCGTTTGTTGTTCTCGAGGTGTGCCAAGTCCAGTTTCCAGAAACCCCCTTTTCCGGGCTCGTGTTTCGATCGGGCAACCTTTACGAACACTTTGTTCAAGGATAGGTTGTGTCGTATCGAGTTCTGAAAGATAAACATTAGCAATTTAGTGTGACTTTTAGGTACAGTCAGCTGCAGAATTACCTTGTTCAAGTGTAAGTTTGAAATAAATAAATGATAAATGATAACTGAAGATGACTGTACATTGAAAGGCCTAAAGTTGATATTTGTCAATTTGATACTGTGAGAAATTGTTCCAAATTCGGTTAGAATAGAACATTAAAATCAGGGTGATTTTCCGTAAGAAAGACGGTTCCGTGCTTCGGAGGGCGCGTTAAGTCCCGGCTCCTGTCTAGGGCTATCTACTTAGGTGGCGGTCGTTAGGTACCTACCATACCATTGCTCAATGGAGTCAGTTTTTCGACTCTTATGTTCCCCACGATACAGTAGAGTATCATAATATAGATTTTACTATAACCCCCTTTACTGATACGCTAATCTCAATGCTCTTCAACTACGCGTTTAATAATTTCAATTAGTCAGCTTATCAACGCGGATTTTCCGTTTATTAAATCGGGAGAGCTTCCTGTGTGATAACGATAACCTGGTTTCTATCAAATCATATTTACACACACACTATTGCGGCACTTTAGCGATTCATAAGTTTGGAATATTTGTTTTATTGAATGATTTTTATATTAAGGTTATCCCAGGAAATTTGGAAAATTTGAACCCACACTTCGACATCCCGTACCAACGCTCTAACCACTATGCTATCGTATATTCTAACTCAGTCGGTCAAATCAGCAACTCAATGTGAAGCTCGAGCCTACTTTCTAAAATATAACTGATTTTCCATTAGATCGAGATCTTAAATCACGAGAACACTTAAGAAATAAAAACACTTAAAGCCACTCTACTTTTCCATCCCACTATAAAAATAAAAGTCCTGTCGTAACACATTGCCCGATCACACAGTAACGATCACCATTTAAATTACGAACATCGACCCCTACAATCGAAACAATACTAATTATAATAGGGTTGAAACACTCACCTGCCACGTAGGGTCCGCATTCCTATAAAACTTGAAGTTCTCCCTAATCCATGAGTATATGGCAGAAAGCGTCATCTTGTCGTTATTGTACCTCATCGCCATACATATTAGAGTGCTGTAGGAGTAAGGAGGCTTCTTCGTACTGGTTTGGTACTCCTCTTTGTTCTCCATAAAGTCCTTCTGGCATTTTGAGATGGTCTGGTTGAATTTCTGAAGCCTAGTGTTAGCTGGGGGTGATTTCGGAGGTGGGTTCGGTGACATGGGTAAGAGAGGGAATTGAGGCACTTGCATTATGTTGGTTATATTCTGAAGCCACGTGAGGTTCGTCAAGTCGGTTTCGGGGTCTTCATCGACGGCCATTTTCTCCGGTTTTTTCCGGTCTTCTTTTGTTTTAGGAACATCTTGGGTGACTGTTTCAATGGTATCTTGCGCTTGGATTTCTTGCTCGTAGACATACTCGATCTCAACCGTGTGTGATGACTCAGGCACGGTATGATCGACGGCGAAGTATGTGGTGCCCTGTTCTGCTTCTCCATAGAACTGTATGGAGGTATCCAGCATCTCGCCGGACGCTGGGGACAGTCCCGATGTTATATGCATCGTGAACTACATCTGCAACGACAAAGCGATGACTCATTGATGATTCAAACTGTTACACCACGTTTTTCCACTTCGAGAAAGTTACAGCAAGTTTGAAAACTACTGAGTAACGAATTGAGTTTTAAGTTTACAAGTGATTCCACAAATATTTTGTCAAAAGAAGAATTTACCTGGGTAAATAGTGGTGGTGGTGACGGTGCGGTCAAGATGCCCGGCGATCGATGGTGGCGGCGACGGCGCGCGGGCGTTGTGACGTAGCTTCGGTCAGAGCGACCACGCGCGCCACGAGGCGAACATAGCTCGCTACCACTCGTGGTACCAGGGTATATAGGTCTGTTCGGTTCGGTAGCACGCTCGCTTGTGGTACTAGAGGCAGGTGCGCGAACCCCGAACAGTGTACACCCCATTGTTCAGCGAACAGGTGTGTGTACGATCGATATTTTTCCGCCCGCCGGAATCGCCCGCATGCTAGATAGCTTCGGACAATTAGTCATGGTTATCAAATTCGCCACTTCGGCCCTTATCAGGTGCTGTCTTTGCCGTGACACTGCGGGTACTTCCTGAGTCGTTTGCGTACCTAATGCGTTAGAACTTAGAATATTTTCCGAGTATGACGATGACGAATGAATTGTACCGGCCTTTGTCCATATTTTATGAGCAACGAACCTTCTATCCAATGAATGAATACTCCAAGGATGAGAATATCGAAGGCTTTTCCGATCTAATTTACCTAAAGTTGCTACTTACCTAGGTACTTATTCAGCTATGCCTTGACGACTTTTTTTATTTCGCAGCAATACGGCTCTAGATTCATTATAATTCTTCAGGTACTGATCATCATATCACCTAACTTATCCTTGTGTTATATGAGTAAGTACCTATAGTGTTTTTTAATAAGGTCGTAGTACGCGCAACCCTCGAAGCCATTTGTCGAAGTAGCGATGGATTTTCAAACGATATTGTTAGTTCATAAAAAAAATATAAATAAACATTCCAAATAATAACCCTCCTGAGGCAGTAGGGTAAAAAAATATATTTAACATCTCGCTTACAGCTTGTTTTATTTAATCGACATGTCCGTGTCGAAAGACCCTTTATTTATAACAGTGAAGGGTTTCATAGGTCCTATCTACTTGTCATGTCATGTACCTACCTACTATGCAGTAAACACTTGTCTAAAACGGTACCTTTTAGGAACCTTTTATAAATCAAGGTGTAAATTGAGTAGGTACAAGGTGTTATTATTTACTAAATTAATGATCCAATTAATCATTTAAACAACGGAGTTCAAGCGCTGACAATCGCAAGTATGAATTATAAATCAAGATATTAGGTATTATGAAGAAGATGCATATGTAACCTCTACTCTTAGAGAATCAAGCCTGAATCTACTCGTACCATGGATGACTACTGGATATTTTTCCGCTGTCATTTCCTAAGTATTTCCACTAACACCCTTGTTTACTTTTCACTAGAACTCGAAAGGGGACACCCCGTTTTCAAGGTGACGTCGTGGTCGGCCGTCAATTAATGAAAACGTTTGCTCTATTCAAGCTTTCCACTTACTTTAATGTGTGTAAACGGAAAACTTGGGTTTTATTGCAAGTTTAACTTACCTATCTATCTATTTAGTAAGTTTAGTTGCCTATGCCTGTAGTTTGGTATCGGCTTACAATAGCATCACCCCTGATCTTTCCCGTGGGTGTCGTAAGAAGCGACTAAGGGATTTGAGAGTTGATGTGTATTGCAAATTTAGGCGACAGACTGACCACCTGTCACTATGGTGATACAGTCTTACCAGGGCCGTCTTTCACCCATTAGAGGCCCTGGGCACATTAGCATGGTGGGGCCCCAAGACCATAATATACCTACTCGTAGCACAATTTACACTTTACAATCCTAGACCGTATTTTGCGGCCGTTATCGCTCTGCTTCCCGCAAGTGATAAAGGGTGATGTGTGTTGTGTGTGTGTGTGTGTGTGAGTGTGTGTGTGTGTGTGTGTGTGTCTGTGTGTGTGTGTGTGTAGTACAGATGAACTTAAATATGTAGACTAGCTAGTGTGTAGCACTATTTTGTTACAAAGAACATAAATAATATGCAAAGTTAGGGCTTTATTTTTATTTCTTCATAACAGATAATAGTCACGATTAGGATTAATCCTTACATTTATGTTGATTTAAGAGGCATCCTTCTAGATTTTAATTGAGCAAAATCGTTAATCACATTTTCAAAATCTATGTTTTCGAGTATTTCACATTCTATCGACATTAGCGACAAACTGTTCAATCTCCTGAAGCATTGTACTTTTAATTAATTTTTAGTCTTTTAATTTGGAGAAGGAGCGTTCACCACTGCAGAAAATATTGTTCGATTGCTACTTACAGAACTCTCCGGTAGAAAATATGATGTTTATTTCGGTAACTTTTCTATTAATTCCTTCTGGTGTGCAGCTTTTTCCTTTTGTCAGATCCACTAGGATACGACCTTTTTGACATTTTATAACAAAACAGGCAAACAACGATTTATTAGAAAATATTTCAGAGAGCACAGTCAGAAACGACGACTAACGAAACAATGAAACAAATGAAACGTCACACAATGTCACAGATAAATACAGGGGAATTCCCGCCGCCGCCGATAGTCGAGTCGGGGATTCCCGCCGCCGCCGTTCGTGAAGTCGGACAGTGTTGCCAATACTCCGGATCTCTTCGTTTAATTTTTTTATAGAAAATTATTATTGCGATTTGCAATTGACATGAAAACATAGTACTGGTTATATGTTATCTGTGGTTTGGTAATCGAGTAGGGGGCCCCAATCGATTGCGGGGCCCTGGGCACGTGCCCATTGTGCCCAGTGGAGAAGAGGGGCCTGAGTCTTACGAATGACTCTCAAACTTTTGTCAGACGTGGTGTAAATGGCCGTTTTCCTACAGCCGCTTAAGCTCTGCCTACCCTGCAAAGGATTTAAGCGTGATAATGTGTGTAGGTATCTATTCCGTATATTTATTTGCCTGATATTTAAAGACAATTTAACGATGTTTCTTATAGAAACATTTCCCTAATTCAAGTTCGGTAGCTACTAGATTAATGATGTAGGTCGTTTACATCGAGGAAGGTGGTTGACCTTTAGTGTGTGAAGGTAGCTGGCACACGGAAGTTTAGGAAAAGCTTCGGAAAGAAAAGCTCGGACGATGTTAAGTCATGTTACTAATTTCATACGTGACGTCAAGTCAAGTGTGACCCAAGAGACGGACCTAAGAGTGCGAGAGTGGTATAGGTACAAAGTGTTACAGAAAAACAAGTAAAGCCATGTCAAGGTACTCATGAAACTGAACAATGGGTCCATGGAACATAAGTCAAAATATGAAAAAAAATTAGACCTCCCATACAAATTGACTCAATCGGCTAGTTCATTTTGTATGGGAGGTCCAATTCTTAAATAGACTCGGTCGGCTGGTACCTACACTTTGTATGGGATGTCCTATATTTTTTCTTATTTCGACCAATGTTTCATGCGGAAAAATGCTCAGTTTCATGAGTACCTTAAACTCCTTTCGGCTTTATTTGTTGTTCTGTAACACCCAGTATAAGTAGGTATAAGTAGAGTCGAAAACTTATGTCGTAGTCGTAGGTAGCTGTGTTAGAAGGATACCTGAGTGATGCCTGTTTTCGGCTTTTTCTTACATTTCCCCCGTTTTCTTTCCAAGTAAGGGAAGCTCTGAGACGAATAATGAGAACCAAGTCGTCTGCTCCGGCATACGAATGTATGTTTTAGAATTACTTATAATAAGCCGTATTACAACAAGGGATAGATTCGGGAGCAACCGGGAACCGTGGTGCCTGGCACGCGTTCCGCTCGGCTGGGGACACCTTTGCATTTATTGCAGGGGTGGAATGCGCGGGAAAACGTACGTAGGTTTAGGTAGCTATCACGTGCAGTGCAGGCAGTAGAACTGATTGCAGAGTTTATTATATTTCACCCTTATTTCGTTGGGATATTTTGATTCTAATGAGATTTCGAAGTCGGCTCTGTTTAGATTTTGTAGGTAACTTTATGTAAGTATAGTTTCGACATAGCCAGCAAGCTTGGCATGGTTTATTTATTGCATACTTTGTACCTATATCAGCCAATATCTTTAATTGTTTATTTTAATCATTTGCAAATTGCGAACTGTAGTAACTGAGCTCAATTTCTTATATCGTCCTGATAGAAATGTATCCTCATGGGAATGTGTCTCGATGGAACTAAACTAAACCGTCAAATCCTTACGCCTTTTTAGGGTTTCGTAGTCTACTAGAAACCCTTATAGTTTCGTCACGTGTCTGTCTGTCTGTATGCCGCGCCATCATAACTCTATCGACATCAAATTTGGTGTGAAGATAGATCGTCTTGACCCAAATTTAGAAATGTTGAGAAAAAAATATTTTAATTATTTTTTGGACCCCCTCCCATAAGGGGGCAAAAAAATTTTTTTTTCTCCTGTAATATTGAGTAGGGTATCGTTGAATAGGTATTTTAAAACTAAGGGGAGGTTTCTTTAAAACAAAGTCACTAAAATGTTTCTGTCTCGAGATATTTGCTTTTAAAAGGGGCGTTTTTGAGCCATAATTTGTTCCAGCTATAACTCCTAAAGTATCACCGCTAAAAATTAAAAAAAAATATGGAATATATTTCTCAATCTGAAGTTACCATGACAACTATAACGGATACTGTACCACTAAAGATTTCAGAATAAAAAAGTTTTTCAATTTGCGGTTGGTAATCATACAGCTGCAAACAAACCAGCAACAAAATTAACTTTGTAACGCTGATAACCTGATATTTAAACGTTGACTACGAAACCCTATTTGTGGGCGTGTCTGACACGCTCTTGGCCGGTTTTTTGTTCTTATTTTATTCTTGTTATTTTATGTAATGTGAGATCATCGGGTCGTTAGACGACTTGGTGTCTCACTCGAAGAAGAAGCAAATACGTCGACCTGCCACTTATTAGATAGATACTGCCTTTCAAATCAATTGACTGGAAGACTACCTGCAATCTAATGGATTATTTGCCACCCAAGCCCCTATCAATCAAGCCGCACAAGTGCAAGGCCATCAGCGTTGTCCACTCGATCGTTTCCACTCAATTTAATGAGTGATTCCAACCCCACACCCCACCGGTGGCGAGTGGACAGCTAGTGGACATATCGCCACTGTGAAATTGTTTGAGAACTCGTTTATACCGGGTGTTTTAAACTAACTAATCGACTTTGTGCCACACACGACAGAAGAAGAAACGTCTAGTTATAGAAACATCAGCGTTTTCCACTCGATCGTTTCCACTCAATTTAATGAGTGATTCCAACCCCACACCCCACCGGTGGCGAGTGGACAGCTAGTGGACATATTGCCACTGTTAAATAATTTAAGACCACTTTTATACAGGGTGTTTTGAACAACTAATGTACCAATGTTACCTCTGCCAACGTCGTTCGTTGACTCTGAGCCACACACTACAGAAAAAGAGACATCTAGAAACATACATACAATTCTAAATACATTTCTCATCAGAAAAATCCCTTGACACAGACGTTTGATCCTGGTAGGGATCGCCATGCGATATGATGATGATGATGATCAGAAAAATTGAGACACTTATCTATTTTACGTTTTGTAAGGATCAAATTATCTAAGATAAGACATGCGTCTATTTTGGAATAAATGAAGTGTCTCGATTTTTTTGATGAGGATTATATTTTCAGATCACTTCTTCTTCGCTTTGTGTAAGAAGTTCAACGAACGACTCGATGAACTATGGCCTTCCATAACCTTCCATACCTTTAGACGCATAATGTACGATTCGCAAAATGTATACTCATCGCAGAATGTCGTTTTCGCACAATGACGCTTTCGCAAAATGTCGCTTTCGCATAACGTCGCTTTCGCAAAATGTCGCTTTCGCATAATGTCGCCTTTTGATATGATAGGGTAATATCGTTCGTTGATCATCACTATACAGGGTGTTAATTTAAATGCGTGCCATAGCTTCAGGGTAGGTTTAGTAGGTATCGATAAAGGATGCCGTAAAAAATATTGATTAATTTTTTTTTTTACTAGTATACTCACATTTGATTCAAATTCCTATATCTTAGCCGAAATTCGTCCAATCTCAAAGTTGTTTAAACGAAAGTACTTGTATGGGCACTCTCTAAACAACTAGGGTGTCAAAAATTGATTTTTCAATAAAAAAATCAATAAATCTGAACAAAATATTTTTTTTTACTGGGATTTTTTTCAATATTTTTTACGGCATCCTTAATCGATATAAGTATCCTAACCTACCCTGAAGCTATGGCACGCATTAACATTAAAACCCTGTATTATTACTAGGTTTCCGCCTCGCGGTTTTACTCGCGCATTCATATTTTTGTGTGCTATGTGGGTAACACTCTTTAGATTTTTTTAATAAATTTAATTCTTAGCCTCCTGCGTTCCACATACATCCATACAGTCTCCTGAATCGCGGTAGCCGTTCGCTATACATGGTGTAAGAGACGGTGTAATTTTAATTATGTATCATACGGATTGCGCACTTACTCATTACGATGGTGTAACGTAAACTTTGCAGGTGTGCGCAAACCATGAAGCTGAACAACTATTCCCATGGAACATATGCATGATGGTAAACGGAAAAATTGTTTTGGCTTTCTATACAAAGTCAGCCAGCTGATCGTAAAATTTGTATGGGAGGTCGGATTATTTTTTCGTTTACCGCCATATGTTCCATGGAAAAAGTTGTTCAGTTTCGTGGTCTGAACACGCCTGTAAAGTTTACGTTACACTGTCTCTTACACCCTGTATAGCGAATGGTTATGTACTGCGTTTCAGGAGATTGTACCTATAGATATATGTGGTGCACTTGCACATGAAGATAGCAATCAGGCGCTAGGACTCAGGAGGTTGAGAATAAAAATTTAATTTAATCGAAAGACAGTTATCCACATAGCACACAAAAATATTGATGCGCGAGAAAAGCCGCGGGGCCGAAACCTAGTAACTAGCGATGATCAACAAGACGATATTGCCCTGTCATATCAAAAGGCGACATTATGCGAAAGCGACATTTTACGAAAGCGACATTATGCGAAAGCGACATTTTGCGAAAGCGTCATTGCGCGAAAGCGACATTTTGTAGTGAGTATACATTTTGCGAATCGTACATTATGCGACTGAACCGTTCCATAATTTTAAACGCGATGAGCCTGTTTTCTTTCCAATACTCAACTTTATTAACTACTAGCGGCCCGCCCAGCGGTTTCACCCGCTGCTACTTACCTGTTTCCCCGTAAAAATTGGATCTTTGCCATTACCGTATCTCTTATAGTTTAGATGGGATGCTGGGGGTCTACATCGGGTACTCCAGACCCTCGTGACCATGACCAGCAGAAGTGGCCCGTCATGCTGTATAACTTATACTTTGAAACCATTACCCTATCACTTATCAGATGATGGTGGTCTGCATCAGGTACTCCAGATCCTCGATAACTATGTGCCAGCAGAAGCGGCCCGTCATGGTGAACAACTTTTTCTATGAAGCCATGACCGTATCACTTATAGTTTAGATGGGATGCTGGTGGTCTTCATCAGGTACTCCAGATCCTCGATGAACATGTGCCAGCAGAAGCGGCCCGTCATGGTAAACAACTTTTTGTATGAAGCCATGACCGTATCTCCTATAGTTTAGATGGGATGCTGGTGGTCTTCATCAGGTACTCTAGATCCTCGATGACCATGTGCCAGCAGAAGCGGCCCGTCAAGGTGAATAACTTTTTATATGAAGCCATGACCGTATCTCCTATAGTTTAGACGGGATACTGGTGATCTTCATCAGGTTCTTCAGATCCTCGAGGGCTGTCAAAAAGTAGTCCATGTCCATCTTTAATATGCTAGTAATATTAGTGCCAAATTTCGCGAAGATCGGTAAAGAGATTTGGCTAATTTGGGTAATATCCGCTGTATTTCCCGCTTTTCCTGCTGATAACCGTTTTCCCATGGGAATGAGGAATTTTCCCGTGATAAAAAGTAGCCTTTGTTACTCAGGAATGTTGTAGCTTTCTAATGGTGAAAGAATTTTGGAAATCGGTCCAGTAGTTTCGGAGTTTATCGATTACATACATACAAAAAAACAAACAAAGGTTTCCTCTTTATTATATTAGTGTAGAAGTGTAGACAACAATAATAAAGACGAAAACTAATGATAATTCTCAGTTATACTCCACATAAAGTTTTCTTGTCTACGAAAAACCGTAACACTTAAATTATTGTTTATAACGGGATTATTACCGTAATTAGATTTTTGTTTACCTCGATATTTCGGAGACATCACTCGCCGAGCCAGTCTACTCGTGACCAAGGAGCAATAATTTAAGTGTTGTGAACAACCGTGAAAACCTAAAAACTTACATTGAAAAACCGTAAGCCACGTAAAAACAGCGGTCGTGAAAAGACCCTGTATATTGTTAGTTATTGCACCACTTGTGGGGGTAGCTGACGTCACGCAACATAACATAGAGGGTGCTAATAATAACAACGACACATGTCGGAAAATCGCCTCTTCTAAGTGGGGTGACCGGTTAGTTCTAGTGAGTAGGTAAACATTTCTAAGGTAATAAAAGTGCTGTATCGCGTTCGACTAGGCTGTAAGTTTTTTTAAGCACCTAACTGAGAATACTTACTCGTTTGCTGTGAGATATATCACCCCATTTTTGCTCGTAGATTTCTTGTAGGTACGTATAAAAGGTAAAGAATTACTTACATTTAATTAAGTCAACTCACAAAAGTAAACAACTTTTGTTATGATGGATGACATTATGGGATGAATGGAAGAAACGGATACACTTCATAAAAGATACAATATCAATATTACTGAAAATATTTATTTCAATAATAATCAATATATAGTATAAAAATAATAAACGACTATAAATTGTTTACCCTACTTTTAAAACAGAATCTTACATATTTATATTATTATAAGTATTAGGATGTTAAAATTGCTTACAATTTTATTTACGTGTACAGATATTACCGAAATACAAAAAGTCCTGTCAACATCGCCAAAACTATAAAATGTGTTACTAAAATATAAATAAAATAGTTGGAAATATAACATGAAATGCCTTGCCAAGAGGTTTGCCACTGTTGCTTAACACGCCATATAATGTTCGATCTGAATTGATAGCCTTTGGATTTAGCGATAAAGTGAAAAAATGGGTAAAATCTAGCTCTAAACGTTACAAAAGTCGTAAATACCTGGTACCGCGCACTGAGTTGAGATCGAATGGAAAGGACGAGAGGTTCGATAGTTGTTGAGCAATAAAGTTGCCTGTGTATCGAAAATGCGCGCTCAGTGGCCTATGCATCGAAACTACAAGCTACAATTCTACAGGTGAAATTCGATGTACATTGCGTAGCCGGTTAAGTCATCATTATTAAACCGGCTACGCAATGTACATCGAATTTCGCCTGTAGGATTGTAGCCTGTAGTTTCGAAAAACCGGGCACTGGATATCAAAAATGTCTAAAACCCTGCCTAGTGCCTACTCAGCCGTCTCTTCACTAGTAGGACTACAGAACCGCTGGATGGCCAGGGTCGAGGGTTGCAGGTGCTGCACCAGCCAGCTGGCTCCGTTGATCAGCCAGTCCATCTCGTGGGACTGCGACGATAGAGAGTGGTTGTCGTCGTACATGTATACTCTGGAAGGAAAAGTTATGTAAGGGTACATGTACAAATTAGGGAAATGGCGCGCGAGGCACCTTTACAGAGAGCTTTCTCAGTACTTTGACTGGATAACCAGAATTTCAGATGAACTCAAGGTAACTAAGAAGATGGTTGCCACGTACAGACTAAAATGACTCAGAATCATATGGCGTTCTCGTATTAGATTTCACTGTTTTGATATTCTTATACTTTGAGATTTTTGGCAGTAGCAAACCTGGCTATGAAACAAGTGACATCGCAAAAAAATAATAATAGGGTCGAGTGAACCTTCTGTAAACTCTCTATTTTGTGGTACAGAGTTATTAATATATAGGGTGTATTTTTATAAGTGGCGGATCCGTTAAGGGTGTGTTCTGTCAATGAAACTGAACAACTTTCCCCAAGGAACATAGGTCGAAATATGAAAAAAAATTTGGCCCTCCCATACAAATTGACCCGGCTGGCCAACACACTTAGTATGGGAAGACCAAAATTTTTTTTCGTATTTCGACCTATGTTCCTTGGGGAAAGTTGTTCAGTTTCATTGACAGAACACACCCTTAACGGATCCGCCACTAATAAAAATACACCCTATATGTTTTGAATTAATAATACGCCTTTAGCTCTAACTAAAGTGCGGCCAACGAAACGAGATAATTAATGTAAACAACTTTTGAATGACTCGGTGACAGTTATTACAATCTGTCCTTATCTGTCATATGGTATAATGTCAGCTGTCTCTTTTAGATTTGTTTACACTTTTTATCTCGTCTGGTTGGCCTTACTTTAGGGTTCCCTGCATCGGAATGCAATTCATGGACATAGAAGGCTTCAGGTTCGATTTCCGTGGGGCATACAGAAAGTTGATATGAATTTGTTACCAGTCTGCGACATATTTATTATATATGCCGAATGTCCGAAAAGAAAGATTGTTCCGTGCTTCGGAGGGCTTATTGTGTCACCATAGGCTGTCACAAAAAGTGGGGTGAATTATGTAATAATTATTTGTGTTACCTGGTCTCGACGCCCGCAGCCTTGAGTCTCCTGGCGTACTCCAGACCTTGGAACATTGGTACTCGCTTGTCCCCACTGCCCAGCATCAGCGCTGTTGGGGTTTTAACCTTGAAAAAAATAACTATTTTTGAAAACTTAATAACTTTTATAAAAGCACAGTGCGCGAGAGTTACAAAAAACCGTGAATTCAAATAAACTAATACTGAATACTATTGATGACCATCCTGAAATATGTACCACTTGCCTTTCTACTGGCGTGTACAGTCTCTTCCGCTCACTCATGACATGAACAATCCAAAAATTAAGGCTTAAGATTTTTTTACGGACCGTAACATTTTACAGCAATAATTGTTACTTTTCTAGATGCAGCAACATTTATTGAAACGTACAACGTAGTTTTTGTCCCGCTTGTCTGTATCAGTTCGAACTCTACCAGCCACTTCCTGAATAAAACCTTGTATGTGAATGAAATACCTAGTTGCCGAATGTTGAATCCTTAGAGTATATATAAGCAAGCTATAGAGTGCGCCTAAAAAGTTAGAACTGGCGGCAGAAGGCTGGGCGCCACCTCTCTGTCTGTCAGTACCAAAACAACAGTGACAGCAATACTGAACCTCTATAACTTCTCATACATTTGACGTCTGCAACTGCTTACGCTCTGACAGTACGCCGCGGGGCCTAATGCACGCTCTATAGCTTGCTTATATATGTCGCAGGAATGTAGCGAAATCCGGTTATTCGCAAAATCCCTAGGCCCTTCGTGAAGAGCCGGATAACTGCGAAATGCGTCGATTTATTCGCACATTTCCCGGAAATCTGCGAATTCGTTATTTGCATGGACATAAATCCAGGAAAACTGCGTATAAGGCGACACACGGCTACGAAGCCGCCTACGCGCCTGCTACGACTTTTACCTCTACTCTTCGCCGCTGTAGCTCGCGCACAGGAGCCACGCTTCGTAAGCTCTCGTTCGTCGCAGTAGTGGAAGGTTCCGCCGCAGTCGAGCCCCTCTCTAGACTCCAACAAAGGTTCCATATGCTGATCAGGTGGTTTAGCCTGCAATTGCCTACTCATTCATGTCAGCTTTCCTGGATACGCAGTTTTCCTGGATTTATGTCCATGCAAATAACGAATTCGCAGATTTCCGGGAAATGTGCGAATAAATCGATGCATTTCGCAGTTATCCGGCTCTTCGCGAAGGGCCTAGGTATTTCGCGAATAACCGGATTTCGCTACATTCCTGCGACATATATACTCTAAGGTTGAATCAGATCCAGAGCGGGCGGATAAAGTGAAAATCTAGCGAATAGAGGCAAAAACAAACTATTAATTTACCTTGTGGATATGCGCTATCGGGGAGCACCGCCTCATAGCCAGCATTTCCTCGTCGGAGACTGGTCCTGTCTCCTTGTATTGGAAACCAGCCTCTACGGCGCACCTGGGACATGAAAGTATCACATTGTTTGTTATACAACAAAAAGGAGAGGAGCTCATTTTCACGGATCATTCTTTTATTCCACCAAGCAGATTACAGCCTTATCACACAAGTGGATTGCGAGCGGATGTGGAGCGGAGATGCTAAACGTTTTGGTACAAATACAGCCGGTATCCGAATTCGCTGCGCATCCGCCGGGCGTCCGCACCGTAACCGCTCGCAAACTGCTTGTGAGAGAGAGACTCTTAGATCAAAGATTAATTTGCTAGAGTACCACACGTATGTCTACAGTAATAAATTACTCCACAACAGTAAATGAACGTTTTATTACACAAGTGAAAGTTCTGAAAATGCATTTTATCTACACTCAGTTCGTAATATTCGTTTTACAGAATCGAAAGTACGAACGTAATGAACTGCATTACGAATATACAGCCTTTAAAAAAAAAACTTTCATACTACTGGCAGCTACATAAAGTAACTCGATTTCTAGTATTTGAAAAAAAATTAAACGAATTGACCCGCGTACCAAATTGTAATCTGTTCCAATTTGACACTGGCCGTCAGTAAGTCGAATGAAAAAAAAAAACAAGTGTCACCCGCGGCGGGACGACACTTGAAATTATGAGGACTTATTTATTATTAAATCTTTGCTTCAAATCATTTATCGAATTAAAATTCCCCGATAAATGCTATTTAATTTTAAAACTTGTTCAGTTTTTATGAGCCTCCATTTTAACGTTTAGTTAAAAAGTTACTTATGTACAAAAGTCGTTCAGTTGGTGGTTCAGTAGATAGGTTTGCAATCGCCATAGTGCAGTGCGGAGGTTTGAATTATTTTTCATAGTTTTTCTTGTAGAGTGTAGATAAAATAGTGTATGCAACTGCAAATAATTAGGCTTTAGAATGCTCGTGTCAAACTATTATCACACTCGGCTGCGCCTCGTGTGATAAACAGACACTCTCATCCTAAAGCCTCTCATTATTAGGCAGTTGCATAAACTACTATTCTTTTCGTTTTAGCAGAGCTGTGTGTTTGTGTGTGTGTGTGTGTTTTATCATGAGTATAGCAGCAATAGGGTACCTACTTGACTAGGTAACTACAAAAATACAAAAGTTGAAATTAAAAACAACGGTTTAAAAATACCTACATTTAACATTTTTGAGAATTTTGAAACAGACAAATAATATAAAAGTAAATGTATTGATACCATAAAAATTACTGGCAAATGACGTCATATGCCATTATTTTCATTCAGAATATCGTTTTAAAAAGAAGCTCAATAGACCTGTCAGTCAAGTACCCTATACCAAGACCCTATACCCCTAATAGGGGGAGGATAATTTATTTCCAGCAGAGCATTAGACTTTGGTGGCTGTTAATGTATGTAATGTAGGTATTAACTTACGAATCGCAATTATCCGCGTAGTTTTGCTTGGTCGGTAGATCTAAAAGGGGGTTTCTCATCACCATAGCTCTGAACATATCCGGATACTTCCCCGCTAGATGTGCTACTGTGAACCCTCCAAAACTACCCCCAAATAGCAGTATATTGCTTTTATGTATTTCGTCTCGTTCTAGCAAGTGAGTCAGAGCGAGATAGCAATCGTTGACGTCGTAGTCGGAGATGTTTGAAAGGAGGCAGCGAGCAGATTTGTCGCCAGTGCCGATCGAGCCGCGGTAGTTGACTCGTACCGAGGCCAGACCTAGGGCAAATTGTGGACGATATAGGATGAATTTTTACTAGTGACTGATAGCGAAAAAGCAGGTCGGGCTGGTGATAGCGAACAACTTTGCCCTAGGAACATAGGTCGAAACCACAAATTATCGAAACGGCGCGCTGGGCGTCGAAACTAAAATCAGTTGATCGGCGATTTTGTATGGCCACCTTTTTTTCATATTTTGACCAATGTTCCTTAGGGAAAGTTGATCTTTATCACCAGCTTGTCCTACATTTTTGCTATCGGTCACTAGTAAAATTTCATGCTATATTAGGAATAGCTATATTGCTTAGGTATTTGCTGTTTGTTAGCACGAAATAGAAATAGAAGCATATAAATGGCCTTTGGATTGTTATTTTTGGTGTTAGTGCTAAGATGAATGCGGCCCTACCTGCTTACCTATTTAGTGATAATTATACATTTAAAAAAAACAAGGTTTGGCCTCGGTCGGTAGTTCGGTATCAAAAACTAAAACGTTCATTTACTGACAATTTAGTAGCTACATACATACTACAAAACAAGCAACAAACAAAAACTAAAACCGAAACAAAATTATTCCATACAGAAAGTATACCGTAATAACTTACCATCATCATCTACCTGCTCTTATCCCAAATCATTTGGGGTCGGCGCAACATGTTTTGTATGAGCACGTAATCATGTAGCAAAAGGAATTGGCAATGTTTTACGACCGGCCGCCTGCCTGATGTCAACTCTCTTTGGGAATTCTATTGTAGGTGGTATAACCGCCACCAGCCAAGTTCAAAAACTGTACGTCGCCTTTTACGAAACACCCTGAGTCCCTGAGTGGACTAGGGGAAGCAGTATTCGTAGCCGCTACCGTACGGTCATAGTAACTCACCAATCCGGTATGTCTGTAGAGTTGAACATCGCCACCACATCTATAACCGGGTTCCTCGTCACACACGCGGCATACACATCCGGGTACTGTCCACTCAGGTGTGTCACCAGGAACCCTCCGTGGCAACCGCCGGTTAGACCTATTCTAGTGAGGCCATCCTAACAAGCCCGACTTGACAACTGGCAAATCAAAAATATACTAGAAGAGATGCCAAGTGAAAGGGCCCTGTGCCTTACCATTATTACCTTCATTGGGCACTATTCAAAAAGCTTGTCGGATCCGTGAGATGGCTTTATAGACTTCGCGTGGACGCCATCTTGAGGATTAGATTATATGAAAAACGACAGTTTGGTAGTTATCAAAGCGAGCTTCTTAAATTGGCCTCAATGAGTGTTTCTATAGTGAACTCACCAATACGATATATCCGTTGAATTGAACATGGCCACCACATCTATAACCGGGTTTCTCGTCACACACGCCGCATACACATCCGGGTACTGCCCACTCAGGTGTGTCACCAGGAACCCTCCGTGCGATCCCCCGGTTAAACCCACTTTAGTGAGGCCATCCTAACAAGCCCGACTTGACAAATTGCAAATCGAAAATATACTAGAAGTCACGGGCTATTAAAAAAAGTCTGGTATTTTTTTAAGTCTGTCACACTTTACAGCAATAATTGTCACTTTTCTGGATCCAGCAACATTCACTGATTCGTACAACATAGTTTTTGTCCGGCTTGGCCGCCATCTTGCGGATTAGATTATATAAAAAACATCCGTTTGATAGTTATCGAATCAGGCTCCTAAAAATGGCCTCAATGAGTGTTTCTATAGTGAACTCACCAATCCGGTATATCCGTAGAATTCATTGAACATGGCCACCACATCTATAACCGGGTTCCTCGTCACACACGCGGCATACACATCCGGGTACTGTCCACTCAGGTGTGTCACCAGGAACCCTCCGTGCGAACCGCCGGTTAAACCCACTTTAGTGAGGCCATCCTAACAAGCCCGACTTGACAACTGGCAAATTAAAAATATACTAGAAGAGATGTCAAGTAATCATCTTTGCCGTTGCCGAATTAATTGCCTCATGACAGTTATTTCGACTTTGCCTAGGGCGACATATAACGCCATCTTGCGGATTAGATTATGCGAAGAATAGCAGTTTGATAGTAATCGAATCAGGCTCCTAAAATTGGCCTCAACGAGTGTTTCTATATTGAACTCACCAATCCGGTATATCCGTAGAATTGAACATGGCCACCACATCTATGACCGGGTTTCTCGTCACACACGCCGCGTACACATCCGGGTACTGCCCACTCAGGTGAGTCACCAGGAACCCTCCGTGGGAACCGCCGGTTAAACCCACTTTAGTGAGGCCATCCAAACAAGCCCGACTTGACAACTGGCAAATCGAAAATATACTAGAAGTCACGGGCTCTATTAAAAAAGTCTGGTATTTTTTTAAAGTCTGTCACACTTTACAGCAATAATTGACACTTTTATAGATGCAGCAACATTCACTGAATCGTACAACATAGTTTTTGTCCGGCTTGGCCGCCATATTGCGGATTAGATTATATAAAAAACATCCGTTTGATAGTTATCGAATCAGGCTCCTAAAAATGGCCTCAATGAGTGTTTCTATAGTGAACTCACCAATCAGGAATATCCGTTGAATTAAACATGGCCACCACATCTATAACCGGGTTTCTCGTCACACACGCCGCATACACATCCGGGTACTGCCCACTCAGGTGTGTCACCAGGAACCCTCCGTGCGAACCCCCAGTTAAACCGATCTTTTTCTCGTCTATGGG
The DNA here is from genome assembly GCA_024500475.1 of Phthorimaea operculella. NCBI lineage: Eukaryota > Metazoa > Arthropoda > Insecta > Lepidoptera > Gelechiidae > Phthorimaea > Phthorimaea operculella. The sequence goes on along the minus strand of JANFCV010000136.1, from coordinate 314,216 downwards.
GTATTTTTGTATGCAGGTGTCGGTGGTAAGCTGGCAGTCTTTGACGTCCGCGTCGCCGACGTGTTTGGGTAAGAAGTGTACGGTCGCGTCGCCCGCGCCTGTCGACCCGCGGTAGTTGACTAGCACTGACGCGAAACCTGGTGAAATAACATGGAATAGGAGACTCTCTAGAGATTCTCATGTAGAGGGCGCTGTGCTAAGTTGTAAATAAGACCTTTAATGTGTATTCTGGTAAATAATTTATCTTTATCTTTGAAATAACATTTCTTTACACGGAAACTTAACATGCTTCACGAAACTGACTTTATTATTTCTACCATGAATTATTCTAGTACCTACATAAAGTATGTCAATAATACCGACCCAGGCCTGCCCTCTACCTATTGAATTTTGGTTAATTTGGAGAAACAATTATGTTTATTTACTTGTTAGTCACATTTGCTTGCTTTTATTTGTACAAAAGCTGAGAGTACTTTAAAGCACGTACTTATTCATTTGGAAACATTTTTTCCGCGACATTAACTTTAATTCGCAGTAACTCTTAAAGTACACTCTCAAAATTGTTGCGAAATAATGTCGCGCAACAAATGTTTCGGAGATCTTCCCAAATTACTATGCGTATTTTCAGATGTTAGTAGGCAGACCTGTTTTAGACCTTATTCAAAACTGAGCAGTTCCGCCACAAATTAGGCAAACGGCGCGCGCCGGTTCCGCCGCGGTACATAGTTACGGTAATCTGATGGGTAAAAAGTATCAAGTGATTAAGTTCTGCTACTCACATACCCATTCGGATACCGTTGTAGTTTGAATAAGGTTTCACTTTATGTAAAAGCAAAATAGATATATTTGGTGAAATTTTATTAGTGACCGATAGCGAAAACACAGCACCAGCTGGTAATGATAAGGAACAACTTTCCCCAAGGAACATGGGTCAAAATATTGGACCTCCCCATACTAGCTAAAATCAGCTGGGCGGCAATTTCTAATGGGAGGTCATTTTTTTTCATATTTCGACTTATGTTCCTTGGGGAAAGCAGCCGGTTTTGAGTTTTCGCTATCGGTCACAAGTAAAATTTCATCGTATAGATTGTAGGTCAGAATGTATAGGATTCTTACCTAGCATAGTGAACAAGGCAGCCTCGTTAGCGAATCCGTTGACGAACTGCGCATGCGGGCCGCCGTGGGGCCACACTATCAGGGGCAGCTTTGTGTCATCTGACACTTTGGGCGCCATGTACATGGCGGTGAACGATTCTGTAAAGGAGAAAGTAGCATTTGTTAGTTTTCGTGTGTATAGTGAAAAGATATAGAGCCAGTCAAAGCAGTATTCTATGTGATTTTAACATTCTGCACTTCGCTCGCCAAGCTTGGACAAGCCAAGCCATCTGCCAATTGTGGTCATCACATCAGCCCATAGTAGTCCACAGCAGGAAATAGGCCACAAGACAGGATCTCCGTTTTCGCCAACCAGTCGCTACCAGCCGCTTTTTAGGTCATCGGATCATCTGGCCGGAGCTACACTTACAGATTGTCCGTTACTTTAGTCTCTTGGCGGATAATCTCGTTCCGAAAATGGTAACTATGACAAATACTTGTCCACCGGTCGGTAGACGGATGCGGCTTTTGAGGACGTGTTTCAGGAATCGTTTTCCACAAAATAAACTTTTGCGTTAGTAGTGTCCGTAAGGCCACATTGCTTTAATCGGAGTCCAGCGCCATACTGTTTACTGTATTTTGGTTGTGAGGAGTGCTAGTGACCTTTTTTAAACTAATACTCACTGACACTATCCTCTGAGTTTTCATGTTCTAAATGCAGGTATTCTACTGTGGCGTTTGCGACAGCAGCTGGCACGTTGCATGGTAAGGTAATTTGGACCCACGCAATGTCTTGCTCTTCGCCTTGAGGTGGTAACCGAGCTACGTATAACTGAAAAAAGGAAAGGTGAACCGAGTTTTAAATTTTGATAATCAATGTCTGTTTAACCAATTTATTTTATTATTATTATCACCCTATATTATCCCACTGCTGGGCAAAGGCCTCCCCATAATTCTTTCGCTTATCTCGATCCCTAGCAACCTACCACCAGCTTTTTGTCGAAGGCATTTAGGTAATCTCGCCATCTTTTGCGACGCCCCACCAACATTGTCCGACAGGAGGGACCCATTCGGAGGACCCAACCACTTTCGTAAATTAGGAAAAATTGGAAAGAAAGCGATAGGAAATAGACAACAAAATGATATTGTGACTGACTGTGATGAATGAAGAATAGACCAATAATATATTAGTTCGTTTATATTAAACGTCACGTTTAGCAGTAATTGTCAAGCGATTTTCAGTTTAATGGACAGCCATGAACTTATTATTCCTTACACCCTGTAATATTTTACATGGAAACCATCAACTAACCTTGACAGCCGATGAGGCGCAGTGGTTAGTACGACTTATGCGACGCAGAAGATTCCGGGTTCAATTCACAAAGTCTGGTCAGGACATTGCAGGCTGAACCACCTGATTGTCCGAAAAGCAAGATGCTTCGGAGGGCAAGTTAAGCCGTCGATCCCGGTTGTGTTCATGATCACTTAGACGGCGGTCGTTACACAAGCATGTCAGAGGCCTGCTTCTTGCAGCAAGCGGTTGAAAAAACTGATGCCAGGGTTCATCGGGTCGTTGGAGGACTTGGCGTCCCACTCGAAGAAGAAGAAGATCAACTGACCTGTCCCGGCGTAGTTAAGCTGCTGCAAGTGGCTAATATGACGTCATTCCTCACGTCCATGATGGTGGTCGACTGAGGCGCGCTTTTGTTCGAAATGTCCACCATCCTGCCGTCATCTGGAAGACAATAGCGTATTTATGAAAATCATTATCAAAACTATATTAGCTGTGTGGTGCCGGCAGATAGCCGTGTGGTGCCGGCAGAGTAGAATAGCACCACCCCCTCTCTTCCCATGGGGGTTGTAAGAGGTGACTGAGGGATAAACCCGGCCCAAACAGGCAGGGCCAACCGTATTGTGGTGGTTCATCCACCAAAAAAGCATTCCCAAGGAGGGTTGACGTCTGGTAAGCGGCCGGTCGTAAAAAAAGCCAAATCCTTTGCAAGACAATTTTGTGTTCAGCAAAACGTGTTGCGCCGACCCCAGGTAATCAGAATTTTGCTTCCACATACAGATTAAATAAATATGGGGTACCTCAAGGAGGAGTTCTGGCCCCACTCCTGTTTCTTATATATGTAAACGATTTGCCCAAAGTAACCCAACATGAGTGTATAATGTTTGCGGACGATATATCGGTAGTGGTAACCTCCAAAGGCAAAATTGACGAAAACACTATCTTAAACCATGAAACTGAAATAAATGATACTGTAAAATCAATATTAAATTGGCTTAATGAGAATAATTTGCAAATAAATATATCTAAAACCAAATACATGAATTTTAACACAAAAATATTGACATTTAATATAAATTATGATGACATAAAAATTGATAATGTGGATACAATTAAATTTCTGGGTATAACAGTAGATAGGGAACTAAACTGGAAAACGCATATAAAAGCAGTTAGCGATAGAACAAATAGCTTCGCATACGCTCTAAGAACGTTGAGAAACATTGTTAACAAAAAGACGGCTCTAATAGCCTACCATGCTTATGTTGGTTCTGTTCTTAGGTATGGTTTGGAGATCTGGGGCAGCGGAACAAACCTGCACCGAGCTTTTCTGTCACAGAAAAAGTGCATACGGGCAATGACAGGATCGCTACCACAAGACTCCTGTAAGCCGTTGTTCTTGGAGCTGGGATTGTTACCTTTACCCTCCTCTATATATATGTAGTTGAGTCTTCATCAAGGAACATCCCGAACTGTTTATAAGAGGCCGTGATGTGGGTAGAAATCGCAGGGACCCTGATAAACTGATGTACTTTGAAACCGCTCGAACTACAAAATACATTAAAAACTGTTCTGGAAGGTTCGTCAAAATATATAATAATATTCCGATTGAGATAAGAGAGCTACCGAGTAAATTATTTAAGGTTAAATTATATAAATGGCTCAATATTAAGAATTTTTATAGTGTAAACGAATATCTGCAACCAAATAATTAATTAAGTACCTACCTACTCTGTTTTTGTTGTTGTTGTGAATGTGTGTTATTGTTTTATTATATATTATGACATAATTTAATTTTTATTCTATAATTTATTTGACAAATGTATAATTAATTTAATTTAAGAATGTGATATGCCTGCCAACTATCTATATAATATTTGCGTGCTATTTATTACGATGGCTGAACATGTTTTGTACATTACCCTAATATTACCACCTTAAATACCATGTTTTATTGCAAATAAAGTTTTGAATCTTTGAATCTTTTGAATCTAATTGGGATGGGGGCAGGAAGATGATGATCAACAAAACATATTGCTTCAACCCAACTGATTTATTATAGGGCAGGAAGATGTGCCCCAACTGATAGATAAAGCCAGGCATATGATAAATTATCAAACCATAATGGTCCTGACCTGAGTCCACTACTCTGAGTAAGGAATTGTAATGTCAAAGAGGAACTCCTTTGACCAACTAGAAAGAAGACATGAAAAATGGTCGCTGCCGTGTGGTGTAGGCTTAGAATACCATCACCCCATATTTTTCGAAGAGAAGCGACTATGGGATTTGAGAGTTGATAGAGAATGCCGCGTGATATATGACCCGCTTTTTGTACTATGTGTAATAAAGTATAAAAATGAAATAAATCAATGTGTGTTGCAATTTTAGGCGACAGGCTGACAACCTGTCCCTATGGCGATACAGCCTCTTGATGACTCTGAAACTTTTGTTAGACATGGTGTAAATTGCAGTTTTTACAGTCGTTTATTCTCTGCCTACATTAAATTTACCAGGGCTGAAATATAAATACCTTATCATCTTCCTGCCCTTATCCCAATTACTTGGGGGTCGGCGTAACACGTATCGTTGAACACAAAATCGTGTTGCAAAAGGATTTGGCTGAATTTTACGACCGGCCGCCTACCAGCCGTCAACCCTCTTTGGGAATGCTTTTGTGGTGGATTAACCACCACCGCATACGGTTGGCCCTGGCTGTTTGGGTCGGGTTTATCCCTCGGTCGCCTCTTACAACTCCCTCGGTCGCCTCTTACAACTCCCACGGAAAGAGAGGGGATGGTGCTATTCTACTCTGCCGGCACCACACGGCGTGAAATATAATAGGTAGAGGTACGTAAATTCATAAAAAAAACATACTTCGGGCCACGATGTTTTTTATATGCAACCGTAATTTCAGTGACATCCCATATAAAAATTTGTTCAAATTCATGAGTGCGATTACTCGTATAAATAGAGTCTGCATGATTTATTTACCCTATACAGGGTGTAAGGGACGGTGTAACGAAAACTTTGCAGGCGTGCTCAGACCACGAAACTGAACAATTTTCCCCATGGAACATTATGGTGGTAAACGAAATGTGTTTTATTATTTTTTGAACATGGTCAAGACACTTTGTTATACCTACAGAACTCGTGGTTTAAACGAACGTACTACTGTTCCTGACACCCTGTATATCGATGTATGTTCCGTGGGGGAAATTGCTCCTTATTACTATCACCAGCCGGTTCTGAGTTTCCGGTCGGTCGGTCACTAGTAAAATTTCACCCAGTATATCACGGCTACATCCCTTGCCGGGCAGACAACTACGCCAAAAAGAAAAATCATTTCTATCGTAATCATAACATTTTCTGCTTGTTTTTTAATAAATTATACCATGTTATGTCCGGTCAATGTCAAATCGTATGGGGGAATCGATTAAAAGCACGCGTCATCGCATAATGTTTAGTATTACCACGGCCAAGGTCAAAACTCAATCATAAGCAATCCAAAGAGGCCGTGTATTTTTAGTGCGAGTTCTGACCGCCTCATACTCAGTTTATATTTTCTGCTACAAACACAGTTTTTGCGTCGCAATAATGAAAAACTTTCGTAGTTGGTTTTTGTAAATAAATAGTCACCTATAACAGAGTGACTAGGCGTTTGTAGTATTTAATCTTTGCATAGATACTAAATGTTATTCACAGTGAATAAATAAACAACGATAGCACAGTGATAAGATAAATGCCACTTCTGAAAATAGAGGCTATCATACTATTTCCATTGTTATACAAAACACGCTACGATGCAGTCGTCAAGAAGAATATTTGTGAATCTAAATGCGATAAATCAGAACTTTGTGAGGAATGTGACGAGTACAAGTGCTTCAGTGAACGTGAACGACGCTGAATTGAAATCATGGGAGGAAATACCGGCGCCACCGTCCCTGCCCTTTATCGGGCAGTTACACCACTTTCTACCGGGAGGTTCGCTATCAGACATCAAAACATTAGCCGACAAACTGTACAAAATGTACGGACCGATTTGTAGAGTCAGTCCTGGACTCGGAAAGCCTATGATATTTTTGCACGACCCGGAAGCAGTCGCCACTGTACTGAGAGGTGAAAACTGGAGCCCTATAAGACCCGGATTCGAATCCATCGAATATTATAGAAAGCATTACAATAAGACTCCGGAGGAAAGTAAACGACCTACCGGGTTGATAACGGACCACGGTGATACCTGGCGGACGTTCCGAACTACAGTAAACCCTGTCATGCTGCACAAAAAGATTATTCAACATTACACTACCCAGCTAGAGGAAGTAGCAACAGATATGGTCGCAAGAATGAGAAAGATTCGAGACGACAACAAACTGAACGAAAACTTTGATACAGAAATGAATCTGTGGGCTTTAGAGTCCATCGGAGTCGTCGCCCTGGGCGGAAGAATCAACTGCTTGAGCGAAGATCTACCCTCAGACTCTCCACAAAAAAGACTGATCCAATGCGTCCATGACATCTTCAAGATAGCCAACGAGCTGGACTTCAAACCAAATCTGTGGAAATACTTTGCTACGAGAAAATTTAAACGCGCAATGAAACTCTACGAGGAACAAGAAAAATTAGCCACATATTTCGTTCAGAAAGCCAGAAAAGAGATAGAATCCAAACCAAAAGTGGACGATGAAGAAAAAGGAGTTTTAGAGAAGTTGCTGGAGATTGACGAACGAATTGCTGTAATAATGGCTAGCGACATGCTGTTTGCTGGCGTCGACACTGCTGCTAACACTATGACGGCAACATTTTACCTTCTCGCCACGAACCAAGACAAACAGGATAAACTCAGACAAGCCATTGCTGACGGCGACCAGAAATACGTCAAGGCCTGCTACAAGGAGTCTTTGAGAATAATGCCGGTGGTCGCCGGGAACATGCGGCAAACCCAAAAGGACTTCAACATTTTGGGATATAAAATTCCTAAAGGTTCCTTCGTGGTCTTCGGCCACCAGTACATGAGTGCGTTGGAAGATCAGTTCCCGAGACCTAAGGAGTTTATCCCTGAGAGGTGGATCGAAGGAGGTCCGTTGTCCCATAAGAATAGTCATCCGTTTACGTGGATGCCGTTCGGGTTTGGAGTGCGAATGTGCATCGGTCGTAGAATTGCTGAGTTGGAGATCGAGACCTTCCTTAAGGAGACGATAAAGAATTTCAAAGTGGAATGGAGCGGCCCTCCGCCTAATATTGAGCCCTCGGCGTTGAATTACGTTAAGGGACCGTTCAATTTCACGTTTAAAGATGTTTGATGGATTTAGAACATACATATATCACGCAATGGCTTTAAAAACAGGCATTTACATCACGTCTGACAAAAGTTTGAGAGTCACTCAGAATACCGCGTATCACCAAAGTGAAAGGTTGTCAGCCCGCCGCCTAAAATTGCAATACACATCAACTCTCAAATCCTTGGTTTTAGAATGTAATGAGCATAACCACGTAAGTGATACAGGCGTGATTTTGTAAACACAGGGTGTTATAGCTTAAGTTTCAGTATCGATAGCGGAGCACGTACAAAAAAAAAGATTGGAAGAAAAGACTAAGTTAGAACTTGGAAAATGGAATATTTTTTGTAAAAACATTATTTCGACACCTTTGTCGCGTAGAGGACGTCAATATAAGCAGTTTATAATATAACATAATTGATATTATTTTATAAGTGTATTTAGATATCTAAGAAACTGTCTGCGATGTGTTATCTATTATTAATTGCTTTATAAGTATGTAATTATAGTTTTAAGTGTTTGTTATGTCAAGATGTTATGATGGAAAACTATAGGTAATGTTTATGTTTAACAGTTAAGTATAGGTATGTATAACGATTTTAATATAAATTAAGTAATACAAAAAACTGTGTTTCTGTATAAATATCTACCTCGAACTAGGTATGGTATATTGCCCCGATCAGCTGATTTCAGTTAGTATGGAAGGTCCATTTCATTTTTTCATATTTCGACCCTTTTTCCTTTTATTTCTAAGGGGAAAGTTGTTCCTTATCAACAGCAGGTTCGGAGTTTTTGCTATCGGTCACAGGTAAAATTTCACCAAATATTTTCAGGCTATTTCTCAGGAACTTCTTTTTCATTTCCCTTTTTATCGACATTGGTTTTTGAGATAAGAGTTTTATTAAAAACACATGCATCACGCTTTATTCCATTCCGGGGCAGGCAGACCGTTAACGGGCGTAAAATACGGACGTTATCGCGACGTTTGACAAAAAAAACAGAAAATCGTATTTCACCATAGTGACAGGTTGTCAGCCAGTTGTCACATGAAGCTCTGAAATCCTCAGTTCCGCGTTTTACGACAGCCGCAGAAAAGAAAAGGGCTGATGTTATTCAAAGTATTTTACTACTAGCTGCCCGTCAGCGGTTTCACCCGCTGCAACCTATTATTCCGCGGGAAAAAAGCATTATTCGCCAAGAGATGTCGCTGTTAGTTTTCGGCGAAAACGTTTAAAACGCGAATCGTCTCAGTCACGCCACCTATTTCAAAAATATTGGAAAATGCGTGATCCCGTGGGAATGAGACATTTTTCCGTGGTAAAAAGTATCCTATGTGTTATTCCAGATGCCCTTTTATATTTCTGCAAAGTTTCATGTCAATCTAATAAGCCGTTTTTGCGTGATGTCGTAACAAACACACACACAAACATCCGCCTTTATAATATTAGTAGGATAACTAATACGGCAACATAACTTATGGCTTCCATTTCCAACCTATGTTCAATTGAAAACGGTAACCTCTTTCCTTCATTAACAAATACTTTTCATGGCAAATTCCGGTTGTATACGCCATAGAAACTGTGTAACGTGCCTTCCGAAACACGAATCCATACAATAACCATCCCATGAAATATAGAATACCCATCCTTCAGTTGATTTCCTTGAGAGTTTCTATGTGTTACAAGTTTAGGCGAAAGGCTGACAACCTACCACTGCAGTGATAAACGATTTTTCTGAAAAGGCCGCCAAATATTTGATTTATGTGGCGATAACGACCGTAATTTCAAGGCCATTAACGCTGTCTACCCCGCAAGGGATATAGGTGTGACCTATGTATGTATTTACTCACCTATATCCACTACATAGGCCCTGGACTCCAATTGTTGTCCAGTTGAAAACAGCAACCTTTTTCCATCATTGGCGAATCCTTTGCAGGACAGATTCTGGTTGTATACTCCATAGAAACTTTCGTCATTCGATATCTTCAACTCTGTCTGAACTATGTCGATTATTGGGGTCACTTCTCCCTGGAACAAATAAAAATTGCATTGAACGCTTCCCATTTGGTAGAGGCGTCGGCATTACTGATACCAAAAGTCGTAGGTTCAAATCCTGCCTGCCGTGGAAAATTTTGCAAGTTGTGGAAATATTGTATACCCTTTGTATACCTTACACGGGAAGTGTTCTAAAATTTGTTATTGAATTGATCGTGGGCTTTTATCACTTTGACTACATTCATTTTGTAAAGAATTCTGTCGCTAGGAATTAGTTGCATAACTATCTCGGTAGATGAAGCCCTGCCACGCGTTTGTGGCCAACATACACTTGCTACATTCGAAGGCTAAGATAAGCGTCGACCGTACTCATGGCAAAAGTTACAGGTTCAAATTCTGAAAAAATATTTGGAAAGAATGCTTTACATCTCATGTTTCAGTCGATTGTTTTTCGTTTGTATGATGTGAAGTTTCACCATAGTACTTACAGTGGTAGCGTTTCTCCTAACTATAGCGAGGCAAGCCTGGTGCGGCCCGTCGGCTGCCCTCTGAAGCCAGATCAAGTCTCCACCAGTGTGTGTGTGTGTGTGTGTGTGTGTGTGTGTGTGTGTGTGTGTGGTACTTACAGTGGTAGCGTTTCTCCTGACTATAGCGAGACAGGCTTGATGCGGCCCGTCGGCTGCCCTCTGAAGCCAGATCAAGTCTCCACCAGTGTGTGTGTGTGTGTGTGTGTGTGTGTGTGTGTGTGTGTGTATAGTTACTTACAGTGGTAGCGTTTCTCCTGACTATAGCGAGACAGGCTTGATGCGGCCCGTCGGCTGCCCTCTGAAGCCAGATCAAGTCTCCACCTGTGTGTGTGTGTGTGTGTGTGTGTGTGTGTGTGTGTGTGTGTGTGTGTGTGTGTGTGTGTGTGTGTGTACTTACAGTGGTAGCGTTTCTCCTGACTATAGCGAGACAGGCTTGATGCGGCCCGTCGGCTGCCCTCTGAAGCCAGATCAAGTCTCCACCAGTGTGTGTGTGTGTGTGTGTGTGTGTGTGTGTGTGGTATACTTACAGTGGTAGCGTTTCTCCTGACTATAGCGAGACAGGCTTGATGCGGCCCGTCGGCTGCCCTCTGAAGCCAGATCAAGTCTCCACCTGTGTGTGTGTGTGTGTGTGTGTGTGTGTGTGTGTGTGTGTGTGTGTGTGTGTGTGTGTGTGTGTGTGTGTGTGTGTGTGTGTGTGTGTGTGTGTACAGTGGTAGCGTTTCTCCTGACTATATGAGACAGGCTTGATGCGGCCCGTCGGCTGCCCTCTGAAGCCAGATCAAGTCTCCACCAGTGTGTGTGTGTGTGTGTGTGTGTGTGTGTGTGTGTGTGTGTGTGTGTGTGTGTGTGTGTGTGTGTGTGTGTGTGTGTGTGTGTGTGTACTTACAGTGGTAGCGTTTCTCCTGACTATAGCGAGACAGGCTTGATGCGGCCCGTCGGCTGCCCTCTGAAGCCAGATCAAGTCTCCACCAGTGTGTGTGTGTGTGTGTGTGTGTGTGTGTGTGTGTGTGTGTGTGTGTGTGTGTGTGTGTGTGTGGTATACTCACAGTGGTAGCGTTTCTCCTAACTATATCGAGACAGGCTTGATGCGGCCCGTCGGCTGCCCTCTGAAGCCAGATGAAGTCTCCACCAGTGTGTGTGTGTGTGTGTGTGTGTGTGTGTGTGTGTGTGTGTGTGTGTGTGTGTGTGTGTGTGTGTGTGTGTGTGTGTGTGTGTGTGTGTGTGTGTGTGTGTGTGTGTGTGTGTGTGTGTGTGGTATACTTACAGTGGTAGCGTTTCTCCTAACTATAGCGAGACAGGCTTGATGCGGCCCGTCGGCTGCCCTCTGAAGCCAGATCAAGTGTGTGTGTGTGTGTGTGTGTGTGTGTGTGTGTGTGTGTGTGTGTGTGTGTGTGTGTGTGTGTGTGTGTGTGTGTGTGTGTGTGTGTGTGTGTGTGTGTGTGTGTGTGTGTGTGTGTGTGTGTGTGTGTGTGTGTGTGTGTGTGTGTGTGTGTGTGTGTGTGTGTGTGTGTGTGTGTGTGTGTGTGGTATACT